>CM024955.1:22281419-22881419 GCA_014282245.1 Rhododendron simsii
GGAATTGAGAGGAGAGAGACCGGCACATACTTCTTTACCACCAATAGTGCAGGAGGAAACGCCACTAGAGATATCTGTAGAGGCACCTATTGACACATTGATACCTCGTCGTAGTGGGAGTGTTATTGTTCCACCCAGTCGGTATACATTGTTGGGAGAGTCTTTTGAAATGATCCCTGATGATCAACATGCCGAAACCTGTAACTACAATGAGGCACTTCAAGATAAAGATGTGGAACTTTGGCAAAAGGCTATGAAATCAGAGATGGAGTCTATGTACTCTAATCAAGTCTGGGATCTTGTACAACCACCTGCAGGGATTAAACCCATTGGATGCAAGTGGATCTACAAGAAGAAGAGAGGGGCGGACGGGAAGGTGCATACCTTCAAAGCTAGGCTTGTTGCGAAAGGGTGTACTCAGAAAGAAGGGATCGACTATGAGGAAACTTTTTCGCCAGTAGCCATGCTTAAGTCCATCCGGATTCTCTTATCCATTGCAGCTCATCTCGATTACGAGATTTGGCAAATGGATGTCAAGACTTCGTTCCTTAATGCAAATCTGGATGAGTGTATCTATATGGTGCAACCAGATGGATTCATAGCAAAAGGTCATGAGCACATGTTGTGCAAGCTCAAAAAGTCCATTTTATGGGCTTAAGCTGGCATCTAGATCTTGGAACATCCTTTTTGATCAAGCAATCAAGTCTTTTGGTTTTGATCAATGTCTGGATGAGTCATGTGTGTACAAGAAGCGCAACGGAAAAGTTGTGGTGTTTCTAGTTCTATATGTCGATGATATCCTACTCATCGGAAACGATGTGGGAGTGTTATCTTCAGTGAAACTGTGGTTATCAGGCCAATTCGAAATGAAGGACTTGGGAGAAGCCGGTCACATCCTAGGGATTAAGCTTATACGAGATCGCAAGAATAGGATGTTGGGTTTATCACAAGCTACTTATATCGATGCAATTCCTGCCCGTTTTAGCATGCAAGATTCCAAGAAAGGGTTCCTCCCTTTTAGATATGGAATCAACCTATCCAAGGATCAGTGTCCTAAAACACCTGAGGAGATGGAGAAAATGAAGGCAGTTCCTTATGCCTCGGCAGTAGGAAGCCTTATGTATGCTATGTTGTGTACTAGACCTGATATTTGTTTTGCCGTGGGCATGGTTAGCAGATTTCAGTCTAATCCAGGGCAAGAACATTGGACTGCAGTGAAACATATACTCAAGTATCTAAAAAGGACTAGAGATCATATGTTGGTGTTCCAGTCAGATAGTCTGGTACCTTATGGGTATACAGACTCAGACTTTATGTCAGATAGGGATTCCAGAAAGTCTACCTCTGGATATGTGTTTATCTTGGGAGGTGGAGCCATAAGTTGGAGGAGTATCAAACAATCTTGCATTGCTGATTCTACCATGGAGGCAGAGTATGTGGCAGCTTCTGAAGCTGCCAAGGAGGCTGTTCGGCTTAGAAACTTTTTGTTGGATCTGGAAGTGGTCCCTTCAGTGCAATCAGCCATTACACTCTATTGTGACAATAGAGATGCAGTTGCTAATTCGAAGTAGCCAAGGACTCACAAGAAGGGCAAACACATTGAGCGTAAGTATCATCTGATTCGAGAGATCGTACAGAGAGGTGATGCTGCTGTGACCAAGATTGCATCGGCGAACAACCTGGCCGATCCTTTTACGAAGAGCTTACCAGCTAAGACTTTTGATAGTCACGTAGAGGGAATGGGAGTGAGATGCATGGTAGTATGGTTTTGAGTCTTAGTGGGAGTTTGTTAGAAAATTATACTAACAGTTATGCTTTTGTGTAATGGATTAATATTTGATTGCTATTTATTAATCAGTTTTATCCATTTTTTATGAAAATCTTTTATGGGCAATGTTTGCATAATATTATTGTATGTTGTGCATGTGTGTCTTTTATTTTACAAAGTAGATGATTTGGTGTGAAGAGTTCGGCTTACACACAGAAGATCAGATCATCAGTTCTTGTGAAATATAAGATATGGTCCGCAGTCTTACATGGAACTGGACACACCATCGGTAGGACTGTAGTACAATGTTTAGTAGGTCTGTCTTGACTACAGGGAACGGTCTAGTTCTAACTCATTGTGCTAGTACACTTTGTGTGTATTGAACTGGGACCGCATTGAGGTAATTGTGTTTATACTAACTTTATAAGACAATTGGAATCTCATGGTTATTATGAATGCTTATGCTCTTAATCCAAAAATAATTATTGGAGGTGTATATTTAATGTTGTTGACTTTGATTCATTAAAGAGTGAGATCTTTATACGGTCAATAGTCTCGGTGGATTGAGTCGGAACATTATGTATATGACAACTATTAATTATTAATGGAATCCACGTCCCGATAGGGATTGATGATACCCCTTGAGTAAACTTATAAGTTTTGATTATGTTAAACCCTGCAGGTGGATATTTGTATCCGACATATTGAATAAGTTAAACGGATAGTTTCAAGTTAAGATGTTGATTAAGTGGGAGATTGTTAGTAATTTATTTTAATCAACGGGTATCTGTAATCTTAACGTGGGGAGATTAATAAGTATTTAATATCATGGAGCTCGTAATATAATTGAGATAAGGACGGGAGTGCAATTATAATTCTGTAATGGGGTGAATTATAATTAGTGAAATAAGAAGTAGAATCCTGGTGGGATTAGGTTTTCTTATTTACATTGGGAGCCCAGACTTATTACTCCTTAGGTCCCTATCGTAGCCCTATATATATACGTTATGCTCTCTAGGTCAGATAGAAGTTTTTCTATTATTCAGTAAATAGAGGTAGGATCAGAGAGAGCAAACAGATCACGAAAGAGTCCACACTCAGTTCGTGTTCTCGACGTGTTGGGAATACGGTAGAAGATCGTAAGGTACGGTCGAGCAGTATTCGTGGTTTATAGCAAGACGTGCTATAACAAGTTCAACCAGCGTTCGTGTCGCAGGGAGTTGAGGTAGAACCCTAATTCCGCTTTATAAGATTTTACAATTTTTGTTGTCTAATCTATACGCGTCATTACTTGGTCTTGGGGATTCGGTTTCCCAACAATTTTGAACACTCCTTACACAATTAAATGGACTTCCAAGGTGATTGATATCAGCTCTTGTAGGAAGTAGGCCATTCGATGCATCAGCAGAGAGGCCACTATAGGGTGGTTTATTTGGAAAACTTGCAACGACTTTATTTTCAACAACATTCCAATAGCTTCAGAATTTTTGGCAGTTCAAAAAAAAAAAAAAAAACCATTCCAACAGCTCCAGGGTCTACGGTCTACCATGTTGAGAATTTCTAAGTTCAGAAGGAAATATACGGAGGCTTTCGGGCCAGAAGTTTAGGTTGATCAGTCCAAAGATATTAACGTGGGTGAGACCTCTTGGAGCCTCCAAGCCTAGGGATTGTGAAGAAGAATTGCGATGTGGCTGCAATTGCGGTTGTGATCGGAAATCATGTGGGCAGGATAGTTGATGGTGCTGTCAAGAAGGCCATGATTTCATCAATGTTACCAGGGTAACTTTTGGCTATCCAGCAAGCTTCTTTTGAAGGGGTTAGCTTTGGGGCTTAAGAGATTTAACTATAGAGTCAGATTGCAAGCAAGTTTCCTACATGGAGCATCTTGGCACTAGTCTCAGATATCAAATCATTCATCCATCCAGTGGCGGATCCAGAAATTTTGGATAAATGGGTGTCTCCTTTTGAGCATGAACTTAATAAAAATACTAACAATCCAATATAAAGAAAACATGCGTTTAAAATAAATAACGAGAATAAAAAATGAATATGTACTAGTGTTTTTACATTTTCACTAAACAAGTTATTGTATTTTTGTTTGTGTAATTTGTAGAATTGTATGTGTTGGCATTGTGGTATTACCAACTTCTTAAGTCCAGAATGAACATGCTTCAACCCTTACTAGCCTCAAGTTTTGAGGAGTCTTTTTTTCCCTAACTGCACAAGCGTTAAAAAAACAAATGGTCAAAGGCACCAACGAGTTTAAACTCGCGACCACTCAAGTAGGCGAACAGACTGCTTACCACTTGATCTACACGTCAATCTTGCTTTATTTCGGGTAGTTTGTATATATTACATTCTGTTTTGATTTACACACAAAAAATCCCGATAATTCAGGTGGGTCACTATGCCTTAGCTGAATCCGCCCCTGCATCTATCAAGGAAGCTTCATTCTCAAATGGGTGAGACGCACAGCTTTGACACGCACAGGGTTGCAGACAGTATTGCTGCCATTGCTTTGAAAGCGGAAAGTCTACCCTTACCGACCCAAAATCCCGATCGGAATCCCGACGCCCTGCCGGGCATACTCCGATCACCGGACGGCCGATCCAAGCCGTCCAAAAATTCTATAAAAAAAAAACCAAGTAGGCTTTTGCGGGAATAAACGGCATCCGACTGGTATAGATGGCCGATCCAAACAATCCATTTTTGTGTTTGGATTGGCCAAAAATGGAGTGTTTGGATCGGCCAAAAATGGAGTGCTTGGATTGGCCACCTACACATGTCGGATGCCGTTTATTCCCGCTTGAGCCCACTCGGTTTTTTTTTTTTTAGAATTTTTGGACGGCTTGGATCGGACGTCCGGTGGCTGGAATGTGCCCGGCGGGGCATTGGGATTCCGATCGGGATTTTGGCCGTCGGGAACTGTAGCTTTACTACTTTGAAAGGGCAGGGAGGGTGTATCTCCTTCTTTGTGGTTTTCTGTACTCCGTTTCAGAACACCTTCTTAAAAAATAAGTACTTATTTCACATTTTTTTAACTAAAAAATAATGTAAATGAAAAATAATTTTTTGATTTTTTTTGCACCGTAATTCAAACAATATTCATATTGTATATTTTTAGATTTGATTAAGTCCATTTTTTTTTTGCTTAAAATTATCTTCTTAAAAAATAAGTACTTAAAACCCATTCTGGAACGGGGCCTAGTTTTTTAGCATTTCCCCTGTTCAGAAAAAGAGTTCATCCACCCAATTCCAAGTATAATCATAGTCTCTGTATTTTGTGGTCTCTATGCTGAGAGTGATCTTTTTCATAGCGAAAAACTCTCAGAAAAGTATGTTAACCTCAATTCTCTCAAGATTAGTAAGGAAAAGAAACTCCAGTAATTTATGAACGGTTTTGCTAACCGTAATCCATAAGGCAGCGGATAATTCATAGCAGTGTTTTTAATTCCGTACCGTACCGACCATCAAACAGTACACATACATTAATGTTTTGTACCAGCAAAAAATACGGTTGATACCGGGTGTATCGATCTGTACCGAGATCTCGACTCATACACAAATACTAGTGTAGTCTTTTCTTTTGATAAAAACACAAGAATTTTAAGGTATTTTAACAAAATTTGGCACCCATTTTATATTAATCATGCTAATTTGTTATTAAGGTGTATCAAAATGTTAGAATTTATTTAATTTCTCTATTTTAAGTTTTGAAACTATACATATAAGTATGTTAAAAATATCTAAAAACGCAAATTGCAATAAATTCAAACCGTTCCTACATACAAACCAATTTCGGTATGTACTGTTCCACTTAAGAAAATAGTACGCTAGCCGATCCGATATGAGATTGATAACTTTGCTTTCTATAAAGGGATTGATTTTGGCACTCCTCTTTTCTCCGAGGGCACTACCCTTTTTGTATTTATTAGGTGATAGAAATAAAGAGAAAAGAGGAGTGCTATAAAGAAAAGGAGAGCGCAAGAAACCACTTCCCTTCCCATAGATATCAATACACTTTGCTGGATATTTTATGCATCTCACTTTTTATTTTTGTTATAAATAATCTAGAAGAAGAATAAAGCGCAGTCGTAGATAAAATGTGAGATGGAATCAGTAGACAACTAGAGTAGCAAAAATCAGTCATTTGTGGAATCCCATCTCTACAGTTATCTGGCCGCTGCCTGATTTTCCTAATAATTCCACCACCAAACACAGTTTAATCAACTCTGTTTGCTGTGAAATCAAGCGTAAATTAGACGTTCAATGTATGCACCGTTGTTACAGAGAGAGAGGAACCAAAATCATAGATTTTCCTCCCTCTACAATTAACACAACAAATGCTAGTTCTAAAAACTGATTGCTAATTTCGGCGAATTGTAGGGCTCATATCAAGTGTAATTTTTAGGAGAATTGTCATCGTGGGTGAAACCATAATCAAAAGAGGGGAAGAGAGAGATAATGAATGGATTTGGTGATTTCAGATGCCAAACCCTAGGGCGGCACCTAATTCACCGGATCTCCATTGTCTACTATCTCTTCCTGACGTCGAATGGGCTCTCGGTAAAGAGAACAGCCCACTCAAGCCTCTCTCTCTCTCTCTCTCTTTGTAATCACAGCCCTAGTAATGATTAGAAATCGATTGAGAGATCGAGAGAGAGAGAGAAGAAAACCAAAGCTCCCGATCTAGGTGCGGCAGAGAGGCGTTTCGGAACCCTTATGCATGTAGTCATCTATATATAGATCTACGGGGGTTAAACCCTAGTATCGCCGGGTTGAGATCCAGTCCAGTTTCCCTTCCCTCCAATCCGGTCCAGGTTTGGGACATTTTTGTGCCTTTTTCAGGCCCACAATAATGATCGAAACTATTCACTTTTTAGGGCTCGTCGAGAACATTAATCATGCCAAAAATCACATTGATCAGATACTGTATGATATGATTTCAAAATGCATTAAGCTTCATATAATTCTTTAACACGGGTTGCAATACAGGATCCGATCGACGTGATATTCAACATGGTCAATATTTTCGACGAACTTTAAAAAGTAAATGATTCCAATCATTATTGTGGGCCCGAAAAGAGCTCACAAATGGCCCAAAACTAGACCGGACTAGATGGAGGGAAAATGGACTGGATCTCAGTCCGTTTGGGGATTGGGGATACTGGACTGAGATCTAGTTCAGTTTCCTTCCCTCTAGTCTGATCCAATTTTTGGCCATTTGTGATTCTTTCCACAATGATCGGAACCATTCACTTTTAGAACTCGCCGAGAACATTGATCACATCGAACATCATGTTGATCAATACTATATGATATGATTTCAAAATGCATTAAGTTTGTAAAAAAAACAAGTGTACAACACTGGATTAATTGCAACCCATGTAACACAATTATATGAAGCTTGATACATTTTGAAATCATATCAAATGGTATCCGATTGACGTGATTTTCGACTTAGTCAATGTACTCCGTGAGCTCTAAAAAACTGAACAATTTCGATCATTGTTGTGAGCCCACAAATGTCCCAAAACCGGATCGAACTGAAGGGAAGGAAAATTGGATTGGATCTCAACCCTCCCCAAACAGAGACTTGAGGTCCTTGTAGTGCCTTGGGGCAGTACACCTTCATAGTGCCCTAAATTGTTGGCTTTCTAGAGTCTACATTTGTGATCAGGCATATTTAGCATAACATGCGCACAAAAAATCATATTGATCGGACATTGGTAGACATGAAATTGAGACACATTTTTTTTACAGTTCATTCTTTAAATCATATTATTCATCCATTTTTTATAAAATAAATAGTTCATTCTTTAAATCATATTATTCATCCATTTTTGTAACATAAATGGTATCTGACTATATTGCTATCAATATCCAATTAATTTAATTTTTTGCATGAATGATCTCAATATTTTCACAGAATAAACAATTTAGATAACTGATATAGATGGGTTTTAGAAAATAGAATAACGCAAGTACCCCAAAACAAGAATAGAAAAAAATGAAGAAGAAGAAATGCTAGGCATATACTGTAGTATATAGAAGTTATTTTGTTAGGAAAGAGATTCATGAAGGTTCTAATTAACAGTTGAAAACAGAAAAAAGAATCTTATTTTAGTGCTTTTTAAGATTTTGTTTTCTAATTAATTGTAAGAACATAGTTTCTGAGGGGAAAAAACCAGATATCTGCAAATACATCTGTAACGATCCTGATTTTTGATAAATAAAAATTTCGTTAAATATTTGAATTTTATTTTAATTACTTGGATTTACTTTTAAAAATTCCTTTTAAATTTCTAATAATTCGTCATAATTAGATTTTAGCCCTTTAAAATTCGTTTCTTGATTAAAAGCCCTACTTGGCAAGTAGAGTTAGATTTTAACCGACTAGTTGGAAAAACCAAACTAACAATTCACCTAGTTACAATTCCCTAACTCTAGATGGACCTTTTTGACCATCTTTGAGCCTTGTGAACCTTTCCAACCCTAGACTAAAAATCTTTATTTATTTTCTTAGTTCTCTTCTTTAACCATTGGACAATAAAAGTAGGGGAAATCTCTATCCATTGGACAATAGAAAACCTAAATTTTCTATTAAAGATATTCATTGCTAGATTTGATTAAGTACTATTATATAGTTAAATATAGATTTTTATTCATGTTAAAAGGACATTTTGGTTATTTAATTATTATTCAAATATGAAAATTTCCTTATTACTTTTGTCCATTGGTCAATATTTACTAGGGGATTTATTATCCATTGGATAATAGCACTAGTCTTGCCAACAAGTACTATGGTTATTTTATTAAATCATTCCCCAAGATATCCTAAGTACAAATCTAGTATTCCAATAAGAAAACATGTGCCTAATTGGATTATTTAATGGGGAACTTTAATCTTCTAATTTTATATTGGATATTAGGAATCTACCTAGATCTCATGGTACTATAATATACATATTTGGACTTGTACTCATAATATATATATATATATATATATATATATATATATATATATATAAGCCTACTAGTACACATGTGTTTATTTAAATTGTTTAATAGAAAATCTTGACTTGATATTTTATTAGATTACAAAGTACCTTAAGTTTTTTTTTATTCTTTAGTACAAGAAGTATATATATATACTAAGAGAGAGAGAGGGAGAGAGAAAGAGAGAGAGGGCCGAAGGAGAGAGGGAGAGAGAGAGAGAAGAAGATTTGGATTGTACCTTGGTTGATCTTCCATGGTACTTTGATTTGATTTTAATCTTGGGTTATATATTCTTCCAAGTAAAAATCTATCTTTCAATGTCCTATATTGTTCTTTTAATCACCAAATCTTGTACAACCCCTCCTTTCTTCCACAAATCCTTCCAAATCAACTCCAAAGTACCAAAATCTAGCCATGCATGCCTAAGAACTAGGTAAAAGATGTGCAAGCAACCCCATAATCTTTCAATCAAGCTTGACAAGTGAAAGAAAAATCAAAGATATAGAGAGAGAGAGAGAGAGAGAGAGAGAGAGAGATTTCGGGTAGAGAGGGAGAGAAGAGGAACCTTGGCCTATAAATAGCAAGCTCATTCAAGCCTAAACTCACACATTCACTCCTTTGCTCTCACTTCTCTCTAGAAACTGTTTTCGTTTTTCCAGACAGCCTACTGCCCTTCACAAATCTCCATTTTTCTCCTGCTTAGAGTAGTTCTTAGAACCAACTCCCTTCGGGAAAATTGTAGAGCACTTCGAGACCTTCAAGTTCGACCCAAGAACCACCCCAATCAATGAAGAAATGACAAAGATATTGGTATCCGAAGTTCAGTAAAAATCTCGAATTTCAAGTTCCAGACAGCATACTGTCTCTTCGTTTATCACCATTTTTCTCCTACCTAAAGTAGTTTCTAGGATCAACTTCCTTCACGAAAGTTGTAGAGTGCTTCTAGAGCTTCAATTTTGACCCAAGAACGATCATATTCGGCCAAATATTGACCGAGTTACTGCCATCCAAAGTTCGGTCCAGATTTGCGAGTTTCACCACCCGTAGAATTTTCGAACTAGCTTATTCGGCCCCGACTAGTTTCGGATCAAGGTAGATTAATCTCTACTCATTCCCCCTAGTATAACTCTCTTAATCATTTTCTTTAAAGTAGATAAGGTTATCTATCGTTTATAATAGTTGAGATGCATGATTGTTAATATCGGATTTTGTTAAGTAGAAGTATGAACATGTTGAATAGTTATGAGTATAAATGTGTGAATTGCTTGTATTACTTGTTGATAAAGTATAAGTGATATCCACTCCAAGGGCGTCCGTACATGTGGCGTTATGCTTTAAGTTGTGATTTGAACATGCTAAATAATATAGAGTTGGATGATCTTGCTAGTTTAGTTTCAAGATTTCAAATGAATGATGAATACTTGTGTGGAAAGTCCTACCGCGGAAGTATATGCATGAAAACGAGATACCGAAATTAAGAAAGTTAGAAACATGGCACCTAGGGTATGGTTAACAAGGAAAAAGTGTTCAAAGAAGGAAACATTTAGAAACTACATAATAACCAATTTTGGTGGCATTATGTGAGTTGTGGGTGTGGGTGTGGGTGTGTGTGTGCGCCAATGGGGACCCGGAGCGGCGGAACCATTGTGCGGATACCCGGGAACCCGGAGCGGCGGAACCGAGGTAGGGTGTATGGCTTGGTTATCCGCGGAGAAGTGCCAATACAATTGTGTGCCAATGGGAACCCGGAGCGACGGAACCGAGGTTGGGTGTGTTAAAAAGAGATTTTGCAAATGTTGATTTGGAAATGAAAATGAGACACGATCTACGATGAGTCGCGTAGGAGAAACAAAGAAAATTATGGACACCAACGTTAGTTTATAGCGAATGTGAATGTGATGATGTTAACTGTCTTATTACATTTGCATGTATTATGTGGGAATCGTTGGTCTATTACTTGTAAGTTAGGGGTTAGTGGATATGGGTTAATCTATTGAGCTTTTGTAACTCATGGTGTTACCTTTGGTGACCCTGACATTATATTGGTGGCGACGCCGATATAATGTGTCAGATCTTATAGATGAACATGGTGAACTCTACACCTTGGAAGCCTTTGGAGCCGAAGAGCTAGCCAGGATGGAGGAAGAAGCGGAGCAGTAGATAGGAACCCTAGTTCCCTCCCTTATTTGAATAAAAGTACTTTTGTAAGGTTTATGATGTAATATTGAGTCAGACTCTATTTAGATTTTCAATAAAATTGTCTATTTAACGTACCCTAAATTCGGGGCGTTACCACATCAATAATTTTAAATGTCTCCCAATGTTTTGCAATCATAATTTGGATACAGTGTACTGAAAAACATACCTGCATAGAGGACCAACACACATGATCCATTCGAATGGATTTATGTCAACCTCTCTAAATTTGGCATGTTCTGTCACTTCATAGTTTTACAACAAATGTTAACGAGTCATGAGCAAATTAAACATCGTCAATCCCAAGATTTAAGGCAATGCAAAGAGAAGTGATGTACTTCCTCCGGCAGTATCAAGAGCTCCCTCACCTGCTTCATCAAACTATTCTGAGAATCTGAATAGTTCCGCTGAGTGGCTCATTGTTGAGCTATACCATCCTTTCAACTGGAGCTACGGATACATGTTAATGTTCACACTTGAAGAATAATACTTGCTCGATGTCCAGACACACGATTAACGTCTACTTGTTGGGGTCACGCCTCAATTAACACATGAGGTCAAGGCCCCAACCAAACCTGCAGTGCAGTGCCTCCGAGCACAGATCAATAATTACTAGGGAATGCAACCAAATGGTTAGTCTACGGCTCTAACAAATGAATTAGGTTAGTGAACCCAAGACTTTTCATGCAGGCTTCCAATGTGGGACTTGACACGCTAGATCAAGGTCATCAACAGTAGTAGATAAAGGTGTCAATCTTCAAACGCATGAACTTTTAGTTAAAGTTAACAGCATATCCAGGAAAGTGAAAAGGTCCTTCTGCCCAAGTTTCTATGCCAAAGAAGAAAATAGAAGCAACTATAGTAACAAGAAAACCAAGATAGTGTGTAATGTTTTTGGATTCTCTAAATCTACACACACACAAAAAGGAAGGATAAGGGTCTCTGCCTTTCAATTACTTTATACAAGTTCCATAATTAGCACTTGCGTCAAGCAACATCATGATAAACACTACTTAAATGTCTTTTGTCATGTCAAATTTTTTTATAGACATAGCTCCTAGCAAATCTTCGATGAATTTGTGATACAATATGGAGTCATGGACACCTGCCTAGGCAATGGGCACGTACACCTCCAACAACCAAGGTACATTATCTGTAAGCACAGAAGATAAGGTCTGTTCCTGATTCATATAGTGTATGTGTTTTACATCAGTATATGCTTTCAGGTATTAGGTGAACACTTACATGAGAAGAGAGGCTTTTTCCTCCCAATAAATAAAGAACCATGAAGTGACCCAAACAACAAGCTGTAAAACATAGTTCGTCATCGTCTATGCTTGTAGTTTGTGTAGCTTACTGATAGGAACTATGCCAAATGTAGGACCGGATGTTGGCGCCAAGTCGCCAACCCTGTCACCTCCTGCGTTTAAGAGACTTGAGACTCTTCAGTTGCTGGACTATGCAATCAACCACCTCTTTTAAACGCGCTCTCCTTCCCTCCTTGAAGTTCCAGAGTTCTTTCACTACATATCTCCCACTTGGATTATATTCATTTAATTCCAATAGCGCATTGACGACAGAATTGTATGCTGCCTCACCCCATAGACGTCTCAATTCTTTCAACTTACTGTCCTCCTCATCGATTATTTCCTGCATTTTGAAGGAACTGTAATCAACAGAAGGAATAAATTTCATCATAAGACAAAAAAAAGGAACATCAAGCAAAACAAAGGTAGCAAAAAAAGTTCAGAAAAATAAAGGAAAAAAGTGTCCAACAAACATGTGTTTCGAGAGTAGAGACCAGTGTAAATCAAACAGAGTTTCCAGTATTCTTGTCCTTTAATTGAGTTAATTGGTTGCTCAAATAAACTGGTGCATGGACTTCCATAATGAATCTTAAATCTAGTTTTTGCTACCACCATGGAGAGAGTGATGCCTAAAATGCTTACCCACGGAACTCCATAAACGAATTCGCCATCGGTGAAGTTTAATGTGTGCCCTTTGGTATGAGTAGCTTTCCATTGACAAGCTACCTTGTCTAAATCTATGGTGTTGAGCCAACAAGTGGTTCCCCGTTAATGTTCTTAGTCCTTTTGAAAGTTCGATAGATTGAAGGCAAAGAATCATGTGACATGAGCAATGACAGACACAACTCCCCTATGTCCAGCTTGACCATATATTTTACTTCAGGAATAGGTTTGTTTCCTTACCACTAAACAAAAATATGCATGTATTGGTCACTGGATTTTTGCAACTTGTTAAATTAACGTAGTGTGGGGCAACAAAAGAAAAGGATAAGGAAAAAAAAAAACCAGGTAGCGCTCTGTGTTTGAGATAGCTAAGGAACAAATCGAACAATACCTGCAATTTTCCATCTTTGGTCATTTTTTTAAAAGGCTGCCAACCTGGATCTTTCACTTTTTCTTGCCACAATGAGCTTTGCTCCACAGCTCTTACCTCCCAATCCTCACCAGAGAACCTCTGTAAACATACATCTTGGAAAGGTTTCTGATCAACCTCTCCCATCCTTTTGACTCCGATTGTCACTATATCCAACACATTTGGTAAAACCTATATCGGAAGACAAGGAAATCATTCAAACGAGAATTTGGAATCGCATTAATTTTCCAAAAATTGTACTCCAGTAGAACCACGTGTCATATTCTAAAGGGTTATACTATCCTGGTTTTCTATTCAACATTTTAACCATGAAGATCAAGTGCTCACATTGATCAATTCTTTCCGAGCATCCTGGAGTTCAACATTACTCATGTGCTCTCTAAGTATAAGCGTCTGGTTAAGGGTTTCCATATCATGCAAGTCATCAACTTTTTCAGCCAATTCTTCCTTCAAAGCATCAAGCTGGATATTCAAGCTATAGTCATCTTCAAAGCCATTCTGATCTTTCAGCTGCATCACTCGTAACCAAATTTCACATCAGCTTAAAGGAAAATTAAGAAATGATTAAGCAAACTCAAATTGTGCTGAAAATTAGATAAATAAACAAAAAAAATATCATCCAAAGGAGAATGGAGTAGTAGTGTTATAAAAGACCAAATTGATGACAATATAATTTGCAACAAGTTAGATATGATTCTTTTTACACTGACAGCTAAATACTTTATCCAAACTTCTTTTCTTGCCAGAAACACAATCTATTGGAACATACATCAGCCATTAGAATCTGAATTTCAGGAGTACAAACCATGTCAACATGGGAACATGTTACTGGAGCAAAACAATTAGAATCTGAATGTAAACCAAACCCCACTAAAGACTCCAGCAGGTCTACAGGGAAAACTTTAAACAGTCCTTGGCATCAGAGCAGGGCCCATTCCATCACATTTTACGAAAGTTTATTACCCACACTCCACGATTACAGACCAAACAAAAAGGTTGCACGACGATAGAGCCAAAAAAGAGGCTACACATGAAAGATCTTGAAAAGCTGAGGGGGGATGTTAAGGAATACAATCCAACATTGGTTGGGTATGGAACAGGTTATCATTTAATATAATTGGGAACTCTCTACCTAATAGTTTAAGCTTTATTGGGATGGATATGACTTCCACCTTACTTACTAGCATATATACTTTAAATGCTCACATTAGGTAACACCAACTCGTCGGCCTGTTTTTTCTCCTAAGGTTTGAGGCCAGGTAGCTTAGGGGAACTTGTTCCCGTTCCTCTGGTTGGGTTAGCTCTTTAGACCGATAGAAAAGGAGACTGATGTAGAACTTGAACCAATTCAGTCATGATGAAACAAGAAAGAAGGCCATGGTCTTGTTAAAGAGACACTGAGTTGATTAATGCGCAAACATACCTTTTCCTTCTCAGCAAGCAAGTTCTTTCGCTCAAGATCAACTTTGCCCCTTTGCTTCTCCAGTTCTTTAGCTTGTTGTTCAAGTTCCTGACTTTGATTTACCAAGTCATCTTTCAGCTTCTCATTTTGTAGCCTCATGAAATGCATATTCCTCATTTGACATTCCAATTCGAGCTTCAGCTTTTCATTTTGTACCCCAATGAACTCCATCTTTCTCATTTCTGCGAGAACTTGATATGTTAGTGAAGGAAAATAACTTCTATATCCAGCACGATGGTATAGTAGAAACATCTATTTGAAAGACCCCAACGCAAAACCAACAAGCAGAAAGTAAAGAAACTAACTTCAGAGACTGACCAGCTCAGACCACCACATTCTCTCATTTTTTTGATGGAAACTGCAAGGAAAGAACATGGTGGAGCCAGCATTTTTCCCAGGAGGGCAACAATAAGGGATAAGGTTATGTATACAGATGGTGCCCCTTGAATCTTGATCCTGACTTGGACAATTGTAGCCTATCACCCCCTCATCCCCGCCTAATATAGCTTGAGAGAACAAGAATCAACCGATGAATCTACATGGATATCATAGAGGCATTTCCCTAAACAAGTCCCATAAACACCTCACATAAGGAAAAGATCGACTGACAGAAATAACTTTCAAGCAATCATAGATTCCCATGCTTTCTCCAAAAAAAACAAAAACTAAGTGAGCTCTGTGATGTGGAGCCATCGGGAGCCTGGCAATTGGCAAATGCTTTCTCGACAGCATCTCAGAACAATGAGCCTTATTGGCTCTGGCTTAGAGGAATGTCTATTCTCTTTCTCACTCCTCGTCAAACATACACAAATTCTGTTTTCCATCATAGGCATTGAACTCATGCATCCCATGATATGTAAAGGTGGGAAATGTTCATAAAAACTGTACCAAGAGCTAACATTTTCACCTCATTCAAGAAAGGCGTATCACTGAACGGGACATCTGCAACTTATGAATGCACCAAACCTTGAAATAATTGGTTTGTTGAGACTAATACATGAGCCAAACAAGGGGCCACAAATCTTACATATGTTAGTATAATTGGAAACACCAAAATTCGCGGATGCCTGATTGCTTTAATCTACCATGATTCACAGTATGGAACGACAAAATAACAATGTTTGCCAACCAGGAAAAGCAAACAGCTCCAATGTTGGAATGTTGTTCACCATTGGAATCTCAATCACTAATACATAAGCAAATCCAAAGATGAAGCAGCAATCAGAAAAGATAACACAAAATCCAAAAGAATAACGAAAGCCATGAACTTTATACACCCTTTGCACACTCATACTTCTAGCATTTGTAAAGAGCATGATATACCATCAGCAAATGCTTGATGCAGCCTATCTTTCTCTGCAATCATCCTGCCTAGAGTTGCTGAAGTCTCGTCATACTTGCGTTCCAGTTCCCACAATCTCTGATTTTTTACATCAACTTCTTTGGCAAGGCTCATAGCCAGAGTACGTGTTCTTCGGAGCTCTTCAACGATTTCATTTTCCATTTGAATCAAATTGGAAGTGCCTGCACCACTGAAGGTAAAGAAGTTATAGATTTTGTGATAAATTCTGAGATGATGACGAAGTGGATACCAAAGTTAGATTCCTAAAACTACTAATGCGGAAAAAATACTTGCTCTGTCAACTTTAATTTCCTCTACTCAAAGACAGGGAGAGACAGAATAGATTCAACCCTTAATTGTTGTTTTACTTGCACAAAGTGGTTGGCAGTTGATAAATTAAAAGCAAAAAGTGGGTGGTCAGAGACCCAAACGTACCTCCTACCACGATCCAAGAAAAGAAACCTGCCAAGAAAAATGAAGGTACCCAACGAGCGTAGATGATATTTAATCTGCCTTAGACTTAATGGCTTTCAGATGAAGGATATAACTCAAAGCCCAAAGGATGAACTATCTTTGTCCAAATTTGTAGATTCAACTGCAATCTAGAAGTTTGATATGCACAAGGCAACCTAGGCAAGTAGTCAAGTAAACAAACAATCACACTCAAGGCGGACTCCACATTTTGCACTTATGTCTAATGACGAAACATGACAATGTTCATCATGACCCAATTGATTTATTATCTCTTCAAGAAGGATTTAAACAGATCTGGAAAGGGTATTAGAAATAACTACTCAACAGTTCTATGGTGGCCTCGGTTACTGTCTCGGTAACCGGGCCAGGTCTTCCGAGCTTATGCCCCTTGGGGATCAGGTCAGCGAGTTGATGGAAGCTAATAAGTCCTGACATGTTGCTCGATATATCGCTCGGTATCGAGACTCTGTCCTAATTCGGTGGATGCCAGCAGCACATGTTCCTGCTTCAGTGCTCCCGAAGCCGGCTAAGAGAGGTAGTTACGCCAGATGGGTCCCATAATGATCATGTGGCAATAGTAATCATTTGGATCAGGTCTGACCATGTGCTCCGTAACCGCTTTGCCCCTCTCGTCACTTATGACATCACCCGAGGCAGTTACTCGAGCGTACCCCTCACGCGTTGGCTTGGAGGCCAAGTAAACCTAGGTCTATAAATACAAAGGGATACTCATTGAGAGAGGTATGCAATGCTCCCCGAACCCTAGACCTAAATTCCTCCCCTGAGATCTAACTTAATCGTCGGAGAGTCACTAGGCTACTCAAGCCCTAGTGACTTGTTACAGGTCCAGGACCAGGAGTTGCGGAGGAAGGAACCTAACCCTAACCATGATCAAGGTCCCGACAAACAGGGGCGGACGCATGTGAGGGCAAGGGGAGTCATGTGACCCCACTGCCCTCCAAACTACCTCACGATGGCTATACATATTTGGGACATTTTAGTAAATTTGCCCCAAGTACTACAATAATAATTCAATTCTTGCCCTCACCATATTCATTGCCCCAAGGGCAACACGTGGACTTATCCAGGTGGTGCCTCCCACCAATAAAAATTTGCCCCATTGACACACGATTTTTCTCTCTCCGGACACAGCTTTCTCTCAAAAATCAAGTGTTCCAAATTACAATCCGTTTGGATAGATGAGAAGATTTTATTTTATTTATCATTTAATTCTAAAGGGTCATAATTAAATTTTAACTATAGGGCTCTCATTGATTAGCCCTAAGAAAATTGTAGAATCAAATATCTTTTAGGACTAACCAACGAGAGCCTTAAAGTCAAAATTTAATTATGACCCTTTAGAATTAAATGATCAGAAAAATAAAATCTTCTCACCCATTCAAACGGATTGAAATTTGGAACACTTAATTTTTCAACTTGTAGTTTATATATTAAAAAATATGGTTAAAAAATTAAGTGTTCCAAATTTCAATTCGTTTGAACCGATAGAAAGATTTTAATTTTCTGATCATTTTATCCTAAATGGTCATAATTAAATTTTGACCATAGGGCTCTCGTTGATTAATTCTAAGAAAATCGTAGAATCAAATATCTCTTAAGACTAACCAACGAGAGTCCTACAGTCAAAATTTAATTATGACCCTTTAGAATTAAATGATCAGAAAAATAAAATCTTCCCACCCATTGAAACGGATTGAAATTCTAATGGGTTAGTTGTTAGCGGTAACAACAGGGGTCGAGCACAACAAAGTGGGACGAAGGGAGTGTAAAATTTGACCCC
The DNA here is from genome assembly GCA_014282245.1 of Rhododendron simsii. Lineage (NCBI taxonomy): Eukaryota > Viridiplantae > Streptophyta > Magnoliopsida > Ericales > Ericaceae > Rhododendron > Rhododendron simsii. The sequence continues at coordinate 22,299,862 of CM024955.1, forward strand.
AGTGGCATGACTTTCTGGGTCCGCCACTGCCGACAAATCGAACCCCCACAACTGACGACTCTGTTGGGGACCTAGCCATGCTCTCAACATTCGTTTTCCTTCTTCCCAAAAAACTCCGTTGAAGCATTCCTAGACCAGACATGGTTGAGGTCGAAGAAACGCATCGCAGTGATACCACCCTCGGGCTCGGCCCCCTCGGAGACCACAACCTGGCCTCTGACGGAGCCAACGCCCTAGGGAAGGCCCATGGGTCCATCGGAGTTGATGTCGGAGCCTCAACGCCAGACACAGGCTCATCCTCCGAGCTCCACACCTACATCCGCCATTTGGAGCGAAAGATCGATGACGTAACGGTCATGGAATGAGACAAACACGTCCGGGACGAGTTGGCGGAGATCAAACATCTCCTCCAAATCTCCCCATCTCACTCCTCCGAGAGCCGTTGCGGAAGGAGAAGCCACCATAACCCTCCCCGCAGTCGCGAAAGAGGCCACCTGCTGGAGCACAGACCCCGTCCCTCAGTCAAAGACCGTCTCGAACCAGCAGTAACGGAGGGTGATCGAACCGCAAGGGGTGCGTCGCATAGGGAACGTTCCTGTTCCCCTAAGCGACTTCGAGTGAAACCATCTACCTTCGAGAGGTTCGGAGCAGGAAGCGTCTCCGCCTCCTCCACCCATTTGATTCGAGTTGGCAAGGGGCACCATGAATCCACCCCTAGCTTCACAAGGGTTGCCAAGGGAGACAACGGCCTCTTGGAGTTCCAGACCAAGGGATATTGCAAGCGTCTGAAGAACGCCCGAGCCAAAAGCCCAATCGTCTCACACCCCGCTGTAGATGCCCATAGCAGAAGCCCAGTCACCGAGTGCCTCGAACCTTCCCCACGAGATAGCTACTAAAAGCACCGTCACGAACGCTCCCCCCAGAAGTCGGCTAGCGTCGCCCCGAAGAGAAAGAAGTATGAAAGGTTGGATCAATTTATCCCAAAGAAACGTACCGCGACCGAGCGTCCAGACGGTTTCGACTGTTCGATCCAACCTCAACGCAACGCCAGACTCAAACAACTCACAACCTCTCCTTTCACAAGAAAGATCGACTCGGTCACCCCCCGAAGGAATTCACTCAACCCAAATTTCCCAAATACAATGGCAAGACCGAGGCGTACACTCATCTGGTACAATACAAACTTGTCATGTCTTTGTTCCTTCGGAACGAGCCTTCGGACGATGCCTTCTTGTGCAAGGTCTTTCCTGCGAGCCTCGGCAACCTGCGTCTCAAAAGGTTCAACCAGCTCCCCGCTCGGTCAATCTCCTCGTTTGACTCCCTCTGCAATGCCTTCATGGCCCGGTTCGTCACGAGCAATAAACACGAGAAGGAAATCGATTCCCTCCTCGCCCTCTGCAAACGAAATGACAAAACGCTCCGGCAGTACGCCGGTTAGTACGCCGGTTGCTACTGGGAGTTATTCAATGAGATAGAAAGTTGTGACGGCGTCGTCTCGGCCCGAGAATTCAAGCTCGGTCTCACTTCCCAGGACAAGCAGGTCTATGACGACCTCGCTCACCATAAGCCCAACTCTATGAAAGACCTCATGACTCGCATCGAGGGTTGGTGCCAGCTCATTTAGTCGAAGGCTGAGAGGGCAATCGGGAAGCCCTCGAGCTCAAAGACAGTGGCCACCTCGGTGTCTGCTCCGGTTCCCATACCTGTTTCAACCCCTAAAAAGCGGGTCAACAACACCAAGCAGTCCCCAAGGAAGGGACCGAAGCCAAGTGACTTCAACGCCAAGAAAACTGTCTTCACCATTCCTATCTACCGGATCATCCTCTTTCCCAAATCAAAAGCTTGAAACCGAAAATGGGAAAATCAAGAACCCCATCATCCGATGCAGTTACCATAACGAGCAAGGTCACTCTACCACTGCCTGCAAGCCCTTCAAGGCCTACTTGGAGCAACTTGGAGCAAGTGGCCACCGCGGTAATCTCATCGATCACGAGAAGACAAGGGCTCGGGCACAGCGTGCCGAAAACAACACCGAAGAAGAGATTCAAACGATCCATGTTATCCATGGCCCTCTGGACTCTGAAGCCGCCCGTATCATTCGTGCCGAGTTAAATGACGTCTCTTCTTCCAAACAAGTCATGTTGGTCGGTCCCGAGCCAAAGCGTGCCAGAACCGACAATGGCTCCAAGTGGACGATCACCTTTGTTGAGAAAGACCTCGACCGTGTCCAGCTCCCGCATAATAATGCCCTCGTGGTTACGCTACGCATCGGAGCCTTTAACGTCCGGCGCATCCTCGTTGACCAAGGCAGCTCGGCCGAGGTCATGTACTATTCTCTACTCAAAGATTTGAAGATCCCTGACACCGAGCTCCGTCCCTCCGAAGTCCCCCTTATCGGGTTCAACGGGGCCCCAATTTGGCCCCTCGATCTAATCATTCTTCCCGTCTATGCCGGGTCGATTGTTCTCGACATTGAATTTGTCGTGGTCGATGTTCCTAGCCCTTATAATGCAATTGTCGAACGCACCTAGCTCCATAAGCTGAAGGCTATTACCTCCACATATCACCAGGTGGACCGCATTATCGGTGCTAATAGACGCCAGGAGGACCTGTATGGAGATCAAACCGCAGCCAAGAGATGTTATGTCAACGCGGTCCGAAGCAGTAAACAGACTTCAAGGGTTAACCTCATTGAAATTCCCGAGGCCCCAGTTTTGGAAGACGTCGGCAGACCAGCCGACGAGAAAGCAGTAGAAGACCTTGTTACCATCCCCATTACCGAAGACGGCTCCCCTTTTTTCCTTGTCGGTTCCTCACTTAGTGATACCGAACAGAACGAGATGGTCAACTTTCTCAACAAAAACATATAAGTATTCACACGGACCCTATATGAGATGCCCGGCGTTGATCCCTCGTTTATCTGCCACGAGCTCAACATTGACCGAGCCAAACGCCCGGTTGTGCAAAGAGCAAGGCGGTCTTCCCCGGTCCACTCTGAAGCTATCATTGAAGAGGTCAACCGGCGCCTAAACATGAAGGCCATCCGAGAAGTGCAGCATCCCAAATGGTTGGCCAACACCGTGATGGTCAAGAAGAAGAATGGCAAGTGGCGGGTTTGCATCGATTACTCCAATCTGAATGACGCTTGCCCAAAGGACTTCTTCCCCCTTCCATGGATCGACCAGCTCGTCGACACCATAACCGGCTACAACCGACTCAGTTTTATGGACGCCTATCGGTGCTACCATCAAATTGCCATGAGCGAAAGAGACGTCGAAAACACAGCCTTCATCACCCCCCACGGAATCTTCGGATATCTCGTTATGCCGCTCGGCCTGAAGAACGTCGGGGCCACTTTTCAACAAATGATAACCAAGATGTTCGAGCGTTTACTAAGCGACACCAAGATGGCTTACATTGACGACATGGTGGTCAAAAGCATGCTCGCCAGCAATCACCTGGCCCACCTCACCGAAGCCTTTGAGATCCTCAAGAAGCACAAGCTCCGCCTCAATGCCGAGAAGTGCGCTTTCGGTGTAATTTCTTGGTCACCTTGTTTCCCGACGCGGTATTGAAGCCGACCCCACTCAATTACTTGCCATTGAAAAACTCTCGGCTCCCCACAACAAGAGGGATGTTCAACACCTGATAGGCATGGCCGCCGCCCTGAATCGGTTCATCAGCCACTCCTCCGACAAATGCCAAGCCATTCTTCACCCTCCTGAAGGGCAGCCGACGAAGTTTTAATTGGACAGAAGACTGTGACCGAGCCCTCTAGCAATTGAAGTCCTACCTTTCCGAGGCCCCACTCTTTGTCACGCCTCGGGGCCAGGAAGACCTGTTTCTATACCTAGCCGTCTCTCCGCAAGCTATAAGCTCAGTGCTCGTCCGACAGGAAGGGAACATCAACCCATCTACTACTCCAGTAAGACAATGACCCCCGCCGAGACACGCTATCTACCACTGGAAAAGGTTGTTCTTGCTCTCGTCTCAGCTCGAGGAAGCTCGCTCCCTACTTCCAGTCACACCGCATCATTGTCCTCACCGAGTTCCATTCTAAGTCTCTCCTCTGAAAGGCGGACCTCTCTAACCGAATCTCTCAGTGGGCTATCAAGCTCGCGAACTATGAGATCCACTTCCAGCCTCGGACAACAATCAAAGCTCAGGTCTTCGCCAACTTTATCGCTGAGCTCACTCCGGCCGACACGCCCGCTTTAGCTCCTGCTCCAAGCACCGAAGCAGGGCTCCAGGCTAACCCTAGTACAGCTTGGAAACTCTCTCAGGGCGACGTTTGGCAGACTTATGTCGATGGTGCCTCCAACAACCGAGGCGCAAGTGCAGGCGTCATCCTCCTCTCCCCTTCCGGCATATTACACGAAAGCTCCCTCTCTATCAACTTCCCAGCCTCTAACAACGAGGCCGAGTATGAAGCACTGATTTCCAAGCTCAAGACCGCTGAAGCTCTGGGCATCGAAGAACTTGTGGTCTACAGTGATTCCCAATTAGTGGTCAACCAGCTTTTGGAGGAATATGAAGCCCGGGACGACCAAATGCGTACTTACCTTAGCTCTGCCGTGCGGCTCATCAAGAACTTCAAAGCTATTCGAGTCAAACATATCTCTAGGGAACAGAATGCCCATGCCGACGCCCTTGCAGGGCTCGCTTTTGCTTGCTCCTCCTCGGGACAACGTTCTATTTCCTGCAGTTCCATTGACAAGCCCAGTTTCGAGCTTGAAGTATTAAACCAAGAGGTACTCAACATCGAGCTCGGCCCGAGCTGGATGGATGAGATCATTGGGTACCTGCGAGATGACATCCTTCCTACCGACAAGAGGGACGCTCACCGACTCCGCAATAAAGCCGCTCTCTTTTGGCTCAATCCGAATGGTAACCGAAGGTTGTTCACCGGTCCGTTTCTGCTAGTTGCACACCCCCACCAAGTACCAGGCATCATCGAAGAGCTCCACGCCGGGGACAGCGGTTGTCACTCCGGTGGACGATCCCTCGCTCACCGAGCCATTTTCCAGGGGTACTGGTGGCCAACAATGAAGAAGGATTTCGAAGAGTTCGTCAAGTGTTGTCGGAAGTGCCAGATGTTCACCCCCATTATCCACCAGCCGGCTTGGGACCTTAGCCCCCTCACCAGCCCTTGGCCCTTCTCCCAGTGGGGCATGGATATCTTAGGCAAGCTCCCCGTTGCCCCCGGTGAGTTCAAGTTCCTCTTAACTGCAACCGACTACTTCTCGAAATGGGTAAAAGTCGAGCCCATGGTCACTATTGAAGAAACAGACGTCATTCGTTTCGTTTGGCGAAATATTATCTTGCGCTTCGGTGTACCATTCGCCATCATTATTGACAACGGAAGACAGTTTACGGGGCAGAAATACCGGGCCCAATTGGACAAGTATGCCATCAAATGGGACGCATCCACTCCGGCTTACCCCTACCCCTAGGGCAACGAGCAAGCCGAAGCTGCGAACAATGCAATTTCATCTAGGCTAAAGAGCCAACTCGAGTCACGCCGGGGCAAATGGGACGACGAGCTACCAAGGGTGCTCTGGGGCTATCTTACTACGCCTCGGCGATCCACCGGTCGCACTCCCTTCTCCTTGGCGTTTGGAATGGAGGCTGTCATTCCCATTCAAGTTGGGCTTCCAACGATCCGCACTGAAAACTTCGATGAGTCGGTCAACAACGACAACATCGCTTCAGACCTCGACTTGGCCGAGGAGCAGCGTGAAAATGCAAGGATCAGGCTTGCATCGTACCAGCAAGAGGTTGCCAAGGGCTACAACCGTAGCGTCCGTCTTCGGCCGTTCAAGCCCAACGACCTCGTCTGGAAGAAAGTGGTGGAGAAGCACAAGAAAAGGAAGCTAATGCCCAATTAGGAGGGCCCTTACCGAGTCCTTAACCACCTCGGTTCTGGCAATTACAAATTGGAGAAGCTGGATGGTTCTCCTATCGCCAAATCCTGGAATGCCAACAACTTGAAGAAGTTCTATGGCTAGCTATACCTCGGTCTCCGAGGCCTAGTCCACTTTTTTGTCCTCTGATTTTCCACTTTCATGGTGTCTTCGTTTTTAAGGCAACCTGCCCATGTAATAAGTAACCGAACAAGCATCAATGAGAATCCACTATCTTTTGCTAGTTCTTGTCCTTATTTTTACTATTTACTATTTATCATACGGTTAATAATCAATCAAACCCTTATATCTTGGCTTCTAGGATGGCGTCTTTCCTGGGTAACACTCCCTTGGCCCAATCCCCACGAAGTCGTCCCGGCCAACTCAGTCGTTTGGGTTTTCGGTCAATCGACTCAAGGATACTCGGTATCTCCCCGAGCCCCTTATTCCGATCCATCATAAAACCACTCTCTGCTCAGAGTCGCTGTGTCCCAGCTCCATGGCCTAAGCTAGCCCCCTACGGGACTCCAGCCTATATCCCTTAGCTAGCAGACCACCCCCCCGTTAGCTTATGCTATCACGTGTTTGCCCCTCAAATGATCTCCTACCAAATAACCGAGTCAGCATTACCCGAAGCAGCGGCTCAGGAAATTCGAAAATCAATTTTCTCCTACTTGCTGTTGTTTGGAGAGGAAAAGGTGTGTAAGGTAACTTATACCTTCACACATAATCATTTATTTATATAAGGAGATAGTTCATTACATAATGTAAATAAGCAATGTGGGACTAAACACAATATACTAGTATACGAGTATACTAGTATTCCAACACTCCCCCTCAAGCTGGGAAATAGATATCACACAAACCCAGCTTGTCACATAACATCTCCAACCGAGGCTTAAACAATGACTTGGTAAATATGTCAGCCAATTGAGCACTTGTAGGCACGAAAGGAGTTGCTATAACACCATCAGTCAACTTCTCTCGCACCAGATGACAATCAACTTCGATATGCTTAGTCCGCTCATGAAATACAGGGTTGGATGCAATGTGAATTGCTGCTTGGTTATCACAATACAAATTCATAGGCAATTGCACATGGAATCCTATCTCCTCAAGAAAAGATCGCACCCACACAATCTCACATGTGGTGTGAGCCATGGCTCTATATTCTGCCTCTGCACTAGACCGTGCAACCACGGTCTGTTTCTTACTCTTCCAATTAACAAGATTGCCACCAAGAAAAACACAATATCCAGTGGTTGACCTCCTGTCAGATGGGCCTCCTGCCCAATCAGAATCAGTGAAGGCCTCAATACGCAAATGACCATTAGCTCTATAAAATAGACCACGTCCAGGATGAAACTTGAGATACTTGACAATTCTAAGAACAGCCTCCCAATGTGGCACACGAGGAGCAGACATAAACTGACTCACAATACTCACTGCAAATGAAATATCAGGACGTGTAATAGTGAGATAATTCAGTTTACCAACCAAACGGCGATATTGATCAGGACTAGACAGTGCCTCCCCCTGATCAATGCATAATTTGACATTAGGATCCATAGGGGTATCGATAGGTTTCGCCCCCAACAAACCAGTCTCATCTAAGATATCCAGCACATATTTCCTTTGTGATAAACTAATACCATCTTTAGATCGTGCCACCTCGATACCTAAAAAGTATCGCAATCTACCCAAATCTTTAGTATGAAATTGACTCTGCAGAAAGACCTTCAACGCATCAATACCTCTCTGGTCATCACCCGTAATAATAATATCATCGACATACACAATCAATAACACTTTGCCGCGAGGAGATGTGAGAGAGAAAACAGAATGATCAGACTGACATCGATTCATACCAAATTTCAAAACTGCATCACTGAACTTGCCAAACCAGGCCCTGGGAGACTGTTTAAGCCCGTAAAGAGCTTTACGAAGACGACATACCTGAGAACGCTCCCCCTGAGCAACAAACCCAGGTGGTTGCTCCATATAAACCTCCTCAAGAAGATCGCCATGTAAGAAAGCATTCTTGACATCCAATTGAAATAAGGGCCAGCCAAGGTTGGCTGCAAGAGAAATAAGGAGACGGACAGAACCAAGCTTCGCAACCGGGGAAAAGGTTTCAGCATAGTCAACACCATAAGTCTGGGTGTAGCCTTTAGCAACAAGGCGAGCTTTGTAACGCTCAACAGACCCATCAGGATGATATTTCACAGTGAATACCCAGCGGCACCCCACAGTGGATTTTCCAAAGGGTAGAGGAACCAACTCCCAAGTCCCATTATCATGGAGTGCAGAGATCTCTTCCTCCATAGCTGTCCGCCACTCAGAAATAGACAAGGCCTCCTGAACAGTTTTAGGAACAAAGACAGAGGAAACAGAGGCAGTAAAAGCACGAAGGGTGGGGGACAGATGATCATAGGATACAAATTTAGCAATAGGATGAGAGATAGTACAAGTGCGAATACCTTTACGAAGAGCAATGGGAGGAGAAGGTGGAGCAATAGGGGCCAAAGGAGGTGGAGGCAGATCTCGCAACGGAGGAGAAGGCTCAGCGGTAGGCGGAGGAGGTGGTGGTGCAGCTTTGGCACGGCGAACATAGACCTGCATCGGGGGGTGTTGCTTTTGAGGTTGCCCGGAAGGAACCAAAATATGCATATACTCAGATTGATCCGCATGCGGCAAAGACGGAAAATAGGGTAACAACTCATGAAACGTAACATCAGCACAGACAAACTCACGATGCAGAGTGGGAGAATAACACTTATAACCTTTTTGAGTCCTAGAGTACCCGAAGAATACACACTTAATAGAGCGAGGATCAAGTTTATCGCGGCCGGGATCCAGGGCATGAACATAACACGTGCACCCAAAAATTTTCAGAGGTAAAGAATATAAAGAACAACCAGGGTGCAAAATACTATAGGGAATCTGGCCCCCAAGAACACGGGAGGGCATGCGATTCCCGAGGTAACCGGCAGTAAGGACGGCGTAGCCCCAAAAGGATTTGGGAACCGTCCGCTGGATTAAAAGGGCTCGAGCAACCTCTGTCAAATGTCGTATCTTGCGTTCAGCAACCCCATTCTGTTGGGGAGTGCGAGAACACGAAGATTGATGAAGAATACCATGCTCATCAAAAAAGGTAGACAAAACATTATAGAAATATTCACCAGCATTATCCGAACGAAAGATACGAAGAGAAACATCAAATTGAGTCTTTATTTCCACATAAAAAGATTTGAAAATTGAGTACAAGTCTGACCGGTTTTTCATGCGATAAACATAAGTAAGCCTAGAATAGTCATCCATAAAAATAACAAAATACTGAAAACCACCACGTGATGAAACACGCACGGGACCCCAAATATCGGAGTGAACTAAATGAAAAGGATGAGACACTCGACTCTCTACTCTAGGTGGAAAAGAAACACGACGGTGTTTACTGAACTCACAGACTTCACATGGCAAAGACTGAAGACCACGACACGACGGAACTAACTACTTGAGAGTCTGAAGGGAGGGATGACCAAGACGACAATGATGTTCATAAGGAGATACGGAAGCCTGAAGAGCAACAGAGGCAGGAGGTTCGCGTTCGCCAGTGTCAAAATAGTATAGACCACCACGCTCAACACGAATTTTAGCATCTGCAGGAACCCAAGCACCATATGATGCGGCAGTCGCCGCGGGAGGATCATCAGTAAGATAATGATAGTCGGACTCCCCGACATAATAGACTTCAACAGCCTTAGCCCAAACAGCATAATTTCGACCATTCAATAAGGTAGAGGTAATGGACAACCGATCACGAGACCGGGAAGAACGACTAACAGCGGAAGTCACAGTACTAGAACTAGAAACAGAGGCAGTGCCAGAGCTCATTGCAAATATACCAACCAGAAACTATGCCAATAACACAGAGGCAGCCACAATCATCAACAAACCACGATCACCAGCAAATAAGAGCAGTAAAATAACAAGACCAAGGAGAAACGAGAAGTCCAAAATAGCCAGACATAAAGTAGGGCAGCCGAATAAGCCCACAAATAAGAACACAACAGAATACCGACGGCAAACTCATACCAGAGTGTCAAAAGCAAGCGACAGAAGCATCAAGAGACAGAGATCAGCAATTAGAAGAGGCGCCGGAGGCAGACGAGGGCCGGCGAGGGCCACCGGTGGCCGAACGAGAGCCGGTAAGAGTCGCCGGAGGTCTGTGACGACGGAAGGGAGGTCGCCGAACAGTGCGCGTGAACAGTACCGATGAACAGTGCGCGTGAACAGTAGCGTGAACAGTGTCGTTTTAGGGTTTTGATGAGTGTGGGTAAGTTGTTTTAGGATTCTAAAAGGTTTGGGTAGGTCGTTTTAGGATTTTTTTTTTTTCTTGTTGGCGGCCAAGAATGGGTGGCTAGGGTGGGAGGCGGCTATAGTGGTGAGGGTTTAGGGTTTCAAGGGCGGTTTAAGAACCCGCTCTGATACCATGTTGTTTGGAGAGGAAAAGGTGTGTAAGGTAACTTACACCTTCACACATAATCATTTATTTATATAAGGAGATAGTTCATTACATAATGTAAATAAGCAATGTGGGACTAAACACAATATACTAGTATACGAGTATACTAGTATTCCAACACTTGCTTCGGTTTATCCCTCTCAGTTCCTTGCAAAGCCTACCAAAGGCAGAGGGCACCCAAAAACCATCTTTTTCTAGACTAACATCTTTGAGTACGCTGTGAGACTGCTTCGGTTCATGCTTCGGTTAAACTCGTTTTACAATTCCACAAGTCTCACCGAAGCAGGGGGAACACCACCCTAGCAGCGACCACAAATTCATACAAGCATTTCAAAGATAAACACAGTACTCAGGAAAAGAAAACATTCATTTACATAAGAAACTAAGTGAATATATGATTCAACGTTAAAATCCTACCGAGGATCCAACTCAGGCCAACTGTTCGGCGCCCGTCCTACTCAACTATTACATAACTCTGGAGCGGCAAACTCCAAATGTCTGGAGTTGTCCAGTCAAAAGCAAGTAAATCAAAAATTACAAATGTTTTTGGAGAAGGGAGAGCCAAATCCATCCTATGCGCCATCAGTTGGAGCAACAGCATCGGGATCGGCCTGGTTCTCAGGGGCTTGCAACTCCTCGGGATTTGGCACAGTCTCATCCTCCTCCTCGGGCAGCACAAGCTCTTCAGGAGGTGGCTGGGGCACGGCTCGGAGTTTTGAATCTTCAGGAAGATCAAGTTTGCTTAACAGGGCCTCGTGGCCGAAGCGCAGCCCGTCCAGGAAGCGATCTCTGTGTAGCTCAGCCTCGATCTCCCTAACTTGCTTTTTGTATTCCACTCTGGCCGCGTCCCAGCCCTCATCGTAGCCTTTGTTCCTCACCGCCTCAACCTCCCGAGCTCGAGTGACCCTCAGAGTCATTGCATCCTCTTCAACCTCGGCAGCTCGGTCCTCGGCAATTACCCGCTCCCCGTCACATCTCTGAAAGTCGGCAAAGTACAGATCACAGGTCTCCCTAGCCACCTTCAAGTCATCTTCCCTCTGTGCGAGGGCCGTCTTCAGCTCTTCGATTTCTTGCTCCTGCGCCTTACACCGGTTATTTACCACCAGTGCTCGAGCGCCAGCCTGCCAACAAGAAAGCCGAAGTGTTACAAAGAGAAATACCCAATTCCAGGGAGGAAACGAAATATTATTGCAAAGACTTACGTTCAAGAGTGCCTATGCGATCTCCCCGGTAAGGTCCTAGGTGCAGCATTTGGCCTTGGCATCCCTAGGCAGAATGCAAGCCCGGATCATCCCGAACGCCGTTCCGATGTTAGAAACACTGTCGGCGTGGTGGATTTGGCGTCCAGCATAATGGCGGAACTCCGGAGCCTAAGGGAGATCCCTCGGTCGGATCCTGGTCTAGGTCTCGGCTTCTCTGCCAGTCTCCTCTGCACGCTCCTCCTCATCCTCCTCCGAGATCAGGATGGTCTCCGGCCCCTTATCCCGACCCCCGTCTCCCTCCTCATACCGAGCCCTTTTTTTCGGGGGCTCTTGCGGAGAAACAGGGTCGGCCCTCGAGGTCCCTGCCCCTAGTGAACCTATCACAATGCCGTCGCCTCGGCCCTGCGGCCTCCGATGCCGTAGGATTAGAACCTCCCTTTATCGGCCGCTCATCTCGTCGCTAAGCCCAGTTCTCTCTGGGGTCTCCGGGCTGATCTCCTCTCGGATTGTGCCCAGAGGACCAGAATTGCTCCCTTCGGTCTCCAGGATCTTGACTCCCCCGTTTCCCCTTCCCTCCCTTCTTCCTCTACCTTTCCTTCTTCCTCGTCCTTGGCCTGCTCGGGGAACTCCCTGTTGCCTTGGCTTCTTTTTCAAATAGCTGGTGTAGGTTGGAGTGTACCCGAGCAGATCGGGGGCGTACCGGCTCGTGAGAGGCATGGCGTAGGCAGCTGTGATGCGGGCTCGGATAGCTCTCTCCCGAAGGCCCTGCATGACCCCTCAGCTGCATAACATAATCAAAAGAGAGGGAAGAGTCAGTATATAAGTGGAGACAAAAATGCAACATGAGCTAGGGGAAGAAATCTACCGACCAGGAGCTCCGGTCTCGAATTGGACCGTGGTCGCGGTATCAATGCTCTCTCCGGGTCCGGAAACTAAGACATAAATACTCGCCCACTCTTTTGAGTCCGGCACACGATCTATCAAAAATGTGTCGTACCCCATCCGGCAGGAGAGGTAATACCGAGCGTTTTCTCGGTTGATCCCAACCAGGTATACTCCAAAGAGTTCCTCAAGCCCGAAGGTCAAGTTGTACTACCTCCTCAGCTCTATGATGCTTGTTACGATTCGATAGGAATTCACCATGAGCTGGGAGGAGGTGAGACTTGAGGTTCGGAGTACCTGTCTCACGAACTGATGCAGCGGAAACCGGATTCCCCCATTGGTAATGGCCATTAGGGGGAAGATCAACTCCCTTGGACGGTATGGAAACTCGCATGGATAGGTGTTTGGTAACAACCGAACCTCGACGTCTGGAGGTACACTGAAAACCCTCTTGAACTCCGCGTAGGCCCCCGCTGTGCCGTTGAAGTATTGATTCAGAAAGGGACACGGCCTCATCGGTCTCCTACGTCCCCAAACCTCCTCAGGAGCGTTCGAGTAGGGCCCCGAGCCTCGATCCGAAGTGTTGGGGGCTTCTATCATCCTAGGGTCAAAGGTGGTGACCTGTCGCGGAGCTCTCAAAGGGTCAAAGGGTTCGATGTAGTCCACGAGGGTTCGGTAAAATGCTCGGATACTAAACGCTTCGCAGATGTCCTCGGGAATCTCAACGGGAGAAGATCTTGAACTACTGGAACTGTCCGAGCAGAGCTCAATGACCATTCACCCCTAACTAGAAAAGAAGAGAATGTGCAAAAACCCGTTAGCTATGTGCTCATGGAAAAGCAAGATGATCTAATGCTCGGGACAGAATGGTCATTGCTCCTCGAAATCTCTTGGCCTCGGTTACTATCAGAATACTTTTCTTCGGGAAGAGCCCCTGGGGTCTGATAGTATTCCTATGGTCTCAGGATGAAGATAGGCCTAGGGATAAATTTAGGCCTTGGAAATAATTTAGGCCCCAGGAGAAACAAGAACAGCGCTGGAGATATCCAGCGCCGCTGCAGATCAGACAGAGGCGAGGGGTGGCTCAGCCGCAATGCGTGCTAGAATCGATGAAAAGCTTGAAGAAAATGTTCAAAACACGAAGATTGGTGCAAGGGGATCATTGTACCTGAGTCTCGTGTAAAAATCCACTGCCAAAACGCTCGAAATCTCGATCGAAAGGCAGAAAGAGATGGCGGCGGCAGTTCGTCTTTCGAAGCAAGGAGAAATTGGCCATTCTGTCTCCGTCTCTCCTATTTATAATGGGAAGGATGAAAAGCTGCGCCGGAAACGAAGCGTCGTGCATCAAGCCGTTGGATCTCTGACACGTGTCCTCGTCAGACGGTCAATATTGAGGGCTCTGCACCGAGGTCAGAACACCGGAGAACCGAACCATTGGCGTGTTGACACGTGTTCCCGAGGAGACGTTTCGTTCCAATCAACTGACACGGCACGTGTCGAGACAACTATCACCTTCTAGCATTTCGGCGATGATCGACACGTGGCTCCAGCTGCTGGGCTAGCAGATTGGAATCTACCGAAGTCGCTCGTCTCCTCGGTAACCCGTATGGATAAGATTCAAAGCGTGGCGGCTCGCAAGAGGAGTCAACTCCCTAGAGCGGAGGTGTGAGGCTCCAGAAAGTTGAGGGGCTATTGTGGTGGCCTCAGTTACTATCTCGGTAACCGGGCCAGGTCTTCCGAGCTTATGCCCCTTGGGGATCAGGTCAGCGAGTTGATGGAAGCTAATAAGTCCTGACATGTTGATCGGTATATCGCTTAGTATCGAGACTCTATCCTGATTCGGTGGATGCCAGCAGCACGTGTTCCTGCTTCGGTGCTCCCGAAGCCACCTAAGAGAGGTAGTTACGCCAGATGGGTCCCATAATGATCATGTGGCAATAGTAATCATTTGGATCAGGTCTGGCCATGTGCTCCGTAATCGCTTTGCCCGTCTCGTCACTTATGACGTCACCCGAGGCGGTTTACCCAAGCGTACCCCTCACGCGTTGGCTTGGAGGCCAAGTAAACCTAGGTCTATAAATACAAAGGGATACTCATTGAGAGAGGTATGCAATTCTCCCCGAACCCTAGAACTAAATTCCTCCCCTGAGATCTAACTTGATCGTCGGAGGGTCACTGGGCTACTCAAGCCCTGGTGACTTGTTGCTGGTCAAGGACCAGGGGCGCGGAGCTATGGAGGAAGAAACCTAACCCTAACCACGGTCAAGGTCCCGACAAATTGAAACCCCACAAGTTCTTTGCCCCCCAAACCACTAATTGCTCACAGAAAAGAGAGAAACTTCTTCTCCCCAGATATGGAGCCCATGTAGAAGTTCAATTACTTCCTCCTTAGCTCAGCTCCTCAAGATTATGATCATAAGAGCTAGCAAGTACCGATAGGCACATCCAGTGTTGTCAAAATCGTACGCTACGAGATACGTATCGCGCGATACGTATCGTATCGGATCATATGTAAATCTATATGTATCGACCGTCGAACCGTATTTGAACAGAAATCGTACGCTACACTGGGAGTATCGTACGAGTCGATACGTATCGGGATACGAGGTGGTATCGTACGATTTTCGAACACAGTAAAAACTTACCTTTTTAAACCCCCGATTCAACTTTAATCTCATACGGGCCATACCCTAACTCTTTTACCCACCGAGATACACCATGGACAACTCCTAAGCCCTAGTCGACTCCACTCCCCGACGAGTCTCTGATGCAATCGACGGAGAAAGGATTCCTCTCTCCGACTGCTGCTCTCCGATCTCTCTCCGATCTCTGAAAGCTTTGCTCTTTTCATTGACTGAGAGGTATGGTTTTGGTCCGATCTCTGAAACTGTGCTCCTTTCATAAAATCTGGTCCTCTTTGAGACTTGAGAGGTTCAGTGCTCTATTTTCTTTATTTTTGGGTAAAGTCGGTGCTCTACTGCTCTGTTTTTGTTGCTTTCTATCGTAGTGTGTGTAAGTTGTAACATATACATATATATATATAGTAGCTGCAGACAGCACCGACCCTTTATGGCTTTTATATATAATTATATATATATACAGTAAAAGCCCACTGAAGTGGGGTTTTATGTTTGACTCCATTATTCATGTTCACCTACCAGTCTACCACCGACCCTTTTTTCTCTGTTTTCAAGTCTCTTTCTTGGGACCACTACTCCATTAAAATAAGTGAAGCATGTCCCTTTCTCATTCCACTAAGAGACAACAAAAGTAGAGCACTGTATTTGTTTTTTTTTATCATCACAGTCCACAGAGCACTGTGTTTTATTATCCCAATATCCCATACCATTCTTTACAATTTTAAATATTTTTTATGCAATCTTTTGTATTGTTTTGTAGTGTTATGGCTCCACCAAAAAACAAAATTAAGAATGCGGGAGATCCCACATGGAACCACTGTGTACGTGCTACTGAGCTAACAGATCCTGAAGCTGTTGATAACACTAGACTAAAACTAGTGTGCAATTATTGTTGTAAGACATTGTCTGGTGGTGTGAGTAGAATGAAGCACCACTTAGCTCGTACCCATCATAATGCAAAACCTTGTGAAAAAGTTCCAGAAGATGTTACAAATATGTTTCTAAAAATATTAGGAGAGTTGAAACAAAGAAATTGCATTGAGCAAGATGATGTGGATTGCTTTGATGAGGTGGAAAATGTGATATCTAAAAGAGGAAGTATGGATCAATATGTGAGCAAAACAAAGGCGAAACAAGTCACTTTGCCATCTATGTTGAAGGATCGAACAAAACCAATGTGTTGACATATGTAGAATGATATATGCAAAGGCTTTGCCCTTTAGCTTGGTTAAGAGTTCATGGTTTCACACTGCCGTACAATCAATCGGGGAATATGGCAAGGGCTTGAAACCTCCTTCATATCATGAGGTTAGAGTCACATTCTTGAAGAAAGAGGTTGATAATGTGCATTCAACTTTAGACAAGTACAAAAGTGAGTGGAAGAAAACAGGTTGTTCTTTGATGTAGGATGGATGGCAAGATGGGTGTGGACATTCTATCACTAATTTCCTTGTTAATAGTCCAAAGGGAACCGTTTTCCTAAAATCATTGGATACCTCCTCAATTATCAAGAATGGTGTTGCTTTGTTTGAGTTGCTTGATAATTTTGTTGAGGAAATTGGTGAAGAAAATGTAATACAAGTAATCACCGATAGTGCATCTGCTTTTGTCCTTGCCAGTGAGTTGCTAATGGACAAGAGGAAAAAACTTATTTGGTCTCCATGTGCTGCTCATTGCATTGATTTGATGCTTAAAGATATTGGTAGGCTACCGGTGCATCATGACACAATCACCAAAGCAAAGACACTCACCGTTTATATCTACCGACATACTTGGGTGCTTAATTTGATGAGGAAGCATACAAAGAATCATAACTTAGTAAGGCCCACCGTGACAAGGATTGCCACCGCTTACCTCACTTTGAAAAGTATCTTGACTCAAAGAAATGGGCTTAGAGCCATGTTTACTTCTTCGGCTTGGTATAAGAGTTCTTATGCCAAGACTCGTAATGGGTTAGATGTCCAACAAATAGTGTTGGATGCAAAGTTTTGGAATGCAATTAGGTATTGCTTGAAGGGTGTACTTCCCTTGGTTAAAGTCCTAACACTAGTTGATGGTGATGCAAAGCCCGCCATGGGTTATATTTATGAAGCAATGGATAGGGCAAAGGGACAAATTGAAAAAAATTTCAAAAAAGTGAAAAGCAAATATGCTGCGATTTGGAAGATTGTTGATGAGCGTTGGGCATTGCAACTTCATCGACCTCTTCATGTGGCGGCTTATTTTCTTAATCCTAGGTAACATTTAATCTGTCAATAATGAAATCATTTCTTCTTGTGACTTTCTATTATGAATGTTAGTTTCAATATTCATTTTAGGTTTCATTATGATGCTTCATTTGAGGCGGATGAGGAAGTGAGATTGGGATTGTACAGGAAGTGAGATTGGGATTGTACACGGTCATAGAAAGGATGTATCCGGGTATCCAAGCAAGATTAAAACTTGATGCCCAAATGGACAAATTCCATAACGCAGTTGGTATGTTTGGCATTGATATGGCTGTTATAACTAGAGAGAAGAAACAACCCGGTATTAACTTTCATCTTAACAATGTTTGTCAATGTTTCTTTCTTGCACTAATTTGGCTCTCTTCTTTTAGGACTATGGTGGGAGAGCTATGGAGGTAGTTGCAAAGAACTCCAAGAGTTAGCCACAGGCATTGATATGGCTATTATAACTAGAGAGAAGAAACAACCCGGTATTAACTCTCATCTTAACAATGTTTGTCAATGTTTCTTTCTTGCACTAATTTGGCTTTCTCTTTTTAGGACTATGGTGGGAGAGCTATGGAAGTAGTTGCAAAGAACTCCAAGAGTTAGCCACAAGAGTTCTATCCCTCACATGTAGTGCTACCGGGTGTGAAAGAAATTGGAGTACCTTTCAACACATCCATTCAAAGAAGAGGAACCGGTTAGAAGCACAAAGATTGAATGCATTAGTCTTTGTCAAGTACAATCTCACTTTGGAGTTGAGGCAAAAGAAACTAGAGGAGAATGGTGATGCTTACGATCCTATTTGTCTCTCCGATATGGAATCCGATGACGAATGGATTACTGAAAGAGAAGATCCATGCTTACCGCTAGACCCTTCATGGATGGATATGAATGAGAGCTTTGAAGTTAATGAGGGAGAAACTAGTAGAAAAGGACGTAGAGGTATATTTCATGGGATGCAATCTTTATTTCTTTCAAATAATTATATTTATGTACATGTAAATGCAATAGTTAATTGGTTATTGCTTCCATTTTTATAGGACCAAGAAACCTTCAAAATGACAGAAAAGGCAAAAGGAAGTTTGTTGGAGAAGAGTATGAGGTTGAAATTATTGATGATGATGTAGAGGAAGAAATAGAGGAAGAAGAAGAAGAATATATTGGTGATGATGGGGTGGTGCTTGGGGATGACCTTGAAGATGATGATGATCTTTACGACATTGCCGTGAGATAGGAATAGGAGATTTGAGAAAAAAGACAAACTTGATATGTTTGGTTTACTTGTTACTTTTGACTTTTGAGCTTTTAAGTTAGCATATTAGTAGTAAATGGTTATAAACCATGCAATTAAGGTGGATAGAGGATGTAAATCTCTAATACTTGATCTTTTGGTACACCTTACTCTTTTGGAACACTTTAGATGGCCTAAGATTTGTTATTTTGCATCCTAAATGCTTTTCTTTTTCATATGTCCTATCAATTTGTAGTTTATTGCAATGTATTTATGATTAATTCGTGTAATTAACTTTTGTTACCGTATCTTACGATATTCGATACGTATCCCGATACGATACGAAAAATCATAAAATCGATACACGATACGTATCCCGATTTGAAAACCTTGGGCACATCATTGCAAAAAAAGTTCACAGTGCTCTGTTGAGATTGAGCACAAACCTAATTCTTGACATTTGGCTGACAAACTGATTGCTAGGCAACGAAGCACCTTTGAAGAATCTGTAGACATACCCAACAGAAAATTGCATTTTTAACAATAGACAACTAAAAGAGGCATCAATGCAATCTAAATTCGCAGTGTTTGAGTTCCTTTTGAGTCTTTGACCATCTTTGTGTGGACAGCGGGAGTGGGTTTCTTCTATATATGATGATGATTAGTTACATTAGCATTCGAGTGAAACACACTATTACATTTGGGCAACGAGAGGAAGAATTACCTGATGGGGGTGAAGGATAGTAGAGATGAGTTGAGGAAGTTGGTCCTTTGTGGGCGAACCCTAGACCTAGATCTACGTTCCAATTGCAATCTTGCTGAGTCGAAAGAAAGAGTTACTTAAGATGTCAAAACCATCATCTTTACGTAGAGAAGGAAGGCAGCTTCTTCAGTTCCTCCTTTTGGGATATCCATGGATGCAAGGAAAAGTACTTTCTTGTCCTTGTACACTGACGTCTTTAACGGCGATGGAGAAAAAAAGAATCCACCATTTATGATCAAAAAAATGAAGTCACCATTTCAGTAATCAAAGTAATTTGGTGAGAATATATTTTTATCTGATAAATCAATCCAAAATATGAAGTGTTGAGTGTTGAGTACCACTATTTGGTACATTACCTGGATTTGGAAAAGAGAAAACTGCTTGTCCGAAATATGGAGATTAAATTGAAAAATTATAGTACAATTCATCGCCAAGTGGTGCCCCAAGGGCATTAAATAATTTTTCGATTAAATTCAATCAAAGATATGATCAGTGCTCTTGAAAAAGTACAAATCATATCTTTTGTAAGAATCAGCCCAAAAATGAAAAACTATTTAATGTCTTTAAAGCACCACCACGTGGTGCCCATAGACCTCTTTTCATTACACATTTTGGTGTGGGACCCAAATAAATGCGTAGATGTGTGGTTGAAAAGGGTCTGGGACACCACGTGACTGTGCTTAGGAGCATGGAATAATCTCACACATCTTCAATCCAAAATCTCTATTTTAGAGTTCCACCTTTTAAAAAAGTACAGTACTTTTTTTTCAAACGAAGGTAATTTCCTCAAATATAATAAAAATGAAAAATATTTTTTCAATTTTTTTGCACCGTTTAAAAGATCTTAATGAGATCTATCAAACAAGACCTATATTGGTAAAAAAATTATTTGCGTAAACATATAATTTTTGAGTTTGAAATTGCCTTCTGTTTCAAAAAATACTTTTTCCACAAGAGTGGAACACCCTCTGAAACAGTGCATATAAATAAAACATTGTCTGTAATATTTTGGATAAACACACTATTCCACTCTTACCCTAAAAGTTTAAATTATAAATTCTCATATTGGCTATGCTCAATATTGATCTAAATTTAAGGGTTTGAGATCCAAAGGTCTTATAAATATTTCTCAATGGTACCAATTTGATCAAATTGGATTTAACACATGTTTGTTTTAAATAAATAAATAACTGAGTAAAACGTACATACAAAACATGGTCTCTAGTTTTGATTTGAAACACAGATGCACTAACAGATTTTTCATGTCGAAATACATTCCAAGATGACACCCCAATGCTGATTTCAGTACGAGCAAGTGGAACTTTTGGTTTTAAACTAATGGGTCGGAAAACAACCACCTCATGATATGTGAAATTCTTGTACTAAATTCTTGACACAGGTATGAATTGGAGTCGGCTTCAAACACTCAACAGTGCAACTCGCAACTGAATTTCCAATCACAAAACCATAGAGCGACATGTGAGGGCTTCAAGTTTATAATCGCAGGAAGGTTCTCTCGCATGTTTTTCCCTTTAAAAAACAGTAAATTTAAACCTAATGCAGACCAATTCAACAAGGACCCCTGCAACAAAGTTCATTTGTTTATTGCTACGACTCCTGAGTTCAAATTACCACTACAACCAGACCATTCACCCACACTTTTTTGTGAGTACTTCATAGAGCAATTCATTTCAGCAGCCACCCCCCGCCACCACTTGGGGCTAAATTGTAGTGATACAGATACAAATACACTAATCTGAGAAAAGAAACGAATAGAAATAAAGTGCATGAGCAGAATAACACATTCCACCATCAGAGGAATGGCTTCCTGCGTTTATACATTTTTGTTAGCACATTGACTCCCTCTTGCAATGTGGCTTTTCTCCCTTCAGAGTAGTTCCACAGCTCTGAGATTATATACCTTCCACTTGGGTTGTACTCATTTATCTCTTTCAAAGCCGTGGTTACAGCATTGTACACTTGAACGCCATATTCATCCCTCAGACCATTCAGCTTTTCATCCTTCTCATTTATTACTTCCTGAACAGACGACACAAGTATGATGTAAATTAAATCATGGAAAAACAAAACAAAGGAGCTTCATGTTTTCAACTACTAGTTGAATATGCACTTGAATTGGAGAGTTTCAGACCCATTGGACTATGCATGTGAATCAGCTCAATCACGTGCTAAGAAATCTAAAACAAAGAACCATATCGTACTTTGGACATTTATCGTGGACCATTGGTTTTAGGAGTACTTCATAATTCACAAATGACAACTGTACCAAGGTAAGATTGTCGATAGTTAACCATTGTGCATGCAGAATTTCAAATAATTGTAAAGTGTAAACCTCGGATTTTCCATTAATAGTGATGACTTTGAAAGGATGCCATTCAGGATCTCGAAGGTACTCCTCCCAAATTGAGCATACTTCAATAGCTCTATCTTCAGCATCTGCTTCATTGTACTTCCTCTTCATTGCTTCGTGGAAAGGTTTATTGTCCAGTTCACCCATCCTCTTAACACCAATCTCAGTGTTACTTGACATTTCTTTCAAGCCCTACAACGCAAAAGGGAATTAGTCCTTCCAAGTTTGAAGGCTTAATTTGCAAGGGCAAGGAAACTGGAGGTAAGATTTTTGAAGGACATATCTGACTAAATTACACAGTGTGTGTGTGTGTGTGTGTGTGAGAGAGAGAGAGAGAGAGAGAGAGAGACAACAACCCTGTCGTTCATTGTGGGCGAGCCTTACCATTAAAAGTATACAAGTAACATATGACAAACATACAGCTTATAATCATGTTCCATACCCATTTATTTTTTGGTTTCTTAAACAATAAATCACATTCTATACCCATGGTTTCCACATACCCAAGAAATATAAAGAAACTTACATGTACAAAGGAAAACCCAAGGATAAAAGGGGAAAAAGAATAAAATAAAATAGGATTTGGTTGGGTTTGTGAAGCCTGATTCATGTTAATTTGCGCTTCACTAACTTTTTGATGATGTAAACCCTAAATTATAATTACTTGCTAAACGCACCCGATGTAACTGTACTCTATTCTTCATTCGTAACATACAGGGAACTGGTTTGAGCCATGAATGTACTCAACTACATAGTAGGGGAACCACGTAAAATTTATGTGTCGTGCATTCTTTGATTCTTTTCTCGATTGTTCTTTTCTCGATTGTTCCTCGCGTTTTGTGTGCGTTGGTTTGGCCAATTTCTCAATAGATTTCCCAAGTCAAGATGTTTAGAATTTCAACACACTTTCACCCATATTGTTACACATTACTAAACAACTTCTACTTATCCCAACAAGCTTTTTGCACCTTAACCACAGACCAACTGTTGATAGTTAGCATTTTCCAAACACATTTACCGCAGTCCACATAGAAAGTCACTGGTGACTTGCGCAGGCAGCACAAGTACTAGGTGATGTAAGTCATGTAACAGATTCTCGCTTTTCAGGTCATCAATGTTCTAAATGGCGGCTGCCTAAGCGCTTGGAGGTGCCCTACCACCACGCCAATATCCCTTGGCGTTTGATTTGGCGCCCAGGGAGGTTTGGCGGTGTTTGGCAGCTGCCTAGGGGGCAGCGGCGGCGTCTTTGGAGCCCTAAAAAAATATATAAAAAATTATACGAGGGAGGAGAGCGAAGCCCTACTACTTATTTGCTAGTTGCTGCTACTTAATTTCATTTGGGTTTGTACTTTGAAGTTTGAACTTGCATTATGGATACATGGAATATAATTTGATTGGATAATGGTTTGTTAAAATAAAAAAAAAATCCGCCGAATTGCTTGGCGGGCGCCTAGGCCGCTTGGCACTTGGAGGTGGGTCTCCGCCCGACTACCGCCAAGCGCCATTTAGAACATTGCAGGTCATCCTATCAGAAAAGGATCTACACTACCACAAACTACGCAACTTGAAGTCCATTAAAAGGCCATGTGCTACATTCAACTTAATCATTACCTACCGTAACCTATATTTGGCATGATCATGTAAGACTGACTATAATGGCAATGGGATTTGAACAACAGCGGTAAAACCTGCAAGTAAACTTGGAATTGAAGCTACAAGGCATCTCAAGGTAGAGGGCACCCGTCGTCGTTTTAGGCATTTCTTCTTTTTTCCCTCTACCGTTCTTGCAGTTTCTTGAGTCTAAAAAGTAGACCTCAGAGAAGAATTACTACAAGGCAGGGTAAAAAGAAAAGTGTAATACAAAATGCTTACATTAACCAATTCTTTGCGAGCTTCCTGCAGCTCGTCATTACTCTTCCGCTCCTTCACAATTAGAGTCTGGTTCAATGCTTCTAAATCGTCAAGATCTCCTTCCTTTTCTCTCAACATCGTGTGTATTGCATCAACCTTTTTAAGAACTTCCAAATCACCATCATCTCCCATGTGCTTCATAACATTCAACGACCCTCTCAGTTGCTCGATTTCTAGTTCTATTGCTTGTTTCGCATCCAATTGTCTTTCCAGTTGAATAATTCTCTTGTGGAGATCCTCTTTTTGCCTCTGAAATAGATAGACAGGCATGCATGACCTAGCCAACATTTCAACTATGAAAAATGGAGTCAGTATCAACAACTACTAAAAATTAACATACCTTCTGATCTTCAGCCAATTTCAATACATTTTCATCAGCTTTCAGTTGCTCCATAGCTGCCATCTCAAGTGAACTATTTCTAACCGCATTCTACAAGAACAATGTAATCCATGTCGTCAACCATTTCATAACCCAGATACTACAGCATTTAAAGCACAACAATGACACTAATGTGTTGTTGCAGTAAAAATTATAACGAACGCAAGTTATCTTCGAGTAAGATCTCTTTTGCCCAGTAAGACTTTTTTACCTTCTTATTCGAAAATAATGTCACAGCACTTAGTGTAGCTGTACATGTAGCATGACACATAAGACATTTTTAACCTTCTTATTCGAAAATAATGTCACAGCACTTAGCGTAGCTGTACATGTAACATGACACGAGATCACACACACAAAAAACACTTTGGGAAGCCATGCCAATTAGGACGTGAACTAATTTGTTTTCCCTTGTGCCTTACGGGTGAGAATAATAAGAGGTGCGTTTTAAGTTCACCAATACTTTAACAAAATGAAGTAGAATGTCTAATCTCCCTAAAATGGTACATTTACATACCCAAAATAAATAAGTAACAGCAAGGACAAAGGAGGGGAAAACTGTTAATTTTATGCTCTTCTAGCAGTATATTGAAAGAAAAGCTTAACTTCTTTTCGTTGTTTACATGAGGAACATGAAACCATAATAAAACCAAGCTAGAAATACCATACTTTCTCAATCTCTTCAGCAAGCTTTCGGCTTTCATTTTCAGTTTGGACCTCACGTTTTTCCAATTCTTGTCCCCGCAGCTCAAGCTCCTTCTTTTGAGATTCCAATTGCAACTTAAGCTTTTCATGGTCATTAAAAATCTTCTGAAAATGGTCTCGCGCACTTGACTGAATCTTTTTAATCTCTGACTCCAAACAAACATCAAATACACTACCATCAGTTCAAGTATTAGGTGGGGAGTGTGCGTGTGTGTGTGTGTGTGTGTGTGTGTTTTAATTTTATTATTATTTTATTTATTTATTTATTTTTGTGTGTGTGTGTGTGTGGGGGGGGGGGGGGGGGGGGGGTGTGGGGTGTTAAGATATATCAACGTAAAAAATATATAACTCAAACAGCCTACAAGTGCACTAGATTAAAGTATTAAACTTCCTCAAACAAGTTACGCAAGTAAAGGGAAAAAATACTTGACCGCTAAAACCAATAAGGAAAAAAAAACACCTTCGTTATAAGATTGATGAAGCCTATCTTTCTCCTCCATTAATTTGTTAAGGGAGTTTGAAGTCTCAGACATTTTATCCTGCATCTTTGCCAAGTCCTTATTTTTTACCTCAATCAAATCTGTCAACTTAGACACAAGTTTACTAGTTTTCCTGGCTTCTTCCTCCATGAGATCAGAAATTGTTCTAAGGTCTGCAATCTTGCGAAGATTTTCCCCAATAATCCCATCAGATTTGTAGTCATCTGCGCGAGCAACCCAAGCATAGAGATCAGATCCTCGATCTTTCATGTCTTTAATTACAATCCAGTCCTTTTTCCCGTGATGATCCGCCTCATAGGCCTTCTCAAATGACATGGCATAGTTGAAACCAGACCAGTCTTTGTTAAATTCCACAGTAGCAGTTCCAGAGTGACCCCTGAAGTTCCATAATGGATTAACTCTTGTTGGATTGAAGCCTCTCCTGGTTAATTGGTCCCTCAGCTTAGAACCACTTGCCCCCACATAACGCCCATCCTTCCATTCAGTTTGGAGGTTAACCACAATTCCAATCCACGGCCACACAAACATCTCGTCATGGTCACAGTTTTCTAGAGCATCACCCTCAGCAACCACAGGTTGTGAGGGACCACCACCAACCCCTAGATCTTTCTCCAAGTACTTTACCAATGCCAGATGATTTGCCTTATCTCTTGCAGTTCGCTTCTGTGAGCTACCCTTGCCCACCGCATTCGCATGCTGTAAGAGATCCTTGTATTGGAAATCTCGTTTTTTGTTCTTCGGACAATAAGGACAATTGAAGGTCTCATCTGATATTTTGACCTGACGATTTCCACTCTTGAGTTTTTCATAAGACTTGTCTTCGTACTCCTCAATTTCAGATTCACTTATATCAGTGTCCTCTTCTGAACTATGATCCATTGCACTTCCTGCCCAATTTGCCTAAAAAATTGTTGAAAATGAAATGATGAGAACGTTAGACTATCAACCAACAGCAAAAATCATTGATACTGACATACAAAAGAAAAAGGTGAGGTGAGGTGAGGTGAGCGACTCATTTCAGGAAATAATTCATTTAAGGAGGAGGGAACAAAATGAGTTCCAAACTTACAAGTTACACATGACAAAAAAGCCTGTTTGTTAGCACTTCTACGGTAACTATTCCACTTTTTTGCTTTAAAAAACCTTTGTAATGGTATTTGGTAGCAATTTCAGGGACTGATAAAAGTAAGACATTTTATAGCCCAGTTGATTGGGACACAAGGCTCGGTTTGGTTTGGTTAGATGTGCAGATTTTCCACTTATTTGGCATGGATTAAACATGTATGGACAAAAAAAAAGCAATTAACTTCTAAGGGGAACTTGGACATTCACTCGATGGAAAGCCATCACAGGGTGTACATGAGATTCTTCCAAAGTTATGCCATCATAAAATAGAAATGCATTCACAGCTAAAATGTTTATCGGATACTAGTTTAACCCCATTTAATTTGACTTTCATAAACCTATAAGTCATGAAACTTAGATGGACAATGGTAGTTAGCAGTATGTAAAACATCTCAGAAAGTGTCAGAATCAGATTAGAGTCTCAACCAACTCTCCAATGTTATACTCGATTTCCCATTTCATAGCTTATAAAATGTAAACAGGCTATGGATATATATAATCCGGCCCTCTTGTTCTGTTTCACAATTAGTTTTTTATAACACTTCAGAAAATTCATTGTGTGATGCATTTCACACGTTATTTTTGAACTCTTTTCTTCAATAAGAACTCATCTTCTAGCAAATAACTTTTCAAAATCCAGCAGAAATCACAAACCAAAACAAGCCTGTGTCCCAATCAATTGGGATCGGCTAATTCATGTCATAAAGATCTAACGGGGCTTTTACTTGCTGGCTGTCAAGTGTGCTACCTAACACACAACACTCCTCCTTTATTCGGGCTTGGGACCGGCTGCAAAAAATATGACTCAAAGCACGGCCCTGGCGGAGAGTTATAATCTAGCGGAAATCATTTATGCTAAAAACTAAACACCACGTGCAGAAGATGAGTATTTTTTTTTTTTTTTTTTTTTTGGGGGGGGGGGGGGGGAAGGGGAAGGGGGTTAAAGAAAAAACGGAAAGATGAGTACTTGTTTTCGAAAACAACTTCCCTAAAGTGTTCTGAAAATCTGTTTTCGAAGTTAGCAACCAAACGGGGTTATAAATTACGACCACGCACAACTCACCCAAATCAAACTGCTTGAGAACTGAGAAGATCAATTGCAGCACATTTACAAAAGCATGCATGAATCTGAAAATTGCTTAAAATGCAGACGAAAAATCAGCTCAAAATCGCACAGAACAGAGCAAATCTCATCAACATAAAAGAGTTTCTAGAAGTATACACAAACGAGCACGCGTACAGAAGATAGAATTTATGTACCTTCGATTTAGTCGAATGTCGTGTCGTTTCTCAAAATAAAAAAGCGGAGGGGGAAAACCCTAGCTGTCGCCGAGAATTGGTGAGGAATGAAGTGAGTACGAGGGCCGCTAGGGTTTTCGATTTGATCGAGGAAAACAGAAAGCAAAAATGGCGGAAGGGACTCGTGATGACTTGGGGTTCGGTGAGCAAAGCAAAGGAAGAGGACAGCATACTTTCTGAACAAATGTACACAGACAGGGGTAAATTATCCTGACCACCCTGAGGTTTAGACTATTGCAATTAGCAATGCTAAGGACCCGAAAAGTTACTTTGAAAATATCTACAAAGACAAATCAATTGTTCAGATTCACTTGACCGGCCTATTAGCTTGTGCAACTATAACCTCAAGGTTATCACTGTAACGCTCCGAATTTTGGGTACGTTAAATAAACAATTTTATTGAAATTTCAAAATAGAGTCTGGCTCTTTATTACAACATAACTCTTATAAGAGTACAATATTACAAAAGGGAGAGGAACTAGGGTTTCCTATCTACAGCTCCTCTTGCTTTTCCATCCTAGCCAGCTCCTTGGCTTCGAACGCCTCCAAGGTGTACAGCTCACCCTGTTCATCTACAAAATCTGACACATTATTCCAGCGTCGCCACCGATATAATATGTCAGGGTCACCAAAAAGGCAACACCGTGAGCTACGAAAGCTCAATAGAGTAACCCTACCCACTAACCCACAACTTACGAACAATAGATCGCAAATAACAAACAATAAACACATCCACAGTCGATATTTAACTACGTTGGTGTCCAAGATTTCCCGGTTTCTCCTACGCGACTCGTCGTAGACCGTGTCACCATTTTCCACTTACAAAACAACCTTTCAAAATCGTTTGCACTGGCTCCGTACCGCGGATAACCAAGCTACACACCCATCCTTTCAAAATCATTTGACATTGGCTCCGTACCGCGGATAACCAAGCCACACACCCAACCTCGGTTCTGCCGCGCCGGGTTCCCAAGTATCCTCACAATGGTTCCGCCGCGCCGGGTTCCCATTGGCACACAATTGCATTGGCTCCTCTCCGCGGATAACCAAGCTATACCTCACCATGGTTCCGCCGGTCCGGTTTCCCATGGGAACACACACAACCTCACAATGGTTCCGCTATTCCGGATTCCCATTGGAACACACACACTTACGTAATACCCTCGAGATGGTCATTACGTAGTTTCGAAAATATTTCCATCCTCGGAAAACACATCTTTCTTGTTAAATCACACCCTAGGTACCATGTTTCTACTTTCCCGATTTTCGTGTTTCGTTCTCATGCAAGACTCCGCGGTGTAAGACTTTACATACAAAGTAAGCATGAAACATTCTAACAAGATCATCCAATTCTAGGTACATAGCATGCTTGAAACATCTTGAAAGTAAACCATGCATTTCCAACATTTAATAAAGATAACCTTATTTACTTTTAAAAGTAATGATCGAAGTTACTACTAAATAACATCCATTTTTTTAACATATGATTTGAAATGATACTAGAGTTAGAAGGGTAAGATTAAACTACCTTGATCCGAAACTAGTTGGGGCCGAATAAGCTAGTTGGAAAAATCCTACGGGCGGTGAAACTCGCAAATCTGGACCGAACTTCGGACGGCAGTAACTTGGTCAATCTTTGGCCAAATACGATCGTTCTTGGGTCGAAATCGAAGTTCTTGAAGTGCTCTACAACTTCCGTAAAGGAAGTTAATCCTAGAAACGAACTTAGGTTGGAGAAAAATGGGGGTAAAGCAAAAGACAGTAAGCTGTCTGGAAATGAAAATCCGAGATTTTCACTGAACTTCGGATGACAATATCTTTGTCATTTCTTAACCGATTGGGGTGGTTCTTGGGTCTAACTTCAAGGTTTCGAAGTTTTCTACAACTTTCCCGAAGGAAGTTGATTCTAAAAACTATCCTAAGCAGGAGAAAACAGAGGATTTCCGGAGGGACAGTAGGCTGCCCAGAAAATGGTTTCTAGAGAGAAGGAAGAGCAAATGCTTGAGGTGTGTGTTGAAATGCTTGGAATGGCCTTCTATTTATAGGCAAGGCTTGGCTCCCTCTCCTCTTCTCATTGGCCGGCCCCCCTCTCCCTCTCCTTTCCTCAATTTGACACTTGGCATGAATCTTGGAAGATCAATGGCAAATCCCTAGGCTTGCATGGCTAAGATTTGTACCAAGGATTTGATTTGGAAGATTTGTGGTGGAAATGAGATTGGTACAAGATCCAAGGGTTTAAACCATTGAAAGGTGTACAAAGGAGTACAATGGAGTTAAGATTTGGCTTGGAAGAATATAAATCTCAAAGATTGTAAGTACATAGGTAGTTAAATGCCAAGTACACAACAAATCTCCCTCCCTCTCTTCCTCCCATCCGGCCCCCCCTCTCCTCTCTCTCTCTCTCTCACGGCTCTCTCTCCTCTCTCTCTCCCTCTCACTCTCTTGCTAAGTACACTATATATACATGCATGTGATATATTGTAAGCAAAACAAATAAAAAGTAGTTCTTTTGGTACAAAAAATCAATATAGGCCTTAAAGGCTAGGATTCTCCATTTAAACACATGTGTACAATTCTTAATTAAATAACCTTCTAAGCACTAATATATATATATATATATACACACATATGTACTCATATATCTAGTTGGTTCAAAATCCCAATAAAAAAATAATAAATGATACTTTTGGAATCTTGGTACCATGTACATTTTAATTAAAATATTAAGTACCTTGGTCACATGGCTTAAAAGATAGGATTAGTTTAATAAATCCCATGATACTAGAAAGATTCACCCTTTTATCCAATGGGTAAAAATTCCCCTAACTTCTATTATCCAATGGATAATAGTTATTAGGTCACTTTTAATATTAAAATAATAAAAAAATACTATAAAGTAAGTATACTTTTAATATAAACAAATGGGGTGCTATTATCCAATGGGTAATAGTTTCCCTAACATTTATTGTCCAATGGACAAAGAATAAAACCAAATTGATTAAAAGAAAAAGAATATTAAAATTCTTAGTCTAGGGTTCAAAAGGGTCAAAAGTTCCAATGAGGGGCAAAACGGTCCAATTGAAGTAACTAGATAGCTTTCCAATTTAGTTCTTCTAACCGAATGGTTAGAAGCTAGTTAGACTTGTTAAGTGGGGCTAAAGTGCAAGAAACGATAGTTCAAGGGCTAAATTGCAGTTATGACAAACTATAGGAAATTAAAGCAATATGACCAATTTAAATAAAATTCAAATATTTAACGAAATTTTTATTGACCGAAAATCAGGGCTATTACAATCACCAAGGTCATGGCTAATCGTCTCAAAAGTTTTCTAAATGATTTCATCTCTGTGAATCAATCAGCCTTCGTCCTAGGGAGAATGGTCCAAGACAGTGTCATTATAGCTCAGGAGACTTTTCACTTCCTGAAAAGGAAAAAGTACTGTCGGGGTGGAATGGGACTTTTTGGAGGCGGTAATGCTAAAAATGGGCTTCAACAAGAGATGGGGTAAAGTGGGTGATGGAATGCATCTCAACTGTTCAGTTTAATATATGTGCCAATGGGGAATCAAGGTTTAAAATCTCTCCTCAAAGGGGCCTGGCAAGGAGATCCTCTATCACCCTATCTATTTCTTCTGGTGAAAGAAGTGCTGTCGGGGCTTATTCAAAAGGATATGGATCAATGAAACCTTTCAGGTCTTCATATCAACAGTCACTACCCCACCTTATCCCATATTTTCTTTGCGGATGATGCCCTACTATTTACTAAGGCTGCACTTGGAGAATGTGACAGATTGAATGCTACTCTGGCTTTATATGGAGCTTCCTCTGGTCAATCCATCAACTTCGATAAATCCAGTATTGTTTTCTCATCAAATATATGTGCGATGGTCAAACAACTTTTCTGTGATTTTATGGGGATTGTACCTATGAAGGGAGATGCAAAATATCTTGGTTTGCCATCTTTCTGGGCCAAATCAAAATCAGAGGCCTATGTTTTTCTAGTAGAAAAAGCTCTCAAGAAAATGCAAGGGTGGATTTCCAAACAGTTAAACCAAGATAGTAAGGAAACTATGTTGAAATCTATGCTCCAAGCTATCCCAACCTACGCCATGGCTTGTTTTCTGTTACCAAAGAAACTCTGCGATAAGTCGGATAGTCTTGTTCGAAACTTCTGGTGGAAAGGAAATCCTGAGGAAAAGGGTATTTGCTAGATTGCATGGGAGAGTCTCACTTGTCCAAAGGAGGAAAGAGGAAAGGCCTTTCGCGACTTCAGAGCTTTTAATGAAGTAATCCTGGCCAAACAAGGGTGGTGGTTGATTATGAATCATCAATTTTACTGGGCAAAATTGCTAAAGGGTATTTACTTCCCAAATTCATCTTTCCTACAAGCTGCTAGAGGAGGTCATGCATTGTGGGTGTGGCGCAGTCTAGTCCATGGTATGGGTCTTTTGGAGAAAGGGTTGAGATGGCAGGATGGGGCCTCTATTAACTTTTGGGAAGGCGGCTAGATTCCAACGTTGGAGGGTTTCAAAGTGCAATCAGTTAGGCCTCATAATTCTGACATTAAAAAGGTTGCAGATGTGATTGAAATTGGCAAGGGCTGGAATATCCCAAAGCTAGCTGCTGTAACAAGTCCTTCGGAGCTTAAAACGATACAAGATATCCCTCTCCCAATTCTCAAAAGGGGGGATAGACTAGTATGGCATCACAGCAGAAATGGAGTTTATTCTATGAAGTATGGGTACCATCTAGCTTCTAAAAAACAAGCCTCTAATATCCCTAGTAAACCTGGTCCCCCCTTTAAACCTGGTGTCAAACTTTGGAAGGTATTTGGAAGCTCAAAGTGCCAAATGAACTCAGGAACTTCTGGTGGCGAGCTTGTAAGAATGGGCTGGCATCAATGGAGAATCTATTTAGAAGAAGATGCACTCAGCCTAATATCTATTCAATCTGCAACTCTGAGGTGGACTCTATCAAACATCTCTTTTTTTACTACCCTTGGGCGAGAGCTGTGTGGTTTGGGTGTAACATTGTGCTTGATGGGACTATTGGAAGGCCAAACTCAATAATTAAGTGGACATCCAATATTCTTGAATCTGTGCCAAAGATGGAAGCTATGGATTTCCTCAATAAGGTTACTTCATCGCATGGAACATCTGGAAGGGAAAAATTGACTTTGTTTTCCGTAATGAATGGGTGAACCCAACTATAGTGATGGCCAGGGTAAACTTCGCTCAACTTGAGTTTTCTAGTACTCATGTCACTCATTTTGTCCCAATGGACAACCAACCCATAGCAGATGTCCCATCTGGTTGGGTGGCTCCGGACGTTTCGAAAATCAAGGCAAACTGCGATGTGGCTTTTAAATAGGGGGATACAAATAATATAGTGGTAGTGGTGATGCGTGATCATGCAGGGGAACTCATGGAGGGTAGAGTCAAGACTTCCAAAATTTCGTCTGCCTTACATGGAGAATTAGTGGCGATCCGAGAAGCTTGTCTCATGGTCTCAACTTTGAAATAGATAGAGGTCACGGAGGAATCAGACTATAAACAAGCTATTCTCCTCAGTGTTTCCGAACTGGTCCCGCCTTGGGATGTTGCGGTAGTAGTGTTGGATATCAGGGATCTTGCAAAAGCCAGTGGCAATGTTTTCAGCTGGGAGCACCAAGTTACAAACAAAGCAGCCTACACCGTCACGGCTTTAGCAAAATCTGGGAATCTGCCTTGTAATTGGGTGATTTGTCCCCCTTTATCTCTTTTGCCTATTTTTACTTCTGATGCAATTTCGTAAGCCTGGGGGCATTTTTGGAAGATCAAAAAAAAATAAGATTCACTTGGATGTTTGGTTTTCACACATGCATCAACGTAAATTTCAATCATTAATTTTATTTTCGGGAACATTTTTTGGTGGAACTTTTTGAGGTCCATAGAAATGTTGCTATTACAATAGCGAATCTATATTTCTAAAGGTTACATTATTCTCTAAAAAAATTATGCAATGCCCCTGAGGCACTATGATGCGGTGCCTCTTGTGCCTCATATGATAGTGCGGCAATTCATCAAGTGTAGCGTTGAACCGTTGCTTGCTCATGTGTTTAGGTTGGTCCCTTTCTTTTTCTTGTCTTAGGGTGAACTCATGGAATAAATAAGATTAATCTAATGGGTAGCCTTGTACACAGTTGTTCTAAGGTGAACAGAAGAAGTGTCAAACCAAAGAAAGATATCAGTTAGGAAGATTGGCCAAAATTTGAGCGATACAAATTCTAAAACCACTTGTGTAGGCCATGGTAGTTGACTTGATGAAGATGCAACTATATAGGAACCCTATGGCTAGATTGATCAACATTTTCCAAATCCGCCACTTTTTTCTTGTTGTTGCGAGAATGATATCACGTTTTTTTTTTTGGAAGGTTTATTCCTTACTAAGCATTCTCCACCATAAAATCAGGTGAGATGTCAAGGACACCATGAGGCGGTGCTCTAGGGGCACTGAATAATTCCTCCTTTTTTTAGGATTAAACCTAGGAGTCTTCAAATTTTAAAAATAATTTTTGCTTGCTAATGTATTACTAACATATTACTATTTGGAAATTTTGTTTCAACAATTAACATGTATGAGAGAGGAGTAATGCTCCCCAACCATATACATAAACAATTGACTTGATCTAAATCTTGTGTCAAATTTAAATTTTGGTTATTTGGAAGGACTTTGGTATAGAGTTAAAAATGATTTTTTAAAAGATTGTGCCTAACAATAGAAAGGGCTTAGATTTGGTGATGCTCTAAAGTGGTTGTTCTACCCACTAATAAAAATACATATACTTATATTTTTACCAAAATGTGGTTAATCTAACCTTAATGACATCTATATGATTATGTTTGGAACTTAATTGACATTTTAAGCGCCAAGGTTATGTTGACCATCTCATTTGATTCTCACTCGGTCAAAACATTCTTCACGCATGCAACAGCTAGCACCAATGGTTTCCATCCTCATTTGCCTAATTATTTTTTTTCCTGTCTCTTTTCATTTTGTAAAAAGTAAAAACACAACTCATCTAATGGTAAGGACAACGTCTGTGAGAGCCCATAATGGGCTAGTCCCACATTGCCTAAAAATGTGAAATATGTATAGCATATAACAAATTCCGACCAGCTACTGTGTAACTTAAGATTAACCATTTGAGCCATATAGTTAGGTGAATGGTTAGCAAATCAGCTGGCGCGGGTCATTACAACATCTAATGTAAGTGAGGTTTTTAGGACCTTCCCAATGAAAGACTTTTTCCGAATTATTTAGGAAATCATAAACTCAAGCATTGGTAAGGCGCTAATGGGTGTATATATGCGTGTGTGGGCACGCGCCCCAAAATCCAGGATTTCGGTTGCAAAATTCATTGGGAGCGGCCCTGTTTGAAAATAGCGCGGCGAAACGCTTCGATTCAGAGTCGCCACTCGGGTTTTAGCGGAAGAATACCCAAGGAACCGAACTCGAAAACGCTTTGCTACGTTTGCTTTGATTTGAAAAAGGCGGAGACTGGTCCGTCGTCACCTTCGATATCTGAGGTTCGGGAGCCAGGTTACGAGAGGGAAAGGGTTTTATGGCACCCCTCTCGCCCAATCCGGAGATCGGTCTCTACTCAGGCATTTTGTAAAACGTTTGCATTTTTCTCTCTTTTGATCATTTTTAAGCCAGTTAGGGCGGGGGGAACAGTTAATGGGGATTAATACCGTTAACAGCTTGCAGTTTATATGACAAAATGTTTGTGGATGATGATTTGCTTGAATTGGATTAACATAAGGACATAGATTGAGAACAAGCACTGTGAACAGCTTTGCCAGGATTATGTACGCTGCTTTTCAGGCGCGTGAGCAGACAGCATGCTGGCACGCAGTGGCCAAGGCACTGCACGCCACCATACCTTGCGCACGCCACCTTAAAGCTGGCGTACACCAACCTATTGTTTGTTCACAGTCTTTGTTCTCAACCCTCTGGACTCTGGAACGGACCAGTGCACACCCAGGGCAAACCACGCAGTTTATAAGGCAGTTTATGTACATATACAGACACAAGAAATGGCTAAGGGCCATGAGAACAGCAAAGAAAACCCCATAAACAAAGTGGGGAGAAACATGAGGCCAAGATAGAACTTATGGTGTAAGGGCCAGGCACTGGACCCCTGCAAACATGCCGTACGCCACTCCCTAGAGGCCGTACGCCACTATTGCATGTTGTCCAGTGTTTTGGCTTCACACCATCTGGGCTCTAGAACATGACCAGAAATACCCAGGAGGCCTTATAAAGCAAGAAAGGAGCAGGTGTTGAAAACTGCAGTTTAAACTGTTCTAAAGTACAGAAAGCAGTAAACTGGTTATTAGCATGCTCAAGGTGATAATAGAAAAGACATAAGCAATAAACAGACACCCCATGATCCCCACACCAGTAGTGCACGTACAGCCATAGGTGGCGTACGGCTTAATGAAGCTGGCGTGCGCCATGGTGTGTGTCTTACGGTTGATTTATTTTACCAGAGAAGGGCCTCGACTAGTATCAGTTACTAGCCAGAACCTTTCTGGTTCCCCTCAGGAGTTGAAAACAGAGAGCCACGCAAAGGTGGTATACCTTTGGTGCAAAGGGGTGGAATGTGGTTTGAGCTTTGAAGGTTGAAGATGGAGGGTAGATGGTGACTGATCAGTGAGGTGGGGGAATGGGATGCTTCTCTATCTCTCACTCTTCTAATGGAGAAATAAGAACAAGAGAGAGAAGAGAGAAAAGGCTTGGGCTTCTTGAATGTGATTAACCCTTGCAAATGAATGCAAGGGGGGGTATTTATGGTGGAGAGAGGGACTGAGAGGGGGGCAGTCAGCTGGGGTTAGGGGCTAGTTGAGTTAAGGAGGGAGCCTCCCATGCATTTAATGCATGGGACTTGCTTGATGGGTAGTGTAGGAGAGAGAGGGGGACGTCCCTGCAGAAAGCAATGATCAGGAGGCTCTGCACTGTACTGTGGTGGTTACAAAGTCTCGAGCACGTGACAGAAAAGCGGTGATTTGACCGGCCTTGACCATGCGTACGCCAGCTATATACCCTGCGTGCGCCAGGTCAAACTGAGTCAACGGTCAATGTCCGACACGTGGCAGTTTACTGGCGCACGCCAAGTAGAACCTGGCGTATGCAAGTAGGGTTTTGCTGGGGCCCTTCTGGCTCTGGATTTGAAGGGTTTAAAATGGGTTTGAAGGGGGGAAAGTTCAACGCTCAAAGCTCAAGACCTTCCATCGACCGGCAATGTTCTCGACCTTTTATCATCATCGGGGCAACAGAGACAATAAAAGAGCTAATCCGGACAGTCCAGAATGGGGTGTCTACAGAAGCCCCCCTTTGACGGCACTTGGAGCACCATTTGGTTGATTGGAGACAAGTAACGTCAAAGGTCGTCTAGACACCCTACTCTTGGCTTATCTGGAGCAGGATACTGAGCAAGAAAAGACATGAAATTTTAAAGAACCTGGTTGGATAAGCTCAGCCAAGTAGATCATGTTTGAGAAAGATTGCCGTTGTGGAAGACATAATAGACGGACGGACCGCTGCTTAATTGTGCATTAGAGAGTGTGGCACAGGCTATCGTAGAAGGCGAACTCTGCTGAGGGAATACTCGTCCACGGAAAGCGCCCACTCTGTTTGGGAAAAGAGATGAAATTGGATGGATAGATCGTCGTTGATTTGAATTTGGACGGATAGATCGTCGTTGATTGGAATTTGGACAGATAGATCGTCGTTGATTTGAAATTGGACAGATAGATCGTCGTTGATTGGAATTTGGACGGATGGATCATCGTTGATTTGAAATTGGACGGATAGGTCGTCGTTGATTTGAATTTGGACGGATAGATCGTCGTTGATTTGAATTTGGACGGATAGGTCGTCGTTGATTGGAATTTGGACCGATGGATCGTCGTTGATTTGAATTTGGACGGATAGATCGTCGTTGATTTGAAATTGGACGGATGGATCGTCGTTGATTTGACATTTGGACGAATGGATCGTCGTTGATTGGAAATTGGACGAATGGATCGTCGTTGATTTGAATTTGGACGGATAGATCGTCGTTGATTTGAAATTGGATGGATGGATCGTCGTTGATTTGAAATTGGACGGATAGATCGTCATTGATTTGAAATTTGGACGAATGGATCGTCGTTGGTTGGAAATTGGACGAATGGATCATCGTTGATTTGAAATTGGATGGATAGATCGTCGTTGATTTGAATTTGGACGGATAGATCGTCGTTGATTTGAAATTTGGACGAATGGATCGTCGTTGATTGGAAATTGGACGAATGGATCGTCGTTGATTTGAAATTGGACGGATGGATCGTCATTGATTTAAAAATTGGACGGAAGCCTACTTAGGACTGGGCTTTCTAGGGGAATAAATGATCATTGGGCTACTTGGGTCTCGATTTTGAGAGGAAATTTTGATCCGAGTGAGGTCTTGGGCCTGCAGCCCAAACCCTGATGGCGTACGGTGGAGATACCCTGGCGTACGCCAGGAATCTTTCTTGGCCCGGTCCAGATCCAGGCCCAGACCCGGCCCAATTGGTCCCATGTCGTATAAACTTCCAGTACACAAACAGAACCGCCATATTCGACAGTTTCGAACTCCAAACTTGCAAAAACTTCTCAAAACCCTTCCAAATCTTCTCTTTCCTTCCCAAAAACTTCTTACCCATACTCATCCATGGCCGAAATTAGTGGTGGTGCAGGCGGCAATGGCGACAATGGCGACGGTGGAGAGAGAGAAATCCAAGCAAGGGGTGAAATAGAGGCTTTAGGGTCTCAAATTGACGATCCATCAATCCCAGAAGCGTCATCGACCGGAGGTATAGAGGGTACAGGCGACGGCGACGGTGGCCATGCAGCGGGGCCCAACGGCGACGACGGGCGGCGTACGCCAGGGACGACTGGTGGTACGCCACCCTTGCTTGGGTCAGGGGGCCCACGAGTCACTCGCCTTAATTTCGAGAGTGGAGTAGAGGGTATGGTTGTGACGGGCATGGGCCCAGTCGGGGCCGGCAGCAGCAATGGTGGTGATGGTGGTCGGCCGGAGACGCCGAGGAGGGATCCTGCGAAGGGCAAGGATCTAGCGGTTGAGGAGGAGGCTTCCATTGGGGTACCCACAGGACCAGCAGAGTTTAGGCCATCAGAGGGGTCCTCGGCACATGTTCCCATTACGCGCGGGGACTTTGCAGAGTTTGTATCGGAGGAGGTGCTCGACCGGTTGCTTCGAGAAAATCCGGGGGTGGTGTTAGCGGTGATAGCAGTCCGCGAGGATAGGCAGAGGCAGATAGAGCAGGCCCGGGAGGAGGAGTGCTTGAGAGCCGAGGCTAAGGGGGCCAGAGTTGAGGAGGCTTTTGTACATGAGGCAGAGGTGGCTGAGCAGGTCCAGGAGGAGGGTGGCTTAGCTCAGGAGCGGGCGGTGGCGCGAGCAGAGGCTATATGGGCCGCACCGCATGTTGCGTTCGTGGCTGGGGCCTACGTCCCGCCGGAGCCACATTTGTTCATTCCATCCGGGTTCGAGAGTTATGTACCCCGCCGCGATGATTATGATGCAGAGCTCGTGCTGAGAGATCCTGAGAGGCACCTGTCGGTAGACTGGGCGCAGGTATTTCATTAATCTTGCTTTTGACCTTCGTTATCCTTCATTATTGTACCTGTATGTAGCTTGCTGTGTACTAATTTTGGTAGCATAGTGACGTACCTTAGAACCTTGGAAAATAATGATTGAACCTGATCGTAGATGGCTTAGAACGTGATTGAACTGTGTTATATGAACTTGGATCCATTATGAAAACACATGCTGCACTTGAATCGACTGTAGGCTGCCTCGACTTGATAACTACCATTTTGAACTTGAATCGACCGGAGGCTGCCTCGACTTGATAACTAACATACTGAACTTGAATCGACCGTAGGATGCCTCGACTTGATAACTACCATTTTGAACTTGAATCGACCGTAGGATGCCTCGACTTGATAACTAACATACTGAACTTGAATCGACCGTAGGATGCCTCGACTTGATAACTACCATTTTGAACTTGAATCGACCGTAGGATGCCTCGACTTGATAACTACCATTTTGAACTTGAATCGACCGTAGGATAATTGAAACCCTTGAATCGATCATGGAATATGCCAAAATACCTTTAGTCTCGACTGAACGTTTCTTGATTCGAATGCTCACTATACCATTCGTGCTGATGCTGTGTTGCTCATTTTGTCTTTGATGTGCAGAGAGACCGTGGTAGTACGCGGGGGCATGGCGGTCCGGCTAGTTCACTCAAGCTGTACAGGGGATTGCCCGAGCGGGTCAGGGCTCTGGTAGACGCTGCGGGGTTCAGGCCGTTCATCCTTACGCTGACAGCGACACTTAGCGACCATGCTCTGCTTACGGCATTGGCTAAGAGGTGGTGGGATACTTCCAACACCTTCCACCTCCCAATTGGGGAGATGACGATGACTTCGGCGGACTTTGCAGCTTTGACAGGTCTGAGAGTAGGGGGAGAGCCTATCCCTTTTGACTCGGGGATCCATGAGGACCCGGACGCGCTGAAGTGGTTCTTGGGGTTTGCGCCTGTTGGTACTTCAGAGACGATCCCCCACGAGCAGTTTCTCCGGTATTTGAAGGATAGGGCTCCGAGCTCAGAGCAGGAGGAGGAGCAGATGGTGCGAGCCTATTTGCTGTACTTGTTCGGGGCTTCACTGTACCCTAACAAGCGTTCCACAGTGCATATGGCCTACTTGCCAGCCCTTCTTGACTTGCGCACAGCCTCGAGGTATGATTGGGGAGGAGTCGCTCTGGGGACCTGCTACAGCTTTATGGGAGAGTTCTCGCGGAGGAAGAAAGCAATAGCCAGCTACTGGAGAGTGTGGGAGGTAAGAAAACAAACTTGTATCCTTATTTTTCGAGCACTTCCCTTCCTTTAGATTTATGATTGCTATTTTGATGCTTTGCCTGTTTGAAACTGCAGTTATGGGCATCTGAGGTGCTGAAGATGTACCCTCTAGTGAATTCATGCCCGGATTTAAAGATGCTTCCTCGTGCCTTGGTGTGGGGACCACTGTACAGGGGCAAAAAGACGACGAGGGGTAGCCTTCAGGCCTTTAGGGCATACCTTGACGAGCTCTCTAGCACTCAGGTAGAACACAGCTTTCTGTTGCTTACTATCGCCTTTGAATTGCTTCAATGCTGTCGCTGACCGACTGCTTATTGCTTGTTGTTGATTGCTTGCAGGTAGAGTGGGATTCGTGGAGGACTACGGGGGCTGAGCCGGAGTATCTTGCGTAGAGCAGGGTGGTGGCTGCGAGCCGCGTGCTGCTTGAGTCGGCTTTCGGGTGGCAGTGGTACCTAGGCGACCGAGTGACACGGCAGTCACTTGAGTCCTCAGAGTTCGTCACGCCCGGGCCACTTCCTCCTCGTGCTTCACACACTGATCAGTACACGCTGGCCGAGCTGCAGTGCTTCACTGTCCCCACAGACTTTTCTGCCCTCTTGAGGCCTGAGCGAGACTATGCTGTTTATCAGAGGCAGTACTTGGCGAGGCCGCTTGGAGTGGTAGAGCATGGTGCTATAGAGGTTGAGGCTAGAGAGGATGGAGAGGAGAGGCGTGGCCAAGGCAGCAGGGCTGCTCGATCGAGGGAGAGGAGTGGACCTGCCGCGGCGACGGGCCTTCCTCGACTTTCTTGGACGCTGGCCGTGCAGGATGCACAGGGAGAGGAGGCCATAGTTCAGTTCGAGCCCGCTAGGAGAGAGCCAGAGGAGATCACAGGGCCGGTACGATACTCTTTCACTCTTTGTACTTTCCTTACTTCATATGTCGCATGCATATCTGATTTATACTCTGATTCTGACAATATTGCAATACAGGCCCCGATGGAGTGGGTGAGGGAAGCAGTGCGCCTGATGAAGGCCATGGAGAAGGAGTTCCATAGAATAGCTAGCGGCGCCCAGTTGCGGCTGCATTACCCACCTCCAGCTCCAGCTCCAGCTCCTACTGTGCAGCCTCAGGTATAACCCTAGCTTTTAGTCCTTTTGATAGAATATAACCTGCTTTCAACATCTCAATATATATATGCAATATGTACAATTGATGCTAAAAAATGCAATGCAAGGGTAGACTAGGGCGGCTCCTAGAAGGAAGAGCGTGAGGCCACCTCCTCAGAAGAAGACAGCATCGAGCTCCTCCCGACCAGCAGTGAGTACTCAGAGAGGAGTACAGATTGCGCCTGCTAGCGAGGATCTCCCGTTCCGCCGAGAGCTGAGAAAGAGGCCTGCGGAGAAGAGGCCTGCTGAGGGGCCTTCACAGAAGAAGAGAAGAGAAGAGGAGGAAGCAGAAGAAGAAGAGGAAAGCACGTCCCTCAGCAGCGGCTCTGACTCCGCAGACGATCCTCGGTTCCGGATGGACCCACGAGAGATGGTAGAGAGTGAGGAGGAGGAGGAGGACGACGAGGACCTTTTTGACGACTGAGGGCTATGACCGAGCTTCAGTCTACTTTGCTGTCTTTTACTTTTGATACACTGATACTTTGATACTTTGCCGTTTTGGATACAAGGCCTGCGTGCCTTCTGACTTTTGGGCGAGTGTGCCTCGATACTTTTTGGTTTTGCTCGGGCCGTGGTGCCGCTTGATACATTTTCACCTTTTGCTTTCTTTTGGGATTTTGACATAGTAGTAATAATATCTGCAGTTTCTGTTTATCGATTTCCTTTTAGATTATTGAATTTTAGCAAAGGAAATGGACAAACCATCCACTAATGTCTAACATGCATTGATGACCGTTCTGAATTGACACAGACACTTGCACATGTGCAAAAATGAATCTAGCTCGAAGAAAAAGGTATAGAAAAGCCCCAGGATACGAA
The DNA here is from genome assembly GCA_014282245.1 of Rhododendron simsii. Classification (NCBI taxonomy): domain Eukaryota; kingdom Viridiplantae; phylum Streptophyta; class Magnoliopsida; order Ericales; family Ericaceae; genus Rhododendron; species Rhododendron simsii. The sequence continues at coordinate 22,342,433 of CM024955.1, forward strand.
ATATACCCCAGACACGCGGAGGATACAGGAAAATAGGCGACGATAGGCCAAAAATCCGTAGTTCTCCAAAACGATAGGAACTGACACTTTGAATAGACTATATAGGTATACAATGACTTGCACAAACCATCAAAACCGGTAGAAACATCCCGGTGGAAGGAAAATACCGACAAAAGCTAAAAAAATGTCGCAAAAACGGATATACAACACCAAGGATGACTCGATATGGTCCGGGACTGAAACCTACACCCCCATACAGTCACACAAGTCCTATGTGATGTGTATGGCATGATACAACTTGGCAAAAAGCCCCTGAAACGAGATTTGACCCTCCGTATCCTTGATTTTAGCTTGAAACGGGCCGCCGGGGGTCCGAAATCTTCAATGGGCGTGGCTTTTGGAATCCGACGCCTTGCTACAGTCCCAAATGATGTTTAAGACCTGTAGGCACCAACAAAGGGCCAGAGCAAATCCTAGAACTGAAAATGACCATGCGAAGGCAGTAGCTGCTGCAAACTGGTTTCTGGTCTACCAAGCTGGCGTACGCCAGGGATTTGTCCCCGTACTCCATGAAGGAGAGGTTATGCACACGCCAGCTTTAAGTTGGCATACGCCAAGTTCCTGGGAGTCAGATCCACTTGACTAACCACTGTCCTTTTTCAGGGGGCTGTTTGTTTTTTACCCTCACACAGCTTCAACACGGTTTCTGAGGATTCAGGGGGCAGGGTACTTGGCATTGTGTCCCCTTGGAGGCTAGCTAATTGCCTGCATTATTCTCATGGAATGGCAATGGAAGGCCAAGGCCTATAAAGCTGGGGTGTTTGCCTTTGAGGCATTCACAGCTCCATTTCCTCTCCTCTTCTTCAGCACAAGCCTAACTTCCCCATGGATAACCCCCTTCCGACACTACTCAGGCCTTGGCTAGTGTCCTTTTTAAGCATTGACTGGCTCAATTTTCAGTATCACGGCCTTGCCTCGTTCCGTTTCCTTCGGCATGTGCCAGTCCGTCCGACGCTTTTGTGGGCTGCCCTCAGATTCTGGGATCCTGACGTCCATGTCTTTCGCTTTGGCGATGACGAGATGTGCCCGACTATTGAGGAATTCCAGGCGTACCTTCGCACTTACTCATCCTCGACTCTTGTCGTTCCTCCCTACCAAGCGAGCATGCCCAAACTACTGGCCAGCTCGCTCAACATTTCCCGGGGTCTGGCGAACACAATTCTGGAGGGTGGTCAAGTGAACATTCTCCGGCTGATCGAAATGTACAGTCCGGACGTCGATTTGGACGGCCCGAATAGCGATGAAATTCAAGCACGTCGGCGCTTCGCCCTGGTTATCTGCCTGCTTGCCGCCTATTTGCTCGTTCCTCCTGACGGGCGGGCCAGCCCTTCCTTGGTGAGCGTGGCCGCTCAAATGGGGGACCGAAAGAATGTGATTCCCTTGGTCCTGGCTGAGACACTCCTGGGCTTGGATTTAGTGAGCACAGGCCAGTCGGCCGTTTTCAGCGGGAGCCCACTCTTGTTTCAGGCAAACTCACTCAGCTCACCTTTTTTCCGGTTTTTCACACGTTCTCATTTTACCTCGACACTCGGCTTAGGCTGCTCCCTAGAGTCTTACTTGTCTTTTCGCTCAGGCTTTATCTGACTCCTTACTTGTTTTGTCACTCATGCAGCTGTGGCTATCAGACAAGTTGAGCCTTCTGCACCCACCGGCTGCGGGCTGGGATCTGTTCCCGAAACAACTCCACCAGAGGGAGATGAGATATCCTGATTTGGACGTGGAAGGCTGGTACGAGTTCATGCAAGAGATGCAGCCTGATGAAATTGCTTGGAGGTGCCCTTGGTTGGACCTCCCAGATATGGCGATCCATTCTGACGGCTTCGATCGGATGGTCATTGCTGGATTGACTAGCTTCACCTTTTACATTCCCGGTCGGGTTCTTCGGCAGCTGGGCGCCCCACAGGAAAATGTCCGTATCAGCACCGGGGGCTTCCATCTTCCAAATTTCAATGCTCAGACGTTGAACGGCTATCAGAGGCGCTGGAGCTTAAGGGTTCTCCAGGCAGAAATACCAGGCTTTACCACAGGGCTAAGAAACCGCTATAGACAGTGGCTAAGAGCAGATGTTTATGCAAGAGAAAACGCCGACTGACTCCAGACCACTTTGCTGTTCTTAGAATAAGCTGTGAGCCGCTAGGCTTCTTAAGCATTTTGTTCTGTTTTTCATGCTTTAGTTCTTTTCTTTTTTTTTTTTTTTAAGGCTTTTATGCTCAGCTTGTTGTATTAGAAATAATAATTTGCGAAATAAAGTTGAAAGATGGGGGGTTTCCCCCTTCTGATTCTCCAATGCTGTCTCAGCTTGTTTTCGAGCCCTTCGACCTTTGATGCGAACCTAAAATGTCAAACCCTGGATCCTTTTGATAGAATGTGACCGAGTCTCAAAGTGAGACTGCCTACGTATCCCTTTTAAGGGGAATCAGGTCAGAACGTAGTTCGGGCCAAGGTTCACTCGTGTATTTTACCTCTCCTTTTACGCTCTAACTTTTGCCTAGTACCGCCTTTTCAGGTTTTCGGTCTAGCGAGCTTTCGACTTTTGCCTATTTATTTTTGCCTAGACCGCCTCCTTAGGTTTTCGGTCTAGCAGGCTGCTCTAACTTTTGCTTGGAATCGCCCACCCTTGTGGTTTTCGATCCAACGAGCATCTCTCAGGGATAATAACGCTTGAGCTGATCCAGGTTGACCAAGGTACTGAATTCATTGCCGTCGAGGTCGATGAGCTTGGCAGCACCCCCAGATAGGATGGTCTTGATGATGTACGGCCCAGAACGCTTTGGCCGGAACTTCCCACGAGGATCGAACACTGGAGCCCGGATCTCCTTTGTGACCATATCTCCTTCGACCAGACCTCTCGACTTCACTTTCTTATTGAATGCCCGGGCGATTCGACGCTGATACCCTTGAACGTGATACAGAGCACGGAGCCTTCTTTCATCAAACAACATGAGTTCGACAAACCGCCCACTTAACCATTCAGCTTCCTCGAGCCCACTTTCGGCCATGACTCTCAGAGACGGAATCTCAAGCTCGATGGGGAGTACAGCTTCCATTCCATAGACTAAGGAGAACGGAGTTGCGCCTGTGGAAGTGCGGATAGACGTTCGGTACCCCCAGAGGGCCAACGGTAACAGTTCGTGCCAATCCCTTGCAGACTCGGCAGTTTTCTTGATGATCATCTCGACGTTCTTATTTGCAGCCTCGACAGCCCCATTCGTCTGTGGCCGATAGGTTGTTGAATGGTGGATCTTGATCCCGAATTCCTCGAATAGCTCCAGAACCCTGCCCTTGAAGTGGCTTCCATTGTCTGACACAAAGGCCTGAGGGACCCCATACCGGTAGATGATGTTCTTTCGAATAAACTGCGCCACTTGAACGGTTGTCAAAGTCTTGTAAGATTCGGCCTCGACCCATTTGGTGAAGTAATCGATGGCTACCAGTATAAACTTGTGTTCGTTTGAAGCAGAGGGCCTGATCATCCCGATAACATCGATTCCCCACACCGAGAAAGGCCAGGGCAAGGTCATACCAAAAAGCTCCGTTGGAGGAACATGCTGTAGGTTAGCGTGGATCTGACACTTGTAGCAACGTCGCACATAGTCAATGCATTGTGATTCCATGGTAGACCAGTAGTAGCCTTGTCTGAGGATTTTCCTTGCGAGCATGACACCGCTCATGTGAGGACCATAGACTCCTTCGTGAATCTCCTCCATTATCCTTGTTGCCTCTGCACCGGTCACACAAAGTTTGTGCATTCCACAGTGAGATCTTCGATACAACTTTCCCCCATAAATGATGTATTGAGCAGCCAGTCATTGCAGGATTCGATCCTTCTTAGTGGCTTCGGCTGGGAACTCTCCTCGCTCTACAAAGTTCCAAATATCATGGTACCAGGGCCGGCCATCATCGACATCATCAATGGCGTTGACATACTCATAGGCAGGCAGGTGCCTTTGCTCAATCACAATTGGTCGCAAGTTAACTCCTACTGGAAGCTCGATCATGGAAGCCAAAGTTGCCAGAGCGTCGGCGAACTGATTCTTCAAGCGAGGCACATGGGTAAAGGTTACCCTATTGAAGCGAGGAATCAGTTCTTCTAAATCTTGGTGATAAGGTTTCAGTTTTTCCTCACGAACCTTCCAGTCCCCGTTGGCCTGAGAGACTACCAAATTTGAATCTCCGATCACTTCGAGCTTCTCGACTCCCAGTGCAATTGCTGCCTCCATTCCGACGATGCAGGCCTCGTATTCCGCTTGATTGTTGGTAACATCGAAATTTAACTTGAAAGCGAGTGGAATATGAGCGCCGGCAGGCGTGATCAGCAACACCCCAATTCTGAACCCTTTCTGATTAGCAGCCCCATCGAAATACAACGTCCATACTTCCTCGGTTACGGTAAGCACATCCTCGTCTGGAAAGTTGAAATCCACATCCTCTGGCCCCTCAACTGGGTGATCCGCCAATAATTCTGCCACGGCGCGGCCCTTTACTGACTTCCTCGTGACATGTTGGAGATCGAACTCAGCCAGCAGAAGCAACCAACGTGCTAGCTTATGGGTGAGCGCTGACTTCTCGAATAGATATTTGATGGGGTCCATCCGAGAAATCAGCTTCACCGGATAGGCTAGCATGTAGTGTCTAAGCTTTTTGGTAGCCCAAACTAGTGCCCAGCATGTCTTTTCCAAAGGGGTATAGCGCTCCTCACTTCCCACCATTTTCTTACTCAAATAGTAGATGGCTTTCTCGACTCTGTTTTCCCCTTCTTGCGCTAGCAGACAGCCCATCGCCGTCGGTGTTACGGACAAGTACAGAATCAATGGTTGCCCTGGCGTAGGCGGCATCAGTACCGGAGGGTTTTGCAGGTATTTCTGAATCGACTCAAAAGCAGCCTGGCACTTGTCTGTCCACTCAAACGGGACATTCTTCTTGAGTAAGCGGAACAGCGGCTCGCAAGTTGGAGTCAATTTGGCGATGAATCGGCTGATAAACTGAACCTTTCCCAGAAAACTCCGCACTCCCTTCTCAGATCGCGGGGGCTCCATTTCGAGAATCGCTTTGATTTTAGATGGGTCGACTTCGATTCCTCTCTTGGTGATCAGAAACCCCAACATCTTGCCTGCCGTAACTCCGAATGTGCACTTCTGCGGGTTGAGACGTACATTGTACTTTCGAAGCCTTTCGAGAAACTGTCTCAGTGAAGGGAGATAGTCCTTTTCCTCTCTTGCCTTTACGATCATGTCGTCGACATACACCTCGACTGTCTTGTGGATGAAGTCATGAAATAGGGTTGTTTGGGCCCTTTGGAAGGTGCATCCGGCATTCTTTAACCCAAACGGCATTTTCACGTAACAGTAAGTCCCCCATTCTGTGACGAACGTTGTCTTCTCCTGATCCTCTGGGGCCATGAAAATCTGATTGTACCCTGCGAACCCGTCGACAAAGGAGAGCAAGGCATGCCCCGCCGTGTTGTCCACAAGCACATCAATGTGAGGCAAGGGAAAACTATCTTTGGGGCTTGCCTTATTCAAATCCCTAAAATCGACACAAACTCGGATCCTTCCATCTTTCTTGGGAACAGGCACAATGTTGGCGACCCATTTGGGGTATTCAGCAACCCTTAAGAATCCTGCGTCGATCTGCTTGGTAACCTCTTCTTTGATCTTCTGAACCCAGTCCGGCCTCATTCTACGGAGCTTCTGCTTGACAGGAACCGCCCCTGGCATTAACGAAATTCGGTGCTGCACTATCTCGGGATCGATACCAGGCATGTCGGCGTGGGACCAAGCAAAAACCTCGAAGTATTCCTTGAGCGCCTCAATTGTACCAGCGTGATTTTTCGGGGATAAGTTTGAGCCGATTTGCATCATACGGGGGTCACCCTCATCTTTCAAATTTATTGGAATTACTTCTTCTTTTAGAGGCTGAGCATGCCTTTCGTCTTCCCTTTCGATGAGGGAACGCAACTCGCCCGGGATGTTCCCGTCGAAGTTGATTCCTTCATCGTCGGGGTCGACACAATTTATGTAAAAGTCAGCAAAGTAGTTGGAAGCAGGATCATTCATTTCATAAAGCCCGGAAGGGCTGCCAAGTACAGTAGACTCAAACTCGAAGTAAAAGCTACGACGTGGAGGGCCAAGAGGCACAAACTCCGACTCTGAGGTAGACTTAGACTCGACAGACTTTGTGTCAGACTCATAGGTATCATCAATGCATGTCAAACGCGGAGTAAAAATGCAGTTATTAATACTACCGGTCGCTTTTACAATGAGAGAAGTTGGATCCTCGAGGATGTCTTGAGAGTCGGGCCCCAGCATCAGCACTTCAGCCTCTTCTTCCCTGCCAACCAAACCTACTTGGGCGAGTAGCAACTCCAAGCTCCCCTGATCAAAGGTCCTTACCCAGTCAGCCTTTTCCTTGATCTCAGCCAAATGCTTCCTGAGGTTCTCATGAGCTAGCTGCTCTTTAGCTATTTCGTCCTCATCATCGGCCCAGGTGTCCTCAGCGAAGATCTCGAAATCCGGAAGCCAAGTGCGAGTTTTAGGATCCCAAAACGGCTCGATTTGTCCCAGGTAAGCAGTGCCACCTCCCTCACGGACGAAGTAGCTATCGGGGTTACCATAAAGGGTTCGAGGTTTTCCCACGTCTTTCCTCTTTTGGGCACCCTTGGCTGGGGGAACGTATCCCAAACCAAAGCGGCCTTCGGTGAAAGGAAAAATGGGGAACTCAGCGATCCCCTGCTGGTTGACCCCGAGTCCTAGGCCAGGCATGAATGACATCTTCCTCATGATTTCGAGAGCAACTGAGCTAATGAGAAAGTCATCATCCATGACGATGGATAGGACTGAGCTGGATGTGTCGAAAGTGAAACCTCCGAAGTCTGAGTCCTCGTCTCCGTGCATAATCCCCAAAACTGGTGTCCCATCATCCTTGAGCGGGCGGATCCCAGAATCTCCGCAGATGGTTAAAGTCCCAGTAGGAAGCCCCAGCATGACCTTTTGGTGGAGAGTCGACGGCACGGCCATGATGTCCGCCCTATGCAACCAAGGCCTTCCCAACAGCAAGTTGAAGGTGGCGGGGATGTCGACTACGTGGAATTCCACATCCATTTCAAAGCCCTCAGCATCGAGCTTAAGCATTAGAGTTCCTTCCACCACACGACGCGTGTTGTCATAGGCTTTGACAGCCAGGTTGGAGTGCGTAAGATCATTCTTTGTGAGCCCCAGGCGGTAAGCAACCCTCATCGGCAAACGTTAATGGCAGAACCATTGTCAATCAACACAGTCGGCACCCAATGTCCCCTACACTTGATGGTGATGTGTAGCGGGCGGTTGTGAGCAGTCCCATCAACAGGGAGGTCCTTTTCAGTAAAGGTGACAGAATGCTTGGAGAGCAGAGGCAAGACCAAGGCGATCATTGCCTCGGGAGTGATGTCTGTCGATACCTCAAAGCAGGCTAAAGCTGCGACGAGTCTTTCACGATGCTCCTTTGATGACGATATCAACCCCCACACAGAGACGGCGGAAGGAATCCGGTCTAGTTGCTTCTGGAGAAAATCCTCTTCTGGTGCCCCGCTCGGAACGAGCTGCGAGTTCCTTTGAGCTGGTGGAGAGGTAGGTTTCTGAGCCAGAGGATTAGACGAGCTTCCAGCCGATAGATTTGGTGGCTGAAAGACACGGCCGCTCCTCGTGACGTTGGCAACGTCCCACCAAGAAGAAGTGTCAAGCGAGCCCCAGAAGTCCGCATGTATCTCCTCCAACTTACGCTTTCCTTTGTCAGTTGCTGCTGAATCTTGTTCCGGAGTCATATCCCATAGCAGTTCCTCCATGACCGTTCCTTCCTAAAAGCTCGGATCCTGTGCAGCAGTTTCCTCGAATGGCAGCCCCGTATTGGTGACGAACGGTACATCCCAGGAGCCCCCGTCGACCAGAGCAGAATTGACAGTCCAAACCTCGTCACCTACTTGCATGTCGACCACTTTATCGACATCCCAGAAATCAGCTGACAGCGGGCTTGTGTTAAGGTCGACGATCTCATCGATATCCCACAGGTCATCGGGCGGTGCATTCAAGACCATGATAGAACAATCATCCCTAGGAGGCACTACCGGACGCGGCATTCCTACAGGCACAATGTTGATAGTCGGGTCGCCCGCATGCACGGCGCTTGAAATGGTGTCAAATAGTGGCCATGCTTCCCCTAGCTGCCGACGCACGTCAGGGATGATCTCTACTTGGCTGTAGCAATCCAAGTACTGCTTGCCCAAATCCTGATCATCGTCCACCTTCTCCATGTTGAAGTTCTGATTCCAGGCTAACTATGCAGCATCGGACTCCGGGTCCCACACATATTCCTCCTCGGTCTCGGCCGCAGCGGGCTCAGGCTGGTAGAAAAGCATAAATAATGACAGGCCATCGAGTGGATCCGCCCTTGCTGCATTCCAATCTTCCTCCCATTGGTCTAACTGGGCCTGATTGACAACCGGCGCCTGAGGGAATCCCAAGAAGTACTGTTCGTTCCAGTCATTAGCCAGTTCTGCCCATTCCCTTGCTTTGTCTTCCATATCCCAGCCAACCGCCAGAATGTTGACATTGAATTCCGCCGGGATGGTCACAACAGGTTTCGGGTGATGCTCTGGGGCTATATGGTCAATGGGGTTGAATATGGTGGAGCTTGGCTGGACTATAGTGGAGATGAGGGTTATCTGGTTCACTTGAGGGTCAGAATTGTGATTGGGCATGGAGTTGGTGATGACATTAGGCTTAGGAGGGGTTGGGAGAGTGCCGTTATCCACCAGATCTTGAATCGCATGGCGGAGACGATAGCAAGAGTCGGTGTAATGGCTGGGCATTTGGTGATAGGCGCAGAAAGCACTTGAGTTATGGCTTGGAGAGGGGTTTTAAGGGAGAGGAGTTGGGTCCAAAGGCCTGAGATGACCAGATTTGACCAACCTCTCCAGTACTTGAGAGAGAGGAGCCTCAAATTTGGCGAAGTTCCTGGGTTGGTTGCGGTTTCGGGGCTTTTGAGGGGCTTGAACTTGGTTAATGTCGACGACATGATTAGAGCCCTGTGTAGCATTGTTGTTGGCAGACGCTGCGCTGGCGTAGTTATTACTGCCGAAAAGAGCAGTGCTGTTACCGATGTAAGCACGGGGCTTGGATTTTGAAGTAGAGGAAGAGGCATCACTCCGCTGCAGAACTCCTGTTTGGAGGGCTTCTTCAATAGCAAGGCCAGAGTCGAAGTAGGTATCGAAGTCAGCACCCTGAACAAGTACAAGATTTCTGGCGAAATCTGGCTGCAGGTTTCGGGAAATGATGCGGATCTGATCCTTCTCGCTGGGCCGATCGGTCATGAGAGCTGCCTTAGCCCTCCACCTTTTGATGAAGTTCGTAAAAGACTCCTTGGTGTTCATCTTAGTTGACTCGAGCTCCCGGGTGGTCATCTTGAGCTGAGCGTTGTAGCTGTACTGGGCATTAAAGGCTGTGCCAATGTCTTCCCATGTTCGGCGCTTGGCGATGTCGAGAGACAAAAACCATTAGAATGCCGGACCAGCCAGAGTCTGAGGGAAGAGCTGAGCCATAGCCTCCTCCTCTACCCCATGTAGTTTCATAGCACAATGGTAAGTGTCACGGGGCTGTTTTCCGCCTAGAAATATACCCGTGAGGCACTTGGTCTCAGCCAAACTAGTGTTTACTCACACACCCGATAAGTTTGAACGTCTAGAAACACACACAAGAGTTACGGGAACCGTCCCAACCTTTATTAAGCACCAACTTACAAAGGAAACACTCTAGTGCCTAGACAGAACATCCCTCTGCCTTAGGCTACGAAAATGCCTTGCCTAAATAGGCTTACAATCATAAAAACGTGGCCACTAAGTACATGAGATCATGGGGCCAACCCATGATCTTGCAGTTGACACCCCCAACTGCCCTAGGGCTGTGCTGGCTCGCCCAGAATCTGCCAGCACACTGAATTCTGAAACTGCTTGGCTGTAACTGCCGATAACTGCCCGTTTCTGCCTTTGACACCTGTCTCATGCTGCCAGCAACATAAGCAGCCCGTTTCCTACCTTGGACACCTGTCCCATGCTCCCAGCAACATGTGCAGAATGCTATTAACCGTCAATAACCGTTTTGCCCGAGCCAACTCAAGTCTGCCTCCGTTTTGCCCGAGCCAACTCAAGGCTGCCTGGCCAATCTCGTGATCCAACCCCAGCTTCCCAATACTTAGCCGTTTTCCTCGATTGCCTTGTCCCATAAGCTTGCTTCCCGTTTAGCATCCATGCCTCGATATCATCGGGCCTTCACGTGCATCACTACTGCCACTTGTCTAAGGGACCAGTGCCGACACCAACCGACACCATCGGGTCACCTTGTAAAGACATGCCTGCTTCATGCCTTTGTTTCCACCGGTTGGCTACGGTGCAAGGTGCCACCGCTAGCCAAGCTTAGCAAGCCTTAACTCTCAAGGTGCTAACAAACCACCCCCGCCAGAGGAAGCCGACGTCCTCGTCGGTAAGGCCCGTAAGTACTCCAGCACTTGCGTCTCAGACTGCCACAAAGTCCCATCCATTTGCCATGTAACCTTTGAGTCTTGCCTTTCTTCACAATTCGCCAGACAGGAGGTTCTCCCATTTGCCTCGCTCTGCCCTTTCGCCTTACCATCCAGAATCCCGTGAATCTGAACTGCGAGAGAAGCCCGTGGAGCTTGTTTTCTTCCAGCAACTACCAAGTCTGGAAAATTCTGCACTTCAATTGCTGATAGCCAGCCACCCGTTCCTTCCCTTGCCCGCTTGCTCTTCTCTGCCTTAGAACAACACGACACAAAGCAGGGCCGTTTCTCAACAGCAATCAAAATCCCACCAAGATGTGGCATCACAGCCACTTTTGCAGCCACAAAGAACTCATTACCCAGTATAAGTTCGAAGTCGTCAAGCGGATACACCATCAAATCCACTTGCCCATTCCAGTCCCCGATCCTCAAAGCGACATTGCCCGTCATTCCATGCCCCACCTTAGCATTGGAATTCACTGTCTTGATCCGACTGAAACTTTCCACGACTTTTAACCCGAGTGACTGCACCACCCGTTCTGAAACAAAGTTGTGTGTGGCCCCCGTGTCCACCATGGCCAACACTTCCATTTCACAAAGCAACACTTTCACGTACATCAAACCCGATCTCTGTGAGGTTACTGCCTTGTCTGCATGAATCACGTTGAGCAATTGCATAGGGTTGACCCGAACACGCACTTCGGCGTCTGAATCACCATCTTTCCCTTCATCCACGCAAATAGCATTCAACTTTTCACGCTTTGGGCAATCCTTTGCCCGATGAGGCCCATCGCAAATGAAACAACCCTTGCTGAAATTCCCTTTGCCTTGCCGTTTGTCCTCCGCAACCGATTTCGATTTCTGACCCTTGTCTTTCTGACTCTTATCCCACTTCTTTGAACCAGATTTTGACATACTGGATTCAGAAGAATTGGATTCGCCCGTCAGTTTGAAATCTGCCAACCCGTCGGCAGCGGCAATAGCCGTCGACAAGTCCTTGATTCCCAGCCTTCGTAGTTCCAACTGTGCCCAATTCTGCAAACCCGACATAAAATTGAAAACCTTGTCCTCCTCCGACATGTTCTTGATATCCAGCATCAAAGAACTGAATTCCTACACATAATCTTGCACTGTACCCGTGTGCTTCAATTGTTTCAGCGACTCCCTTGCAAGCCACGAAGAATTGCAAGGCAGGAATTGATCCTTCAATTCCTTCTTCAGCGTTTCCACTGCTCGATCTTTGGACGCCCGCTGTCCCCACATCGAGTTCTCCACCAGAGTTTCGCATTGCCCGTGAGAAACATCGTGGTGATTGTTACACGATCTGCCTCTTGAACATGAACAGCTACGAAGTACTGCTCCATATCCCATAGAAAGTTCTCCAACTCTTTAGCATTTCGGGCACCGCCGAAAGCCTTCGGTTCAGGGACCTTTACACGAGTCTCGAATCCGTTTGAGCGACCAAGGAAGGCCCTCTTCACAACCAGCAATTCTGACTCCAAGTTGGAAACCCGCTCCCTCATGACATCCGCGAGTTTGTTCAAATCCGCCAGCATCTCTGTAAACTTGGTATTGGTTTGAACGATGTGTGTTTCGTGAGCCATTTTCTGTGACTCGACCGAAGCCAACACGACATCCAAGCGTTCAACCAAGGTAACGCCCTTATCAGATTCATCAACGCCAACAAGTTTTTCCAACTGTGTAACTCTGATCCATACCGCCTCGAGTGCAGCGTTTGCAGCCATGACTCCACCCGGAGCTCTGCAACTTCTGCTAGCAACCTGGGTTGCTCTGATATCAACTGTCACGGGGCTGTTTTCCGCCTAGAAATATACCCGTGATGCCACCAAGTACGCCAGCACTTGGTCTCAGCCAAACTAGTGTTTACTCATACACCCGACGAGTTTGAACGTCTAGAAACACACACAAGAGTTACGGGAACCGTCCCAACCTTTATTAAGCACCAACTTACAAAGGAAACACTCTAGTGCCTAGACAGAACATCCCTCTGCCTTAGGCTACGAAAATGCCTTGCCTAAATAGGCTTACAATCATAAAAACGTGGCCACTAAGTACATGAGATCATGGGGCCAACCCATGATCTTGCAATTGACACCCCCAACTGCCCTAGGGCTGTGCTGGCTCGCCCAGAATCTGCCAGCACACTGAATTCTGAAACTGCCTGGCTGTAACTGCCGATAACTGCCCGTTTCTGCCTTTGACACCTGTCTCATGCTGCCAGCAACATAAGCAGCCCATTTCCTGCCTTGGACACCTGTCCCATGCTCCCAGCAACATGTGCAGAATGCTGTTAACCGTCAATAACCGTTTTGCCCGAGCCAACTCAAGTCTGCCTCCGTTTTGCCCGAGCCAACTCAAGGCTGCCTGGCCAATCTCATGATCCAACCCCAGCTTCCCAATACTTAGCCGTTTTCCTTGATTGCCTTGTCCCACAAGCCTGCTTCCCGTTTAGCATCCATGCCTCGAAATCATCGGGCCTTCACGTGTATCACGACTGCCACTTGACTAAGGGACTAGTGCCGACACCAACCGACACCATCGGGTCACCTTGTAAAGACATGCCTGCCTCATGCCTTTGTTTCCACCGGTTGGCTAGGGTGCAAGGTGCCACCGCTAGCCAAGCTTAGCAAGCCTTGACTCTCAAGGTGCTAACAGTAAGCCAGTAAGTGGGTCTTGGGATCCCCTGTTCCATCAAACTTCGCAAAATCTGGCATCTTGAACCTTTCAGGCAGCCTGGCGTTCGAAAATGGGCAAAGACGGTCCATGTCCAAACCGCCAGCTCCTATCCTTTCAGCTTTGGACACCGTCTCTTCGAGTTTAGCCATTTTGGCGATTAGAGCCATCATTTCGGGATTTGGAGGAGGAGTTTCATCTCGAGGGATCTCTTCGGCCACAAGCTGGCGGTCATTCCTTTCCCTATCTCCGCCTCTCGCAGGGAGTCGCTCCTCAATTAAAGCACGCAGGTTGGCCATGGAGGCATCAGCTTGATCGGCCCTCTCTTGCATGATGGCCAAGTTGTGCTGGAGATCTGCCAAGGTATTTGCAAGGTTCGGAGGCGGTAGCTCGGCCATGTCCCAAACTTCTGTCTTGACTGGTTTAGGCGTTCGAGGAGGAGAAGGACTGGACGGCGGAGTTTCGTGCGGAGTCGTCGGTGGTGAGTCTTCCCTTGACTGAGTGCAAGCCAGAGCTTCCGTTGTGACTGACCCCAATGTGAATCCCAAAGCAGCTTCTCACACAACCCCCGCAGACAGTCCCAAGTAGGTTTGGCTCTTGAACTCGGAGCTTCCATAATGCAGCTAGACAGCAAAGTATAAGAGCTCAGTGACAGCCTGCAACCATTATTTGAAAAAATTTCGAAAGAAAAGAGAATGAGCATGTCATCGTCGTCGGTGTCCTCCTAGACTCTACAGCTAAAGAGACCTCCCTATTCCACTCGGATGCTACCATAGAATCCTCAGATTTCTTTTCGACAATGTATCCTTGATTGAATTGACTAACATTAGGGGATGCCAAAGCAGCCTAAGCCTTTAGTTACCTCTTTCTTGAAGTTTTGACTGAATGACTGGGTAGGGATGGCGTGACACCATAACCGAAGTGGTGTAAGCAGCACTGTGCTGGAGCCTTTTTGAGGGTGTAAGTGATTTGTACTTTTAACCCGGATGGTGTGGATATCACGGCATTTCCTCCAGTGCTTCGCATTTTGAAACTCTAGCTTGGTTTTTTGAAAAGGCTTAGAAAGTTTTGGTTTCCCAAAATGTCTTTGATTAAGGACTTTGAAGTTTGATAACGTGCAACATCGAGATGCACGACTCGTCATCGGTCCATGGCCGCATCCCAATAGATGAAGGAGAGTCTCGACAAAGACAACCTAAAAGCCGCCCTAGCATGCTCCTACGCGGATCGGTATGAATGTATGTACAGGCATGCGTTAGGGAAAGCAGTAACACATAGACAGTTTATGGGGGTTAGATGCAAGAAGATCCTACCCTGCAGGTTCCTGTCTTAGGTTGAAAGGTTCTAGTGCTTTGTACGCATGACCAGGCTGGTTTTGGTTTAAAGGGGTTCCTCTGACTAGAGCCGCGGTATACCTCCTGCTGCAATGCGTGTAGCAGAGCAACGGTCGAACGGTATTACGACTCATCATCGTCCAAGGTTGTTGGGCGTTCGAGGACCCCGGGCTCCGGTAAACTGTGCCGGTTACCCAAAACACCTCAACGGGGCTAGCCAACATCGATGCACATGGAGAATGCCGAAGAATGATCAAAAGAGAGGAATGCAAAGAGTTTTGAAAATGCTTTTTGAGTTTGGCCCACTTTTATTAATCAATACTTGGAAACCACTACACAAGTGAACAATAGTAAAAGCCCCAGTTCGGATCGGTCGGATGCTGAGATCCTGTTACGTTACCGCTCCGTTCTTCAGCAGCGCGGAGTGTACTGTTTTGCCAGACTTTTGAAGAGTGTTCATTCGTGTATTAATTCCAAATATTAACTAATGCAATGTAGTCCCCAGCAGAGTCGCCACTGTGGGCACGCGCCCCAAAATCTCGGATTTCGGTTGCAAAATTCATTGGGAGCGGCCCTGTTTGAAAATAGCGCGGAGAAACGCTTCGATTCAGAGTCGCCACTCGGGTTTTAGTGGAAGAATACCCAAGGAACCGAACTCGAAAACGCTTTGCTACGTTTGCTTTGATTTGAAAAAGGCGGAGACTGGTCCGTCGTCACCTTCGATATCTGAGGTTCGGGAGTCAGGTTACGAGAGGGGAAGGGTTTTATGGCACCCCTCTCGCTCAATCCGGAGATCGGTCTCTACTCAGGCATTTTGTAAAACGTTTGCATTTTTCTCTCTTTTGATCATTTTTAAGCCAGTTAGGGCGGGGGGAACAGTTAATGGGGATTAATACCGTTAACAGCTTGCAGTTTATATGACAAAATGTTTGTGGATGATGATTTGCTTGAATTGGATTAACATAAGGACATAGATTGAGAACAAGCACTGTGAACAGCTTTGCCAGGATGATGTACGCTGCTTTTCAGGCGCGTGAGCAGACAGCATGCTGGCACGCAGTGGCCAAGGCACTGCACGCCACCATACCTTGCGCACGCCACCTTAAAGCTAGCGTACACCAACCTATTGTTTGTTCATAGTCTTTGTTCTCAACCCTCTGGGCTCTGGAACGGACCAGTGCACACCCAGGGCAAACCACGCAGTTTATAAGGCAGTTTATATACATATACAGACACAAGAAATGGCTAAGGGCCATGAGAATGGCAAAGAAAACCCCATAAACAGAGTGAGGAGAAACATGAGGCCAATATAGAACTTATGGTGTAAGGGCCAGGCACTGGACCCCAGCAAACATGCCGTACGCCACTCCCTAGAGGCCGTACGCCACTATTGCATGTTGTCCAGTGTTTTGGCTTCACACCATCTGGGCTCTAGAACATGACCAGAAATACCTAGGAGGCCTTATAAAGCAAGAAAGGAGCAGGTGTTGAAAACTGCAGTTTAAACTGTTCTAAAGTACAGAAAGCAGTAAACTGGTTATTAGCATGCTCAAGGTGATAACAGAAAAGACATAAGCAATAAACAGACACCCCATGATCCCCACACCAGCAGTGCACGTACAGCCATAGGTGGCGTACGGCTTAATGAAGCTGGTGTGCGCCATGGTGTGTGTCTTACGGTTGATTTATTTTACCAGAGAAGGGCCTGGACTAGTATCAGTTACTAGCCAGAACCTTTCTGGTTCCCCTCAGGAGTTGAAAACAGAGAGCCACGCAAATGTGGTATACCTTTGGTGCAAAGGGGTGGAATGTGGTTTGAGCTTTGAAGGTTGAAGATGGAGGGTAGATGGTGACTGATCAGTGAGGTGGGGGAATGGGATGCTTCTCTATCTCTCACTCTTCTAATGGAGAATAAGAACATGAGAGAGAAGAGAGAAAAGGCTTGGGCTTCTTGAATGTGATTAACCCTTGCAAATGAATGCAAGGGGGGGTATTTATGGTGGAGAGAGGGACTGAGAGGGGGGCAATCAGCTGGGGTTAGGGGCTGGTTGAGTTAAGGAGGGAGCCTCCCATGCATTTAATGCATGGGACTTGCTTGATGGGTAGTGTAGGAGAGAGAGGGGGACGTCCCTGCAGAAAGCAATGATCAGGAGGCTCTGCACTGTACTGTGGTGGTTACAAAGTCTCGAGCACGTGACAAAAAAGCGATGATTTGACCGGCCTTGACCATGCGTACGCCAGCTATATACCCTGCGTGCGCCAGGTCAAACTGAGTCAACGGTCGATGTCCGACACGTGGCAGTCTACTGGCGCACGCCAAGTAGAACCTGGTGTATGCAAGTAGGGTTTTGCTGGGGCCTTCTGGCTCTGGATTTGAAGGGTTTGAAATGGGTTTGAAGGGAGGAAAGTTCAACGCTCAAAGCTCAAGACCTTCCATCGACCCGCAATGTTCTCGACCTTTTATCATCATCGGGGCAACAGAGATAAAAAAAAAACTAATCCGGACAGTCCAGAATGGGGTGTCTACAGCGTGGATTGCGAGTGCATTGTAAAGCGTAATATTGTGTGTGGCCCGTGATCCTTGATCTAAGTTCCTCCTCCGTTGGTTTGTGGGTTTTTGAGCTTTCTCGCTCTAGCTTGCACAATGAACACACGACTAAGACCTGGCCGGAGTTTTCCGGCAAGGCCCTCCGGTAAGAGGATGAGAACGTGCAGAGAGCCAAGTAAAAAACTAGAGTTTAGAGTGTATGAGCGTGTGTACCCCTTAGGGTTGTGCTCCTTCGGTATTTATAGAGTCTGCTTGACTTGCTCTCCAAGTATGGGCCTGTGCCTTGCATGGATTGGCTGACATCATTACAGCGTCACCGATAAGATCTGGTAACCGTTTTATGTTGAGTTGGCACCCCCATGTGCGCTCATCATTATCTTTTGGCGTAACTGCTTCAGCGCGTGGGGAGACGCGTAGCACTAGGATCAGCCAAGCCCACCCTTTGCCGAGCTTAAGAATGTGTGACACACAGAGGGTCGATTGAGTCGCCTACTCGGAGAATGTGCAAGGTCGTCCTATCAGTGCCACGTGTCAGACGCTGGTTGGCTTCTGGTTTGGTGGTGTAATAATGGGTGGGAGATTCAAAACCCTAATCCTTCCCTTATATAAAGGATGGTGAGAGGAGAGAGAGAGGTTAGACTTCCATTTCCAAAGCTTCTCCCTCCGTCTTTTCATTCCAGCTTCGATTCTTAGTCAATCCAGCATCAAATTTCCTAGAAAATTCAATTCTTGCTTCTCTTTTACTTTTCTATAGGTTTTGTCCCCTTTTGCATCTTTTTTTTTTTTTTTTTTTGCGTTTTGTGGAGGTTTTTATTTTGTGTGAACTGAAGGCGGAGATGAACAATAATGTTCATCTTCATCTTCAAACTGTTCTTCCAAGCCCCAACTTCAATGTTGGATGGTTTTAGTTGACACTAGTGATGCCGATCCTGAAGATCCGAACGTATGAAGTCTCCCGAGCCTGCGTCATTAGTGTAAGCTAGGGTGGGCCAGTAGGATAGCTGATCGTAACGAACTCCTTAGCCTTTTAACCGATGATGAGGTTTTTCTCATTTTTCTATTCTCGCTTTGTTAGGTCTGGCTCACCCTGTGATAGTGATTTCTTTCGACTCTGAAAGCTCGAGAGACGAATCTGGTAGCTCGCTGATCCAAGAGCTGTTGAGTAGGAGTAGAAACCGACACCAGATTTCTTCTGTTGCTTTCAACATGTCAGAGGATTCTCAAGATTCCAACGCCGAGCGTGATCATGAGTATGGAAAGGGTGAGTTCAACACCGAGCTTGAAATCTCCTTCATACCGTCTACTCATTCCGAGGCTGAGCCTCAGCTTGGACCAGAGGCCGATTCCCAATTTCGATCCCAGACTGAAGCCTCCACCTCTGCGCAATCCGAGCACAGTCAAGCCCCGTCAGAGGACAGAGAGGTCACTGACCTTTACAAGAGGGGTCAGATTTGCCCCCACGCCCATTTTTTTAGTAGAGAGCCTAGAAAGTGTGAAAACTTTTGCCGAAAGTACAACATTCTAGATGATGTTGTTATAAGCCAAGTGGCTAGTAACTGAATTAGGGATAGGAGAGAACACTGTCCCGAACACATCACTGTCCCGAACACATCACTGTCCCCTTGATGGCCATATGCGAGGCCAGGTTGTAGTTCCCTCTTCACCCGTTCTTGAGGGAACTCCTTTCTTGGTTCAGCCTTATCCCCCATTACCTTGCGATCAACAGCTATAGGATCGTGATGTCAATGATCACACTGACGGAGTTCCATGATCCTGAGTTCACCGTCACCAACCTTTTCCACACATATATTATGTCCAGGCACGGCCGCACCGAGCGTAGATACTTGTCAACGCATAGGGATAAAGAGCCGTTGATAGATGGATTGCCAGATACTGACAAGTGGGCAAATTTTTACGTGGAAGTAAACGGTAACTATGAGTTTGGCAACCAAACGATGCATAGATATACTATGCCGAAGATAAAGGACTTCAGAGGTCGTTAAGAATTCTTCCTTTACTCTGTCGAACTTGTCTTTCCTTTCGCATAGCCATTTCATCATTATTAATTATCTTTGTAGATCACTAAGCTATAACGAAGACTCAGCAAACTTTGGCTGTCGAGAAGCACGTGGACATATTAAAGGCCCAAATTTGCTGAGACGCACTAACTCTGTTGCGCTACATTCCATCAAACAAGGGCAAGTTGAAGAGGAAGGAAAAAGAAGTTGGAGAGCCGAACGAGAAAGCGGCGAAATCATAGAAAAGAAATGGCCAACACAAGGGAGAGAATCAGCAAAAGGGGAGAAGCAAGTGAGCGAAGGAGCCTAGGGTGAAATTCCCAACTTTCAGAAAGATAGCAGATTTCTGGTTCAAAAGGAGAGTCAGAGAACTGAGATCCCGGGCATCAACACTCCTCTCCAGACCTTTGTCCCTGAGTTCACAAAGGAAATGTCGAGTAGGAATGTTGCTCGCGTAAACATCAGGGACGACGCTTTGGCTCGGCGAAGTTCGTCTGATCCGCTTGAGCCCGTTGAGAAGAGGCAGAAGGTGACCCATGACTTTTCTCGACCAAGCCACCGACACCGCACCCGATCGAGAAGGAAGGAACCGAGTCCTTAGCTGCAGGTGGCCCGAGGGCCGTTCAGAAATCGGTGGGCTTGGCCGATTGTGTTGCGATGCAGGAGTTTGCTCCGTCATTTGCCATGGCCGATGGTAGAGTGGTCTCCATTGAAGATAGCATAAAGCTGGAGCCTGGGCTTGCCGTTACTATGCTTCAAGGCCTTGTCTTGCCGAATGACATGGGGAAGGTGCCGCAGGACCTTCAGCCGAGCATGATCCATGCGAGTGCTTATTTAGTGCAGGTTTGTCCGAGCCCCTGTTCTTCTTTTGAACTTATTCTTTACCAACACCGATGTGTCTTTTTGTGTAGGCTTTGCTTCGTGCTTTCAACAAAGCCCAGCTTACGACAGTCGAGAAGTCGATTTATCAGGACGACTTGAAATCTGAGTGTGAAAAAGCGAAGTCACTAAGGAGTAGCCTGAAGGCTGCTGAGGCCAGGGTGGTGGAGCTGGAGAAGGAGAGATACAAGGCCTCAAACAAGGCTAAGAACGCCGAGCGTGAGCTGGGGAGGGTGCAGAGGAGAGAGAGAAGGAAGCTGAAGGAGGTTGATGGCAAAGCTTATCAGCCCGGATTTGACCGAGCCGATGCTGAGTACATGAGGGATGCAAGGAAGATGGTAAACGAGGCGATCAAGTTTAGGGTGCTAGTTGCGTACTGAATAGGGTATAAAGATGGAGTAAAGGCTGCGTGCGGGGTTTTGCAGCTGGAGGCTGATTTGAATATGAGAAAGTCTATCCCTAAGGCGGTCATTCCTGAGCTCGTTTTGCCGTATATGGCTGAAAAATGTGCGCCACTTCCTCCCGAGGAGTTCCCCGAGAGTGATGAAGATGTTGAGGATATTTCTGACATCAAGGGTGAGGATGGATTTGGTGCAAAGAAGGTGACTGATGATGCTGGGGATGGAAAGTTAGCCGAAGAAGCTTGGAACAAGGCCATGAATGTTGATCCAAATGCCGAGGCTGATGTCGAGGTTGGGAACATTGTCCACGATTGAGAGAAGTACCCGCAGGTGCCAACTTCGGGGTGGTCGATTACCGTAGTTGTCAGCCCTTTCATTTCCTTAACTTGTTTTCGTTTTAAGTAGTTTGAATTTCAATGGATGGACTGGACGGCTCCAAATGTTGGAGTTTGCCATACCAGAAGCAATAGTTTGTGGGGTCGGTTTCAAATGATTTACCACACCGTACCTCCCAACTTAGAAAATTTGCATCTCTTGGTTTTGGATGAATGGATGTCTGAAGCTCTTGTTTGCAGTGTTCACTCTTTAAGCCTTAGGAGAGTTTGCTTGTTTCAAGTAATGATATGTCTGTAGCCCCCACTTTGGCTTTGGTTCAGCAAAATAGTCGAGCCTTGACCAAAGTAGAATTGTCGTGATGACGTTGAATAGGGGTTCTGTATCATGTGAGAGTTTGGCCAAAGTGCCAACTTCTAGCCATAGTGCTTGAGTTTGATAGGTGCCTTCATACTTTTGATTGGAGCTCAGCCAAAGTGCGAGCCCCTAGCCAAAATATGAAGGACTTTGATGTTTATGGGTGGTTTGCTCACCGAATCGTGAGTGTAACCGAGTTGTGGCCGACCTTGATGTCTTGCCAAGCTTAACCGTAGCCTAAGTTCTAGTCGTATTGTGTGCCTTAGGCTCGGTGGACCATGTCCTTTTTTTGCTTCTTTGGGCGTCAATAGTGGTCGAAGCAATGGCGATAAGCCATTTGTGGGTGTGACTGAAGTCATCATTTACGTTTGGAAGGAAGTGCCGAGGGTTTTTAAAATTAACGGGGATAACGTAAGGGAATGAAAGTTAAAAAAGTGTGAGGAACATCAATTGCCAAGCAAGAACTTTTTGCTTGTATTTAAAAATAATGAGTAGAAATTTGAAATAAATAAGGATTGGGGCCGAAGCCAACTTGACAACATAAAGTAAAACATGGATAATGGCTGAAGCCAATTTGAGATAAAGTGAAACAAGGCCTGGGCCCGAGAACAAAACACGATAAGCAGGTGCTGAACACGAGGCACACTTTTGGTGTATGCTTTTTTCAAATTTTGGGTTTTCCATGGATTGGTGAGGACTTTCCCATTCACATCTTCCAAGATATATGTGCTTTCTCCAGCAATTTGAACCACACGAAATGGCCCCTCTCAGTTGGGCTTGAATTTCGTCTTTTTGCTTGCTTGTACAACTTTTCGCCATACCAAATCGTTGGGCTTGAAGGTTTTGGTTCTCACACTTTAGTTATATCCTTTGGCAATTTGCTGCTGGTATTCAGCGGGCTTTAGCCGAGCATCATCATGCTTTTCTTCAGCCAAAATCAACTCTTGCTCCACAGCTTCGTCACTAGTTTTTGGAACGAAATTTTCCATTCTCAGTGTCGGGAATCAGGACTTTAGTGGGATGACGACCTCTATGTCGAATGCCATTGAGAAAGGTGTTTAGCCTATGGATCGTCGAGGTGTAGAACGGTAAGCCCATAGAACATGTGGTAGCTCGTCGGCCCACTTGCCTCTCTTGGAGTTTAGCCGACGCTTGATCCCAGCACAGACTGTCTTGTTCGTTGCTTCGGCTTGCCGATTTCCTTGAGGGTATGCAGGGGTGGAGTTGAAGAAGCGTATCCCAAATTCGGCGCAGAGGTTGGTGAGGTCTTTGCCGACAAATTGGGTCCCGTTGTCCGAGACGATGGCATAAGGAACACCAAACCTTGTTACAATGTTCCTCCAAACAAATCGTGAACGTCAGCCTCAGTGATCGTAATAAGATGTTTAGCCTCCACCCATTTGGAGAAGTAGTTCGTAGCCATGATCAGGAAATTGAAGCCACCTGGTGCCGTAGGCAGCTTACCCATGATGTCAAACCCCCATTGTGCAAAAGGCTAAGGGCTTGTAATGGGGGAAAGATTCTGGGCAGGTTGCTTCGGTATGGGGGAAAATAGTTGGCATGGTCAGCACTTGCGGACGACTTCTTCACAATCTTTCTTCAGGTTCTTCCAGAAATATCCCTGGCTCATTGCTCGTTGACATAAGGATCGACCACCTGAGTGACAGCCGCAGCTGCCAGAGTAGAGCTCAGCGAAAATATCTGGAACTTGAGTGGGGTGAATTACGAGAAGGTATGGTCCCGAGATGGACTTCCTGTAGAGTTGGCCACTTTCGGAGAGCCAGTAGTAAGCAGCCTTGTTCCTGATGCGGTACACTTCCTTCTTGTCTGATGGTAGAGTGTCACCGCAGAGAAAAGCAATAATCTTGTCCATCCAGCTTTGACCAAGCTTGATGTTGAGTACTTCAGGAGTTGTTTCAAAGGTTGGGTGGTCGATTTTGCCGAAGTTGATGGTCCTGAACTCTGAAGCTTGAGAGGCCGAGGCTAGACCTGCAAGAGCATCGGTGTGGGCGTTGTGCTCGCTATTTATCTATTCAATCTTGAAATGTTTGAAGTGTTGGATGAGTTCGGCTTCTGTTGCTTGGTATTTTAGCATCTTGGGGTCCCAAGCTTTGTAGTCGCCTAGAACTTGATTGACGATGAGTTGGGAGTCGCAGAAAACAGCCAGATCGTCCACCTTCATTGCGATCGCTGAGCGCAAGCCAGCTAGAAGGGCTTTGTATTCGGCTTCATTGTTGGTGGCAGGGAAGTCAATGCTGATAGCACTTTCATGTAGTGTCCCACAAGGTGAGACCAAAACTACCCCTGCACCCGCTCCATTGCTATTAGAGGCACCATCGACGTGGAGACGCCATATGTCTCCTTGAAAAAAGAGCTAAAGTTTGTTGCTTGCGACTTGTTCGGCCATGGGTTGAGGGGGGGGGGGGGGGGTGGTGGGGTTCCAGTGTTGAGAGTTTTAGTATCTTCCGGAGTTAGTTCAGCGATGAAGTTGGCAAGAATTTGCCCCTTAATTGCTGTCCACGGCTCGAAACGAATGTCAAAGTTTACTAGCTCAACAGCCCATTTAAAGACCTTATTGGAGAGATCAGCCTTCAGAAAAAAGCTCTTGAGAGGGTGCTCTGTTAAGACAGTGATGGTATGTGTGGACACCTCTTGGAAGCTGTGGGCAATGCGAATTGCCCCGACTCTTTCTCTCTCCTCCGAGGGAAAGGGATTCCGTTCCCCACCCTTTTGAGAAAGGAGAGATGCTGCCGGTTCGCGTGAGCGCTTTTTATGAAGCTGGACGTCAAGCGCTCGCGAAAAATACAGAGTCGCCACTTGGGTTTGAAGGTTCGATACCCAAGGAACCGTATTTCGAAGCACTTGCCGCGCTGTTTTGATTTGAAAAAGTTAAGGAACCAGTCCGTCATAACCATATCTGGGTTCGGGAGCCAGGTTACGAGAGGGGAAGGGTTTTATGGCACCCCTCTCGCCCAATCCGGAGATCGGTCTCTACTTAGGCATTTTGTGAAAATGTTTATTTCGCGGTTCTGTTTAATTAATCATTTTTTAGCCAATTAGGGCGGGGGAACAGTTAATCGGGGATTTAAAACTGTAACACGTTTGCAGGATGTGATAGATAGCATGCATGGATGAAATAAATGAAATAAAATTGAAAACTGCTTTCTGGATGCCAAAACAGTGCAGGGTATGAATTTATCACGAACAGTGACCAACTTGCATGCAGAAAATGGGAGCATGCAAGCCACACCATCGCGCGACACACCCATACCCTCGCGCGAGTGTCAACATCCTTTTTCAGATTCAATTTTATCTCCTTCTGGGCTCTGGAAGGACCAGTGCACACCCAGGACAAACCAAGCAGTTTATGTATGCTGGAAATAACTACTTATTACAATCTGATTGAGTAAGAATAACACAAAACCCTTAAACAGTGAGGGTAATAAAAACAGAGACCAAAGGTCTAGCTGCCCATACAAGGGCAATCACTGGAAATGATCAAACCATCGCGCGATGGAGTCACATCATCGCGCGATTGTTCTGACTAGACATCCAGGAATTGCTTTGTATGTCTGGGCTCTGAGACATGTTCAGAAGCTACCCAGGGGCATTCCAACGTGAATAAGGAAAGCAAAGTATACTAATCTACTGGTTTTTAACATGCAAGACAGTGAGATATCAAATATGATTAAGCATGGACATATGAAATCATATAAACTGGATCAGAACAAGAGACCCATCCCCACGAGAACCATATCACACGAGCTAGAAGCATCGCGCGATGATGTGGGTTCGTCGCGCGTGGGTTCTCATGCTCACAGCATCTTGTAAATTTGCTGGCTTTGGGGTCAGGAGCTGATATTGATTACCAGTCCTAACCCTGTCAGCCCCCCTCAGGGATCAAGACAGTAAAGGCTAAAAATTATACCTTTGCTTGAGAATGGCTTGAGTGAGGTGGTATGCCTTGGACAAGGGAGAAAGTGGTAGTGGTTTTTTGATTGAGAGGGAAGATCAAGATGGTGACTCTTGTTCTTTTCTTTTGGATCTTTTTTTGTAACCCTTTGAAAGTAGAACAAAGGGGGGTTTTATAGGGAAAAGGGAGCTTGTTGGTGGTGGCAAACATGGCTAGGCAGCCAGCCAACAATGCTGGCAGCAATCCCTTGGTAGAGGAGTGGGGTTTAAGTTGATGGGAGAGTGGGGGTTTAGGTGGTGCAAGGATGGCCGAGCAAACGCCGTTCAGCTGATGGAACGGGGTCACATGGCCCTGCAGGCGCTTCATCATCACAAAATCCAGCTGGATATGACAGGTGTCGACCATCGCGCGATGGAGTGGAACCATCGCGCGAGGATTCTAACTTGCCCGCGATGGTCAATCAGTCAAAGTTTGACTTTGACCACCACCTGGCAAAAGAAGCATCGCGCGAGTGTCTCAGTGCATCGCGCGAAGGTCAAACCCATAGTCAAAGCTGGTCTCAATAGTTTTGGGGTTAAGGGACGGGTTCCACATACACCAAACTCAAACCATTTCAATCAAAACTGTTCTCGACCTGATTCATCATCGGGGGAACAAGAAACTGAAAAGAAACAAACTGAAGATAGACAAAATGATTGAGCAATCAGATTGGGGTGTCTACAGAAGCAGGGCATCGCCATACAGATTGATCATCGTTTGTTCGTTTGCTTTCTACTTCATAAACCAAGATCGTGGACATCCCCATGGCTACGAACATCGCCACACGATAGCGGTTATTATCAAAATAGAGTCGCCACCTAGTTTATAGAAACTAGAAAAAACAAATAGAGATTCCGGGTATGGGAGCCAAAAGTACAATAAGGGGAAGGTGTTAGGCACCCCTCTTTGCCCAGTCGTGAGACCGGTCCATAGTTGTTCGACACATGATTAACTCATGCTTTATTTAATTCTAAACACATAAACTAGTTATTAGCCTTTAGCAGTTGATACGGTGAGCCAGAACGATAGTTAAAACATGCATCAGAAATAAGCCAGAAATAAAATAGGTTGTCCCAGGGAGATGGACCTGCGGCCGGTGAATTGATGTCATGGCCGAGGGATCCTCATGGTTTGATGTACCGGCCGATGGATCAAGGACCCTGCCGATGTTCTTCCTCACACCAGACTAAACAATTAACAGAGGATCAGAAAGCTATGATAAAGCATAAAAATGGAAAATAAATTGAACCAGAGGCCCCTGGGCCTCACCACCTTGATCACTCAGTGGCTTAATTGCTTTGGATTGAATGCGATTGACTGTTTGCTTCTCGAAAAACCCTAGGGTTAGGGTTTGGACTTTGGGGTTTGATCGTCGGATTAGCGACTGCATTCGGAAGATTGGGGCTTCTGCAGAAGGGATTTGAGAGTGTATATTGACAGAGTTTCATGGCTTGAGAAGGTGTGTTGGTATATGAATTCGTTATATTTTCGGAACCCAAGGGCTCCTTTATATAGGCATAGGGATGACACACCTCAACCAATCAAATCAATCGATTGAATTGGAGTTATAAGGCAACACAAACTCCTCATAGTAATCTCCTTACGTAGCCCAAATGCATCGAGATTTAGTTGCTAGGGTTTCGTGATTGGATCAAACGATTGTCAGAACGTTTCAAAATCTGCAAAATAGACGATCTAGCGGTCGAGCAAAGATCTGGTGGTCGTAGGAACGATTAAGTGGCCGAAGGATGGACCTAGTGGCTGAAAGATCAATCTCTCGGGGAGATTTTCAAGCAACAAGTTTCACGGGTGAAGAAATGATGTTGAAGCCGTGAGATCAATGTTACAGCCGATAGAAAGATTCTCCTAGGATACTGTATTTCTGTCTGAAAGGCTATATGGCTCTGAATTGGGTCCTCTAAGTGGCTCAAAGTACTCATCATAAGTCCATGGGTTCACGAGAAGTCAATCAGCAATCACTGTATCCATATTATCATCGGGATGGTCCCCAAGGTGGGACTTGAAATAATCATTAGGCCAAATTGGGGTGTCTACAGATGCCCATCATTGACTGAACTTAGACGGATCGTGAGACATGTTTAAGTAATAGTCAAAGCTGTAAAAAGCAACTCAATTTGGTTTAACCACAATTCCAAGGGATTTTTTTGAAAAAGGTTTTTGTTATGGTCAGATCGGGAGGCTGTCTACATATTCCACAAGGGAAATTCAGAGCAACCGTAGTTCAGAAGCAATAAAGAAAAATTAAAAGTTTGGAGGGTTAGAAATAGAAGACTTATCTTCGAGCTTAAAAAGCCGTAGTGCAACGTACCAAGGCAATGCCAGGATTTTGGAGGAAAGTAGCTGCAAGAGCGCGGCGCTGCCGGCGGAATTTTTGCGGAGAGCATCCTTAGTATTTTGGGGTAGATCAATACACAGCGGATGAGTCGTTTGGTTTTCTCTATCATCCTTACTTTGACTGAGGGGAGCTCGGTAAAGTAGCCCATCCTTGCGAATGAGCTTGATGGCATAGATGTAATTGGGTGGAATCCAAGCCATCTGCTGGGGATGAATCGGATGCCTGCTTTGAGCTATGGGGGCACGAGGCCAGTAACTGGAGCACGAAGCGTTGAGATGAAGGAACCGAGGCGCGAAGCCGATTGCAGTCATAAGACAAGAGCCTGAAGTTGGAGCTTTGAGCTTGAAGTGATAGAACTGAGGCATAGAGCCAATTGAATTCTGAAGGCGAGAGCCTGAGGTGTCAGAGCTTAGAGCTTGACATGATTGAACCGAGGCGTAGAACCGGTTGCATTCTGAAGGTCTGTGCATGGAGCTTTCCCATCATAAATTTTGGCATAGAGCCAAAAGATCGAGGCGCTAGACCGATCAATTAAACTGAGGCGTAGAGCTGATTAACTATAGGATTGACCTGTTTCATGAGTGAGAGAGAGATGCAAAATATGTATATGTGATGATGATTATTAGATGTGAGCATATTTGTTAATGATGATGGTTATGCAAACTCGATGTGATTGATGCAATATTTGCACGGGCTCGTGCATGTGTGTTTGATTTAAGCATAGAGCTTCTTTTCATGTTTCGGACTTGAGCATTCAGAGCATAGAGCTTGAGCATTCGGAGGGTAGAATTCGAGCATTCAAAGTACAGGCTTTAAGCATCCAGTACACAGTGGTTGGGCATTCAAGCGTAGAGCTTGAGCATTCAAGTGTAGAACTTGAGCATTCAAGTGTAGAACTTGAGCATCCAGTACACAGTGGTTGGGCATTCGAAGAGCTTCAAGCATTTAAAATGTTGGATTTTAAGCATTCAAGCATAGAGCTTGAGAACAGATGATATCATGTTGGGTGTGGCAGCGTAAAGCCAGTTGAGATAGTGGGCGTAGAGCAATTGAAATGGTGAATATGGACGTAGAGCCTCTAAGTAGTGGGCGTAGAGCCGGTGAGATAATGGGCTTGAAGCCGCTGAGTGGTGAGCATAGAGCCGCTGAGATAACGGGCTTGGAGTCGCTGAGTAGTGGGCGTAGAACCGCTGAGATAATGGGCTTGGAGCCGTTGAATGGTGGGTATGGGCTTGGAGCCGCTGAGATAACGGGCTTGGAGTAGCTGAAATAACGGGTTTGGAACCACTGAGAAGTGGGCGTAGAGCCGCTGAGATAATGGGCTTGGAGCCGCTGAGTAGTGGGCATAGAGCCGCTGAGATAACAGGCTTGGAGCCGTTGAGTGGTGGGCGTAGAGTCGCCGAGTTTGCTTCATGATGATAGGCGTAGAGCCACTGAGATAATGGGCTTGGAGCCGCTGAGTAGTGGGCGTAGAGTCACTGAGATAATGGGCTTAGAGCCACTGAGTGAGTAAGCACAGAGTTGCCGGGCATGTGAAACTACTGAGATAGCAAGCGTAGAGCTACTGAGATGGTTAGCTTGGAGCTGTTGAATGAGCTTAGAGTTGCTGAGCTTGGAATTGTTGAGGTAGCGAGCGTAGAGCTGCTGGGATGACAGATGCAGGCATAGAGCCACTATGGTAGGCATAAATACCTGTGGTGCAAGGAGTGTGAAGCAGTGAGCTTATAGGCATGGAGCCGCTGAAATACTGAGCGTAGAGTTGCTGAATAGTGGGCGTAGAGCCGCTGAGTGATTTTGACAGTAGGTATGAGATGATGATAGGCATGGAGCCGCTGTGATAGTGGGCTTGGAGCCGCTGAATAGTAGTGAATACGGGCGTGGAGTCGATGAATATTTTGACAGTAGCGGGTGTGGAGCTATCGTACTTTCAAAAAATAGTGATTTGGAGACATTAGAGACCCTTGATCAAGTAAGAGAGCTTGTGGAGAATTCCAAAGTGGGCTTGATACTGTTTGCTTGAGATTCCACATGCTCGGGGATGCCCCCAAGGCTTGTTTTGATCATCTTTTTCTGTTGGTTTTGTTGGTCGTGGACCCAAAACTTGGATTAGTGTGAAAAATCCTAGATCAACTAGGCTTAAAAATATTTGCTATTTTTTTTTTCTTTTTAATAAATAAATCCACCAACCAATATATAAGCTAATCACACGAACGAGAAGCAATAAAGAGATGAACACAAGATATACGTGGAAAACCCTAAACGGGAAAAAATCACGGGAAGGAATCAAACACTATAAAACATTGTGCGATTACAAGTAATCTTACCCTATGATTTTGAATCCTCACAAATCGCCCTAAGATTTACTTGCCGAATCCACGTTCACCACACCCAGTACTTAACCGTCGCTGCCTTAAATCCGTTTGCCTCCCGGAATCCACCGAATTACTTTGCTCAGAGATTAACTGAGTTGATATTGTAAACCTCTTGAAGTTGTATTGATCGCTCAAAGATCCATCGATCTTCTTTTTACTCCAAGATTCAAAGACATAAACCCCCTTTTCAATATGCCATTTGTTTGCACAAATGAGATGAAGTTGCTGTATATATTCTCGTTCATTACTAATCCTCACGAACTTGACTATATATAGGCCACTATATTATTCCTTATAGGGCAATATGGCCCGTGGCATGAAACACCAAGTTACCATGAGGACAAGGGTAACCTATTTGAGAAAGGAGGTGATTAAAATTCTGAATACTTGGATGAAGGATCACAAAGAGGAGGGGTGAAAGATGGAGCTCTATATATGCCAGATGGATGGAAGATAGGAATCAGAGGAAGCTTAATCAATATTTGGTGATGTCCAAAGGGAACAATGTTTATCGAGTCCATCGACACCTCAACCTATTCTAAGGATGGAAAAAGGTTGTTTGAACTTTGTGACAAGTATGTGGATCTCGTCAGCGAACCCAATGTAGTCCAAATTGTCACAGATAGTGCCTCTGCTAATGTATCGGCTAGTAAGAATTTTATCTATTATATTTCATACTAAGTGTTAAACATTTGTAGGTTGTACTTTGTAGTAATACTTTCTTTTTTGTTTCAACTTCTAATAGGAAAGTTTTTGCAAAGAAAGCGACCAAATCTTTATTGGACACCATGTGCGGCCCATTGCATTGACTTGATGTTGGAAGATATTTTCAAGATACCACATCTTAAGGCGGTTTTTGAAAAGGCCATTAGGTTTAATGGTTATAATTATGCCCGTTCAGGCGTAATTAATATGATGAGGCATTTTACCGGAAAAAAGGAAATGGTGAGGCATGCAAAAACAAGATTCGCAACTACTTTCCTCACTTTATCTAGGATTCATCAACAAAAGAACAATTTGAGGAAGATGTTTATTTCAGAAGAATGGACATCTAGCAAATGGGCAAAGGAGCAGTTAGGCAAAGAAGTGGCAAGATATGTTATGATGGCTTCTTTTTGGAATAATATTGTCTACGCTCTTAAGGTCTCTGGTCCTCTTGTGAAGGTGTTGAGATTGGTTGATAGCGAGAGAAAGCCTCCCATGGGATACAGCTATGAGGCTATGGATAGGGCAAAAGAAGCCATAGCCAAATCATTTGGTGAAAAGGTTGAAAAATACCAAGACATCTATGCTATTATTGACAATGGGCAATCCAGTTGCATCATCCTTTGCATGCTGCGGGACATTTTTTGAATCCGGAGTTCTTTTACTCAAACCCACAAGTTGAGCAAGATGTTGAGGTTATGACAGGGATTTACGATTGCATAACAAAGTTGATTGCAGATGAAGAGATACAAAATAAAATCACTTCTGAGATGACTGTTTACATGATAGCTGAGGGACATTTTGGACTGCCACTAGCAATTAGGCAAAGAAATACAATTTCACGGTATATTCTGATCATAATTTATTTTTTCCATAACTTGATGGCTAATTAGTTCAAAACTTCAAATGCATAGCTGATTGGTGAGTTGCATATGGTTCTACGCCGCCTAATTTGCAAAAGTTTGCGATAAGAGTTCTTAGCCTTACATGTCGTTCTTCCAGTTGTGAACGGAATTGGAGTGTATTTGAACATGTATGTATATATGTCAAATAACATATACTACTATTAATTGTTTTCACCTCGTTGTATAAAATAGAAGTTCTTTTGATTCTTGCAGCTCCATAGTAAAAAAATAAATAGGCTCCAGCAAAAATGCCTCAATGACTTGGTGTTTGTCAAGTATAACAGGGCACTAAAACGTCGATATGATATGCAAGATACAACTGATCCCATTTCTTTGACAAATGTTGATGAAAGCAATGAGTGGTTTCGTGGGAGAATGGGTGGAGAATCTGATGAAGATAATGAGCAGGTGTTTGGTGATGATAGTTTAACGTGGACCGATGTTGCTAGAGCTTCTGGAGCGTTAGAGAGTTCCCATGTAACTAGAGCTACAACATCAAGAGCACGAGCAAGGAGTGCCACATCCAATCCAATTCATTTGGTAGATGAAGAAGAGGCGGGTTCCGAAGAGACGGAAGAAGAGGAAGATGATGAGGGATACAAATCCGTTGGTGAAGAAGAAGAAGATGATGACGATTTTCTTGGTGTTGATATGGACAATGATTAGTAAACTAAATCTTCCTTAGGATGATTGAAGTGCAACTAGGAAAAGTACTTGGATGCTTGTCTTTTATTGATTTTGACGTTTTAGTTTTTCTCTATGCGAGATCGGTGGCTATTTGACATTTCATGAATATTTTTATGTATCTTTTGGATGGTAAACTCATTGGCTTAGTGCTTATTACTTGAATTATTAGTGTGTGCTAATTTTTTCTATTTTTTTCAGCATAGGTGCACCTCGCTTCAAAAAGGTGCGCGCCTCGCCTTGCGCCTCTCACCTCAGGCCCAGCAGGACTTTGCACCTCGGTGCGCTTTTCGCCCGTGACAACTATGGGCAGGATATAGCATGACAAGATGAGGCAATTACAATAG
This sequence comes from Rhododendron simsii, assembly GCA_014282245.1. Classification (NCBI taxonomy): domain Eukaryota; kingdom Viridiplantae; phylum Streptophyta; class Magnoliopsida; order Ericales; family Ericaceae; genus Rhododendron; species Rhododendron simsii. The sequence continues at coordinate 22,374,923 of CM024955.1, forward strand.
GATACGGAATAGGATTATCAATACCGTGGGGGATGCATTGGCAATCCTCTTTTTTGTGGTATTAACACTAGTATAAACAATCCCAATCGCAAGGTGCGACCAAAAATCATGTAGGTTTGGCAATAAAGGTTTTTGAGCCTAGGCATCTTGTAGAAGTCATGAAAAAGGAAGGGGGGGGGGGGGGTTGGGGCGCGCTTATGTTCAAATTAGTTCTATGAGTAGCAACTAGACAATTAAAAAAAATAGAGGAAAAACTTACAAAATAACTTACCTTTCAACGTAAAGAAAAGCCCAAGCTAAAAATGCGGAAAAAAATTCTCATGATTTCTGATAGTAATAACGCATTCTTCTCGTCGCTAAATAGAAAGATACCAGGACTAATACATAGCCGCACAACTGTGACATGCCCAACTCAAAAAGCGTTCTGGCTAGTATACCCTACACCTTTGGTTGTAGCATTCCGACTCACATGATGGTACCCAAGTTGGCTCTAATATCGGTTTGGACTTTAGACTCAAGAAGGACAATGAATGGAAAGGTCAGCCGTATGAACAGCAAGCCATCCTAGAACAACAGTGCTGCACAGCAAATTGAGGGTCTTGGTTTCACTCAATATTCCTCCACCTCCCCCCACCCCACCCCAACACACACACTCCCCAATTGGACAAATTGGCACTTCTCAGCATGTGAAAACAAGTTATCCACTTTCACCACCTTTTCCAGCAAGTTTTACAGGTTTTGTTGGTTTTGAGGTTCTTTTTTTTCCTTGGGGTGTGCGTGTGTTAGGTGGGTAAGTCAAATGAGAAGCTGCAACTATCCAACACAACAAATGGGTGGTTAGTGTAAAACATACCATAACGAGATTGCCGACCTCCATATCCTGATGTTACCCTGTATGATTGAATATAACACAGAAAGTCAGAAATGGCAAACTGTAAGAACATTCAGATTTAAAAATAACCCACAGATGTTTAATTTTTTTTTTTGATAAGTAATAACCCCACTGATGTTACCTCACACAAGATCTTCTACGCATCTCTTCAGGCCTTTTCCTTGTCTCAGCAGCAACAACCACAGTTATCTCCCTACCAGCAAATATCGCCCTATTCATATGGTACTGAGCCTCTGCTGCCTCATATGGGTCCACAAACTGCACAAATGCAAAGCCACGAGGTTCCCTACAGAGGAGACAAATGGAAGCTTCATCTCAAGCGCTTAAATTTGTGTCTGAACAATTGCATATTAACAAAGCTTTACATCACTAATCAACAATTGCATACTAAGAACTGCAACAATGTAAGTCCTCAATGTTGCTTGAGATATTCAAACATTAACTTCAGCACACTTTTAGACCAAAGTTGAAAAAGAATGAAATCAGCTAAAATCCAAGCTTAGTGGCTGACCTTTTCTTCTACAGTCACATATGAAAGGCAACTTCAAAAGTTGCAATTGACTTGAAAATTCTTCACATTGCTTGTAAATATATGAGGCACTTGAAATCAACCATGTCCCCAGTTAAAAATCTTCTCATATAGTCTTCATTTGTTCAACAAACAACCTTCTTCCTCATCAAACTTCTATTCATTGGGTATATTTGTGATTTCGCTCCATAAAGGAACAAACATTACTCTAACACCCTTGGAGATCAATAACGCTAAGCAATGTTAAACAGTAGGCCTTCAGCAAACGTGGGGCTTGGGCTTGTTTTAACTTCAAACCAACAGACCCCCTGACAAACCAGTTCAAAACATAACTAAACATGAAAACAGAATGATAAAAACCTTGACAAACAGTTCAAAATATAACACAACAAACCTTTCAATATTCTAACATTTCAACATTCTACCTATTGCAAGGTGAAGAAAAAAGAATGCCAAGAAGATTCTAAAGTTGACAAAAAAAAAAAGCAACAGAATAGCACTTTCAGCAGTAGTGCCTTTCCCAGATTTTGCTAAAAATTCAGAATCATCCCAAGGAAGTAAGAGAAAACGAGTTTGTTTTCTTATCAGGAATACACGCAGATGTGCTCCAAAAACCATAAGAACCAGCAAAATGCCAAAATTCTCGTGTTTGTGGATGATCATAATTCCCAGCTTAAGCGCCCAATGACAAGTTATCTAGAAACATTACACAACAACAACAGAACCCATGTAGTCCCTAATCATTGGGGGTATGGGCGGGGGAGGATTGGAGACAAACCTAACCTTTGGCAATATGCACAAAGTGGTTGTCTCAAAATACCACTGAAACAGTGGCCCCCCTATACCTGTTTTGCTGCGGAACCATACCCCCAAATCAAAACCAAATAGCATCAGAGAGGGCAGGCCTAGAGACCCAATTCAATTTATGTGCACATTACCATGCTTCCTTCATTGATAGTCTAGTTCATCAGTATGCACAATTAAGTTATCTAGAAACATTAAAGTTACTTGCCTTGTTCACTTCCCTTTTCAAAGAGCATTTTTCAAAAAATTCCCCCTACTTTCAACTTTCTCTCTCTATCTCTCTCCACTTATTACCCCTACTATTTTTCAAAAAACTTTTCAAATACCAAACCAAACACAACATTATAAATAGGGCCATGTACTCCTGTAGAGCTAAGCATCAGCTTGTTAAACCCTCAAATCCAAGCCCAAGTAATCATTCAAAAGAACCAATAGTGATTGAAAACTCGGGTCAAACATAAACTCGAGCCAAGTTCTGCCATCCTAAGATTAGTAGCCTACTGCTAGGTTTGATTCGGTTTGCCTTGTCTTCACCTTCCAATTCAAGTAAGACAAATAAACCTAAACCCTGCTACACTTTTAGCCCACAATGGAACATATGCCGGTCTTTTGATACAAAACAACAAATTTAGCACAAGCAAAAGAGAAAAATAACAGTGTTATCCAATTCTTCATAGAAACAACTCACCCTGTGTGATAGTCCCTCGGAATATATACATCCCGGACTAGCCCAAATCTTTCAAATGGAACTCTAAGTTCTTCTGGTCTGCAACACCAATAAAGATTTTAAGCAATGGAAATAGATAAACGACCAAGCAGGGAAAGGGGGATCATCTTGCTATAGCTACATTCAAACAACATTATAGCGTAAGAGCATCCCAAATGATTGGTAGCAAAATGCCAACACTAAAGCCGAATTTGGCATACTATAGTCGCAAACTATGATGCACGAACACGGATACCAACACTGACGCGGGGACACGAGAATTCTAAAAAAATGGGACCACGGACACGGCGGGGGACACGCCACGTGTATATTTATTTATTTATACAAATAATTAATTAATTATAGTTTGACACCCAGAAATTTTTAAAAAATTACAATTTGGCCCAAAAAATTTTAAAAAAAATTACAGTATGACCTCCAATTTTTTTAAAAAAATTACAGTTTGGCCCATGCCGTGTCTCCCCGTGTCCCCGTAAAAAATTTAAATTAAATTATGGGACACGCCACGTGGCGTGTCCCATGTGCAGTGTTTTAAAAAGCACGCAAAGAGCAAGGCATGTGCTCCATGTGCTTCGAAGATGTGGGCTATAGCGCGGGACCCTAAGGAGCGCGAAAGGCGCAGAGGCGCGAGCCTTTCGTCTGTGAGCCAAAAATCAAATTTGACGGCTCTCGCCCATACATAACATGTTCGCGATGCACTGAATAATTCTTTCTTTTGGGTCAATTTCAACCCTAATCGATCATACCCAGCAGAGCAGCTTCTGCTTCTTTTCTTCTCGAGAGATAGCATCATAGCAGCTCTAGGTAAGCTCCTCCTCCTCCTCCTCTTTCTTCTTCTTCTTCTCACGTCTTTGTTTTTTTTTTTTTTTTCCTTCTTTTTCTTCTTCTTCTTCTCCCACGTCTCTATTTTTTTTTCCATAACAAAAAATCATAATTTTAGATTAGTTAGGCTGTAGAAAATTGAAATCGAAATTTCTGTCCTGTATGCCCCTAGATTTTATTGCCTTTAATCCTTATGTTATGTCACTAAGGCTAAACATTATTATGTTAGCTTTTCGTGGATGATATGTTATGTTTAGTGTTTGGTACTTTCGTTTAACCATTAACATGTTATGTTTTATGACATTTGAAAGTTTTACAAGTGCTTGTTTGTGTTGAAAACTTTTTCTAATAAAATTTGCGCTTCGCGTCAATAAAGCGCACGCCGCGCCTTGCGCTAAAGCCCCAGGGGACCGTTGCACCTCAATGCGCCTTTCACCATTTAAAACACTGCCCATACGTGTCCCCGTGTTTGACATACTTCGACCTCTAAAGGTGTCGGTGCTTCATAGGTCGCAAATGACATACATTGGAAATGGTGTTCAATAGCACAATGAGTAGTTTCTTCTATTTCCTTCGCAACAAAAACATGAATACCATAATAAGAAAGAGAGATAGGAAGCTCTTGCAAAATATTGGCATTTTCGCAAATTTAACATTGTACAGTTTGGCTGCTTTGGCATGAAGGAAAGCAGTCCATTTTAATGAGTTTGGAAGAGTTGCCGCAAAATTTTGGCTTTGGCACGAAGCATACCAGAGATCCTTTGTTTTGTTATCTCTACTGAAAAAAAAAATTTACCTGCAGTCCAAAGGAATGTTTCGAACTAAAAGGCTACCATTATTCTGTTCCTTGCTTCTCCCATATCCCCTACGTGGGGGACTTCGTGCTCGGCCACCATATCCTCTCCTCGGAGGACTGTAGTATGGTGGGCTGTTCCTCCGCATGACTAACGCTTTCATAACACAATGATATTCTTGTAAGTAATGAGAAACTACAGCACTCAAGATCAGAGGAGACGGACTAGTATAACAAATAGCATCCACTTAGACAACTAGTAAAATATTTTGATCTCTTCACCAAGTTAAGCATACAAAAACAACAGCTTGAAGTTTCAAAGAAATCTCTAAATCTCATGCTAGATGTGATCAAGACCAAAAACCTAACGTTCTTCTTAAACCTGGAAACATACATTCATCTTAAACCTGGAAACATGATAATGATAATACATATTAAGAACATGCTCTATATGAAAAGAAAGAACTTTCGCAAATCCAGACCAAGTATTATGCACAACATCTCTCTTCTCAACTTCAAGAGTTCATTCGTTGGAGGAACCATGTAACCCAAAAACATCTGAATTGACTGTTTGTGTACAGGAAACAAGAAGTGAGTGTTTGTGTACGCGGTGCAAGAAGGCAACTCAACCTATATGACCCTTGCTCAGATATTCGGTATGAACTTGAAATCTGCCCAGACATTAATCTCAACAAAAACTCGACGATTCAAAGAGAATCCAAGGGGCCTTGTTCGGTTACCAAGAAAGTTGTGGAAATTGAGAGCGGAACCGATGCGCCGTTCAGTCAAAAGGACAATTGAAAAATCAAATCAGCAAAATAATTGCCCCACGTTCATCCCGCTGTATAAATTTTAAACAACCAAAGGACGTGTTTCGGAGGTATACAAACTACTACTACAAAGTAAGTAGACAAACATCATCATCATCATGTAGATTAAGTGAGGATCTATAATACCCAAACAGCAAGAAATCCACACCAGCAATTGGATGAGAGAGAAACCTCCGATCAAATAAGTATGGGATTTGCAGAAATTTTAAAGACCGCGACTTTGGAAGCCTGTAAACGCGACTGTGCAAGAAACCTAGGGCCTAAATATGAGTCACGCAAGATGACAAGTTACTGGACCGGACCGGGCCGACCCGATTCACTATTATATTGGACCCAAATGTTATGGCACCTTTTTTTTTGTTCCTTTTTTTTTTTTAATAAAAGAAGTCATTCGTGCTTTTTGTAAGGAGTAATTGTTTTTGTATATTTTTTTTTTTTGGATGCACGTAGCATATCTTTATTTAGAAAGTTAAAAAAATCTTAAAATATTAAAAAAAATTGACTAGATACGAAAAGTCATACAACTTTTTTTATCTCAAAATTTTAGTTTCAAACTGACAACCAAACAAGGTAGTCTAGGTATTTTAACGCTCGTAGAGTTTGCCCATTACCCTTTGTTAATCCATTTCTTCTTGGAAGATTTTCATCGTCCAAAGAAGCCGAATCCAAAGTTTGCCCATTACCCTTTGTTGGTGCTAGGAGCAACGCAGGGGCCTGTGGTCCGTTTGGAGCTGCAAGGGTAGATAAAAAAAACTGCAAGGCCCTGTTCGGTGAAAAAAGCCAAGCAAAAAAATTAAGTGTTGTAATTTTCAATTCGTTTGAATCAGTGTGAAAATCTTATTTTTCTGATCATTTTATCTTAAAGGATCATAATTAACTCTTTTTAGTTAGCCCTAAGAAAGTTGGAGGGTTAACTAACGATCTACAACTTTCTTATGGCTAACTAACGGGAGCCCTTAAACAAAAAATTAATTATGATTTTTTAGGATAAAATGATCTGAGAAATAAGATCTTTACACCAGTTCAAATAAATTGAAAATTAGAGTACTTAACTTTTTAGCCATATTTTTAATTAATATATAACCTGTCTAAATATGGTTGAAAAATTAAGTGTAATTTCAATCTGTTTGAACCAGTGCAAAGATCTTTTTTTTTTATCATTTTATCCTAAGGGGTCATAATTAATTTTTGACTTTAGGGCTCTCATTAGTTAGCCCTAAGAGATATTTTGTTCTACGACTTTCTTTATGACTAAATAACGAGAGCTTTAGAGTTAAAAATTAATTACTCTGTATAACTCTTTAAGGTAAGATAATAAAAAAAATAAAATCTTTACATTAGTTTAAACGAATTAAAAATTTGTGCCCTTAATTTTGTGCTCGGCTCCCCACCAAAACAGAGCCTTGGAGCTTTTTCTTTTTTGTCACTACCCCTGAATCTAGTTATCATAAATGAAGAGAGAGAGAAAGAGAGAGAGAGGGAGAATAACCAGTTGGGCCTATTCGAAATCAGAGGTTGAAAATCAAGTGAGATGATCAGACGATCAAAACCATTTTGGGGCATCATGCCCCAAAACCGCTTTGGGCATGGTAGCAGGACCCAGGCACAGCCAAAGGGATTTCTCAATTGAAGTCTTTATACTGTGCTATGCTCTCTGCGTAAAACTTCAGGCTATTTGATAAAACTGAAAGCTGAAAGCTAAAAAATTAAGTACTGAAAGCTAAATGCTGATTTTTTTAAACTGAAAAGCTGTTTGATAAACATATTAAGTACTGAATTAAAAATTAATTAATTAATTTTAATTCTGATTCTCTTTAATTGTTGGTGTGGTGATGATGATGGTGGGTGGTGGTGATGGAATGGATAGGTGGTGAGGGTGGTGTGTGGGATGGTGGCGGAGTGAAATGATAGGGTGGTGAAATTGGGTGGGCGTTGTGGTGATGGTGGTGGCAGCAGCGTGATAGTAGGTGGTAAGGGTGGCGGTGGGTGATAGTGATGGTGGTGGACGGCGGAGTGATGGTGGTGGTGGTGGTAGCTTGGTGGAGTAGTACTGGTGGTGTAAGTGATGGGTGGTGAGGGGTGGAATAGGAGTGGAATGGTGGTGGTAGTGGTGGAGTAATGGTGGTAACGTCATGGTGGTGGTAGTAGTGGAGTAGTGATGGTGGTAGTGGTAGAGTGATAGTGGTGGTGGAGTAATAGTGGTAGCGTCACGGTGGTGGTAGTGGAGTAGTGATGGTGGAGTGGTGGTGGTTGAGTGACAACGGTGGTGGTGGATTGTTAGTGGTTGAATGCAAGCATATAAAAATTCAGTCAGAATTAAGTAGCTCAAATTTTTATCACTTTTTTACACTGTATATTAAGTGGCACTTAATCTGTTAAGCAATGTAAAATGTGGTTATCAAATCTACTTAATCACTTATTACTTAATTATTTCAATTTTAGGTGCTGAATATGAGATATCAAACAACCCCTTTGTCTATCTCAGAGCTCTTGCATGTGATCGAAGAGGCGTTAGAGATTTTCATAGAAGATACAATGACGAAACAAGGTAACAATGTCGATTCAGGTCAAAAGAAGAATGATTATCAGAAGAAACCCACGTATTTACTTTCATCTGATTTGGGTTTTGTTAAAGATTCATCGCCTTCTTCTCTAGACAATAGTAAAACGGTAGGCCAAAGAAATGGGTCTCAAATTATGGACTTTAATGAAGAGGTTTAGTCCTAAAAGTGGGACCCCACGAAAGGGTAGAAAAGGGGTTCATATTTCTGAAAGGGATGATTCTGCAAAGGAGAAAGGTGAAAAAGTGGATGATGCTGGACTTAGGGCTTGTTTGATAACTTAAATTCAGCATTTAAAACTGAATCAATTAAGTAATTAGTGATTTAGTAGGTTTGTTAACGATATTATACATTAATTAACAAAATAAGTGCTACTTAAAATGTAGGCTAAAAAATTGAAAAAAATTAAGTAGCTTTGAGCTACTTAATGCTGGCTGAATTCTTGTGTGTTTGCATTTACCATACCACCACCACCACCACTCCTACAACCACTCCACGACCACTACCACTTCAACACCACTTCCACCACCACTCCACCACCACCACCACCACCACTCCTCCAACACCACCATTATCACACTGCAACCACCACTACTATAGTGTCACCGCTGCCACCACCATAATGCCACCATTGCAAGACTATCACTCCACCGACACCACTTACTGTCACCATTACACCATCACTCCACTGCCACCACCACCACTCACTGCCACCGTTATATCACCATCACTCCACCACCACCATTACACCACTATTGCCAACTAGCACTCCAACACCGCCACCGCCGCCACCCCCACTCCATCACCACCAACACACCACCACCACCACCACATTCACCATTCCATCATTATTATAAGTACATTGTGAACATTAGTAAATTAAAAAAAAAATTGGAACTAAAATTGATTCATCATTTTTTTAATTCAGTACTTAATATGTTTACCAAATAGCTTTTCAGCGTTAAAAATTCAGTTTTCAGTACTTAATTTTTCAGTTTTCAGTTTTATCAAACAGACCTTTACACTAATTAAGAGGAAGAGGGTAATCGGTGCTTCAAACAAAACTACCAGTGAATTTGAAGTGGGCAAGAATGGGGAAAATATTTCAAGGAGAAAGCAAAATATGGAAGGACGGTTCAAGGTGACTGGATCCGAGAGATCGCAGAAGGAAATTGGGTCGATGAAAAATGCAAAAGGACTGTTCAAGGTGATCGGTTCTGAGAGAGAGAAGGAAAGGGGGACGAGGAAAAATGGTAATCATTCGAGTGAGAAAAATATTGTAAAGGAGCAGATGAAAAGGAATAAGCACAAGGAAGGTGGAGAAAAACTTAAGAGTACTAGTACTACTAGAGATTTGCATTTGTGGAAAGAAAAACTGTTTAGTATGATTAAAACACTTGATAAAGATTACGTTTCCGATTATGTGTATGCCAGTCTCACTGGAAAAGGTCGCCGGTCTAGTACCTTGGCTTGCAAAGTTCTCCAACAAAGACAACTGCGATGCTGAAAGTAGGAGTGGTTCAGCAATCATTCCAGTAGCGGAGGAGGAATTCAGCAAATTATTCAGGGTAGAAAAGAAATCATTGAAAAGGAAACCGAAACAGATAGTATATGGTGGTGGGACATGCAGTCTTCTCTCGTGGATGATTGATTTAGGTATTATTCCCGTTCTTGGGAAGGTTCAGTATAAGAAAGCTATAACGACTGGAGTATCTATTGAAGGAAGGATAACCAGAGATGGCATTTGGTGTGACTGCTGCAATGGAACCATCAGCATTTCGGAGTTTGAGTCTCATGCGGGAAGTAAACTCAGTCAACCATTTCAGAACATATATGTAATAGTGTCTGAGGTTTCCCTGTTACAGCACCTGCTATATTCATGGGGCAAACATAAAGGTTCGGAACTCATTGGATTCCATTATATTTTTGGTGATGATTCAAGTGATGATAGGTGTAGAATGTGCGGAGATGGTGGGGAGTTGATCTGTTGTGATGGTTGTCCTTCAACTGTCCACCAAAGTTGCTTAAATCTCCAAGTATGGCTGCATTGCTCAAACTTTTTTGCACATGTATACATATTAGTGATTTAGATTAGGTGCACAAACTTTTTTGGTGTGCCTTTGTGATTCTTTCACTCATCGAATGTCCAAGTTTGTATTGTGGTACCTTGTTATTCATAACCACCTGAGAGGGCTTGGTGTTGTTTTGTGGTACCTTGTTATTCATTACCACCTGAGAGGGCTTGGTTTTCTTAAGATGGCACCATTGCATAATTGGACCTTCTAAGTCTGGGCCCATTAAGAAAACTTAAATTAAGTCCTTCAATAAAGGCCCTCTGAAAATTTTGAGTTCCCTCCCCTCAAACCCAAATGGGTGACTTAGATATATCTTTGTCTTTGTTTACTGGTCCAGGCATTGTTTAGTTGGTAAAAGGTAAGGGTGGCAAATTGTGGGTTTAGGCCAAATTGGATAAGTAATATGTGGCTTTAGTCTTTAATGGGTCATTGACCCATTTGTAACCCATTAGTTATGAGCCTAATTACCTATACCAAACCCAACCCATTATTTAAAACCTGCCCCGCCCATTAACCCAATTACATTTTTTTTTCCAGAACGACATTCACCCAATTACATATATATTAAAATTTTAGAATGACTAAAATATCCATGTACACTGAAATGACCATATTACCGATATACATCTAAATAACTAAAATACTCATGTACAATAAAATTAACATATTATACATCTAAATGATTAAAATACGTATCTAAATTGGCATTTTGTGGTAAAAGAAAACTAAGAGAGAGAGAGAGAGAGAGAGAGAGAGAGAGAGCATGCTGTAGGGAATGTCGTTAGAAAGGTTCAGATAATCAGGATGTGTTTGTGTGGTGGCCTCGGTTACCGTCTCGGTAACCTGGCCAAATGGTTTAAACCAATGTCCTGTGAAGGGTTGGGCCACAGCTTCGTAAAAGCTAAATGGTCCAGCTATATTATTCGGTTTATCACTCGGTGACAAAACCTTTGTGCCTGCTTCAGTAATTATCAATAGCACAGAGTGTATCTGCTCCGGTGTTCCCGAAGCTGCCTAAGAGAAGTAGTTACGCCAGATGGGGCCCATGAGGATTGTGCGGCAAGCATAATCATTAGGATCAGATCTGGCCATGTGCTCCGTAACTGCTTTGCCCCTTTCGTCACATATGACGTCACCTAAGGCGGTTATCCGAGCTTATCTTCCACGCGCTAGCTTGGGGGTCAAGTAAACCTAGATCTATAAATACAAAGGGATACTCACCTGGAGAGGTATGCCATTCTTCCCTAACCCAAGACCTACACTCTTCCCCTGAGATCTAACTTGATCGTCGGAGGATCACTGGGCTACTCAAGTCCTAGTGACTTCTTGCAGGTCCAACAGCATGAGCGCGGAGGAAGGAACCTAACCTGAACCACGGTCAAGGTCCCGACAAATTGAACACCCATAATTGGCGACTTTGTTGGGGATCTAACCATCCTTTCAGCGTTCATTTCCTTCCATCCAAAGAACTCCGTTCATCGTTCCTTATCTAGGTATGGTGGAGGTTAAAGAAACGCACTATAGTGATACCACCCTCGGGCTCGGCCCCTTTGGGGACCATAACTTAGGCTCTAGCGGAGCCAACGCCTTGGGGAAAGATCACATGTCCATCGGAGTCGGAACCGGGACCTCAACACCAGACGGGGGCCCGTCTTCTGAACTCCACATCTACATCCGCCACCTAGAACGGAAGATCGATGACCTTACGATGATCGTAGAATGGGACAAGCACGTCCGGGACGAACTAGCCGAGATCTAACATCTCCTGCAGATCTCCCCATTCCACTCCTCCGGGAGCCGTGGCGGACGAAGAAGCCATCACAGCCCCCCTTGCAGTCATGGAGGCCGCCTAGCGAAGTTCTAGTCTCGTACCTCGGCCAAAGATCATCTCGAGCCACTAGAAGACGGCTCCCATACCAAAAAGGGGGCATGGCGCAGGGAGCGGACCCAATCCCCTTGCCGCAAAAAATTTCAAAGGAAGCCATCTCCCTTCGAGAGGCTCGATCTCGGCAGCATCTCGGCCTCTTCTACCCATTCTGTCAGATTAGGGAAGGGGCACCGCGAGCCCACCCCCAGTTTTACCAAGGTTGCGAAAAACGACGGCCTCCTAGAGTTCCAAACCAAGGGATATCGCGAGCGCTTGAAAAACCGACAAGTAAGGAGCCAAGTCATTTCACACACCAAAAGTGGGTGCGACAAAAGCCCGGTAACCGAGCGCCCCGAGCACCATCCTCGAGATAGCTATAAGAAGGATCGGCATGAACGCTCACCTCAGAAGTCGGCAAGCGTCGTCCCGAAGAGAAAGGAGCATGAAAGGTTGGATCAGCTTGTCCCGAGGAAGCGTATAGTGACCGAGCGTCCAGACGGTCCCGACCGTTCGATCCAACTTCATCGCGACGCCAGACTCGAAAGACTCACGTCCTCTCCTTTCACAAGAGAAATGGACTCAGTCACCCCCCCAAAGGGATTTACCCAACCCAATTTGCCAAGTACGACGGCAAGACCGAGGCGTACACTCATCTGGTACAATACAAACTTGTCATGTCTCTGTTTCTTCGAAACAAACCTTCGGACGATGCCTTCTTCTGCAAGGTCTTCCCTGCTAGCCTCGAGAACCTCGGCCTCACATGGTTTAACCAGCTCCCTGCTCGGTCAATCTCTTTGTTTGATTCCCTCTGCGATGCCTTCATGGCTCGGTTCGTCACGAGCAACAAGCACGAGAAGGAGATCGATTCCCTCCTCGCCCTCCGTAAATGAAACAATGAAAAGCTCTGCCAGTACGCCGATCGCTACTGGGATTTGTTTAATGAAATAGAAGGTTGTGACGGTGTCATCTCGGCTCGAGGATTCAAGCTCAGTCTCACTTCCAAGGACGAGCAGGTCTAGGACGACCTCGCCCGCCGCAAGCCCAACTCCATGAAAGACCTCGTGACTCGCATTGAGGGCTGGTGCCAGCTCATCGAATCCAAAAACTCAGCACCGAGAACAAGAAAATCAAGAACCCTATTGTTTGATGCAGTAACCATAACGAGCAAGGTCACTTTACCATTGCCTGCAAACCCTTCAAGGCCTACTTGGAGCAGCTTATCGTAGGAGGCCATCTCGGTAACCTTATCAACCATGAGAAGACCAAGGTTTGGGCACAGCGCGTGCTGAAAACCATACCGAAGAAGAAGTTCAAACGATTCATGTTATCCATGACACTCTGAACTCTGAGGCCGCTCGTATCATTTGTGCTGAGCTGAATGACACCTCTTCTTCCAAACAAGTCATGTTGGTCAGTCCCGAACCAAAGCGCGCTAGAACTGACGATGGCTCCAAGTGGACCATCACCTTTACCGAGAAAGACCTCGACCGTGCCAGCTTCCCCATAATGACGCCCTCGTGGTCACACTATACATCGGAACCTTTAACGTTGGGCGCGTCCTCGTGGAGCAAGGCAACTCAGCCGAGGTCATGTAATATTCTCTGTTCAAGGATTTGAAGCTCTCAGACACCGACCTCGGACCTTCTGAAGTTCCGCTCATCGAGTTCAACGGGGCCCCGGTATGACCCCTCGGCATGATCACTCTTCCCGTCCGTGCCGAATCAGTGGTTCTTGACATGAAGTTTGTGGTGATCGATGTTCCTAGACTACAATGCAATTGTTGGGCGCACCTGGCTCCATAAGCTAAAGGCTATCACCTCCACTTATCACTAGGTGGTCTGCTTCTTTGGTGCTAATGGATGCCAGAGGACTTGAATGGAGATCAAACCACGGCCAAAAGATGTTATGTCAACGCGGTCCGAAACAATAAGCAGACTTCCCAGGTCAACCTCATTGAGGTTCCTGAGGCCCCAGTTTTGGAAGACGTTGGCAGACCGGCCGACAAAAAAGCAGTAGAAGACCTTGTCACCGTCCCCATCACCGAAGACGGTTCCTGTTTTTTCCTTGTTGGTTCCTCACTTAGTGACACCGAACGGAACGAGATGGTAGACTTCCTCAACAAGAACATAGAAGTATTCACCTAGACCCCGTATGAGATGCCTGGGGTCGATCCATCGTTTATCTGCCACGAGCTCAACGTTGACCAAGCTAAACGCCCAGTTGTGCAAAGAGCAAGGAGATCCTCCCCGATCCATTCTAAAGCTATCATTAAAGAGGTCAACTGGCTCCTAAATGCGAAGGCCATCCGAGAAGTGCAGTACCCCAGGTGGATAGTCAACACCGTGGTGGTCAACAAGAAGAATGGCAAATGGCAGGTCTGCGTCGATTATTCCAATCTCAATGACGCCTGCCCGAAGGACTTCTTCCCCCTCGGCGGATCGACCAACTCATTGATGCAATAGCCGGCCACGACCGACTCAGTTTTATGGTAGCCCCTGATGCCTACAGGGGCTACCATCAGATTGCCATGAGCGAAAGAGACGTTGAAAACACGGCCTTCATCACCCCCAATGGAATCTTTGGGTATCTCGTTATGCCCTTCGACTTGGAGAACGCCGGGGCCACTTTTCAACGAATGATAACCAAGATGTTTGAGCGTTTACTAAGCGACACCATGATGGCTTACATTAACGACATGGTGGTCAAAAACATGCTCGCTGGTGATCACCTAACCCACCTCGCTGAAGCCTTTGAAATCCTCAAAAAGCACAAGCTCCGCCTTAATGCCGAAGAGTGCGCCTTCGGTGTCAACTCCGGTAAATTTATTGGTCACCTCGTCTCCCGACGCGGTATTGAAGCCGGCCTCGCTCAACTACTTACCATTGAGAAACTCTCAGCTCCCCACAACAAGAGTGATGTTCAGCGTCTAACATGCATGGCCGCCGCCCTGAATCGATTCATCAGTCACTCTTCCGATAAATGCCAGCCATTCTTCACCCTCTTGAAGGGCAGCCGACGAAGTTTCAATTGGATAGAAGACTGTGATCGAGCTCTCCAATAGTTGAAGACTTACCTTTCCGAGGCCCCACTCCTTGTCATGCCTCGGGACTAAGAGGACTTGTTCCTGTACTTAGGCGTCTCTCCACATGCTATAAGTTCGGTGCTCGTCTGACAGGAGGGACGGGAACACCAACCCATCTACTACTCCAGCAAGACAATGACCCCCACCGAGAAATGCTATTTACCACTGGAAAAGCTTGTTCTTGCCTTTGTCTCAGCCTCCAAGAAGCTCGCTCCCTACTTCTAGTCACACCGCATCATCGTCCTCACAGAATACCCTCTTAAGTCTATCCTCCGGAAGGCAGACCTTTCTAACTGAATCTCTCAGTGGGCTGTTGAGCTTGCGAACTACGAGATCCACTTCTAGCCTCGGACAACAATCATAACCCAGGTCCTTGCTGACTTTATCACTGAACTGACTCCGGGCGACTCTCCTACTTCGGTCCCATCTCCAAGCACTGAAGCAGTGCTCCAGGCGATCCCTAGCACTGCTTGGAAGCTTTTCCACGAAGATGTGTGGAAGATGTATGTCGACAATGCCTTTAACAGCCGAGGCATAGGAGCCAGAATCGTCCTCCTCTCCCCTTCCGACGTGTTACACAATAGCTCCCTCTCTATCAACTTCCCAGCCTCCAACAACGAGGCTGGGTATGAAGCACTGATTTCTGGGCTCAAGACTGTTGAAGCTCTGGGCATCGAAGAACTTTTGGTTTACAGTGATTCCCAATTAGTGGTTAACTAGCTTTTGGAGGACTATGAAGCTCGAGATGACCGAATGCATACTTACCTTAGCTCTACCGTCCAGCTTATCAAAAATTTCACAGCTATTCGAGTTGAACATATCTCCAGGGAACAGAATGCCCATGCTGACGCCCTAGCCGAGCTCGCTTCGGCTTGCTCCTCTTTGGGGCATCATTCTGTCTCCTTTAGCTCCATTGATATGCCCAGTTTCGAACTTGAAGTATAGAGCCAATAGGTACTCAGCATAGAGCTCGGCTCGAGCTAGATGGATGAGATCATTGGCTACTTACGAGATGATGTCCTCCCCATCGACAAGAAGGACTCTCACCAACTTCGCAATAAAGCCACTCTCTTTTGGCTTGATTCGAACGGTAAGCTTTACCGAAGATCATTCACTGGCCCGTATCTTCTGGTCACACACCCCCACCAAGTACCGAGCATCATCAAAGAGCTCCACTCCGGTGACAACGGTTGTCACTCCGGTGGACGGTCCTTTGTTCACCGAGTCATCTCCTAAGGGTATTGGCAGCCAACAATGAAGAAGGATTCTGAAGAGTTTGTCAAGCGTTGTGGGAAATTCCAGATGTTCGCTCCCATTATCCACTAGCCGGCTTGGGACCTTAGCTCCCTCACCAGCCTTTGGCCTTTCTTTAAGTGGGGCATGGATATCATCGGCAACCTCCCCGTTGCTCCCGGCGGGTTCAAGTTCCTCTTAACCGCAACCAACTATTTCTCGAAATGGGTCAAACCGAGCCCTTGGTCACTATTGAAGAAACAGACATCATTCGTTTCGTTTGGCAAAATATCATCTCTCGCTTCGGTGTACCCTTCGCCATCATCACGGACAATAGGCGGTAGTTTACTGGGCAGAAATACCGGTCCCTATTGGACGAATATGACATCAAATGGGATACATCCACTCCGGCTTACCCTCAGGGCAACGGGTAAGCTAAGGCTGCAAACAAGGCAATTTCATCCAGGCTAAAGCGCCGACTCAAGTCACGCCGGGGCACATGGGCCGAGGAGTTACCTATGGTGCTCTGGGGCTACCGTACTACATCTAGATGATCCACCGGTTGCACTCCCTTCTCCTTGGCATTTGGAATGGAGGTCGTCATTCCTCTCCAAGTTGGGCTCCTAACAATGCGTACTGAAAATTTCGATGAGTCAGTGAATAACGACAGCATCGCTTCGGACCTCGACTTGACCGAGGAGGAATGTGAAAATGCAAGGATCAAGTTTGCATCATACCAGCAGGAAGTTGCCAAGGGCTACAACCGTAGCATCCGTCTTAGGTCGTTCAAGCCTGACGACCTTGCCTGGAAGAAAGTGGTGAAAAAGTCTAAGAAAAGGAAGGTAATGCCCAATTGGGAGGGCTCCTACCGAGTACTCAAGCACCTTGGTTCGGGAAATTACAAGCTGGAGAACTAGACGGTTCTCCTATTGGTAAGTCCTGGAATGCAAACAACTTGAAGAAGTTCTATGGCTAGCAGAGCCTCGGTTCCGAGGACCCGTTGACTTCCTTTTATCAGTATTTATCTTCTAGTAATTTTGTTTTGGGGACCACTTGCTTATGTAACGATAGTACCAAAACAAGTATCAACGAGAATTTTCTTTTCTTGCCACTGCTTGTTCTTTCTGCTTCTGAAGTTTACTTTTTCCACTCGGTTCATTGTTGTTCAGACTGTTTTATATCGACTTCAGGGGTTATGTCTTTTCTTGGGTAAAACCCTCGGACAGAATTCCCACAATGTCATCCCAGCCTTCTCGGTCGTTTGGAGTTTCGGTCGCTCGCCTTAAAGATACTCGATTTTTTCCCAAGCCCCTTATTCCGACCCACCAACAAGTCACCCACTGCTCGGATTCGCTGCATCCCGAACTCCTGGCCAACGCCACCTCCCCTTCGAGACCCCAGCCCATATCCCCTAGCAGCCCTACATTATCATGAGTTCGTCCATCACTCAACTAATTTCTTAACAATTAGCTGAGGCACCCTAACTCGAAGCAAGGGCATGGAAACTCAAAATTGCTAAATACTTGCTCCGGATTAGGTCACTGGAAACCTCCCGACCTTGCCAAAGGCAAGGGCTTCAAAAATTAACCCTTTCGCTTTGGCTCCTTCCCTGCCTGTTTACACAATAGGCCCACCAGAAGCAGGGGGCACCCGAAAACCATCTTTTTCTGAACTAACATTTTTGAGTATGTTTGGCAAGCGCTCCGGTTCATGTTTTGGTTAAAATCGTTTTACAATTCCACAAGTCTCACCGAAGCAGGGGGACAACACCTTAGTAGCATTCATAAATTCATACAAGCATTTCAAATATAAACATATCGTTCGAAAAAAGACAAACATTCATGCACACAAGGTACAAAACGAACTACAAGTTTAAATCCTACTAAGGATCTGGCTTGGGCCAACTGTTTGGCACCAGTCCTACTCAACTATTACATAACTTTGGAACGACAAACTATAAATGTCCGGAGCCGTCCAGTTAAATGGTAAATCTAAAGTTCAAAGTATTTTTCAAAAATAGAGGTGTGGAGTTCTTTTATGCTTCAGCAGGAGCAGGGGTATTGGGATCAACCTGGTTCTCGGGGGCCTGCAATTCCTTGGGGTTCGACACTATTTCATCTTCCTCTTCGGGCAGCACGAGCTCTTCGGGAGGTGGCTGTGGCATGGCTCAGAGTTCTGAATCTTTCAGGCGATCAAGTTTGCTTAACAGGGCCTCGTGGCCAAAGCGCAACCCGTCCAAGAACCGATCCCTATGCAGCTCGATCTCAATCTCCCAAACTTGTTTCTTGTATTCTACTCTGGCCGCATCCCAGCCTTCGTCGTAGCCCTTATTCCTCGCGAACTCGACCTGTCGAGCTCCGGCAACCCTCATGGTGGTAGTATCCTCATCGACTTTTGTGGCTATGTCCTCGGCAAGCACTTGCTCTCTGTCGCATCTTTGGAAGTCGGCCAAGTAGATTTCGCAGGCCTCCTAAGCCACCTTCAAGTCATCCTCCTTCTGGGCAAGGGCCTGTTTTAAGCTCTCGATCTCTTGTTCCTGGGCTTTGCTACTATCGTGAATGGCCAACGCCCGAGCGCCTGCCTGCCAACAAGAAAATGGAAGTATTACAACAGTAAAGCGCCCAATTCAAGGGAAGAAATTTAATATTGCAAAAACTTACATTGAGGAGTGCCTGTGCAATTTCCCCGGTGAGGTCCTCGATGCAGCCTTGCACGGCTTTGGTATCCCTTGGAAGAATGCAAGCTCGGAGCACCCCAAACGCTCTACCGAGGTTGGAAGCGCCATCGGCGTGGTGGATTTGACGTCCGGCATGATGGCAGAACTCCGGAGCCGAGGGGAGATCCCTCAATTAGATCTGGGTCTCGATGTCAGCCCCTCCACCAGTCTCCTCTCTCCTGCTCCTCCTCCTCCTCCTCCTCGGTGATGAGGATGGTCTCCATTTCCTTCCCCCAAGCACCGTCTCCCTCCTCGTACCGAGCCCTCTTCTCCGGGGGCCCTTGTGGAGAATCGAGAGCCGCCATTGAGGTCCCAGCATCGGGCGTACCAGAGCCTTTGCCTTGGCCCCTCGGCCTCTGGCGTCTCAGATTCAGTACTTTCCTACCTTGGCCAACCGTTTCCCTGCTGAGCCCAGTCCTCTCAGTTGTCTCCCGATCGATTTCTGCTAGGATTGTGCCCCGAGGACCTGAGTTGCTCCCTTCAGTCTCCGAAGTACTAACTCCCCCATTGCTCCTTTCCTCTCATCTTCCTTTGCCTCTCCCTCTGCCTCGTCCTCGGCCTGCTTGAGGAACCCCCTGTTGCCTTGGTTTCTTTTTCAGATAACTCGTATAAGTGGGGACGAAACTGAGCAGATCTGGGGCGTATCGGCTCGTAAGCCCGAAACTCTTACACGACCCCTTCAACTGCAAAGAGCCGACAAGAAGGGAGATAGCAAAGTTAGTATATACAAGGCATGATAAAATATGCAAAATATAAACTAAGGAGAAAAGTCTACAGACCAAGAGAGCCGGTCCCGAACTGGACCATGGTTGCAGTATCAACGCTCTCTCCAGGTCCGAACATGAAATTCCCGGTGACCAAGACGTATATGCTCGCCCACTCCTAGGAATCGGGTAGATGGTCTATTAAAAACTCGTCATATCCTATCCAGCAGGGCAAGTAATACCGATTGTTCTCTCGGTTGACTCCTACCAGGTAAACTCCAAAGAGCTCCTCCAACCCGAGCATCAAATTGTATTGTCTCCTCAGCTCGATGATGCTCGTGATAGTACGATAGGAATTAACTGTGAGTTGAGAGGAGGTAAGAGAAAGGGTCCGAAGTACCCGACGCATGAACAGATGTAGGGGAAATCGGATTCCCCCCTCGGTGATGGCCATTAGGGGAAAGATAAACTCCCCTGGTTGGTGTGGAAGATCGCGTGGATCGGTGTTCGGTAACAACTGAACCTCGACGTCTAGAGGGAAGCTAAAAACCCTTTTGAACTGCGCGTATGCCCCCGTGGTGCCGTTGAAGTATTGATTCTTAAAGGGACACGGCCTCATCAATCTCCTACGTCCCCGAACCTCCTCGGGAGCATTCGCGTAAGGCCCCGGGCCTTGACCTGAAGTGTTGGGGGCCTCTGTCATCCTAGGGTCAAAAGTGGTCACTTGTCGTGGAGCTCTCAAAGGGTTGAGGGGCTTGATGTAGTCCACTGAGGTTCGGTAAAATGCTCGGATCCGAAGTGCTTCACGGATGTCCTCGGGAATCTCAACAGGAGACGAATCAGAACTATTGGAACTGTCCGAGGAGAGTTCAATGACCATTCACCCCTACCTAACAAAGAAAAAATGTGCAAAAACTCGTTAGCTATATGCCTAGGGGGAAGCAAGTGGAACTAATGCTCAGGGCAGAATAGTCATTGCTCTTCGGAGTCTCTAGGTCTCGGTCTTTTTCAGAGGACTCCTCTTCGGGAAGAGTCCCGGAGCCCTGTAACTATTCACATGGCCTCAGGATAAAGATAGGCCCCGGGAAGAATAAGAACAGCGCTGGAGGAATCTGGCGCCGCCATGAACCAAACGCTGGCGAGCGGTGGCTCAGCCGCAATGCATGCTAAAAAGGATGAAAAACTTGAAGACAATGACCAAAACACGAAGTTTAGTGTTTGGAGATCATCATACCTAAATTTCGTGCAAAGATCTGCTGCCAAATCGCTTAAAATCTTGGTTGAAGTTGAGTTGCAGTGGTGGCAGAGTTTTGAAGACGAAGAAGCAAAAAAATGACTGTCATCCCTTCATCTCTCCATTTTATAGTGGAGCGTTTGAAGGGTTATGTGGGGAACGAAGCGTCGTGCACTGAGCTATTGGATCTCTAACACGTGTCCTCATCGGATGGTCAGCAGCGGAGGTTCTACACCGAGGATGTAGTGCCGGCTTACTGAGCCATTGGCATGATGACACGCATTCCCGAAAAGACGTTTCGTACCAATCAACTGACATAGCACGTGCTAAGACAGCTTTCAATTCCTGGCACCTCAGCGATGATCGACACGTGGCTTCAAGAGCTGGGGCTAGCGGTCCGACAACTACCGAAGTCGTTCGTTGCCTTGGTAACCTAAGTACATAAGATTCAAGCAAGGTGATTCGAGAAGGGTCAACTCCCTAGCGGCAAGAAATGATGCTCCAGAATGTTGAGGGGCTATTGTGGTGGCGTCAGTTACTGTCTCGGTAACCTGGCCAAATGGTTTGAACCAATGTCCTGTGAAGGGTTGGACTGCAGCTGTGCAAAAGCTAATGGCCCCGCTATATTATTCGGTTTATCTCTCGGCGACAAGACCTCTGTGCCTGCTTTGGTAATTATCAACAGCACAGAGTGTATCTGCTCTGGTGTACCTGAAGCCGCCTAAAGAGAAGTAGTTACGCCAGATGGGGCCCATGAGGATTGTGCGGCAAGCGTAATCATTGGGATCAGATCTGGCCATGTGCTCAGTAACCGCTTTGCCCCTCTCATCACATATGACGTCACCCAAGGCGGTTATTCGAGCGTATCTTCCACGTGCTAGCTTGGGGGTCAAGTAAACCTAGGTCTATAAATACAAAGGGATACTCACCTGGAGTGGTATATCATTCTTCTCTAACCCAAGACCTACACTCTTCCCCCGAGATCTAACTTGATCGTCGGAGGGTCACTGGTCTATTTAAGCCCTAGTGACTTGTTGCAGGTCCAGCAGTAGGAGCGCGGAGCTACAGAGGAAGAAACCTAACCTGAACCATGATCAAGGTCCCGACAAATCAAACCCCCACAGTTTGGATTAAAAAGTAGGGAGTGATTTTTTCGTCTTTATTCAAAAAAAATTTGCATTTGGTAGTTTTGCGTCAAACTTTTGTGAATTATGACTTCGTCTCGACGAGAGGAACCGAAAAAAGTAAAAAACATTTGATTGAAACTCATAATTTTTTTAAAAAGTACAAAAATAGACAATTAAGATGTAAATGCAATCTTACTGTAAAGAAATTGGGTTTAAAAAAAGGGAAATCATATTGGCACTCCAAAAATTGATGCAGGCACTCCAAAAAATAAAGGAAAGTGGCTTTGAAGTTACACTGATTTTGGAGTGCCTGCATCAATTTTTTGGAGTGCCAATATCATTTCCCTTAAAAAAAAACCAACCTCATGAGATTCTCAGAAATTGGGTTAAGAAAAACGATCAAAATATTTTAAGTTGGGAGAGGGTAAAGTTGTGAGAAATGTTAATCAAATCTGGAGGGTATAACTGTAACTTAGAATGTAAGACTACAACGATAATAATAATGAAGGTTATATCATTAGATGACTCACAAGTTAAGGGAAGATTGTTGAATCGTGGACTTTACTCGTGGTTGTGAGAGGTGACTGTACATTTTCTTTGGTGAGTTATGTTCATGAGTTATTAGGTCATTTCAGCTGACCCAATTGAGACCCAATTGTAAATGGGTTGGATTGGGTCTATTTTTCAATAGATGGGTTTGGGTATATTAATGGGTTTAGGTCTAATTTGCCACCCCTAATAAAAGGTGTAACCATTGTTTTCCTTTGCATTGCAGAAGGTCCACTCTGGTGATTGGCATTGTGTATATTGTTCTTGTAAGTTTTGTGGGATCATTGCTGGGATTCTTGTCAGAGGGATCAAAGTAATGACACTCCTGTTTCTGCATTACTCAGATGCCGTTTGTGCAAGTAAAATTGTATCTAACTTGTCATAATGCTGAAAATTTGTCTTCAACTCTCAATTGTCTATTCAGCTCTGTACTCATCTGTTTCTTGCATGGGATGGTCATTTTTTCTCCTAGACACTAATACTTTTTGTCTTTTGTAGATCACCAAAATTTTGTTCAGGGGAAGGAAGTTGTACATATATGCTGATTCCAATTGTCCATCCTTTTGTGGGAAGGAGTGTAAAGAGGTGCAAGACCACTGCTGATTAGTTCTGTAATATAAGTACTTAAAGCTTTTTTTGATATTACCCAGTTGTTTTAGTTGTTAAATTTCCCTAGTGATAAAAAAAAAATTGGTGCAGGTTTTCCTTAAAAATGTTGTCTAACCTCAAGCCTGCACCTAAAAGCAGAGGAGTTACTATTGTTATTTTATTCCTTACGTTAATGATAATCTTTCCAGCATGTTAGTAATTTGCACTAGTGGGTTAAGGTTCTGATGATAGTAATACACCAGTTTGATGAACTACAATGGTTTGTCATCCTATTGGAACTAGTTTACTTTACTTTCAACAAAAGAAATCAAACTCTCTAACACGAACTGTTCAGGTGAACTTACAATTTTTTGTCATCCTATTGGATCTAATTTACTGTGTTGGTTAGTCAGACTTTGGTGGACTAATGCTGAATGACTGAGTTTAGGAATCTTCTCATTCCTCGGTCCTAAATTCCACAAAGGCAGTGCAACAACTTCAGGACAGTTGAAAACACGAAGGGTCATTGATAGCTGAAAGCACGAACGACAAATAAAGGCGGGTGATAAGTGGATAGGTGAAATTGTGATCTTGCTCATACTTAAGAAAGGCATAGTTAAATGGCATCATTTGTTTCCCAGAATGCCTCTTAATTGGACCCACTTATATTACTAGAAAGGGACAAATTTAGTGAGAGTGAAGTGATATCTTCTTCCTTTTTCCAGCTGAATTATGAATACAAGGATCTGGTCGATGCGCAAAGGTGGATTAACCCAATTAGGTTGCAAGTGGATTCAACTTGATAATTGATATGTGAAGGAGAGATCAATAATAAGGCCATTTTTTTCACGGCTCATATCATGGGATTAGATTATGAATCCTGTGGGATTGAGGGACCACTCGCCGCTGTGTGAATGCAACAATATGTAGAATTGTAGATGTATTACATATCGAGACTGATCATTATACTTGGGGGCCCTCATGCTAATAATCCCCTCACTATTTGTATGGTATGCTTTCTCGTCCTATGGAACCATATGTCCCTTCACCAATCAAATGGTATTCATAATTAATGCATGACACAACCTAGAAATGTTGATTGTAGTCGTAGTTTTTACTTTACTTTGAAGCATTTGTCACACTTCTTTAGCTAAAATAGATTTCATAGTGACCGGTGGTTCTTCAGAGTCTTCTGACACACTATGTTGACCCCACAGTTAGCTGAACCAACAGCATATGTTTCAGTTCGCAATTATTGTCCCAATTCCATTATATATGTTTTTGTTTGTGCTAAATTATCCTTCAGTTTTGATTTCAAAGTGTATTTTGCCTCATCCTTACTTTTCCTT
Organism: Rhododendron simsii; assembly: GCA_014282245.1. Classification (NCBI taxonomy): domain Eukaryota; kingdom Viridiplantae; phylum Streptophyta; class Magnoliopsida; order Ericales; family Ericaceae; genus Rhododendron; species Rhododendron simsii. Next base: position 22,399,405 of record CM024955.1, read on the forward strand.
TTTTTACATAGCCAAATGATAATGAAGCAAATATTTGAGTTAGGTTGGTTTTGGTTGTTTGTGCATGTAGTGATTACAAACTTTCAATCGATTAACTGACCTTGTTTTGTTTATTTGGTTGTATTTTGAAATATGAAGGTGGATGCTTTTGTTGAGCAAATAATTGTTTTTGAAAATCAACTATTGGTCCTCTCTTTCACTTGTAGGTGTTATATGAAACTAAGACAGACCAAAATTTTGTCAATATTTCTCCAGCTAGACATTGGAAAAATGATGTTAAAGTTGTTGACAGAATTAGGCTTTTTTTGCGTCATAGGTCCATCTCCGTTATGCTTCCTGAATATGCAAGTTTCCTTTGTTTGGGTACTTAATATGCAAGTTTTCCAAGAACTCAAGGTGCCATGTTTTGTACTTTAACACCAAACAATATGATGTCTATTTGGAGTGACATTTTTTCCCCTTCCTTAGCCTCTCTCAATTGATCAAATTTCTATACTCTGATGAAATGGTGACATATCTTTTGATATAGACACTGGTATGTGAATGCACCTTTTTAATCCATCTGATTCATTGTAGTTAATATGTCAATTAGGAAAACTAGAGGACATCGACTATTAAAGCCATAAAACCACACACGCATTGCTGTTTGTCTTTTTACAACTGATAGGAGGGGATAAGGGAAGGGAGTTGCAGTTTCAGTTTTGTGTAAATTCTAGTGTCCCTAGCATGATACCATTTCATTGATACATGACTTCTTTATGATGAGATTTATTAGGAAAGCAGTTTCGGTTTGGAGTAAATTCTCAGTGTCCCTAGCATGATACCATTTCATTGATACATGACTTCTTTATGATGAGATTTTATTAGGAAAAAGGATAGCAGAACGCTAGAAGAGTCAAGCAAAACTGGCTTGTAGCCAATATAGCAATTGAATTCAGAACTTTGGAAACAGTTTGTAATGTAAAGTGTAAACTACAAGAACTTCACAGAGGTGGCACAAATCCAATATTTTTTGACTTGCAAAATGCTAACCGTTACTTGTTAACATTCTACAAGAAAGATAATCCCATTTTACTTATTACATCAACATCCATAGTATACATGAGTGAATGCTATTAAAGTGGACAATTAGCACAAAAGAATACCAGGAGGTAATAAGATATTAGAAAAGTGATTACTTATGCAAGTATTTTTTTTCAACTTTTTGATCTGCTTATTATATGGACTTTGCAGCGCTCTCGTTGGCATTTTTGTAAGAGAAGTATCCACTGTGATCATATGTAGATTATGTCGTTTCTATTGCTTTTAGGGGTTTTCTTTGTCCTTTTCGGTTGATGGTTGTCATGCCGTGTTTTTCTTCTTGACCTTTTTGCTTCACCTTAAGTTGTGCTAAGTAATCCTTCATTCTGTTAGTTGTGCTTAAATTTTTGCCGTTATATCACCCAACAGAACTGAAATCCTTCTCTTTCTGAAAAGTTGTTCTTAGGTCAAATGTTCCTCGGCTGAACTACAGTGGGTTCTTCACTGCTATACTTGAGAAGGGTGATGAAACTATATCAGTGGCATCCATAAGGTTTTTCTCTACCTGCATCGCCATAAATTTACTTGATTTAGTCTCCTTTATACTTGCAACCTCTATCTGCCGTTCCAATACAATGTCGTTGGCATATTAAGAAGTTGTTGACTCGTATTTCCATTATTTAGTAAGCTTAAAGATACAAAATTAAATGGGCCTCTATTTTCATAAGCCATTAGCCTAGGACTAAGCTTATCACTCTATTATTATCCTTCATAATCATTGGTAATAAAATTCTCTGTTATTTTCATCTACGTAATTAATGATGTATGCATGAATTATATAGTTGAGGCTTTGTTGGCCTTTCTTGCAACCACAACAAGGAAATACTGCTAGATAAAGTAAAACAAAATATTAACTATGCAAACGGGCCTCTATTTCCATAAGCCATTAGCCTAGGACTAGGCTTATCACTCTATTATTATCCTTCATAATCATTGGTATTAAAATTCTCTATTATTTTCATTACTTAATTAATGATGTATGCATGAATTATATAGCTGAGGCTTTGTTGGCCTTTCTTGCAATCACAACATGGAAATACTGCTAGATAAAGTAAAACAAAATATTGACTATGCAATCAAGCATTCTTATCACATGGAGAAAACAAATGACTTCTGTCTAGTTGAACTCTGAAAGAAATGAAGGTGATTGAAAATTCAATTAACAAGCAGAAAGTCTTTTTAAAGATTGCCATTATGGATTTTTTTTTTCTGTAATTTGATATCAAACTTGGGAATCCAAAAGGTTTCCCAGATATTTTATGCTTTCTGCTCAACTTCAATAGGTACCTTAGAATTTCTTCTATGTGACACGAAATTTCGAAGTGCCTCCACTGACAATTGAAATTTTTGAAGCACATGCTTTGACTTTACCTTGTAGGCATCTCTCCGAAGGTTTCCCTGCTTCTGCAGAGATTATGTGATGCTTACTTTTTGATGAATCATAAGTTTTAGAGAACTTCTAGCAAGTCTTTACAGTTTCTTGCTTTTGAATGTCTTCCAGAGCTTTCCCACGTTTGTTGGAATTGTAGGGATGTTTCCTCCATGTTTTAGGAGATTTGTGTTTCTATGAACGTGTGCCTTTCGTTTGGGATCAAGGCAGTGTGATCCATATATCTTCTAGAAACGTAAAGTATGGTGTTTTACTTTCCTTTTAGAGCTGACATTGGAGACAATAATTTCTTAGATGAGGGAAAGATAGTTTTTGTATACTTCAGAAATTTTAGTTTGATTAGGTAAGCAGTTGGTGGATTGGATTTTTTTAACTAAACTAGGTTAGGTTTTCTGGATTATAAGATAAGCATCCCAACCCAAATGACGTTCTAGTACTTGCACTCAATCCAATCTCGTAATAAAGGGGAAAATGTACTTGCAGTTTGACTTAACCGCAGTTCTACTTTAAAAGTTTATGTATTAGTCACATTTTGGCAATTCATCTTAAAGATAAGTCCATTAGATATTTGGCTGCATGATCGTTGTTATAGAATTTTTAAGCTTCTATTCTAATGAATGACACTACCTCTATGAGATTTGTCAGATTCCAACTATTGTGTTTATGCATGCTGTTTTTCAGGTACTAGATCTCATAATACGGTTAAGTGATAGCTGCTTAGCTGGTAATCAACAATTTTTTTAGTCTCCATTTTATAATTACCATTGAAAAGGGTTGGAAAAAATGGAAACGCATCTTGCTTATGTTGATTGATCTTGCTTAATGCAAAACTAATTGGCACCAAAAGTACATGTAGACATAAATTTTGAACTGTAGAATTTACCCACACTTCGAAATCTATATCTCAAATATTCACTGTTCAAGCGAACAGTATTGATTGTTTATATGTAGGCTCCTATTTCCGATTTGGATTTTAATTCATTAATTACATACTACAAAAGTAAAACCTCCGATTAATGACGAGTAAAGAACAAGAAACAGACTAGAACAATTTAATTTTATTGATAAGAATGGGGTTTAAAACCCTTGTTTACATCAAAATAGAAAATATTTGATACATTTAGAGGGATTGGAACCCTTTATCTATCATTGGTATGCCTACTCTTACTGATCTTCAAAGTTTGCTGAAGATTGTAGGTGGTAGTAGGCAAGTAGGTTGCTTAGAGGTTGTAGAATGTAGAGGTTTTGCTTGAATGGAGTATATCTTCTCTCTATATATTTTCTATGTTGAGGGAGAAGAGGTGTGTACAATTTTTTTATTTGGGCGGAGAGTGTGATGGCGAAGAGTTGAGAGATGAGGTCTGAGATTCCTTCCTTTGATGATGGACCTCATATTTATAGGGGCTTCCTTCATCATATGCTTGGCCGCCAAATAATTCTTTTGAATTTGAATAATTATTGCCAAAGGATAGGATAATATCATATCTTCTCAGTCTCTTCAAATTTTGAATGTTGATTGCATCAGATGGCATCCACCCTTGGAATATTCTTTTGCTCCCACAGAAGTGTTTCTTGGGCTTTATGTACCACCTGATTTGAGACTACGTGAACCCATATCTAGTTAGTGGGGCCTGCAAAATGCAGGCCTATATAGTTCAACCGAATATTTGATTTGTAGGCCCTGCGAGATATGGGCTTCCATGGTCAACTAATTTGTAGTCCTGCTACTTTTTCCGCAGGCTCATATACTTGTTAGGCTTGTCGGGCCAACACATGTTTGTTAATTCACGGGCTTACTGGGTCAACATACTTTTAGGCTCTTTATATGCCTTTTAGTCCGCAAGCCCAACATGTGATACATTGATGATATTCATCAATCTTTGGTTGAAATTATGTGCCAACAAATGTCCCTTGTGAGTCGTGCAAGCAAGTTTTGACTGTACAAGTCACTATCTCTTGGCACTTCTTGTAGTAAGATGGTCTCCATATATTGAATGTGCGTCATTTTTGCGAGTCATTGTTTACTTGAACTCGAGCTTTTGATGGCTTGGTTTTTTGACTTTGCAAGGCTTGCACCTTTTTTTTATTTTTTTGTTTGTTATTATTATTATTATTTTTTTTGTAACAACCATTTTATGAGCACTTTATTTTTTTGTGCTGGCCCCTCTTTTTTTCTTCATAGGCTTTTAATATGGCCTCTCCTTTTTGGGGTTTTGCATGGGCTACGCTTTTCCATGTAGTACTTCCATATATCATGGATATTGTATGTAGATTTTTTTTAATTTTTTTTTTTGTAGGCCTCTTCTTTTTGTATGATTTCTTCTTTGAGGGCTTTGTATCTATAGGCCACTTTTTTTGGATATTTTGTTGTGAACCAGGTCCAATATTTCACTCCAACTGTTTTTTGTGTGTGTGTGTGTGTGTGTGTGTGTATTTTTGCTAAGAATCCAAGTCTAAGTAGGACCTCTTCTTAACTGATGACTCAGGTTCCCTTCTTTGCAAACATAGTTAAAGTAGGACTTTATAAATCATCCAATAATTTCCTTCTTTCTACAAGTCTTTTTGTGTATAAATCCATATCATAATAGGATCCCAAAGTCTTCAAACTCTTGTTTCCAATACAGTTTGAAAAGGACCCTTGTTTCTTTTGTCTTGGCCTATTTTTGGACTCTTCTCTTGACCTATCAGATTAATGCCAAAGTCTTTTTAATCAGAAAGCTCCAGTCCAACTTTCGTTGGAAGCTACTTTTTCTTTTGGATAAAAAAAGCTACTCTCTCTGTTCCTTTTTTAGAGTCCAGTATTCCATTTTGAATTGTCCCTTAATCAGTGTCCATTTTGTAAAGTTAGTGGGTAAAAGTTGGTGAATTTTCCATTTTGCCCTTAAAAGTATATTTCATTTTGAAAAGTTAGTGAGTAAAAATATAATTATGATGTTTTCATAGAGGGTAATGAGAGAAAGTTAAAGTAAAAGTTGATGTGAAATGTGTAATGATGATATCTTTTTAATAAGTTAGAATTACGGAGCAGGACACTTAAAAGGAGACAGAAGGAGTACAAGTTTTTTTTTTTATAAGAGTCTTTGACAAAGAGAGTTTGGAAAGAACTCTTTCATTAAGGCTTCCAAAAAATATGTACTAACTACCCAGATTTTACTCCATGTAGAGTTGTATTGACAATGACTTCTCTTTACCCAATAAGTCGTATTGGCCTCTTATATACAGAGTTGCCTCTGCTGTAAATTTTTTTTTGCATATCTGCAGATTTCATCTTTTGCGGTAAAGAACTTTTCTTTTTTGCTCAAATTTCAGTTTCTTTTCTTTTCACAGTACTTCCTTCTCTGTTGATGCTTTTTCTTTTTCTTTTATTTCATCAAGCAAACACCAGGCTTTTCCCTTTCTTGCTTTTACAGATTCCTTGCTCGGGTAAGTTGGCTTTTTTTTTTTTTTTTTTACGGTAGTTCGTTTATTTGCTGCAATTTTTGTTCTTTTTTAAAAGTCTGTTTTATTGATATAAAAAAAAAAAAAAACTAGTCTTCTACCTTTACTTATGTGGTTAAAATTGTAACGCCCTTAATTTTGGGAACGTTAAATAGACATTTTTATCGAAAACTAAATAGAGTTTGGCTCATTATTACATCATAACTCTCATAAGAGTATTTTTATTACACAAGGGAGGGAAACTAACGTTTCTATCTATAACTCCGCCTGCTCTTTCATCCTAGCCAACTCCTCGGCTCTGAAAGCCTCCAAGGTGTAGGGTTCTCCCTGTCCATCTACAAGGTCTGACACATTATACCGGCGTCGCCACCAATATAATATGTTAGGGTCACCAAAGGTAACACCATGAGCTACAGGAGCCCAATAGAATAATCTCATACCCACTAACCCTTAAACTTACAAAACATTAGATCATAAAGTTAACGATTTCCACATAAAACATGTATATTTAACAAATGGTTAACAATGACACATCCTCATTCACTACCGTTGGTGTCCAACTTTTCTGAGTTTCACCTACGCAACTCATCATAGACTATGTCATCATTTTTATTTCCAAATCAACATTTTCAAAATCCATTTTTAACACACCCAACCTCGGTTCCGCCGCTCCGGGTTCTCGAGTATCCTCACAATGGTTCCGCCGCTCCGGGTTCCCATTGGCACACAATTGCATTGGCTCCTCTCCTCGGATAACCAAGCTACACACCCAACCTTAGATCCGTCGCTCTGGATTCCCCAGTATTCTCACAATGGTTCCGCTGCTCCGGGTTCCCATTGGCACACACACACACACAACTCACATTGGGCTACCACGTCCGGCCACAATGTAGTTTCAAAAATATTTCCTTTTTCAGAATACGTTTTTCCATTAACCACACCCTAGGTGTCATGTTTCTAACTTTCTCGATTGCTGTGTCTGATTTTCATGCATAGACTCGGCGGTAGGACTTTTCTCATACGAAATCATAAATCATTCATTGTAATCTTAAAACTAAACTAGCAAGATCATCCAACTCTATATTATTTAGCACGCTTAAATCACAAATTAAAGCATAACGCCACATGTACGGACGCCTTTGGAGACCACTTATGCTTTATCGCACAACCACAAGTAATGCAAGTAATTCTAGTAACATGTATGCATTCTCATAACCATTCTTAAGATCAAAATACGAATACTTTCAATCAAGCGTCAAATTTCTATCTTTCAAAATTCGTTCTTTCTTTCTTTGTGGGAAGTTCAATACAACATATGCTTAATAGAGTAAAAGTCAATTATTCCAGCATGCTCATACTTCCATTAGCGAAAATAAGTTTGTTATCTATCATGCATTCCAAACACTAAAAGTAATAGACAACCTTATATACTTAAAGAAAATAGTTAGGGACATTCTACTTATACTTAGAGATAGAGGAAAAGATTATTCTACGTATACTTAGAGTAAGTAAGTAGAGATATTCTACATGATCATACAACTTTTATACTTAGAATTAGTGAGTAAGGGAAAATCTATTGTTTTTCTTGGCGGTAGTGACGACTACGGAAGGTAAGTTGACAATCGGGTGGAGTCACTTCCTACGGTAAACTTCTGGTAGTTTCGAAAGAGAAAGGTTTCTCTCGAAACTTGGTCTTGACTAAACTATTTGAACTTTTTGGATCGAAGGGTGGTCGAGTAGTGATTTAGTGGCGACTTAGGATGAGTTTCTTGAAGAATTTCAAGAACAACTCAAGAACAAGAAGAACACGAACAAACTTTAAGAATTCTAGAGAGAGAAGTTGAAAGGTATGAAGGTGTGAGTTGAATACTTGGATAAGGGTGCTATTTATAGCAAAAAAACTTGGCAAGACTAACCTCTATTACCCAATGAATAAATTTTTCCCTAGCAATTATTGTCCAATGGGTAAAGGGTTTTTGGTCTTGTCTTGTCCTAGGAATGGCTTGGTTGGAAGAAAGAACAAAAAAAAGTCTAGAATAGGTTGTCATGTAGTACTTATGAAGATTTGATGGAAGAAAGAATGGATGGTTCAAAGATTTGGTTTAGTAAGTATGTATGTATAAGGACAATGGTGGATAGATTTGACTTGGAAAAAGTATTAAAGAAATGGGTTGTAAGGATGTAAAAGTACTCTTCAAATCTCTCCCATAACTTTCCATCTCTCACTAGTACAAGGTACCTATATATATAACTTGAATTGGTAGAGAAAATCTAAGATGGCATGCTTAAAATAATCTATGAGGTACATACATTTATATATAAGTATTAAAAAAAATTCTAGGAAAGTGATTTTGGTGGGTGACTTATTTTTATTACCCAATGGATAAAAATTTTCCTAGTATTTATTATCCAATGGGTAAAGGTTATGAGTATGGTCTAAGATTCCTTAGAATTATAATAATGGATATGAGGTACATATACCTATATATAAATATATAGGTGTACTTAGTAAATCCAGGAAAAATAACTTATAAGGTACATGTACTTATATATGAAGTTATTTTTGTACCTAGGAAATCTAGTAAAATATTTTATAAGGTACTTAGAAAGTCTAGAAAAGTAAATAAGTGTATAAGTGTACTTAGAAAGTCTAGAAAAGTGGCTTTGGTCAATCTAGGTTTAGGGCTTCAAGTCTATGTCAAATCTAGGCTTTTCTATTATCCAAAAGATAATATTTTCCCTACAAACTATTGTTCAATGGGTAAGGAAGGTAAATGAGGAGATTTACTTGAATAACGTCTTGAAATGACTACACGTCCTTTAGACATTTTTATAGAAGACTATGAGGTGGTCAAACAAAGTACATTAGTCTTTCAAGTACATGATCAAGAAAGTACAAGAATATCTAAGGAAATTTTTGGGAGATCTTGTGTACTAGTATCTAGACAATAGGCAAATCTTATTTTTATTAACCAAAGGTTTGAACTTTTCCTACAATTCCTTATCCAATGGTTAATATATACCCTCCAATTTGTTACCTAGTGGTAAAAGGGTGATGGTGATGTCAAGATTATTCTAGACAAGACAGCACATAGATTTGGAGAAGTACATGATATAAGTTGGGGGAAGTACAATGGCTCATAGATTTGGAAGAAGTACAATGACATATATATATATATATATATATATATATATATATCTAGTCATCTTATTAACCTATGGATAATAATTTCTCTACATTCTATTATCTAATAGACAAGGTAAATATGTCACACTATTCATGACAAGTCAAAAGTACAATAATGTGTAATCAAGGCATGCTATCACGTAATGGACAATATTTTTTCTAATTTCTATTACCCAATGGATATATATAAAAAGGTTTAACTAGGGTTCATCTAGGGTTAGAAAATCGTAACTAGGTGAATTGGTAGTTCGGTTCCTCCAACTAACCGATTGGAAATTAACTCAACTTGCCATGTAGGATTTCTAGTCAAGAAATATAATTTTAAAGATTTTATTTCACTCACTAGGAAAATATACAAGTGCTTCTACAAGCATATTTGTCTTTAGAAAATGACTAGATTGTCTGGTGCGAGAAGATATAATTTTATAAGTCTCAAATCCAATTATGACGGATTTTTTAGAAATTAAAAAGGATTTTTAGAAGCAAAATCAAGTAATTAAAAATAAAATTCAAATATTTAACAAAATTTTTATTTACTGAAAATCAGGATTGTTACAAAAATCCAAACATCATTCTTCTTTCTAATCTCCAGCAGGTCACCCCATTTTTAATGCCAGAACTTAAATAATTTCCCATAGCCCACATGGCGTATTGTACTAGAACCTATTTTCTCTAAAAGAGCTAGGCCAAAACCAAGCTAAAACAAAAGGACGAGTCTTTCACAGTTTTTTTTTTTTTTTACTGTAATAGGACTCTTTTTAACGCCCTTATTTTTGCTTCTCGTCTTGATTTTCAAGACTTATTTGTGCAATTCTATTTGCCGCCGCTTGTAAGGTAACAAATTTGTTGTTACTCGGTTCAATTTATGTATTTATGCTCCTTATCATGGGCTCTAATTCCTTTCGGGGAATTTTGTCACTTTTGGCTTTAGTCTCTTGTGAGAGACTTTTGTCAGGCTCATCTCCAAACCCATTCAAACTCTTCTTTGATCCCCTTATTGGTTGAGGATTTTGTTAACTGGTCCTTGGATTTTCTAATAGATTCTCCTTTTATTCGTCTTTCTTAAGGCCTTTGAGAGGTTTGATCATATTATTGAACTTGAGCATTCTGCTGGCTTGTTCTCCTTCAAAGGTTTTGCCGAAGATTCCTGTGAAAGGGTTCAACATCTGTCTTGAAGAAGGCTTTGCTAAAAGGGAATTTTCCTTTATTTATCTCTTAGGCTTTTGAGATTTCTCTTAATGGCTTTATCTTTGCATTGCCAAGATTCTGTTGAAGAGAATATTCTTCACTTGTCTTTAGATGCTCTCAAAGGAGCTTCCTTTTGGCTTTGGCTCCCAAAAGCTTATGTTGATCCCCCTTTTTATGGGTTTGAAATTGTACCTGACACTTGCTTCCTTACGGGGACTTTTGTTGAGACCTAACTACATTATGTTTGGGGCTCTCAAGGGTTTTTCCATCCTCGTTTGTCCTCTTGGGATCTTGCTAAAAGGCTTCGATACCAAAAAAAAAAAAACAATAACTACATCATCTATTAGAGCTCTCGAGGATTTTTATCTTCGTTTGTCTTTTTGGGGAACTTGCTGGAAGACTTTTGAGGATTTTCACCTTGTCTTTTGCTGTGAGTGTCTTCATTTGAACTCAATTGGCCATACAAATTGAATTGACCCCTCTCTTTTTTTCTTTCCAGCATCATAAATTTTTCCTAAAAAATGCTCGAGATCTTCTCCTAAATCTTGAGTTGGAGTTTTCTTCATGCAAGGCTTCGCAATCTTCTTCCCAAAGTGACTTAGTCAAGTATTCTACTGTGAAAGAAGCACTTGATGTTGCTAAATCTCGTTTGATAGATTGAGCTTCAGTAGTATAGTTTTCCACCCTTGAATAATGTCGCTTTGGTCTATTTGAACTCTGTTTTGTTTGAATTTTTAGACTTTATTTAGCCGTACACAGTATAAGCTTTTGCGGGCCAGGAGCATGGTTTATTGTTGAATTTATTTCTTTGAGATTATTTTGCCATTCAAAGTTTAAACTCTTGCGGGTTAGGAGTACCCTTAGACTTATCACCTTGGACTTCGGTGAGGTGTTTTAGCAGTTTAGCCACATACTGCAGCATTGGTGGTTTGTTTATTTTTTATGAAGGATCTAAGATTAATTGCATCATTACTAAAGATGTATATCCCAACTAGGTTGGCACATACACCCTAGCCAATCCGTACATTCCTAGAACCACCCATTTTATTTTGTTTGCCCTAATTTTTGCCTAGGTCGGGTTTTTGACCTAGCGGGACTTTTTATTTTTATATCCTAACTTTTGCCTAGGCCGCTCTTACGGGTTTTCAACCTAGTGGGCTCTTTTTTTTTTTTTTTTTTATGCCCTTAACTTTTGCCTAGGCCGCCCTTGCGGATTTTCAACCTAGCGGGCCTTTATTTAAGGAAAACTCCTTTTCAAGAACCTTGCATTGGTGGGAGGGATTTCGAGGATAGTCTTGATTTTCGCAGGATCAATTTTGATTCCTCGGCTTCAAACTACAAACCCAAGAAATTTACCTGAACAAACCCCAAAAGCGCATTTTAGCGGGTTCATTTCGAGCTTGTATCTTCTTAGACGTTCAAAAATTTGCCTTAGGTCATCCAAATGATTTTCCTTATTTCTGGTTTTGGCGACAAGATCATCAACATAGCACTCAATGATGTTATGCAACATATCACCAAATATCACCGTCATTGCTCTTTGGTATGTTGCCCCTGCAGTTTTTTAGACCAAAAGGCAATCACTGTGTAGCAAAAGATCCTTTTTGGAGATCTAAAAGCTGGCAGTTCTTCATCTTCGAGGGCCATTCAGATTTGATTATAACCCGAATATTCGTCCATGAATGACAAGGTTTCATAGGCTGTGGTTGCATCAACCAGAAGTTCGGTGATGGATAAAGGAAAATCGTCTTCAAGACAAGCTTTATTAAGATTGTGAAAGTCAATGCAAATCCGTATTTTCCTGTTCTTTTTCGGGACCGGGACTATGTTTGCCAACCAAGTCGGGTATTTAACCTCTCTGATGAATCCAGCTATAAGGAGTTTATCGACTTCAGCCTCGATTTGGGACGTCAATTCTGGCCATGTCCTTCTTGGCGCTTGTTTAACAGAACATTTCTTAGGATGGATTGCGAGTCTATGAAGTATGAACTGCAACTCCAAGATCAAGTCCAGTCATCTCCTTGTAAGTCCATGCAAAAACGTCGCGACGCTATTTTAGAAAAGAGATGTATCTTTGAGCCTTTTCATCTGCCAAGTTTGCACTTATGAAAGTTGGCTTATTCTCTCCTCCATCACCGAGATTGACTTCGTGAAGCTCGTCACTTGTAGCCTGACCTCTTTCTCCAGATTGTGTTTGTATGGAATATGTTTCATCTTCAATCCTATCATCCAAGGCCCCTTCTACTATAATTATATTTACAAAGAGCTTTTCTTTTGCGGCTTGATAGCCCAATCCTTCCCATGTGGCCACAATAGGACTTCCTTGCTGAAGGGATTTGACTTGTGCATGAGTTAGCACGGAGTCAAAAAGAGCTACTGTTTGTGTGGATACTTTTTCAGAATCAAGACCAGCTTTCACTAATATTTTTGTAATGTTTGCCACGTAACTTGGTCTTATTGGACTCGATACCTCCACAGTTTTGAGATTATCATCCTAAACTTTCTTTTCCATGTCACCAAGTGCATGGACCACTATAGGCTTCATGCCTTTTACTTTCGCAGGGACTACAAATTTACGATAGTTCTCCACATGTGCATTCTGCCTTCTGTAATGGCAAGACAAATGCATCTTTTAACTCCAAAGTTGGGTCTATCAGAGCTAAAGCGCTTGCCCTCGGCTTCCTTTGAGACTTTGGAATGTAGCAAAATGCACTTTGTCTGAGCTTTCACGCTTTCGTATCTGTTTCTGTTGAGCCCTTCCCTCTGTTTTGCGAAGCCTTTGTGTAGAAACGAGCATCTGCATAGTAAGCTTCAACCCCATTAAAGAAATCATTATCCGCAACAATTATCCCTTTGTTTATAGGTGGAGGCAATGGATATTTGATGCATTGATGGTAGGTAAAGGGCATCACCATATGATTATGTGACCATGGTCTCCCAAGCAAGGCATTGTAGGAAGTGTTTACATCAATCACCAGAAACTCGGTATCTTCCTCGATGCCACCAAATTTAGTTTGCAATTTGATTTTCCCCATGGGGCTTTGTTCATTCTGATTGAACCCTTGGATCACCGGATGACATGGCTGTAGTTGGGATAATCGAACCCATATTAAGCCCAATGCCCTTTTCAGTAGTAAATTTACTGCGAACCCACCATTAACCAAAACCCGAGAGATTTTGGTGTTAAGAACAAGACCAATGATGAACAAGGGTCGATTGTGATATGATGTTTCCACATACATATCCTTATCGCCAAATGCTACTATGGACAAGCATGTAGTTGTGCTCTTTTGCCCCATTTTTTGGACCTCCTTGCGAAAATCATCCCGATTGGACAAGGCATAAATCAATGACTTTCGAAGTTTTGGAGACATCATCAGGGCATCATATATGCTTACCAGAGCTGAGATCTTCTTTAGATGAGCAAGAACATCATATTTCACTTGCTCTTCTTCTTTTGGGACTTCTTCTTGTATACTGGTACTTGCAAATTTTGGCTTGGCTGATTGCGGGGTTGTCTTTTATAAGTCAGATATGTCTTGCACACATGGACAACCTTCTTACCGTCCCCTTCCTTAGGCTCATCACTTGTTTGCACAATGTTCACTGATCCAACAGATGAATTTTTGTCATCAGTGATCACTTCTCCTCCTTGGGGATGCCTTTCCTTTGCATTTCTTTGATATCGTGAGTCCCATCTATAAAAGTATTGGGATTGTATGAATGCACTTTTCATGACCTCCCAACTAGGCACAATAAAAAATCCAGCAAGAGAACAATACCAATCAAATGCAATCCCATCTAGAGAAAGAGGAAATTGTTGTAGGCACAACGCTTGATTTTGAGCAGTTTTTCCGCATTGTCTCAAAAAGAGCTTTATATGCTTATCAGGATCACTGTACCCTTCATAGATAGAGAAATTTGGGAGCTCGTATCCTACAAGGAACGGTGTTTGCTGAACCCATAGAGGGAGCAAATCTCTAGGTCTCATACTTCCCATGTCTCGTTGGTCCAACGCGGATTCGAGCTTCTGCTCCGGGGTTCCTTCTAGCAACTCATATGTTTGAAATGAAACATTTTCATCCTGTAATGGTTTCCACATTTCAAGTTCCATTGGCCATGGTGTGTAGAACCTCCTATAAAACCGTTCTGCCATTGTGTCCCAATCAAGGATTGAATTGGGAGGAAGGCTAAAATACCAATCAGCTGCCCATCCTCCTAACGAGAGTACAAATTGCTGCAGAAGTAATGCTTGACTTCGTATTGTGTTTCCACATAGTGCTTGGAAATGCACTAAATGGCACCTTGGACATCCAACTCCATTATACAAGGGAAAATGTGGTATGGAGTAAGACCATTTCAGGGGGTGTCCCACCTTCTCCAAAAAAGTACTTTTTGAAAAAGAAAGTAATTTCAAGCTCAAAAATTATGTGTTTATGCAAATAATTTTCCTACCAATATGGATCTTGTTTGATAAATCTCATTAAGATCTTTTAAACGGCGCAAAAAAAATTAAAAAAATATTTTTCATTTTCATTATATTTGAGTTTGAAATTACATTCTTTTGAAAAAAAGTACTTTTTGTAAAAGTGGAACACCACCTCAACCCATTCAGGATATGGGTGATTTGAAATGTGTCCTCTACCAATCGCATTGTTTTGGGGAATTCTAAAGTTTTCCTCTTTCAAAGCTACAATTACCTTCGCTTGATTTGTTCCCTCCCTTCGAGCAAAAACTCTTGCTTTGTCATCATCCTCTGGACAACTTCTGATTTGTATATCCGTATCTTAAAAATTCACATCCACCGAAATTACGTTGCATGAAAAATCAAAATGGTCACTGGACACACTTTCTCCATCATATGTTCTTGTTGGCGAAGGATACCTAGGAGAGAAATCTGAGTCTACGAATGACTCGAGGATATGTGGGGATTGAGTAGAGACATCTCGTCATCCAATAGACATTTGAGGCTCAACTTCTTATCTTCAAAATGAAGCCGCTTTCGAGAAGTTCTCACAAGTTCCGTATCCGATCCATATCCCATGTTTCTTTGTGATGGACTTACCAATACTCCGGTATGTGAATTGGACTTGAAGCACTACTTTCTTCTTCTTCTTCATCTGGAACTTATCACAATGATGTTAAGGCATGGGACCTGGGTTATTGCATCGTCTTTCTTCTACTTAAAATAAGCTTTCAGCTTTGGAGATTGAAGTTTTTCAAGCAAAAATTCTTCAAGTGTGATGGTAATGCGAGGAGATTGTTTCAAAGGCTCATCGGGGACAAGCTTCACTTGCTTTGCTTTCTTTTGGCTCTTCTTCTGATTCTTTACGCTTTTACTCACTTTGGTCCTTTTTACCTTTTTAGACGTTTTTGGCTTTTGCGCTCTTTTCGGAACAAAGGGCACCTTGGCTCTAGATGAGGAACTTCGTCTTTTCTTCATTCCTTTTGATTGATATACAACCCATTCACCCTCCTCATCGTCATCGGCTGTAATTGGGTTCGCTGTCACTTTCTTAGGAGGGGGAAGCTCAATAACCTCGAGTCAAAGAGTTCTTGAATCTTGTTTTTCAAGACAAAGCAATCCCTTAACGAATGACTGATAAGGCGATGATATGGGCAATACTTTGGATCATTTTTCTTGCTTTCTTCATGCGGCCTTTTCACATCGGGAAGCGTAATTAACTTATGCTCCAAGAGGTCTTCGAACATGTCCTCCACCAAGTCATTTGTAAAGGAATACTTCTTTTCCAATCTTTTCTTCATGGTGACCTTCTTAATTTCCTTCGGTCTTTGCGCCCCAACTACAACTAGAACTCTTTTCTTGGTTTCAACTTTTGCAGCCACTGAGGTTTCAAGCCTAGCTACAACCCTCGGCCTTCTTAGTTTGCCCAAGTGTACTTCCATGTCATGTGCTTTGGTACATAAGTCATTGAACCCTTCAAAGGTCTGAGCCATGAGTGTCGTTGAAAGCTCATGTCGAAAATTATTGAGACACATCTGAATGAGTTCCAACTGCGTGAACTTTTGTGGGCATGCAAACGTCAAAGCTTGCCATCTTGCAATGAAGTCGGTGACTGGTTCGTTATCTCGTTGTTTGATCTCAATGAGTTACGGTACCCCAACAATTCTTTGGGTATTGCAGAACTGTTGGAGGATTCTTTAACCATGAAATCCCAACTTTGGATTGATCCTTCAGGGAGAGTCGAATACCAGGTAAATGTAGAACCTTTAAGAGATTACACAAAGAGTTGTAAACACAAGGCTTTATTTTGTGCTATTGGCCCACATCGTGAAAGGAAATGGGCAATATGTTGTTTAGGATCTCCCGTTCCTCCAAACATTTTGCAATCAGGCACTATTTATGATCATCCGAAAGCCCTTGTCATCCTTTTCTTCTGCCTTTTTTACTTGCTTCTTCACCATGTCATCAATCATGGCCATGAGCATCGGGTTTGCATTACTGCTCATTGGGTCAACGAAGAAATGTCCGTTGCCCCTATTAAACTTTGTTTTCGGGACTTCAAATGATTCCTCCTCAAAGCCAGATGCTTTCTGTTTGCCCCCTGTTACTTGGGCTTGCAAACTTTTGATTTGTTCCATCAGGTGAGACATTTCTTGGTCCATTTTCGCTAGTTATTCTTGCAGCGAAGCTACCTTCTCCTCCAACAGCTAAGGGTTTGAACTTTCTTCATCACCCACTTCCGCCACCATCACCGAAACAGCTTTTGTAACACTTCTGTGCTTCTTACTCATGGAGGATGATGATTTACTGCTCGAGGGGGAGACAGAGTTATCCCCTTCACTTATATTTAATACCTTTGGTTGTTCTTGCTTGGCCATAGACCTTGTTACAATTCCTGGCATAGGCATCGAGGTAGCAGTTCTCTTTGCTTGTTCGACCAACTTGGCAAATTGTTCCTCTGTGGTGGTGGAAACAGAATCTCTCTCACCATCGAAAGAGTTCAACTCTGACTCATTTGATTCTGTGGAATACTCAAGGTCGTCATTATAACTACCAAGAGCCTTTTCAATTGCACCCATAACGCTGGCTGCTACAGACTTCTGTTCTCCCTTTTTAAGGGTTTTGTTCCTCCTCTGCCTCTATCTCTTTGGGTTTGAGGCTTTAGTGGGGGTTTTCGGCCGAACTCCTACAAGCATGGAAGAGAAAACTTATGTCTCTTGGATTTTTATGATTGATGCAACGTTTCTCACAATTGGACTCATGAGTCGACGATTCGGCACGGATGAATTCTACAAAGCCGTCGAATTGTTGGTCTTTCGTTGAGCTAACGAATCCACCGCTTTCAGTTGGGCTAACGAATTAGCGTGATTTCGGGTTTGGCTGATCATCTCCTTGCCAATGTTCTTGATGATGGAACAGTTTTCCACAGATGCCCTCTTTTGAGCTTTTTCCGCAATCATATTGGAGTGCTCTACCTGTGTAATCAAAAGACCAAGTGTACTTTGAGTTGTGCGGGACTTGGCCAAGGTAATAGCGACTGCTATTGCTTCCTTAGCATCCTTCGCTTTTCCAAGGAAGTCCCACAAGCACCTTGTTGCTCGTACTACCATATATTGTTTGGCAACCTTTAACAGGTCTTCAGCTACTCCTTTGAGGCTTTTAGCCTTTTGGAGTAGCGAAGTGCTATTGTTTGTTTGAGCTCATGGTAAGACAGCCAAGAGCTTTTGTAACGACCCTGATTTTCGGTCGTTAAAAATTTCGTTAAATATTTGAATTTTTTTTTGTAATTGCTATTAATTTCCAAAGTTTGTCAAAATTACGTTTTTGCCCTTAAACTTTCGTTTATTTGCACTTTGGCCTACTTAGCAAGCCTAACTAGCTTTTGACCATCTAGTTGGAGAAACCGAGCTAGCAAGCTATCTAGTTACTTTTCCCTAACCGCAAAATGACCGTTTTGCCCCCCATTGGACACTTTGGACCTTTTGAACCCTAATCAAAGTATTGCATATTCTTTTTCTTTTAATTATTTTGATTTTATTCTTTGTCCATTGGACAATAGTTGTTAGGGAAACTATTATCCATTGGATAATAGAAACCCATTTGTTTATAATAAAAGTATATTTGGTTAAAGTACTAAGGATATATAAAAAATAGACTTTTTAAGTACTTTTGACTATTTTATATTAAAAGTGACCTAATATCTATTATCCATTGGATAATACATGTTAGGGGAAATTTTACCCATTGGATAAAAGAGTTGGTCTTTCAAAGTACTATGGTGTTAATTAGTTTAATACCTTTCATTTAAACCATGTGTGAAAGCACAACCATTTTTAATTGGAAAGGTACATGGTACTAAGATTCCTATGTACCCTTAATCTATTTTCTAATGGGGTTTTGATCTTCCCAAGTACATGGGTACATATGTATATATATATATATATATATTAGT
Organism: Rhododendron simsii; assembly: GCA_014282245.1. Taxonomy (NCBI): domain Eukaryota; kingdom Viridiplantae; phylum Streptophyta; class Magnoliopsida; order Ericales; family Ericaceae; genus Rhododendron; species Rhododendron simsii. Next base: position 22,418,105 of record CM024955.1, read on the forward strand.
ACTTAGATGGTTAAAATATTACCTAGTGTATCATATGCCTATTTATTAGTTTGTTGGGAAAATCCTAGCCTTTAAAGTCTACCTTTGATACTTAGTACAAAAAGTACTTAGATTTTATTGTTTGCTTGCATATGCATATATATATATATATATATTGTGTACTTGAGGAAGCAAGAGAGAGAGAGAGAGAGAGAGAGAGAGAGAGAGAGAGAGAGAAAATTCGGCTAAGAGAGAGAGGGAGAGAGAGAGAGGAAGGAAAGAAAGAAGAAGATTGGATTGTACCTTGGTTGATTCTCCATTATACTTTCAAATCTTTGGCCATGTACTCTTCCAAGCAAGACTTAACCTCCCTTGTACTTCCTTGATTTGTTTAACACAAGATCTTGTACCAATCTCTTTCTTGCCCACCAAGGATCAATCCTAGCCATTCAATTGATCCAAGATCAAATCTTGGTACAAAAGTAGCCATGCAAGCCTAGGATTTCCTTTGATTTTCCAAGATTCATGCCAAGTGTCAAGGTGAGACTTAGAGAGAGAGAGAGGAGAGGGCCAAGCTCTTGCCTATAAATAGAAGGCCATTCCAAGCCTTTCAAAGCACACCTCAAGCATTTGCTCTTCCTTCTCTCTAGAAACCATTTCTGATTTTCCAGGCGGCCTACTGCCCCTTCGGAAATCTCCAGTTTTCTCCTTCTTAGATTAGTTTTTAGAACCAACTTCCTTCGGGAAAGTTGTAGAACACTTCGAGAGCTTCAAGTTAGGCTCAAGAACCACCCCAATCGGTCAAGAAATGACCAAGTTATTGGCATCCGAAGTTCAGTAAAATCTCGGATTCCCAATTTCTGGACAGCTTACTGTCACCTCCTTCCTCACCATTTTTCTCCTACTTAGAGTAGTTTCTAGGATTAACTTTCTTCACGAGAGTTGTAGAGGGTTTCGAGATCTTCGATTTCAACCCAAGAACGACTCTATTCGGCCAAATATTGACCGAGTTACTGCCGTCCGAAGTTCGGTCCAGATTTGGAGTATTCACCACCCGTAGGATCTTCCAACTAGCTTGTTCGGCCCCGACTAGTTTCGGATCAAGGTAGGATACTCTTACCCTATTCCTATGTATATGTAAGATCCCGTTATCTTCCATTTCAAAGTATGTTATCTTTATAAACTTTCCATTTCAAGTATTTGTATTTTGATCTTGAAAATGATTATGAGCATGCTTATGTGAATTATTTGTATTACTTGTGGTATAAAATCAAGTTGGATGATCTAGTTAGTTTAATTTCAAGATTTCGATGAACGTTGAATGATTGAATGTGTGGAAGTCCAACGGCGGAAGTCTATGCATGATAACGAGACACGAGAACCGAGAAATGTAGAAACATGGCACCTAGGGTGTGGTTATCAAAAGGATAAGTTTTTCCGAGGTTGGAAATATTTTTGAAACGACATAATGACTAGTTTGGTAGCATTATGTGATGTGTGTGTGTGTGTGCCTATGGGAACCCGGCGCGGCGGAACCATAGTGAGGATACTTGGGAGACCGGCGCGGCGGAACCAAGGTTGGGTGTGTAGCTTGGTTATCCGCGGTACGGAGCCAATGCAATGTGTGCCAATGGGAACCCGGCGCGGCGGAACCATTGTGAGGATACTCGGGAACCCGGCGCGGCGGAACCGAGGTTGGGTGTGTATGGCTTGGTTATCCGCGGTACGGAGCCAATGCAAGTGTTTTTGAAAGGTTGATTTGTAAATGGAAAATGATTGACACGGTCTATGACGAGTCGCGTAGGAGAAACACGAGAGATCTTGGACACCAACGATAGATGGTTAACAAATGTAAATGTGTGACTGTTAGTGTTGTTGTAAGTGTTTTACCGTTATAAGGTTAGTGGGTAAGGGTTTCCTATTGAGCGTTGTAGCTCACGGTGTTGCCTTTTGGTGACCCTGGCATATTATATTGGTGGCGACGCCGGTATAATGTGTCAGACCTCATAGATGAGCAGGGCGAGATCTTCAGCTTGGAGGCGTACGGAGCCGAGGAGCTGGCTAGGATGGAAGAGCAGGCGGAGCTGTAGTTAGGAACCTTAGTTTCCTTTCCTTTTGTAATGAAAGTACTCTTTTGAGAGTTATTTTGTAATAAGAGCCAGACTCTTTTCTTTAAGTTTTCAATAACATTGTTTATTTAACGTACCCAAAATTCGGGGCGTTACAGCTTTCGCTTTGGAACCTCCTGATGAGTAGGCACTTCTTGTAAGACAGCCAAGAGCTTGCGCTCTGGAGCCTTCTAGTAAGCAGGCATTTCTGGCGAGACAGCCAAGAGCTTGCACTCTACAGCCTTCCAGTAAGCAGGAACTTCTGGTAAGACAGCCAAAAGCTTGTGCTCTGCAGCCTTCCAGTAAGCAGGTGCCGGAGAGACTAACACATCCCTCTAGGATTTTTGAATCCCCGTCATAGGATTCATCGGTGTCTTAAAAGTGAGTCCGTTGTTGGCCTTCATGATTGCAACTCCCATATTCGAATCTGTTGAAGCAAGGGACACTGTTAGAATAATGAGTTTTATTCTTCAAAAGATGGGATGAGAAATAGGTACCACTGGGCGTGCGAGAAATTTGTAGACATAAATTTTGAACCGTAGAATTTACCCACACTTCGAAATCTATATCTCAAATATCCATTGTTCAAGCAAACAGTGCTAATTGTTTATATGGAGGCTCCTATTTCCAATTTGGATTTCAAATCGTTAATTACATACTACAAAAGTAAAACCTCCGATTAATACAAAGTAAATAACACGAAACGGACTAGAACAATTTAATTTTATTGATGATTGCAATTTAAAACCCTTGTTTACATCAAAACAAAGAATATTTGATACATTTAGAGGGATTGGAACCCTTTACCTATCACTTGGTATGCTTACTCTTACTAATCTTCGAAGTTTGCTGAAGATTGCAGGTGGTAGTGGGCGAGTAGGTCGCTTAGTGGTTGTAGATTGTAGTGGTTTTGCTTGAATGGAGTATATTTTCTCTCTCTCTGTATATTTTCTACATTGAGGGAGAAGAGGTGTGTATAGCTTTTATGTTTGGGCGGAAAGTATGATGGTGAAGATTTGAGAGATGACGTCTGAGATCCCTTCCTTTGATGGTGGACCTCATATTTATAGGGGCTTCCTTCATCAGATGCTTGGCTGCCAAATAATTCCTTTGAATTTGAATAGTTGTTGCTAGAGGATAGGATGTAATCATATCTTCTCAGTCTCTTCAAATTTTGAATGTTGATTGCATCAGATGGCATCCACCTTGGAATATTCTTCTTCTTCCACAGAAGTGTTTCTTGGGCTCTACGTACCACCTGATTTGAGTCTATGTGAACCCATATTTGGTTTGTATGGCCTGCAAAATGCGGACCTACATGGTTCAACCGAATATTTGATTTGTAGGCCATGCGAAAAATATGGGCTTACATGGTTCAACTAATTTGTAGTCCTGCTACTTCTTCCGCAGGCTCATATACTTGTTAGGCTTGTTAGACCAACACATGTTTGTTGATTCACGGGCTCATTGGGTCAACGTGCTTTTAGGCTCTTTATATGCCTTTTAGTCCGCAAACCCAACATATGATACATTGATGATATTCATCAATCTTTGGTTGAAATTTATGTGCCAACAGTACAACTCATTTGCATCATCAGGATAAGAATTTTCACATGCATGAAGATGCTTGTCACCTTCTGTTCAACTTTTTAACTAGCAGAACAAGTCTCATCCTTGTTTCTTAATGAACTTACCAAGGAAATTATGTGATCCAAGAGGTGCAACATTGCCTTCCTTCTAAATCTTCTGTTTCTAGTTGCTCCTAGACTTGCCGTAAAATGACTTTGCTGAGGTTCTGACATGAACATATTGTGTGTTTTTATTTTCTTCCGATGTTAATATGTCTGCTACCTTGTCCAATAGGATACATGGGAATCATTTAGCAAAGCTGCCATTTATTGGGACGCGGTATATTTATCGGTGTCAAAGGATGTGTCATCGGCTTCTAAATGGAATTGAATCAGTATGTTGTGTATGATATTTTAGTGCCCAACAAATATAAATTAATTACTTTTCATTAGAGGGTTTCTACAATTTTATAGTGTTCCAGTTTAGATGTGTATTTGATCATACTGGGGTTTCATTTCATTATTGGTAATACATGAAGATGCCACTTCATTTCAGACTGAGTGCTTGATGTTTCTACGTCTTATTGATTCAAGTGCTCGACTCCTATCGAGGTAATGGTGGAGCTGCTAGAACAGAACATAATTTCCACTTAAAGAAATTTGATTGAGACAAAAATTGGGTGGATGGTTTCCCAGCTTGCCAGGGCGGTATAAATGGTGGTGGTAAACTTGCATCGCTGATGGTATAATATGTTGTCTCATGGAAGCTCCCAAGTGTTCAAACAGCATTTACACTGCCACGCTTACTTGTTATATTCCCACCCAATGTCTAATAATGGAAGGGTGAGACTTAAGCCACTGAGGTCTCACGTAGTGAACTCCAGTTGATTTAACTGTTGATCTTAAACATTCCTTTAAACTTGAGGTGACTTGTAAATGAGTTTCTCTATGTACCTATATTCAGTTATAGGCTTCTTGAATTACCTACAGACATGATGTTACTTGTTATGTTACCTATATTCTAGGCATTGTATGCTGAATGATTTGGTTCTCTAGCCATGTGCGCAGATGGGGTTTCATCCTTGATTCTGAGTGTCTCCAATGTAATAGGGGAATGGAATCTCATGGCCACTTATTTTTTGAATGTCTTTTTTTGGGTCAGCTCTACTGTCATTTGCCAAGGGAAAATGGAATTTTTAAATGGAACTTGAATCTTGCTGGTTGAGCACAGGGTTGGGAAATCTTTGATGAATGCCATGTTTAAAGGTTATACTATCAATGGCTGCTACTATATATGATATTTGGATGGAATTTTGGAACAGCATAAGAGCTGTCTGTGGTTTCTGAGACGAAGTGTAATATCAGGGCTTGCATTTGTACATGAAGGGCAAAGGGGTATCCTAGAAGCTTATCTCAATAGGTTACTCTAATGATTCGTATAGTCCTTATACTTCATATCATGTTAGCTATGTCCAAGTCTTGTTCTGAAAATTAGTGGCTTTTTTGGTCTTTGGATTATAGCATTTAATTGACATCAGTTGTTGGTGGTATAAGTTGGTTTGTTTGCACTTTCCAGGGATGGCCAGTTGATTGTGTGGTTTGGTTTGTGTTAGTAAATGTGCTTACCCAAAAACAGCAAATGCAGATACCCTTAGACAAGAAGCCCTCATTGGATACGCTCAGATTGATTTGGTGTTCCTTGGAATATGCCTTCTTGGTGTAAAACTTTTCCAGAAATGCTCGTAACAGTTTCTTGTAAAATGCAGATTGTGTAACTTTAGCACTGGCCATATTCCGTGTTTTGAAACTGTCTTGGTGACAGTCTATCAGGCTCATGATTCATGAGTGTACCCTTTTGTTTTCTACTAATCAAAAAGGTTTAGAGGGGGAGACCAGAGTTACAAACTACCGTTAGGGAAGAGGGGCTTCCAACTGCTATAGCATGTTCAGCCAGTGAGCCAGTACCACCCATTTCATGAGCATCCTCTGATACCATGTAAAATGCTTTTTCAGAAGTGAGACGCTTGGGCATTTGCAGTAAGGTTTAAAAGGTTGATTGACCCTCTCTTTTAGTCATAAAGCTTTCCACCTTGTTATTTAGTTATTGTTAAGAAAAATTCCATATTTTGAGGAAGCACGCTTTTCCCTGGATATAATAATTGTCTATCACCTTCTATGCTCCATATTGGACCCACACCTGCATATGAAATTTTTCATTTCAGGAGTGATTCTTATTCTTGTTATAAAATTTTTGGTTGCGTGTTGGTTTTGTTTGATTTAAATCCACACATTTATCTCTTATTATTGGGTCAAGCGATTAGGACATTGATATGCCTTTGTCCTAAGTTAAATTTCTGAATCTATTGTCAGGTGCTGTGCTCCATGAAGGTTGAGAAACTTGTCATACGTGTTGTCTCTGACCTTGTGAAAACATGGACTTCTGTCTTTGGTTTCAAGCCGCTTGAAGAACCCGAAAAGAAAGAAATGAAGCGCATGAATTTAATTATGTTCCCTGGCACACAAATGTTGCAGAAACCTTTACGAAGGCAGTTCACTGAAGGGGGAAGTGCTTTTCATTAGTAATTTTGTTACTATCAAACGGAGAATGTCATTTTTGGGAAGACAGGTTCAAAGGGTCAACAATAGCTCAAAGGGACTTTCTTTTGAGGTATGTTTGCTTTCTTTTCTCATTGGCTTTTTGTTCTTCACTCTCAGTAGCTGTTCGCACAATATCCACACATTCTTGCCTCTGTCTTCTTATTTCTGTAGTTGTCTTCTTTTCTTTTCTTTTTTTTGCATGCATATATAAATTGTCCTTTGTCGTATTTTGATGAGGAAATTTATAAAATATAGATGCTGATATAATTGCTTTTATCCAATCCCCACTAACACCCCGTCAACGAAATTTTTACGTACTTATACCCCTTGAACTCACAAGCAAAGCGAGATTGTTAATTTTTCTGTTAAAGTAATGAAAAAGTGTCTAAAGTTCCTGAAATACTCGATCTTAAGCATAACAGCATGTTTTGGTTAAACGGATGGTTCTTCTTTTCTCTCTATAACATGCTTACAATCTTCACAGCATTTTCTCATTAACAAAATGGTTCAACATCTATCACAAGGATATTTTAGTTGTGCTATTATGGTCATCAAATTATTAAAAGCATCTTTGAAGAAATCGAATACATGTATAAAAGAGGCATGTTTTTAGAAATGCTTATTATTTTCTGTTTTGTGACCTATCCTTTCTTGTAATCCACTACCACTGAAGTTATTTCTAAAACAGAGCAACCAGACCTAAAATCAAGGAAACAAGAACAAAAAGAAACAACCAAAGGCAATGGAAAGAGAACAAAAATCGTATTTGATTGAATAGAGTTGTGAACAGAAAAAAAAATCAAACAAGTCACATGAGACACTCCAATACTTCAAAACATGCCAAACTTCTTTGGTCTAGCTCAAACATTTGCATAGTCATTGGAAATTTTTTTGTGTGAACCTTGAATCTCATGGCTTGTATAGTGTGTACGATTAATTAGCCTAGCAGTAACTAATTCATGTTGCATTTGACAAATAACTTATGATTATTTAATCCTCTTATGTGGTTATTTTACTTGTAAAAATGGCATTTATTTCGATCACATTATAGACCTATTACTTAGCCCAATATATCCTTATAAAATAGAAAAGTTATCTTTAATCTTTGCTAGATATGCTAGATTATGTCACTTTTTTTTATAAGCAATTTTTTTTATTGATCTTTGAGTTTGAAAATTACAAAAATTAAAAGGATTAGGGCAAATGAAAATGAAAATTAATTTTCACAGCTACCCGAGACCCAAGAGTTCGTTGAGGACCAACCAAACCCTAAAACACAACCCCTAACCCGAACTCCTGCCCTATACTACGTGAAACATGTTGCCGCCTTAACACCCAAGACCTCAATCGATTAGGATCCGAAACGCCGCCACTATCGCGCAGACTGCCGTGAACCCGTTGAATGTCACAGGTCCCAAAAACGCTCCTAGCCAGCCACGGACACCTCGCATCCCAACCTCCACCCATTGCCGCCGCACACACTCATCTGATGCACCCAAAAACAACCCTAGAAACACCACCTGCTGCCGAACCTCTCAAACCCCCATGTTGCTACCGAACACCTCAGATCCGAGAACCCTTGCCGTCACCACCGCTGCGACCCCCACCTAGAAAAAGAAACCTGCATAAAGAACGCACCCAAAACACCGCCGACCACCCAGCCGCTGCCGTCCTGAAACGGATCCCAGTCCGACGGAGGGGCCGGGGAACCAGCAGGCACAGTGCCGTTAGGCAATAAAGCGGCACATCCAGCAATGATAACTGGTGTGAGGTTGCCGAGAACGAGAGGGCCACAAGGCCGTTGGGCAAGAAATCGGCACAACATCCAGCAATGAAGACCGGCAGACCCTCTCCGGTTAGGAAGCGGAAACGAGGGGAGGAGAGAAGGAAGGAAAACCAAGGAGGGGAAGCGACAGTAGGGGAAGAGACGGTAGATCCGAAAAGGAAGGAGAGGAGGAGCCCGGGGGAGGAGGACGCGCCAAGAGATCGGGAGTCAGATTATGTGTCACTTTTTATTTCCTGATTACGTAAGGTACAAAATATACTAGTTATCTTGCTAGATATGCTAGATTATCCGTCACTTTTTATTTCCTTATTACGTACGGTACAAAGCACTCAATATCCCTGTTTGGGTTCTTTGTTTTTGATCGGTGCCTTGTTTGGGTTCTGTTGGTGAAATTTCTGCAGATTATGTTTTTAATAAACTCAGAACAACACCAGAATGGCTGAGGCGCGGGTATCTCGCTTTCTTTAAGGAGATATAGCCTCTGCGGTGGGTAAAACCCAAATAACCGATGCAGCAGACAACAACTATTCTCCCCCAGGATACATCAGCCCAACACTCGAGTTGTATGGCTCTCACACACTCTGCACCAGTGGTGTGAGCCCAAAGCTCCACCGAATAAAAACACTTTTCTTTGCCCGAATTAGTGAAAATAGTTTTCCCTTTGTTTTTTACTACTTCACTTACTTCCCTTAGAAACACCTGAAGAAGTCCTATATATAGTCATTCGGTAGAAACCCAATTAACTATGTATAACTTAACACATTAATTAATAAGACTTCAGTTAAAGACTTAACTAAACTCTAACGTTAATGATATTAGATTAATTAATATACTTCATTTAATATGAAAATGTAACAACAATCCCCCACTCATTTGAGTATTAAATAAAGTAAAAAATATATTACCAGGCAAAGAGGAATTATTATGCATCATGAAGGTGTGCTCTGCATTGAACCTCCAGTAGTGAAACAGTAACCTCTACTCCAGAGTCAGTAGTTTGCTCAGCATTGAACTAAGACTGCTTAGGGGAAATAAAGAATTGCTGCTCACACATAATAACTCAGGTGTTGACATGAGCTTTATTAGCCAGCACTTTACGGTCTTGCGCTGATCCCAGTTTTCATAAGCGTATTTGAGATTAGCCCTAATCTCATAGGAAGCGGCCCCACTCCCACACTTACATAGGTGAAATCTGTCAAGAGTGCTCCTGTAATACTAACACCCCACTCATACGAGCTACAGACTTTCATTAAGAGTTTAAAAACTCAACCCTCCAACCTTACAGGATAAATGCACTTACATCTTAGGGATGGACATAAATAACATCAGTGCATTTCTAACGATCACCATATGATTTGTTCTTCCCATTGAACCCGGTTACAGGATCTCTGGTCCCCAGGTTGGGTATCCTCATATGTAATTCATGATTGTATGGGCTTCAACCCCATCCCCCTCGATGTACTCCAAACCCTTTCTCTTGCCAAGGCCTTAGTTAATGGATCTGCAAGATTAACACAAGATTTAACATAATCCACATTTATGATGCCACTACTCAAATAGGATCTCACAATACTGTGTTTTCTTCGTATGGGTCTGGATTTACTGTTGTAGTAACGGTTATTTACTCTACCAATTGCAGCAGTGCTATCACACCTGATTAACACAGGAGGAATTGGTTTTTCCCAACAAGGGATTTCATGCAATAAGTCTCGTAACCAATTTGCCTCCTCACTTGCTGAAGATAAAGCTATTAGTTCAGCTTCCATAGTCAAATTAGCAATAATTGTTTGCTTTTTCGACTTCCAACATATAGCACCACCTCCCAAAGTAAAAACGTAACCTGTAGTAAAGAGAGAATCACCTGACAAGGTATTCCACTCGGCATTACTATACCCCTCAAGTACAGCAGGATACTTTTTATAAAATAAGCCATAGGCTCTGGTACCAGATAAGTATCTCATTACTCTTTCTATAGCATGCCAATGATCACTATTCGGCTTGCTAGTAAACCTGCTAAGTACTCCAACTGCGTAAGCAATGTCAGGTCTAGTACAATCAGTCGCATATCTCAAGCTACCAATCATGCTAGCATATTCCTTTTGATTTATCACCTCATTATCATCTTGAACAGGAAAAAGATGCATACTAGCATCAAAAGGAGTAACAACATGCTTGCAATCAAGATAGTTATACTTCTTTAAAATTTTCTCAACATAATGCGACTGGTCAAGAGAAATTCCTTCACTTGTTTTAGTAATCTTTATACCCAAAATAAAATTAGTTTCACCAAGATCTTTCATATCAAAATGGCTATTAAGCATATTTTTTGTCTCATTTATAATATGCATATTAGAGCCAAATATCAAAAGATCATCTACATAAAGACTGATAATCACATGTGAACTCTCACATGATTTATAGTAGATGCACTTATCACTCTCATTAATTTTATAACCATTCTCAATCATGCAGGAATCAAATTTTTCATGCCATTGTTTAGGAGCCTGCTTTAAGCCATAGAGGGACTTTGTTAACTTACACACCTTGCTTTCTAGTCCGGGCTCCACAAAATCCTCGGGTTGGTCCACATAAATTTCCTCATCTAGATTCCCATTTAAAAAAGCTGTTTTTACATCCATTTGATGAATTTTCAAATCACAAATTACAGCCACTGCAATTAACAATCTAATGGATGTCACACGTGTAACCGGAGAAAATGTGTCAAAAAAGTCAAGATCAGCATGCTGTTTAAAACCCTTTGCAACTAGTCTTGCTTTATACTTATCAATTGACCCATCCGGTTTAAGCTTTTTTCGAAGGACCCATTTACATCCAATAGATTTACAACCCGGTGGTAAATCTACCAATTTCCATGTTTTATTAAAAATTAGTGAATCCATCTCATCATTTATAGCCTCTTTCCAAAATATAGTATCAGGTGACGATAAGGCTTCTTGTAAAGAAATAGGAGTATCATTCACATTATAAACATGAAAGTCGGGGCCAAAATCTTTTTCAACTCTAGCTCTTTTACTCCTTCTAAGTTCAACTTCCGTATTCACTTGACTTTGAACAAGAGGAGTAGAAGAATTAGGTTCGGACAAAATGTTTTCTGAGAAAACTTGACCCCCACTATTTCTTGATTTAAATGCAGATTTTTCTTCATGAAAAGTAGCGTCACTTGATTCAATAATGACATTATTTTTTATATCGAAAAATTTATAGGCTGTACTATTTACCACATATCCTAGAAAAGCACAGGTGGTAGTTCTTACACCCAATTTTGGTATATTAGGGTCTGTAAGCCTTACAAAAGCTAGACAACCCCAAACTCTCAAATGTCCCAAATTTGGCTTACGCCCCTTCCACACCTGATAAGGTATGAGTTTTGTTTTTTTATGTGGTACTCTGTTTAACACATAACAAGTAGTTAAAACTGCCTCACCCCAAAGATTTGATGGGGCACTTGAATCAATAAGCATGGCATTAGTCAACCCAATCAATGTTCTATTTTTTCTTTCAGCTACACCATTTGATTGAGGTGAATATGGTGGTGTAATCTCATGGATAATTCCCAGTGATTGAACAAAGGAGTCAAAGCCAAAAGATACATATTCTCGACCTCTATCACTTCTAATTCTCTTAATCTTCTTTCCAAATTGATTTTCAACTTCTTGAAGGAATTCTTTGAATTTCTCAAATGCATCACTTTTATGTTTTATCAAATATACAGTAGTATATTTTGAAAAATCGTCAATAAAAGTGATAAAATATCTATTCCCACCACGGGTTAAAATTCCTTCAAATTCACATAAATCAGTGTGAATTAATTCTAACAATTCGGTAGTTCTTTGAACACTTTTATGAGATCTTTTTGTAATCTTTGCTTGACTACAAGTTTCACACTTGTTAAACACTTTTGTCAATTTGGGAATTAATCCAATACTACTCATGATTCCCACATATCTACTATTGATATGACACAAGCAAGCATGCTAGAAATTAAATGAAGACATCATGTAGATAGAACTTGTAGATGCTTTATTAATTTCAACATTTAGTTTGAACATTCCATCACATGCATAACCTTTACCCACAAAAGTTCCCTTTTTAGTTAACACATACTGATCAAATTCCATAGTTTGCTTGAAGCCAGCCTTGTTTAAAAGATAACTTGACATCAGATTTTTCCTCATGGACGGGGTGTATAGAACATCTTTTAAAGTCAACACTTGTCCAGAGGTAAACTTCAAATCAACCTCACCACTCCCAAGCACTTTTGTTTTGCTAGAGTCACCTAGCATAACCGTTTTTTCTTCATCAAAGGGAGTATACACTTTGAACCAAGTCTTATCATAGCAGACGTGCCTATTAGCACCAGAGTCTGCCCACCACCCTTCTACATATTGAACCATGCAAATGTCTGTAATCATCGCCACAAATGGCTCCTGAATAACGTTTGCCTGTGGAACAGGACCACGTTTTCGGAACTTGCAAGTTCGAGCAATATGCCCACTTTTGCCACAGACAAAGCATCCATTGTTTAGTTGATTTTCCAAAGGTGGTCCTTGGTTAAAGTTTTTATGAAATCCTTTGTTGTGAGATTTTCCATTTTTTTTAGAAATCTTTTTGTGAGGCTGCATATAAGCATTCTTAGGAGACTGATTTTTTGGGTTGGCTATGGTTACTAGCAGAAATATAATTTACCTTTGTGGAATGCCCAATACCTTCTTGTGTCAATAGTGCATCTTGCCCTCTGGCCTCCTCCTCCACACGGATGCGTGTGATCAAGGTCTCTAGGGACGTCTCTTTTTGCTTATGGCGCATCGTCTTTTGAAATTCCCTCCAAGACGGTGGTAATTTATCAATGATGCCTGCTACCACAAGATTGTCCCCAATCTTGATGCCTTCGGATGTCATCTCCGCTACTATCATCTGGAAATCTTGAGCTTGCTCCACAACCGATTTTCCATCCACCATTTGAAAGCGAAAAAATCGGCTAGCTGCATACTTCTTTGCTCCTGCCTCTTCAGTATCATACTTGCTCTGTAAAGCTTTCCAGATTTTCTTGGCAGAAGAATAAGTTGTATCATAGTAATCATAAAAGTGATCAGCAAGGCAATTCAAGAGATAATACCGACACTTGTACTCATCTGTGTTGTAATTCTCCACCTGCTCTTGATGAGCTTCATATTCTTCGTCGTTCATCTCGTCGACATTGACCTTGCTTGGATTTTTCCCGGTGAGAATGTACGCAACCTTGAGAAGGCTGAGGTAGAAAAGAACTTTTCCTTTCCACCTCTTGAAATGGGCTCCCTTGAACCTGAAGGGCTTGTTGAGATCGCCAGTGCTGTCATTGGTCTTTTCTGGTGCTTGCTCCATGCTTACTATCTCCTTAAAATTGTTGGTGAAATTTCTGCAGATTATGTTTTTAATAAACTCAGAACAACACCAGAATGGCTGAGGCGCGGGTATCTCGCTTTCTTTAAGGAGATATAGCCTCTGCGGTGGGTAAAACCCAAATAACCGATGCAGCAGACAACAATTATTCTCCCCCAGGATACATCAGCCCAACACTCGAGTTGTATGGCTCTCACACACTCTGCACCAGTGGTGTGAGCCCAAAGCTCCACCGAATAAAAACACCTTTCTTTGCCCGAATTAGTGAAAATAGTTTTCCCTTTGTTTTTTACTACTTCACTTACTTCCCTGAGAAACACCTGAAGAAGTCCTATATATAGTCATTCGGTAGAAACCCAATTAACTATGTATAACTTAACACATTAATTAATAAGACTTCAGTTAAAGACTTAACTAAACTCTAACGTTAATGATATTAGATTAATTAATATACTTCATTTAATATGAAAATGTAACAACAGGTTCTTTTAGAGCTAAAGACAAGAGAATAAGGGAAATTGTCGTCGTGATTATGTTCTCCTTTGGGTTTGCTGAGAATCAATTAAATAGTTGGTAAAAATAAAAATTTCCCTATTTTTTAAAATTTCCGATTATTATAGGCTCAAATAAGCGTAATACCACAACTAAACTTCTCATTCGTAGTAACTCTATGGAAAGCTGTACAAATTCAATGTCCTTACTGACTGGCTGTCTAATTTTGTTTTCCTCTTCGGCTTTTACTGCCATCAGCTTGAATTGATCTAATCCTTGCCAGTTTTGCACCCTGACTCAGCAATGGTTTCCCAGTTTCTTGCCTTATTCTATAGGGGATGCCTTTTTCATTTTTTTTCCAGAAATCAGCACAACTTTAGTCCCATGTCTTTCCTACTGTATTTAACATATTTGCTGCAGAAATACCATGAGGTTCTTATATTTATTGGAATTCTATAAACATAGGTGGTAGAATAGGTGGGAGCAAAAAAGAATACAGCACTCCTGTATTTGATTTGATGTTTATGCAGTCTTTTGGCATTTCTTTTGCATTAGCCAGAATTCTCTCTCTCTCTCTCTCTCTCTCTCAGTTGCTGATGTTTGTGTTCTTGCACAGGAGCATTTTGCAGTGTATATATCTTGACTAGGATGCCCGTGGAGTTTTAAGCGCATCATGTTAGGGGGTCAAAGCGAGGTCTGGTGATAATTGTAGTTTACTTTTGCTAATGACTATATTTGTGGCATAGATGAATGGCTGGATGTTTACAACAAACAAAAAACTGTCTGGCTTTTGGCTGCTCCTATGGAGAAGCGTACGACTACTAACACTAGTTGTTTTTATACTGGTACAGCTTTATAATGGAATCACAGCCATCAAAATTTTGTATCACGAAAACCAGTTACTATGGTGACGCCTTTGAAAACCTTTACCCAAAAAATAAAATAAAATAAAATCCTTCCAAAACAAAACACACACTCTCTCTCTCTCTCTCTCTCTCTCTCTCTCTCTCATCACCGCAACTTTTCCTGTCTCCACAACACCATCTCCTGCATGTCCCCAAAAAATTTGATTTCTTGCTACTTTGGAGGTTTGGACCTGCTGAGAGAATGATAAATTGAAGCCTGCAAATACTTCACTGGAGTCACTCGAAATATGAAGAATCCAGGACCGAAAGGGAAATTATACAATTTATACTCTTTCCTCATAGGAAACCAAAACCTCCCCCTCGAGTAGACGAAGCTGAATTTGGACTCTCTGTCCTCGTCGAACAAAGTCATATAGAAGGATTAACACCATCTTTGCTCTGATAAACCGGCGCGCTCTCTTTGTCCTCGACCGTCAATCATGAGAGTGACAACAAAGCTATCGTCATAAACTATCTAGAATTGGATGATATTGTCCGTAAAAAAAATCTATCACAAAAAAAAAGGGTGAAGGGTTATAAATTGGCACGGAAGTAGTTTCCATTTTTCACATGTAGTGAGTGGCGCAAGCGGATTGCCATCTATTCTCATTCTTTCCCTTCACAAATCCACTCTATAAATCTGTTGCTCAAAAACACCCCAAATCGGACACTAATTATTTACAAGGCCCTATGTGAAGCCATTCTTCTTCTTCTCCTCCTTGCAATCAACATTGAAGCTATGTTCCGGAATGAAAGATCCAATAAAAATATTCAATTAATTGAATTTCCACACCATTAAGGATTCAGCATGACATAAATTCTAGCCCAGATTTCAGATGTATAACTTAGACTACATGAATCAAAATGTAAAGAAACACCAGTTGAATTAGCATTTTACAAAGGTGGCATTCCTGTTCCCAACCCTAATTATAAATGCGGCATCTTACTTCATCAAATGCACTTTCGGATGTGAATGTACTCTATTTCTCCTCCAACATCTCATTGCACTTTCAAACCTGCTGCATCCCACAGGTCGTATCACTTCATGGGGATGTGAAAAATGCCAACCGACTTCTTCCAAAACTGTCAGGACTCAGGAGGATGGATCTCAAACCAGAAGAGGCATACTAAACATCGAGCCCTTCCGGAACTTTTAGAGATCAACACAGAAGTGGTATATCTGGTTGAGGTTGCGAGCTGTCAGAGTTGTCTGGGACCAAGGGACTCTTTTGGAACTCATTTCTTAGCTGTCCACAAGCAGCACTTGCATCCAGGCCTCGTGTTTGGCGTACACTGGCAGTTATTTTATGTGATTCTAGAGCAGCTTCAAATGCGGCCACCTGCCAAAATTATAACATGATTAATATAAGTGGCAACTTTAAGAATTATGCTGTGTTGGATCATAGGAATTTTTTCCTCCAGAAGTACGAAAAAAATCAAGTAAGAAAAAAAATTCAAAATGAAATGAATCAAATGATACAAGGAAAAATGTAGGGAAATGATTTTGCCACTCTCTTTTTTGTCAACGCCACTTCCCTGCAAGTGTATTTGCACTAAAAATATACTTGCAGGGGAGTGGCGTTGACAAAAAAGAGAGTGACAAAATGTATCCATTTTTACTTCTTCAATTAAAAAAACTGATCTAGTTGAAATTTTTAGTTTACTACTCCCTCAGTCTCTTTTTAAGTGTATCCTATGAAAGACATACAATTTTCGGATTAAAAAGTAAAGAACTTCCGTGCATAATTTTATAACTTTTTGGCACCAATTTAAAGAACTACAGAGTAATTCAGATCTTTAATTTGGAGCAAATAAATTGAAAAAATTATGCACGGAAGTACTATCATTTTTTATCTGAAAATTGAACGTCTCTTTGTAGGGGACACTTAGATCCAAACTAGTAACCAAACTAATTGATTTCAACTCAAATGATACAAACATATCAAATATTTCAACAAGTTGAAGGACGAATAAGAATGCATCAATTTCATCCACGTAAAGGATTATGGGGTTATGCAAGAAAAATGAGAAAATAAACATACAGCTTTTCTATAGGGACGCCGGTATTCGGAACCTTCAATTGGATTGAAAGGTATCAGGTTCACATGATAACCACGTCCCCACTCATGTAGTAGCTCTGCAAGTTCTATCGCATGCTCTACTGTATCATTGACTCCAGCTGCCAATAAAAGCCACATCAATTTTGTGTTGTTCAATTATTTGAGAGGGGAAGGTAACAGAAAGTTTAGGTTCCAAATGACAATACCTAGAAGTGTGTACTCAAAAGTTACCCGTCGACTGGTCTCTTGGAAGTAATCTGTGCAATCTTTCATAATTGCATGCAGAGGGTAGGATTTCGCACTAGGCACAATTGTTTCCCTAAGTTTCTGGTTTGGAGCATGTAAGCTGATGTACAAGGAAGCGGATGTGGGGAGAGAAAGATGAATAAACAAAAATATAATGATGACAGCAAGAAAACACAATAGGAAAAGATATTAAGACAAATGGTATTTTAATATAAAACTAGAGCGAAACTACACCTCATGAAGATTGCATATAACGCAGAGAATATTCAAAAAGAAAAAAGAAAACGAAAGCTCTGAAATGTGCAAATACATACTACATATCCCCAATACAACACATAGAAAGTATCTATTTCTTCGAAGCAACAAGCGCAACAGATGTACAAGGAAGTCATTTCTCAATACAATGTCCAAAAAAAGGGATAAGAATCATATGATTGTGGACCAAGTCAAATAAATCATTTAAACAGGCGATTCTTGAACAATGGCAAAATTATTCGTATTTTAACAATAAAGTACCTGACAGCCAAGGTGGACTGAAGTTTGTGAGAAGCCAACTTTTTTATTGTGTTGGGAACCCCAACTGTCGAAATTGTCATCATTCGTTGCCCAATTTGCACGTCCTTAAAAATGGCAGCAGGGAAGGAGGAAAAGAAGAAGATAAGAACACAAAATGAAGAAAGTAGGATTCGAAATCCAAAAGCTTACAATTGTTGCACTATTAAGTATTAACTACCAGTAGAGGTACCTTCATTGAGGGAGAATTGTGCTAAAACATCAATGGAATAAGAGAGGAACCGCAAGTATGAAAAATCCATACACTTGAAAAACTTCACAAGAACCACCTTTGATGCAACTGTAAGGTTGCTGAATTCAAATGCTACAAAATTTGTAACTAAAATTGCTTCCCATTTTTAAACCATAGGAAACCTGATGAATTCTGAGAAAGTAAATATGTATTCAAACAAGTATTTTGCATTCCAGTAATCTTAAAACAAATAGCCCTGATTTTTTTTTGACAAGAAATATATAGCCCTGATAGATGATAGTAAAGCTCACAAATAATGTCATTAATTATAGTACTATTTCACCAAGTAAAGATGTCAAAGTGTCTACTTTAAAAGACATCATCTGCTTCAGAGAGGTTAAAAAATGTCCACCAACTGCATGATAGCATTAAGGAATTGTAAATGCACCTTATTCAAGCATTGATGCGCTTCAAGAACTGCTTTGAGGTTCAGCATAGGCTCACCCATTCCCATGAAGACCACATTTGTAACCCTTTGCTGGAAGAGCTCCTCTATCGCCAAAACCTGTGCACATGAAAAGTCTGACACTTTGAACGACATATAGAAGTGAGACATTGCAAGATACCAAGATTGATAGTGAAAATAATAACTACAAGAAACGAAGACAATGCTTGTATAAACAAGACTTTGTAGACCTAAGGAGATATCCATAAGGACAAACCTAGTTTCGTTTATGCTGATGGAGGATCTTACATTAATTGCACATCAATTGGTTTCTTTTCAATATAGTCTAACATCAATGCAGCTCCTGTTTGAGGAGTCTAGACTCTAGAGATAAATAAAATAAAATAAAATAAAAAGATGTGACAAGAACCTGCTCTATAATTTCATGTCTCTGAAGGTTCCTTGAGAATCCCCCCTTGCCAGTAGCACAGAATGAGCAGCGCAAAGGACAGCCTACCTAAATAAAATCATAACGGAGGAAATAACATAATTTAACTTAAATCACATCAATAATTACCTGCACATGCATAGAACCAACCCATTAACAGAAACTTATTCTAGTCAAAAGTACCTGTGATGAGACACATGCAGTAAGGCGAGCAGAGCCTTTATCATCTTTAACTGGTATACCGACTGTTTCAACTAGTCTGTTGTCCTCTAACTTTAATAATAACTGCACAATCAGTCATGAGAAGAGAATTTGTGAATCCGAAAGACAACCTGCACGGAGAAAGGAAGGGGGAGGGGAGCAAGAGGGAGGAGATTTTCAATGCAAGATTCATAGTTAATAAACTGGCCCAAATCAGCTTGTAAAGGATAAATATCTCCACTTTAGGTATAAAGCTATAGCTAAGCGGGACTATTGATCCAAATATGTATTCTTCTCAAGCATTGTTTAGTGCTTCAAAAGTTTAGAAAAAGTTATCCTGAAGACTGGACAACAGTGTTAAACTCCTGATAATTTTTCGTCCCCATTTTTTGTTTATATGAGACGAATATTCTCAACAAAAATAACTTAATATCGAGATGGGCTCTATAGGGATGTAAAATGAACCAAGCTACTTGTGTTCAATTCCTAAAAGCTCATCGGACAACATACTGTCACACAAAACAAACCAAAGCTTGAACATGTTTTGAAGCTTGTCAATCTTTGAGTTCGGCTCAACAAGCTTATATTACATGAGAAATCGAAGACTCGGGCTAAGCTTGTAAGCATAGAGAAATAGTTCGCAATGGGGAGGACGATACGACCTCAAAATCAGTCTCCATGCGGGTTCTCAAGCGCTGATGTTGAATCAGAACGAAAATTTTATGCTGAATCAGAGAACTTGCGATGTGATAAGCCCATCATTTGAGCCAACTATAACAAAGGAGAAACTTTCATTTCTGAGTGGTTTCTTTCTTCTCTTATTTGGGATCAAAATCTTTCACTCTTTGTTTCACTTGAGGACGTTAGCGCCTGCTGATCCGGTTATAAGCTTTGAATCTATATCACAAAGTGCTAGTCCAATTGATCAAGAAATCTCTCTCTCCAAAGAACTGGCAGGGAAAGTTGCACCAGTTTTGATATGAGCCCATTTTGAAAATTGTGATCTAAGATAACCCATTTCAGTTTGCAAAATCTGAGGATGCAATATTTTTTTTCATTTTCTACTATCATGTACAAATATTGCCCCATATAGAAGAAAATCTCCATCCATTTTGCACTGTCAACTATCATGTATTAGACGAGAGGCAAGTGTGGTGGTGCCTACAGTCCAGTCACCAGTTCTTGGGAAGCCAGGTCAGGACTACAACAAAGAAAAAACCCATAAGAACATCACAGTCTTATTTTCACCACCGCATCCATTCTCTAAGCACAACCATATCATCACTTCCACTACCTTAAGCATCACCATCACCACCACAGCTATTTGTCTATCATGTCCTGAGAGTTCAAATTATTCAACTAGACAAAACATTTTCTTTGATAGGATTCAGCCCAACGCAATATATGTTTCTAATTGGAAAAGGCTGAAATCCATTTAGCATCACCAATTTTTTGGGGAATTCTTCGCTTTTAACTGGGAAATTGTCTATGGTACGCAATTCAAATACTTTCCAATTCCACTAATCAGATAATACCGCTAAATATACAATCTTGCTGGCCTGCAGCCTCAAAAACCAATTCCAAGGCTTAAAACATATCAATCTCATATAGCCCCAGCTCAAATCAAGCTCTACCAATGTCATTCATCACACATAACCGTCCCCAAGACTTCTTAACACGCCATAGCAGGACTCATAAATGCAAATGACAAATAAATATTTGCATACCTAGTGATGAATCCATCCACCCTCTTTGTACTAGGAATAGTAAATTAAATGAGGACTTAAATATCAAAAGTAAATGCTACGCAACCAAACCATAAAGGGACTTGCAGACGAAAAGTAAAAAATCACCTTTTCACTATTTATGCCATAGCAGGACTCATCAATGTAATTCATCCACCCTTCACCATTTTGTAATTAAACAATCAACAAAATAATTCAAAAATCCAAGTAGTTTATCCATCGAAAGGGATGGTTACACATAAGATAATTAACACTTGCTGAACCATTAGTACCTTAACAGTGCCATCAGCCGAAGTGACGGCATGATGAACCGGTGACCGCCCAACCCTCCACCCAGCATCCCGAAGGTTACTCCTGAATGCCTGTGGCACTGTTCACTCAAAATCACATCACATAAACCGAAAAAGTCGTATATAATAATTCTATGATCAATCAAATCAAAATCCCAAAAAAGAAATGGAAATGGAGAGCACTCACAGTTGCTGAAATCCTCAATGTCTTTGACCTTCCTCTTGTATAGAAGATGATGAAGTTGTTTGCCCCTATATTTTTCCTAAATTCAATTCCAAAAGTAGACAATTACCTTATAGAATTAAGGAAAAAAAAAAAAGAGAGAGACTACTTGAATAAAATTCAATATTCTAAATCAAAATATCTAAAAAGAAGTTCAGTTTAGGTTTACCTGACCTAAGTCGGCGGCGAGTTGTTGAAGCTCTAGCTCCGACATGCCGAGGAGCACGTGCGAGTCAGCGTGCGGGAGTTTCTTGACGGAGGGGAAGGTGACGGCAGCACGCGAGGAGATTGTTAGGGCACGAGACCGTATCGCACTTGCGAGAGGAACGGAGCACGTGTGATGAAGTAACGCCATTGACGGTGGAGGTAAAAGGAGCTCGCTGTGTCTGCCGTATGCTCCGATGGAGTGCAGAGAAAACAAGAACCCCGACACCTAACAGGAGGGAGGAGCCTTAAACCTTACCTTTTGAGTGAAAAATGACTACAAAGACCCTAGATAGATACTCCTAAATTCCTCCCGCTGGTAGCAGAAGGTTTTTCACCACCGTCATTATCATCTCCATCGTGCCTTACATCCTTCATTTATATCTGAATGATTCATCCTGTAGGCTCCGTCGTCCAGTGTACTCAATCAAAAAATTAACTTGATTGAATATTGATGGTCTAAGTCAAAATTGGAATTCTGGATTATACAATGTATGTTATGAATAGTTTAACTTGACTCAAAACATCAATTTTATGCACTAAAAATTAATTTTTATATATCTATCGATGTCCGATTAATATTTTTTTTACGTTGACAAACTATTCTGTGAGCACTACAAGATGAATGGTTCAGATTATAACAATCAATGCATGGTGGGCACCACAACATTGCCAATAGAAAATCCACCACTTCCACTGTCAGTGGAAAGAATTTTATCTGCCCTAGATATGCTCAAGGTTATTGGGAGAAAAGACCAAATAGGTAATTTTTTTGTCCAAAAAAAAATGTTTTGGGGTGTGTTTGGACTAAATTTTTTTGGTAAATAAAGTTGGTGGTATTACTTTACTTTTAATTAACCTTTTTTAGTTTTTCGTCATAATTTTTATTAACGTCATTTGTCTCGACAAGTGGAATCAGATAAATTTAAAAATAGACCAAAGTTGAAAAGTTCATGTAAGATTCTGAATACATTGAAAGGTAGTTGTTTTTGCTTTTTCAAACTTTTTTTTTGTCTTTAGTGACTTGTTTATCCGGTAATTCAATCCGAACGAGCTTTAATAGAACTTCAATCCCGAACGAGCTTTAATAGAACTGATAAGGAACTGAATTCAAATACCTAACACCATGAATTGAAAGAATCGTATTGAAAACTTAATAATCCTCAAGCATGGTTTGTTTTTTTAATAATTTAACCTCCATCGAATTTTTAGTGCGAACTCAAGTTTGAACTTGAATAGCTTAGTTCTTTTATCACCTCTAAAACCAAGTGGTAGACTACAAATAGGAAAGCCAAATCACTCCAAAACCTTGAGTACATTCATACCAGAAGTAAAGCTTAAAAGAGGATGGAGCTAATACCAAACCAGTGAGATGGGTTGGTTCACCTGGAGTTCTACTATGCATAAAATTCAGTTGCATTCTTATAACAGTGAAATGAAGCTGTAAAATACCCTTCAATCTTCTCAACTATCGATAGTCATAATTTACAGCAAGCGTATGCACATTTATACTGAATACATACACAAGCCAAATAGATAGGCAATAACTGTACAGTAATTAGCCAAGATTTGGTGTGAGACAAGTCAAAATTCCAGCCTAATTGTCCTCTCTTACACCATCTGTACTCTGTCTATCTCCCTCTCTCTTGAAGCCACAATGGTAACAAAAGTCCGTCATCATTCAAGCATGGATTGGGGAAGCAGCTGGCCTAGGGTACGAACCCACTTTCACACGGCAAGCTTCATTAGTACATGTCCTGTTATTATTAGAAACAGAACTGCTTGATTTACTGCTATGACTACTTTGGAGGGGTTCACTTCTAGTGCTCTCAGCCTCTGGTAAGTCCTGCAGCTGCTCCAATGCCTTAACAACCTCCTCCATGTTAGGCCTCAACCTGGGTTCAATTGCCAGGCATTTGATTGCAAGAGTAGCTGCTCTGAGTACTCCACCTAAAGAGTACTGGCCTTCAATACGGGCATCCATGACACGAAGAATTCGACGTTTACTGGTGAGGTAGGGTTTCACCCATTCAACAAGGTTGTGTTCGCCTTGTGGGCGATTCTTGTCCAAAGCTCGCTTGCCCGTCAACATTTCCAGGAGGACAACCCCGAAACTGTATACGTCACTTTTGGCAGTTAAATGACCTTGATAGGATTAGAGAAAGAGGAAATGAGAATCAGTCAAACCAAAAATGATAGTACTTGAAATGCTAAGATTGCAGTAAGAAACAGATCTAGATACAGTAGGATATTGTACACAATAGCTCGAAACAGTATCAAGGTGAGCTGAGTGGAAGTCCTGGGGATTGAACTTACAGAAATTTGAGGAGGGAGAGATGTAGAATCAAAGGAAGAAATGCAAAATGGAAGGTGTTCAATCATATTGATTAGCTAACACTGCGGGTGAAATAGTATACGTCAACTTCGAGGAAAACAAACATGCCAAAGTGTTTGATGATGTCAAGGACAATAAAGAAGATCACCCAGACCTAAACATTTTTCAGGAGTTCAAACAGGTAACTATTTTTAATGCCCTGGGTTTAATTATCTATTTATACTAAAGGGTGTAACCTGAGGGACAGGATTGAGAACAAGAATTCATGACAACTGAGATTGCCCCAGGAGGTTCTCTGGGCTTTATTGACGCCTATGAACGAATTGCTCATTGTGCCAAATGAAGTGGCCTGAGACTGGGACTAAAAAATGGTAAAAACCACAGACGTCGATGACTTTGAAAACATCAGCTGACATGCCCTCTACCCCCTCAGATTTGCACGGTGCCTCATCCGTACCCCAAAAGACATTAAAGGGAACCATTGTTGAAAAAAGAGAGAGGGTCAAATAGAACAAAACTGAGAATTAAGAGTACCTGTTGCCAAGTACTCAGGAGCTGCATACCCATAGGTACCCATGACCCTTGTTGATACATGGCTTTTACCATCTTCCGGTCCATCCTTTGCCAATCCAAAATCAGACAGCTTCGCATTATAGCCCTGTCAGTTAAACAGTAGAGAATATAAGAGAGAAGCACTAGCTGAGGTTCCCTAAAGAATAACTAGACCGTTTCACTTACAGAGTCAATAAGGATATTAGACGTTTTGAAATCACGGTATATGACTTTCGCTTCTGGGCTGTGGAGATATGCAAGTCCCTTAGCAGCACCAAGAGCAACCTTCATACGGAGCTTCCAAGAAAGTGGTTGGAAGTAGGAACTTCCTGTTCAAAATAGCATCTGATGTTTCAATATAAACCGTAATGATAAGTCAAGGACAGAACAATAGAAAGTTGAATTGGCCAAGGAAATAAGGACAGTGAGAAACTCACTCCTAAATAGATGATGTTCCAAGCTGCCCCGCGGCATGAATTCATATACTAGAAGCCGGTGGTCATCCTCCAAGCAGTATCCGATCAATTTCACAAGATTCGGATGATACAGCTGCCCCAAATAATTAATTTCTGCCTACAGATTCGATAATTGCCAAAATTACAAAACTTTCTTACTTGAATAATAAAAATGGCATAAGGCGATAGAAAAACCAAACACAGAATCATGATAACAATGTTGGCACAGTTGATTAGGCTCCACCAGTACAAAAGTGAGAAACATGCACTTGCACTGCAAAAGGCAATTCCAGTTTTTGAGTTGCTGGAGGCTGTGTTTGGATCACAACTTAAGAAGGAATGGACTGAAGAAGCTAAGATCACTTCTTTAGTTTCTTCATTTATTTTCCTTCCCTCGGTAACTCCGTCCTCAAATCCACGATCCAAACACAGCCTGAATGCCGGTATACTCAGCCTAATTAATCATGCAATAGCTGAAAGTTCAATCCAGCAGTTGTGTAAGATCAATCGAAAGCCAAAGAATTCAAATAATACTCACCAACCATTCCTTGTGACCCTGCAAGCCTTCTTGGTTGAGTCTCTTCACGGCAATAACCATGCCAATTCCCGGCTTGGCAGCAGTAAATGTATGCTCATCAATCCAACCTTTGAAAACACAACCGAATCCGCCTTCTCCCAACACGCTATCAGGGCGGAAGTTCCTGGTGGCTGTTTTAAGCTCATTGAAGGAAAAACTTCTCAAGTTGGACGATTGTAAGATCTCGCCCTCTGTCCGAGGAGTAAGCGCTCCTGACGGAGACGATAACTTGCTACTTGTATTACCATCTTTCGGGCCATACTTTACGTTCCATCCTACACACAAATCAAAGGCATAACCTAAGTTTGCGGGAATTGTTTATTGTGGTTAAACAGGAAGAACTTTGGAGTACTAAGTACCAAGCCAAGTTTCAATTAACAGGTCAACTCCGGATAAATTAGAACAATGAACTATTTCAATTCTCATGAGACAAATAGTTAAAAGTTTGGAATTGCAAGCCTGTACAAAAATAAGTTGGAATTACAACCTTCACAGAGAATTTGATGAGAATTACAACAGAATCCCACAATGTTGGTAACTTGGTATAGCATCTCCAAACAGTGAATTTTTTCGATAACCAAGTGTCTGGACCCAGCTTACGTGCATCTCGAGTAATCCTGGAGGACTAATCCCACCATCCAAACTGTGGATTAAATTTCCAGAAACATTGATATAGTTGATACATGGTGCAACTACGTAATCAGAATCAGGTGGAAACAAAATATTGGTATTACGTTCATTAGATCCCAAAGAAGCTTAGATAAGCAAAACCAAAAAGGATTTATGGGTTCAGGGATATTCTGTGTTAGGAATCGTGATCATTCAGTTCAGTTCAAGCCACAGTAAACCGGAATTATTCAGTTCAATTGTATGTAGCTATACAAGGATCCCAATAAAATGAATCTCTTCTACCTCTAATCCATCTTACACACTCTCTCTCTACGACCCACCAATACCTCAACCACTTGCTATATTTTATGGAAGTCACAACATAAAATCTATTCCTTTGAAATCGATCCAAACAGAGCCTAAGGTTCAATCTAACCAGGACATGAAATAAGCAAACGAGATAAATAGATACAGAGAGAGAGAGAGAGAGAGAGAGGGAGAGAGCTATGAGCTGCATAAAACTAAAAAAGAGCCAAGTACCAGGACTCTCCGCTTTGATTCGAACGCTGAAACAGGATCCCATCGATTAAGAGCTCTTTGTACCTCTCTCTCTCTCTCTCTCTCTCTCTCTTCCTTCACCAGAGAAACGAGAGTCACGGTTCTTCACCACCCCTGACAGGCCAGCAAAACTCTATGATCTGTGGAACCGAGGAATACCCAAAATCAATAGCCAAGCCTGATGGAACACGAAGGTGTGAACGTTGTAAAATGTAAATGCTTTCCGAAGTACTCCGGTAGCAAAAAAGAATAGAAAAAAAAAAAAAAAAAAAACAGAAGATGGTGTATACCCACACGCATATCAGTGTTTATATACGATCTTGATCGAACACAGGTGTGAACACATTTATATAGTTTAGGTTTTAACTGGAGACATTTGTGCTTCACGTGAACTCTTTCATAACTTCACCCCAGTTGGAAAGTGTTGACTTTGCCCTTAGGTTTTCCTCTCCCCATCCAATTCCACGTTCTCGAGAGCCAGGATGAAATAGTCCATTTTATAAATTTAAATTTTGATATGTCTATCAACTTCTAATCAATCTGATTTTTTATATGAAATACTAGACTATGGGTCTTAAAATATATATGAATGATTCAAATTATAAAAATAGACGCTCAATGTGCCAAGAATATACGGTGATAAAAAATTAAAATTTTATATTGACGATGAATACAATTTATTCTCATATGGGTCATTGCTGCATAATGGTATTGTCGACAAGGTCGAACAATCACATTGGCTTGCCGTCATCATAGTTTTCATGTTTCTTTTTTAATATACTCTCTCGTCTATTTTAGTTGCTCTATTTGATCCATAAGAATTGTCAATTTCTTCTAGCTTAAATAGTTTTCATTATATAATTGTTATATGTATTTGAACCATAAACGTGTCAAAAATTTCATTTGAACCTTAATCTCTTCCCTTACCAGTGTCTATCGCTGTACTAGATATATCACCGATTCATCTTTGTGCTGGTTCCCACAAAGCCCACGTCACTTGATACAAGCTAGTGCCTCTTAATTATCATATACTCCATAATTTCTCTGTAATTAACCTGATAGTTGTGAAGGGAAACTCTTCTATATATCTACATACTAATTTTCTCTATGTTGTTGTCTAGTGGCGGAGCCAGAATTTTGAATCTGAGAGTCCAGCTAAATAGACATTGAGTATTTTTTTTATATCAAAAAAACATATACTTATTATATCATAAGATTTTTGTTTTTCAATGCATTACATTTACACATTAAAATGATTATAGCCTAATTGAGTTTTTGGATTATTTTCATCTTTATTCAAAAAAACTTAGTTTGGTTAATAATTTTTACTTACTTTTTAGATTTTTCTCGTCGAGATTAACCTTTAATCTACATAAATTCGATGAAAAGCTAATATATGCGGAAAACAATTGAATAAAGCCAAAAAAAAAAAAATCTGGCTTAATTATTTAGTCAAAACACCCCTAAGGTAATACGATTCTACATTACTCGAGCATAGAATGAGTGTTTATTTTATATATATATATATATATATATATATAAGCGTAGATGAGGCGGGTGGAACCACTTAATTAGTCATTAGGTCGGAAACAAATTAGTCGATCTCTCTTACATTCTTTAGTTTTTTTTACTAACTACGTTCAATAAAACTATGGGTACACCACCAAATGTTCACCGTGTTTTCGTGGAACTCATATCGAGGTCCCATACAAATGATCTGAGCCGCTTTAATTATTTAAAACATTGTTTTAAGGATCGCTGTAAAAAACAGCTCAATCAAATATCGGTAATGGCTTGATCGATTCTACACCCAATTTTATGGAGCAATGAATTGATCAAGCTCTTACCGATAACCGTTTGATCTTATTTTTACAGGGACCCTTGAAAAATGTTTTAAAAAAATTGAGTAGCTTCAATCATTTGCATGGGGCCCCAAAGTGGGTCCCACAAAACACAGTGTACACCAAATGTACACCATAATATGTACCCATAGCAAGGCTCTTGTCTGAACGATCGATAATGAAATCTTCTTTGCTGATTTTAAAAAAAAAAGTCGCAGGCATTGACTACGTTGGTGTTTGCTCCATAACTGTGATTTCCTTTTTACCCGTCGATTGGACGACACGTGACAGGGATAGAAATGGAAATGTGAGAGGTGACGTTGGTTCGCCGTAATTAAGTGAGTTTGAATTAAATAAACCGATTAATGCCAATAAAACTATAGAAAGTTTCAGGGGTTATTTACTCGTCGAGTGGCCAATAGGTGGCACGATTCCTTTATTCGTTGAATATTATGTGGATTGTTTCTTCCGTCGATCAAATCACAGGTGTCAGAAGGGAGTATATTCAACCATCCCAGGATCAGGGGAGCAGTTAACCACGATTAAAAAGGCAGCTTTTCCAGACGTGGGTTCTTCCACCGTTCGTGGAAGTTATTTGCTAGGATTTGAAAAGGGTTCAACTGCCATCTCGGAGGGAAGATTCAATTTCAAACTTGAAAGGGCCTCTATTTATAATCAAGATCAACACAGTTAAGGGACACATAAACAACGCCAACAGGCCTTTATCTTTTCTTTTCTAGGTGTAGTTTTAACTTGTAATTATTCACTCGATTATCTTGATCGATTGTTCTTCTACTTTGAGGATTAATAAAGTTCATTTTGTTAATCTTCTCCCATATTTCATCCACTTCATTGTTTGTTTCCAAAAAAGTCCTGAAAACGGCACAGAACCAAACTCCACTTTTACACTCCACATTCCAGCAATTTACGATACGTTTTCTCTGTCAATTTCCCGTCGATTGGATCGAAATCAGAAATTTAGGTAACAGTTGGCCTTATACATTCCTCCGAGGGGAGCAAGAAATTCAATATAATAAGTGACAGACCTATTTTGTCACGCCCCAAATCTGGGAGCATGACCGGCCGTATACCATGAAACAATTATGGGACACGAAGCCTGATTAAAAATATTTTTACAATTCAAAACTAATAAGAGAACAGCTGGATATTTTATTAAAGCAAAAAGTGCAAACTCAAAACCAATAATTTTGTTAAACAAGATGGACACAACATCCAATATTCTCCAACTCCAAATTCTACAATGAGCTGCCAATAAATAAAAGTGCGGAAGCTAATAAATAAAAGTGCGGAAGCGGTTTGACACAATAAAAGAAATAAAAATGCAAACGCCCTAGAGGTTCAAACACAAGGCCCCGACAACGCCACAGAGTCCACTACAATGCCCCATGCACTAACCTCAAAAAAATGTGGAATAAATCCGTCAGCGGACGAGCTCAGTGAGTAGTTAAGCATGCTAAGGGTGATAATACAAAATGACATACTTTTGAACGAACGATAATAAGGGTTCCAAGAAGTGGTTTCAAATTAACAAGGGAGATAGATGGTTCAACGAATGCTAACAACAAACCAAATACGGAACAAAATGATCAACAGCTCAACAAAGAGTATCCACCAATTGAATAACAGATTATTGAATAATATGAACAATTATCGAATCACCAAAATAATTATACCAAACAATGAGTCCAATAATATCCAAAAGATAAACAACGATAAACGGAAGCATAAACCGGAGTGGGAACCATAATTACCAATTACCAAATGCGAAATATTTTCTCAGGGCTTCGCCCGTTGGATCCAACACCATACTTAGAGTCACCTCAAGATGGCGCATGGGACCTTTTCCCTAAGTCGATCCGAAATAGGGTCACAAGGTATTTCACAAGTTTTTTCCCTATCCGTTGAGCACTAGAGTCACATGGTATTTCACAAGTCTTTTCCCTAGCGGCCAAAGTCACCACGATATCTCACGGGTCTTTTCCTTGGACTTTCACAAATTAATATAAACATAAACCCATGGTCCTAAAAACACAGTACAACGGCGAACCGGAATCACCTGACCGGCCAGGATTATTCCCCGTGTCGTTGCATAGTCACAATAATAACATGGAGTCAACGAAATAGACAACAACAAGATAAGGGAATCAATGAATCAGAGTTATTATTAGTGAACCTTGTATGCCAAAGGGTACGTCAATCGTCAATAAATATGAGAGTACGAATCAGAATATCAATTATTGGATCGCAACGAATATCGAATTGTCAATGATAGATTGGCTCAAGAGGATTTCAAAAGAAGGGATCACATGCTTAACCACTCACCTCGATTGAACGGTAGATCGCCAAAAATGCAATGCCCGAGTGCTCTACTAGGCTGAATAAAAAGAATTGCATGTACCGAAATTAATTTAAGGCATGAAAGCTACTAATATAGATCCTCCTAATCTAGATTCCATGAACAGCCTTATGCATTAATCTCACCCCAAGAATTTGATTACCCGATTTTATTAAAATAACCCCAAACTCCATTCACATGCACACCACAACACAACAAAACTCACCAATACCCACGGCCTCGCACAGCCACCACACACGCACACAACTCTCTCTCTCTCTCTCTCTCTCTCTCTCTCTCTCTCTCATGCACACCACAACACAACACAACTCACCAATACCCACGGCTTCACACAGCCACCACACACGCACACAACTCTCTCTCTCTCTCTCTCTCTCTCTCTCTCCACGCACACAAATCCAACTTATCCATTAACTGTATAGGTAAAAGACACATGAAACAATAAAATGGGGGAGGAATACTACCTCACAAGCCAACGATGAGGCACTGAAATTTTCTTGTACTGCTGTGCACTCTATCTCGCCATCGGTGATTGGAATAAAATAACCCTAGTTTCCAATATTTATGAAAGAATAACGGGTCTTCTCTTCATTAATTAACTACACTCTCACGAACGGGTCCAGCCTGAGTACACTAAGCGGCCCAATAATATAATACGTACTCACGTTTAAGATACTCGAGTTCAGATAAATTTTCAAAACACATGAAGTAAATAACGGCCGACATTATTTTTTCATTAGAAAGAAGTTTGAAATAGAAAAATGAAAGATTTAATTATTAGCGTCAAAATACTATTTTTTTTAAACTGAAAAAGTGGGATGTCACATATTTCACATCGTTTAAAGCGTGTTATACGTAGAAGGAGATTGGTAATAACTAATAAGGGAGACATTAGAATTGAGATTGGTAGTGGGAAGGGATTAATAATAAAAGGTAGTACTACTCCTTTGGTTGGAGGTAAGAATTGTGCAGGTGTTATTGTAACAATATTTGTTTAGTTGAGCGAGGAGTTTGGGGGGATTCAGAGTCCGGTCGAACTAATAATCGCCTCTCAGATGGTTCGTAGAGGCAATAGCAATTTGACATATTGCTTTCACATTACATGGGCAGTGAGCAGCCCCTCGGGGAAAAAAGGTCTTCAACTTGTTTTGTTCTTTTAATAATATGAAACAAACCACTTCAGATCATCAATCTCTTATCTTAGTAATATATATTTGAATTATGGCCGATCAAAAAAAAAAATTTATTTGAATTATGTGTCACAGTGGTTGTAACTCTAGTTTGAAATTAGAAAAAACAAACAAACATTATAACAATGAGCCCACATTCCTTGTATATATGAAACTTTTGTAAAATAATTTTGTAGCACGGATTTTATCTATTTTCTTAATTTTGTCGTTCCAGATGTAATAGTGATTTCACATCGTCATACCGACACGTAGTATCGTGGATTGTTTTGTGTGGTTCTCCTTGGTGTATGATCTCTTCTACGGAATTGAATGAGTTGGATTTGAGCTTTTTCTTCCACTTGCATGTCCATATGTGCTTGGATCTCCTCTTATCAGCCTCTTGGATTTCGAAGTAGTCAATCATTAATTATCTAGTTGTTCATCATAGAATTGCAAAACCAACTATTAACAAGCCACCAACTAGATCATCTTCAAATGGGGATCATTAATGGTTATGGTCACTAAAAGTAAACGGTGGTGCCCATATATTTACGAAAATCTCTAGTACGACCCCTTTGTATTCAGTTGTTTACCCATTTGGACCTCCACCGATTGTGTTGTGGGAACACAGAAGTGCTTTCAACTAACCTAACCTAACCTAACCTTTGGCATTCAAAGCAAGAAAAATGACAGTTATGGCGTTGCTCTTGAAGGCGGCCATGTGCAAAAGAGATGCCCACCAACCAACAAAAAGCAAGAGTACAAGGACAAAAGCAATATGAGAAAAAACAGGAGCCATATTTTGCCAAACTTGGGCCAATAAAAAGCTTTTGAATACATTGAGCGACTCGGATCATCGAAATCCAATCGGGAAAGTCGAGAAATGGGAGGTTCGCATATAAGGTCCTCATTTTAAGGTCCTTACATGAAGATTTATGTATGTATGTATGTATATATATATATATATATCAGCCATTTTCAAATGAGGAGGTCCTTATTTTAGTTAAAATAAGGACTTCTCCATTTCTCCCATTTCCCATTCGAATTTCGATGATCCGAGCCGCTCAATGTGTTCAGAACGTGATTTTAAGGGTACTTGCTAGGAATCAGCAAAAAAAATGACCGGGAAGGGCTTCATCCGAGTAGTTTTTATTTGAACCGTTCGATAAAAAACAAACAAAAACTGCTCGGATGAAGCTTTTCCGGTCATTTTTTTTTTGCTGATTACTCACGGGTACCTTTAAATCACGTTCTGAACAAATTGAGCGGCTTGGATCATCGAAATTCTATCGGGATATATATATATATATATATATATATATATGAAGATAGCGTTTGACTTAGAAAAGCTGAAAATAGATAGATCAGAGAGAAAAGGGGTATCTTTCACCAATACAAAAAAATTCTAAAACCACTTGCAAACACATACACACGCTCGCAAACACATCCACACACGCTCGAGAGTGGGTGTGTATGTGTTTGGGTGTGGTGGTAGAAGAATAGTTGTTCACCAATAATGCAACTTCGATTCACATTGGACAAACCTTTCGTTTTGTACCATTGGATCATTTGAAGGTTGTTTTCAGCAAGGGCAGAGCTAGAATTTCTTGAGAGTGGGATTGAGAGAGAAACTTATTTTCAGAGCAGCTGCAAACAACCTATTTATCGAGTTGTGCAATCTCAGCCGTCTGTTTCTGCAATCAATGGTCCGGATTTTAAAAAAATTATTCGCGCGAATAGTTTTTTTAAAATCCGGACCGTCCAAAACACTTTTAGATAGTCGAGATTGAGCTTTGTAAATATTTGTTTATAGTTGTTCTATAAACAAGATTTTCTCGTGGGGTTAATGTCTAAAAGCATAACTGATAGTAGTATTATGTTATTTGCTACATCGAAAAACTATGTATGTATTAGTAGTGGTAAAAATTGCTAATAACTGTCCTTAGGATCGGTGGTTTATTATACCGTTTATGTACAAGAAATATCTTTATTATCTCTTTAAAAGCGTACAGAAATTCTTACCGCTAGTGGACGGTAATATTTAGTACACAAAAATTAGTTGGTGTGCATGTAAGTTATGGCTCGGACACCTTAAGTTATAAAATAAAATAAAAACGCACAGAAATTTTTGCCTCCGCCCTTGCTTTTCATATTCACTTTGATGATCGAGATCGTTCATTTTTTTTAACTCTTATCGAGAATAGTAATTGCGCTTAAAATTATGTGGACCAATCCCTAATAAACACAAATGGTCGCAACGTATCCATCTTGATGTAAATTAATGATTTTATTAGCAAAGAAAGTAACATATATTTTATTGATAATAATAAAACATTACAAGAGAAAGAAGAGAAGAAAAACCCTAAAAAGTGACATAAATGAGTTTCAAGATAAAAGCGTTTCAAGATCATATTGATCGAATTTCGGTCAATATAATCTTTAACATAAGTGATGCTCTTATCAAGTAGACTTGAAAAAGATCCACAAATAATCCTACGAAACCGGCAGTTATTTTCAATGACCGGACGAAGAGAGATCCTCCTCGATCCTTTATCGACTTTTAGTCAAAACACAGTCTGGCATATATATTATATATAGGAGCATGTGGTTTTATTAATTGAAGGATCGAGTATTTGGTATCAAAGGAGTTGGGGTACAAGTGAAAGTAGACAATTTCTGGAGAGATATGATTTTCAATAGCTTTGACTATTGAGAGAGAGAGAGAGGAAAATGGAAGCGTCCACATGCAGCTAACCTGTAGCTGTGGGTGTTCTTAAATCAAATTTCTTGTGTAATTTATTAGGAAGATGTCGCAATCGCTGGACTTCGGATTCGAAATTCCCTTTCTGTTGTGGCTTAATAATTCTTTCCGAGTACTCTTTTATTTTTATTCAAAAAATTCGCATTTGATTGTTTTGCGTTAAGTATAAAATTATAACAAGAAATTTTAGAATTGTAACGCCCCGAATTTTGGGTACGTTAAATAAAACATTTTTATTGAAATTTCAAAACAGAGTCAAGCTCTTATTACAACAAAACTCCCACAGGAGTACTTTCATTACAAATGGGAAAGAAACTAGGGTTCCTAACTACAGCTCCGCCTTCTCTTCCATCCTGGCCAGCTCCTCGGCTCCGCACGCCTCCAAGCTGAAGATCTCGCCTTGCTCATCTATGAAGTCTGACACATTATACCGGCGTCGCCACCAATATAATATGCCAGGGTCACCAAAAGGCAACACCATGAGCTACAACGCTCAATAGGAAATCCTTACCCGCTAACCCATAGCTTACCAACAAACGATCACAGAAATCACATAAATGACGATAATACGTCCACATTCACTATCTAACGTTGGTGTCCAAGATTTCCCGATTTCTCCTACGCGACTCGTCGAAGACCGTGTCAACGTTTTCCATTTACAAAACCATTTTTTTCAAAATCCTTTGCATTGGCTCCGTACCGCGGATAACCAAGCCTTTCAAAAAAACCTTTTGCATTGGCTCCGTACCGCGGATAACCAAGCCTTTCAAAAAACCTTTTGCATTGGCTCCGTACCGCGGATAACCAAGCCACACACCCAACCTCGGTTCCGCCGCGCCGGGTTCCCGAGTATCCTCACAACGGTTCCGCCGCGCCGGGTTCCCGTTGGCACACATTGCATTGGCTCCGTACCGCGGATAACCAAGCACGCACACCCAACCTTGGTTCCGCCGCGCCGGTCTCCCAAGTATCCTCACTATGGTTCCGCCGCGCCGGGTTCCCATAGGCACACACACACTCACACGACTTACATAATGCCCTCGAGATGGTCATTATGTAGTTTCTAAGATATCTTATTTTTCGGAAAACACATTTTCCTTGTCAACCACACCCTAGGTGCCATGTTTCTACTTTCTCGATTTTCGTGTCTCGTTAGCATGCATAGACTCCGAGGCAGGACTTTTCACATAAACAATCAACTCAAATCAACGATTAAAGCATAACGCCACATGTTCGGACGCCCTTGGAGTGATAAATCACTTATGCTTTATCGTGTCACAAGTAATCCAAACAATTCACACATGCATTCTTATAAACAACTTAAAAGATCAAAATACGAATACTTTGTTTCAAACGATAAGTTCTTTCTTAAAGATCAAAACAACGTACGTTATACTTGAGATGGAAAAATAAGATCATACATAAACTTAGGATGGGGTAAGAGTATCCTACCTTGATCCGAAACTAGTCGGGGCCGAATAAGCAAGTTGGAAAAATCCTACGGGCGGTGAAACTTCCGAATCTGGACCGAACTTTGGACGGCAGTAACTCGGTCAATCCTTGGCCGAATATGATCTTTCTTGGGTCGAAATCGAAGTTCAAGAAATGCTCTACAACTTCCGTGAAGAAAGTTGGTCCTAGAAACTAATTGAAGTAGGAGAAAAATTGGGATAAAAGAAGTGACAGTAAGCTGTCTGGAAATAAAAATCCCAGATTTTTACTGAACTTCGGATGACGATATCTTGGTCATTTCTAATCTGATTGAGGTGGTTCTTGAGCCTAACTTGAAGCTCTCGAAGTGCTCTACAACTTTCCAGAAGGAAGTTGATCCTAAAAACTACTCTAAACAGGAGAAAATGGAGGATTTCCGACGGGACAGTAGGCTGCCCAGAA
This sequence comes from Rhododendron simsii, assembly GCA_014282245.1. Lineage (NCBI taxonomy): Eukaryota > Viridiplantae > Streptophyta > Magnoliopsida > Ericales > Ericaceae > Rhododendron > Rhododendron simsii. The sequence continues at coordinate 22,454,675 of CM024955.1, forward strand.
ACTGGAAATGGTTTTCTAGAGAGAAGGAAGAGCAAATGCTTGAGGGGTGAGTTCAAAGCATGAGAATGAGCTTCTATTTATAGGCAAGAGCTTGAGCTCCTTCCTCTCCCTCAATGGCCGGCCCCCCTTTCCCTCTCCTTTCCTCAATTTGACACTTGGCAAGAGATCATGGAAGATCAAGGACCTATCTTAGGCTTGCATGGCTATAATGGTCCTTCTTGCAAGACTTGGTGGGCAAGGAGGTGTGAACATGATTAAACAATTGTAAATGGTACAAAGGAGGACAATGGAGTTAAGATTTGGCTTGGAAGAATCTAAATCTCAAAGATTGGAAGTACATTGGTGATTCAATGCCAAGTACACAACAAATCTTCCTCCCCATCTCTCTCCCAACCGCCCCCCCCTCTCTCCCTCTCATTCTCTAGTCAAGTACATATATATGTATATATATTGCAAGCATACAATTAAACTATATGTACTTTAGTACTTTAAGATCAAAAATAGCCCTTAAAGGCTAGGATTCTCTCAACAACTAATAAATAGGCATGAGGTACTTAGGGTAATACTTTAACCTTCCAAGTACTTAAGGAGATCAAAACCCCAAATAAAGAATTGTTAAAGAGTACTTTAAGAATCTTAGTACTTGGTACCTTTCTACTTAAAATATTGTTATGCTTTCTCATGGTTTAAAAGAAGGATTAAATTACTAACCCATGGTACTTTGGTGAAAGACTAAGCCTTTTATCCATTGGGTAATAATTCCCCTAACTTCTATTATCCAATGGACAATAGTAATTAGGTTACTTTATATACTAAATAATCCAAGAAGTACTTTAAAGTAATTAAAAAGTCTATTTTTTTTAATATTCTTAGTACTTTGACCAAGCATTCATTTAATAAAAACAATTGGGGTTCTATTATCCAATGGATAATAGGTTCCCTAACATTTATTGTCCAATGGACAAAGATTAAAACCAAAATAATTAAAGAAAAAGAATATTCAATACTTTAGTCTAGGGTTCAAAAGGTTCAAAGTGTCTAAGGGGGCAAAACGGTCCTTTTACTGTTAGGTAAAAGTAACTAGGTAGCTTGCTAGCTCGGTTTCTCCAACTAGATGGTCAAAAACTAGTTAGGCTTATTAAGCGGACTAAAGCGTCAAGAAAAAATTTTCAAGGGCCAAAAACGAAATTTTGACAAATTTCAAGAATTTAAGAAAATTCACGCAATAACAACGAGATTTTTATTCGTTAAAAATCGGGGTTGTTACAACCTATCCCCCTTAAAACAATTTCGTCCCCGAAATTGGCACGCGATCATAGATTAGGCTAGGTCGCTAGACCGATCGACTATCCCCCTTAAATTGGAAACGAGTCCCCTCGGGGGTATATGCTGCCGCTACCTTCTAATGGTAGTCGATGATAGTCAATCCATTCGTCAAAATCCGTAGGTCAATTTATTACAGCATAAAGTGAGTCGTCGCTCACAATTACAACATAGCCCTTGTAAGAGCATACAAAATTACAAAATAGATACAAAAAGGGAACTAAGGATCCTATTCTACGGCTCCTCTTGTTCCTCAGTCCGCAGCGCGAAAATACGCCCTCCAGTGCTTTGCTGGTTTCCCATGGGCTGCTTTCCCTTATTCTGCCCATTCTGTTGCTGCGATGGGCCGCCGAGGTTTTGCTTCACAAAATCGGCTTCTCCCGATTGTTGTGCGTCCTGATTTCCAAGGCTTCCATTCCCCTCCTTCTGATTTTGCGGGCATTGGCGGCTATAATGGCCCATAGCCTGACAGTTGTAGCACCTAACTGTTGTCAGGTCCCGATTGCCTCTCCGCGTTTCACCGTTTTTGGCAGAAGCAGTCTTCCAGGGCTGGTCGCCTTGAGACGGGCTAGAAGGTTTGGTAGGGTAGGGTCCATGATTGCCATTGGATGTCTGGGTACGGATTGGTCCACCCGCATTGCCTGTCGCCTTCCTCCAGCGGTTCTTGAAGTCGTTTTCCTCACACTCCAGTCGAAGAGCGCACTTCACCACACCAGAGTAGGTGGTGAAGGCTTGAGCTACCACAGCACTTCTGGCTGTCGTCAGCCCCCATTCGAACCTCCTCGCCTTCTTGTCCTCGGTTGCAACGGCATCCGGGGCATAGCGGGATAGCTCCTCGAACTTGGCCGCATACTGAGTAACGGTCATAGTTCCCTGTTTCAGGTTGTTGAATTCTTGTTCCTTGGCCAAACGAATTGGCGTGGGAAAATACTTGTCGAGAAACAGGGTCTCGAACTGAGCAAACGTCATGGCAGCCACATCATGCGTTGCCTCCATCAGCTCCCACCAATAGCGGGCTTCTCCCTTCAGCTGGTATGTGGCTAAGGCCACACGGTCTCCATTACGAGTGATCTCCAAGGTGTCCATGATTACCTTGATTTCCTTCAACCATGCTTCCGCCACAGTGGGGTTGGTATCGCCGTCGAATGTCGGAGGTCGACGCTTGCAGAACTCGTTCATGGCCCGGGTCCGAGTCATAGGTCCGTCATCATGGTTTTGGTTTTGGCGGGCAGCGTTCAAAGCGGCCACGAGCGCTTGCATGACTTGGGTTAGGTCGGGGTTCGCGTTAGAGGGTCCTCCGTTATCATGTCCTAATCCATTGCGTCGATTCGCCATCTACGAGTGAAAACCGAAAAGGGGCGGTTTAGTCTAACTAAACTATTTTGCGAAAGATAGGCCTCTCAGGCAATAAACCAAATAGTATGCAACGGTACTTTTTATAAATAAGCAGAGGATTACAAACAGAGCATAGAGTTTTACTACAAAATAAGACATACTAAACAAGATTTCCTATTACAAGCTGAGATGGTCCTACACATCCTACTATATGGCTCTTCTAGCACTAGTGCTTGAAAGGCAACTCGAACTATTAGAATCATTATTCCAATACTGCTAGCGCAATGTCCTAGGGTAGTTCGACTCCGAAGACTTCTCTCAGCCACATCTTGTAGCTCCTTTCAGCTGCAGTCTCTTCCCTAAGAAGGCGCTCACGTTCTTGTGCGAGCAGCACTTCCATTGTCGGGATAGTTGGCTCCTCCACTGGTCCCGGATAGCATTGAGACAGGTTTAGCATCGCAGCTTCTAGCTCTGGGTCAAACATGCAATACTCATCGGGTTGCTCAAGGTTTTGCACAGGCGGTGCAGGGACCAAGGTAGGCGGTGGGTTCTCGGGAACTGCAACTGGTGGCGGCATCTCCCAAGTGATTGGGACCTCATAAAGCTCCATGTCATCCTCTGGTAGTGGTGTTGGTCCTACGCACTCAGGTGCTAGCAATGAGCGATAATTGACCAAAACATGCGGGGCAAAAGGTGGGCGTCCTCCTCGTGGTATGCTTGACATCTATAACCATTTAGTCTTAGCGGGGTAAGGCATAGGCAGGCACAAGGATATGTATAAACATGGATAGGGGTCAAAAAAAATTTTTTTTTTTAAAGCAATATATATCGGAAGTAACCGAAATAAGCAAATTTTTTTATTAAACATAACACGAGTACAACTTAGGAAAGACAGACAACAGTGGTCCTAATTTCCGACATCCTACATCCCGAAGGATTACAATGGTTACTAGATCGGCCTAAGGTATGCCGAATTGGCGTCGTCGGCTTCGGGTCTCGCCCTCCTCTACCATCTTTCGTTGAAATCTTGGCGCAAACGACGTTCGTACTCCTTTATGATTGCGGCGAGTGCGGCGGCCACGACGAGAGCCCAATACCAAAAGGTGTTGGCCCGGTTGTTCACGGCGAACCACCGTGGCATGGCTATGGTGAGCACGGCACAAAGTAGGATGAAGGCGAAAAGTTGCATCCACAGGCTTCGGATGATCAAGCGAATTTCGGTTCGCTCGATATCTTGGATCAAGATCAAGGCGTCTTCCGGGAATCCTCGCCATTGGTTTGCCATAGCGCGGTACAAGGGGTCTCGGTTTTGGAGGAGTTTTTAAGATGATGAGAGAGATGAAAAAAATGAAAATGGGGGGGTGGGGTATATATAGATGCCGAAAAAGTGAGTGGAGGAGGGAAAAGTTTGAAGTTTGAAAGTTGAAATTTGAATGTTTTGGAGGTAAAATTTTGAAATTTGAAGTTTAGGGGGGAGTGTGGTGTGCCGGCCTAATGGGCTATGCCCGGGTACACTTTCGGTGCTCGGGTCCCACTTACCCACTCGGTGCTCGGGTCCCACTCTCGTCCCCAATCAAGAACGGCTCCTCCATGAACTAGTAAATAAAATTTGCTCAATTAGCAACATTTTTTTTTTCGGCAAAGGCCTACTAATACCAAAAATATTTTTTTTTCGAGATTCTGAGTTCCACATTCGATCCTTGATTTAAGTCATCATCCAATTGTTCGGGAATTCCCAGCTCGGCGGTACTGCCAATTTCCGCGCCTTGCTTCAATCCGAAGATTGTTTTGACAGAATTCCACCCAATTTGGGACGGTAAACTTAAACTCGAAGTCACGTTTGTGCAACGGTCAAAACTAGCTTAAGGTTCTACCCATTCTACCCATGGCCGAGGTTTTGAACCTAAAGCTTTGATACCAAGTTGTAACGCCCCGAATTTTGGGTACGTTAAATAAAACATTTTTATTGAAATTTCAAAACAGAGTCAAGCTCTTATTACAACAAAACTCCCACAGGAGTACTTTCATTACAAATGGGAAAGAAACTAGGGTTCCTAACTACAGCTCCGCCTTCTCTTCCATCCTGGCCAGCTCCTCGGCTCCGCACGCCTCCAAGCTGAAGATCTCGCCTTGCTCATCTATGAAGTCTGACACATTATACCGGCGTCGCCACCAATATAATATGCCAGGGTCACCAAAAGGCAACACCATGAGCTACAACGCTCAATAGGAAATCCTTACCCGCTAACCCATAGCTTACCAACAAACGATCACAGAAATCACATAAATGACGATAATACGTCCACATTCACTATCTAACGTTGGTGTCCAAGATTTCCCGATTTCTCCTACGCGACTCGTCGAAGACCGTGTCAACGTTTTCCATTTACAAAACCATTTTTTTCAAAATCCTTTGCATTGGCTCCGTACCGCGGATAACCAAGCCTTTCAAAAAACCTTTTGCATTGGCTCCGTACCGCGGATAACCAAGCCTTTCAAAAAACCTTTTGCATTGGCTCCGTACCGCGGATAACCAAGCCACACACCCAACCTCGGTTCCGCCGCGCCGGGTTCCCGAGTATCCTCACAACGGTTCCGCCGCGCCGGGTTCCCGTTGGCACACATTGCATTGGCTCCGTACCGCGGATAACCAAGCACGCACACCCAACCTTGGTTCCGCCGCGCCGGTCTCCCAAGTGTCCTCACTATGGTTCCGCCGCGCCGGGTTCCCATAGGCACACACACACTCACACGACTTACATAATGCCCTCGAGATGGTCATTATGTAGTTTCTAAGATATCTTATTTTTCGGAAAACACATTTTCCTTGTCAACCACACCCTAGGTGCCATGTTTCTACTTTCTCGATTTTCGTGTCTCGTTAGCATGCATAGACTCCGAGGCAGGACTTTTCACATAAACAATCAACTCAAATCAACGATTAAAGCATAACGCCACATGTTCGGACGCCCTTGGAGTGATAAATCACTTATGCTTTATCGTGTCACAAGTAATCCAAACAATTCACACATGCATTCTTATAAACAACTTAAAAGATCAAAATACGAATACTTTGTTTCAAACGATAAGTTCTTTCTTAAAGATCAAAACAACGTACGTTATACTTGAGATGGAAAAATAAGATCATACATAAACTTAGGATGGGGTAAGAGTATCCTACCTTGATCCGAAACTAGTCGGGGCCGAATAAGCAAGTTGGAAAAATCCTACGGGCGGTGAAACTTCCGAATCTGGACCGAACTTTGGACGGCAGTAACTCGGTCAATCCTTGGCCGAATATGATCTTTCTTGGGTCGAAATCGAAGTTCAAGAAATGCTCTACAACTTCCGTGAAGAAAGTTGGTCCTAGAAACTAATTGAAGTAGGAGAAAAATTGGGATAAAAGAAGTGACAGTAAGCTGTCTGGAAATAAAAATCCCAGATTTTTACTGAACTTCGGATGACGATATCTTGGTCATTTCTAATCTGATTGAGGTGGTTCTTGAGCCTAACTTGAAGCTCTCGAAGTGCTCTACAACTTTCCAGAAGGAAGTTGATCCTAAAAACTACTCTAAACAGGAGAAAATGGAGGATTTCCGACGGGACAGTAGGCTGCCCAGAAACTGGAAATGGTTTTCTAGAGAGAAGGAAGAGCAAATGCTTGAGGGGTGAGTTCAAAGCATGAGAATGAGCTTCTATTTATAGGCAAGAGCTTGAGCTCCTTCCTCTCCCTCAATGGCCGGCCCCCCTTTCCCTCTCCTTTCCTCAATTTGACACTTGGCAAGAGATCATGGAAGATCAAGGACCTATCTTAGGCTTGCATGGCTATAATGGTCCTTCTTGCAAGACTTGGTGGGCAAGGAGGTGTGAACATGATTAAACAATTGTAAATGGTACAAAGGAGGACAATGGAGTTAAGATTTGGCTTGGAAGAATCTAAATCTCAAAGATTGGAAGTACATTGGTGATTCAATGCCAAGTACACAACAAATCTTCCTCCCCATCTCTCTCCCAACCGGCCCCCCCCTCTCTCCCTCTCATTCTCTAGTCAAGTACATATATATGTATATATATTGCAAGCATACAATTAAACTATATGTACTTTAGTACTTTAAGATCAAAAATAGCCCTTAAAGGCTAGGATTCTCTCAACAACTAATAAATAGGCATGAGGTACTTAGGGTAATACTTTAACCTTCCAAGTACTTAAGGAGATCAAAACCCCAAATAAAGAATTGTTAAAGAGTACTTTAAGAATCTTAGTACTTGGTACCTTTCTACTTAAAATATTGTTATGCTTTCTCATGGTTTAAAAAGAAGGATTAAATTACTAACCCATGGTACTTTGGTGAAAGACTAAGCCTTTTATCCATTGGGTAATAATTCCCCTAACTTCTATTATCCAATGGACAATAGTAATTAGGTTACTTTATATACTAAAATAATCCAAGAAGTACTTTAAAGTAATTAAAAAGTCTATTTTTTTTAATATTCTTAGTACTTTGACCAAGCATTCATTTAATAAAAACAATTGGGGTTCTATTATCCAATGGATAATAGGTTCCCTAACATTTATTGTCCAATGGACAAAGATTAAAACCAAAATAATTAAAAGAAAAAGAATATTCAATACTTTAGTCTAGGGTTCAAAAGGTTCAAAGTGTCTAAGGGGGGCAAAACGGTCCTTTTACTGTTAGGTAAAAGTAACTAGGTAGCTTGCTAGCTCGGTTTCTCCAACTAGATGGTCAAAAACTAGTTAGGCTTATTAAGCGGACTAAAGCGTCAAGAAAAAATTTTCAAGGGCCAAAAACGAAATTTTGACAAATTTCAAGAATTTAAGAAAATTCACGCAATAACAACGAGATTTTTATTCGTTAAAAATCGGGGTTGTTACAAGAATTTTCAATAAAGAAAATAATTCAAAAAAATCTATCTCGTTTGGATTGTTTTTGTCTTTAGTGATATTTTTTTTGAAGTTTTGATTGTAATCTCTTACTTTTTACATCTCTTCAAGACTAAACAATAATTCATAAAAATAATTAATGCAAAACTAACAAAGGCAAATTTTTTTTAATAAAGAGAAAAAAATCCGAACTGATTATTAAGCCAAAACACCATAAATTTGTATGATTGTATATTGCATATAAACATACTAGGGTATGTCCGTGCCGTGCAACGTGAGATCTAATTAGTGGTAATTGTGCAATTAATATTATTTTTGAGAGGGAGAGAGAGAGAGAGAGAGACTCATATTTATTTTCTCGAATGTTAATATTTTATAAATGCATAATTATTGGAAAGGAAGGTGAAATAATAGTATTTATGTAATTTGGGGCTAAAGTGATAGAATTGGTTGTAAAAAGGTGCAAGTGGAATATGTGGATTTGTGTGTATATATAGGAGGGTGTGAGAGTATCACACACACACACACCCCTCTCTCTTTCTCGCCGTCTCTCTCTCTTTCTCTTGCTCTCTTTCCAAATTTCACCCAAACACCTTAAAACCTTCACAAACTAACTTTCATTCTTTGTTCTACGTGTGATTTTGAGCTTACTCCTCATCGATTAGAGCTTAGGGTGGAGTATTTCGGTCGAATCAAGGGTTTTCGAAAGCTAGGGCTTGTAGATTTCGTGGGTTTTATTCTCCAGCTTCGAGGTAGGGATTCTACCTCTCAATATATGTAAAAGATGTGTTTTCTATCCTTAAAATTATGTCCATAGTTGTTGTCATTGTTGTTGTCATTGAATCCTCAAAAATTTGTAAAAAATCTGCTCGAAACATCGCTATATCGATACAGGCTTTTTGCCATATCGATACCATAAGGAAACATAAGCTTCAGAATTTTTAATTTTAATGTTGTATGCCATATCGATACCAAAAGTTTATGGACAGTTTTTGCTGCTTTGTTCCAAATTTCATCGTTTTGATCCCCGATCATTATAACTCATTCTAAGTACTTCCAAATCACCTCATAACATGATTAATCGTATCCTTTGAGTTCATGGATCTTCCTTACATCTCTTGTCCTTGTTCGGTAAAATTTGACGTCGATTACCATGTGAACTATGATTGGATTGGATGACACATTGTGAGAGTATGAAATGTTTAAACACTTTTGGACACAACGAGAACATTCGGGGCCAATCGTCGAGTGGGTGCCTGGCAGGGGGTATCGGGATCCCTTAATTGGCCCGACAGGAGCAAATGCTTATATTGGTTACATTCAAGGGCCTACCGATGGGTATGGTGCCTGGCAGGGGGTATTGGGATCTCTTAATTGGCTTGGCAGGAATTTCGGCTCGTGACACACACGATGAAAGGATTTTAGACATATGAAAGATGGAAATGGTAATAGTTTGAGTTGCACGATGATCATTTATTGGTTGTTTGAACTTATTGAACTAAGATTGTTGATTATCCTGTGGTCATTGTTTATATTCCTATTCTGAAATCATCCTTGCATTTATTTTGCATATAATGTCAGAGTAGAATTTTCTGCTAGGCTAGTATAACTCAAACCCTTCATCATTTTCAGGTACTAATTCAAGGTAATAGCTAGCATGATTGAATGCTTGGACGTGGACATATTTTGAAAGCTAATGATGAGAAGTTATTTATCCATCTTTGTAAATTTTCTTTTGAAAGATGTATTGGTAACTCTATTTGTAAATTTTTGACTTGAAATATTGTAAACTCTTAACTCTCTTTCGAATACTCAAACTTATGTTGATTCGGGTCTTGGAGCCAAAGATGTAATTTTTGGAAACTTTTGGATTTTGAAGTGTAATCATGATAAATGGGAATGCTATATTATTTTGGGTATCGTACAGATTACTGTGAGATTTTATTTATAAAAATCTTTTATTATTATGTTGAAAATCGAGGGTGTGACAAAAGCCGTAGGATTTATGAAGCAAATTAATAGTTAGAATTTATACAGAGATAAGATTCAAAAACCATTCTCCCTTATTATGTAGATAAATGAATTACAATATATATATATATATATATCAATCTACTTCTTAAAAGGGCACCCTTACCGTATTATGATACGGTAAGGGAGTCCCCTTTTCTCACATTTTCCGACTAAATTTCGATGATTTGAGCCGTTCAATTTGTTCAGAACGTGATTTGAAGAATACTTGCAAGAAATCATAAAAAAAATGACCGGCAATGGCTTGATTTGTACAGTTTTTATTTGAATCGTTCGATAAAATATAAAAAAAAACTGCTCGGATCAAGCCCTTTTCAGACTTTTTTTTTTTGTTAATTTCTCGCGTGTACCCTTAAAATCACATTCTAAACATATTGAGTGGATCGGATCATCACATATTAGTCGAGAAAGGGATGTACTTAACTTAATACGGTAAGGGCGCCCTTACTTGAAGTTTATGTGAGTGTGTGTGTGTGTGTGTGTGTGTGTGTATATATATATATATATGTGGGGCCAGATCCTCCCACACAAAACTTAACACAAAAGTTGACACTTCATCTCAACCATTAAAACTAAGGGCTGAGATTAAAACTTAACAAATCTCCCAACACATTTGCCACACACTAAAATTACTCATTTCTTCCCAAAACAATCCCACGGCAACCAAACCCTAACCACACCACGACCATATCCCAGATTCACCTTCCGACCAGTCTCCCCGACCCTTCGCCGTTGCCGGTCTCATCCTCCACCATCACCACCATTGGCACCTCCTCTCTCAAAGATCAAATCACCAGACCCCTTCTCCCTCTCACTATGCCAAAATATAGTTAATGAATAACTTTATACGCTGCAGATTTTAACAGGTGCCCCATCTGAACATTTAAGCGGCATACCAATTTTTATTCCGCAAGAAGTCAGATCTAAGGGGGCGTTCCATCCTTGACCCAGTGAAAAAGCTCGAAACAGTGCCGTGCTTAGATCAAGTTCGTGCTCCAATTTTAATGATTTCGCGCTTCAATTTTTTTGATTTTTCAGAAATCCTTTAATTATACTCACTAAACTACTCGAGCACTCCAACCATTATGAAAGCTATGCCGTAATTTAAAAAGGATGGATTTCGCCGGAATTAGGGGTCGCCAGAGATGAGGCTGGCCGGAGTTGGGATCGGTCGGACACGAAGGTGTGGGGGTGGGGAGAGGTCGTTCGAGATCCAGGCTGTGTGAGGGAGGGAGGGAGGGAGAGATTAGGTGTAAGTGAGATAGAGGAAATGGAGTACAATTTAATCAGTTTTTATCAGTTTTTATTTGAACCATTCAATAAAAAACTATTCGAAACTATTCGGATCAAACCTTTACCGGTCATTTTTTTTGCTGATTTCTTACGGGTACCCTTAAAATCACGTTCTTATCACATTTAGCGGTTCGAATCATCAAAATTTGATCGGAAACTACGAATTGATTTTTTAGGTATTTTTTTGGGTGCCCCCGGAACCACCCCGTTATATTATATTATTTATATATATATATATATATATATATATAAACTTAGGATCCAATGAGGGATCCCGCACGGTCTTACAGTGCGAGACTCCCCTTTTTTGATCGAATTGCGACAATCCGAGCCGCTCAATATGTTCAGAACGTGATTTTACGGGTACACGTGAGAAATCAGCAAAAAAAATGATCTGGAAGGGCTTGATCCGAGCAATTTTTTACTGAACCGTTCAATAAAAACTGTTCGGATCAAGTCCTTCCCAATCATTTTTTTGGGTGCCCCCGGAACCACCCCGTTATATTATATATATATATATGTATGTATAAAACTTAGGATCCAATGAGGGATCCCGCACGGCCTTACATGCGAGACTCCCCTTTTTCGATCGAATTGCGACAATCCGAGCCGCTCAATATGTTCAGAACGTGATTTTACGCGTACACGTGAGAAATCAGCAAAAAAAATGATCTGGAAGGGCTTGATCAGAGCAATTTTTTACTGAACCGTTCAATAAAAACTGTTCGGATCAAGTCCTTCCCAATCATTTTTTTGGCTGATTTCTAGCGAGTACCCTTAAAATCACCTTCTGATCACTTTGAGCGGCTCGGATCATCGCAATTCGATCGGAAAAGGGGAGTCCTGCACGGTAAGACCGTGCGGGATCCCTTAGAAGATAAGAACTATATATATATATATATATATATATATATATATTATAAAACAGAAGGGTGTGGGGATAAATTGTTGAAACGGCTTAAATTCATTTAATCCATAGGCTGTAGTGCATTGATAAGCACCCGATAATGCAATAGAGGGTGCGCTAGTTATCTAGTTTTAGTTAATTTTATCGTTAATTTAGTTATTTTATTACTTTTGCTTGTAAGGTATTTTAGTTTCGTTTTGTAGGAAAACTGTTTAATACAGGAGTTTCAAAACCCAAGGACCTGAAGGTGATCCGTCGGCTCGAGAATGGTCAAGGCAGAGAGCAAGACCAAGTGCTGGCCATAATCACCTCGGCATCGGTAGAATGAATTTTCTTCAATCGGTAGCGAACTCCTTACAACAGCTTTTAACAACTTCGGTATCGATGGACCACGCCAGCATCAATCGATACCAAAGTACCTAAAGGTTATATCCAAGGCAGCTCGGCATCGATGGGAATTGAGACATTCAATCGGTACCGAGAGCCTTAGAGATGAATTTTTGGATCTCATAGATAATATTCCGTGCGCGTACCTTAGTGTATAAATACCCCGTTATGTCACCATTGCGCGATTTGGCCAGAAATGTACCCATTTTTAGATCTAGAATATGATTTACTTACTTTTTAAATTGTTTTTCATTGTTCTTTATTTTTCAGCACTTTAACTTTAATTTCCTATTTTAGTTAATTAGTTTTTGCTATTGTTCTCTTCATTAAAATTGTAGCCGGTACTCTGATTTATCATTTAATCTAATTTTCTTCTAATGTTGTTATTTCACTATGCTTAATAGATTTTTGCTTGCTCTTATCTTTATAGATATGTGTGAGTAGTTTTCTAGGGTTAGGTCACGAGGTAAGTAGCACCTCATGACTTGAGTAAAAATTACATTTTCACCAATAAAAGTTTGAATCTTTGGTTAAAAAATCGATGTGGGGTTCGGGTTTCTTTAATAAACTACTAAGGTGTTAACATCTTTGATCATGTGTAAGTAAGAGTATAGCCTACTTATCACACATGATGCTTAGAACTCTGTCACTCGAGCTGTTTGCAAAAAGAATTCTTAAGCTAGCTTGGTAATCGAACCATTCTATCTTCCGGGTTAAGAATCTTAGTTGAGTATCTTAAACCGCGTATTTGGGTGAGAAATGTAATTGGACTTGAGTCGTGAGTGTTAATTTATTCCTAGATCTAACCTGGCTTTTATCCTAGTTAATTCGCTTTTAATTTAGAATTTTTAATTTCCACCGCATAAAGTAAAACAAAGTTGGCTGTCTAAAGGTCGAAAACCCTTACTTACATCTACAAATCCAGTAAAGCCGTACTAATTATTCCCTTTGGTACGATCCCGGTCTTTCGGATTATTATACTTCAATTGGACGCTTATACCCTATACTTGGGGTGATCTTATTCCTTATATCGGAGCAAACGAAATATGCATCCTCCCACTTCCCCATTAAGTGTCCATGGTTTTCACCTAAATCACACAACTGTTATCCCCTTCCAAAAGAGATGCGTAGTGCCGTAGATACGGGTTAACACTAGTATGTATATATATACACACACACACACACACAAAAATCTTTTTATAAAGGCGTCCTTACTGTATTACGGAATGGACGCCCCTTTTTCGACCAATTTGCGATGATCCGAGCCATTTAATGTGTTCAGAACGTGATTTTAAACGTATCCGTGAGAAATCAGCAAAAAAAAAAGGGACAAAAAATGGCTTAATCCAAGCAGTTTTTATTTATATTTTATCAAACGGTTCAAATAAAAACTGCTCAAATCAAGCCCTTTCCGGTCTTTTTTTTGCTAATTTCTCAAAGGGTATCTTTACAATCACGTTCTGAACATATTGATCGGCTCGAATCATCAAAATTTGATCGGAGAAAATAAGAAAAGGGAACGTCTGCATTTTATTTAAGATAAGGGCGCCTTACCTGAAGGGGATTCTCTCTCTCTCTCTCTCTCTCTCTCTCTCTCTCTCTCTCTCTCTCTCTCTCTCTATATATATATATATATATATACACACACACACACACACACATGAGGGGGTGCTCATTTTAAATAAAATGCGGACCTCCCAATTTTTCTTATTTTCCGATCGAATTTAGATGATTCGGGCCCCTCAATATGATCAGAACGTGATTTTAAGGGAACTTATGAGAAATCAGCAAAAAAATACCAGGAAGGGTTTCATCTGAACAGTTTTTTATTGAACGGTTTTAATAAAAAACTGTTCAGATCAAGTCATTCCCAGTCATTTTTTTTCTCGATTTATCGTTAACTTTAAAATCATGTTTTTGATCACATTGAGCAGCTCGTATCACCAATTTCAAATTGATGGCGGCTCTTCGTTCCCTTTGCAATCTCTCTCCACGCAACATAGACATCTCGGTAAGCCATCCTACATTTCTTATCCTCTTCCTTTGATCTAGGGTTTTTTTGGCTCTCCCCCCTCCCTGCTCCTAGCTACCCGACCTTGCCGAACCAAACCTAAAAAGGTTAGATGGTTGTTTTTCTCTTCATTTGATCATGGTTATCTACAATGAACTGAAAGTTTCAAACAGAAAAAGAAGGAGAAAAGTATGATTTGATAATTCATTTAGATTGTGTTTAGAATGCGTTGCTTTTGAGCACGGGCATACACTAGAAGAATTCTGTCTGAACCTAATTTAAGAAAAATCTTCCCGTATAAATTAGCTTCGTTGGCGGGATGGTTAATAGTTTCGTAATTCATTTAAGTTATGTTCAAAAAGCGTTGTGCAGGCACAGGCAAACCCTAGTATGTATACAGTTTGTTTCAAATGAGGGGGTCCTCATTTTAGTTAAAATGCAAACCCCCTTTTTTCGATTGAATGTCGATGATCCGAGTTACTCAATGTATTCAGAATGTGATCATTTTAAGGGTATCCGCAAGAAATCGACAAAAAAAATGAAAAGAAAGGATTTCATTTGAACGGTTTCGAATAGTTTTTTATTCAACAATTCAAATAAAAACTATTCAAATCAATGTGCGAAAAATAAACCATGTGTCGGAGTATAGAAAGCTAAACGTTTTTAAATGTGTTTCGACTATATTGCCCTCCCCCTTGGCGTTGCAAGGCGGAGTGAAGAAACTACACAACTATTGTTCCAAGTACCCTCTTTCCTTTTTAGCTGATTAAAAAAAAATCAAAAGTCACGCTTTTGCAAATAGATATATATAAGAGAAAATTCTACACGGTCTCTCTATTTAGAATAGGTTGAGCGGCAAAGTGATGAAGAATTGATACGTGGCCAATTTGATAGCAATTGTTTCATCCTTGCTTATGTGCATTCTCTTTTGATATCTCGTATAGCTGATACTTGATTATGAGAGTTTTAGAAACAAAAATAAATTATGACCCCTTAAGATAAAATAATAAAAATAAATAAAATCTTGGCACTGATTCAAATGAATTGAAAATTGAAGTACTTAATTTTTTCACCATATTATTTTACAGGGCGGTTCCACGTACAATCAATTAAACACCTAAAAAAATCCTAAATCTCAATCTCATAGTTTTCGATCAAATTTTTATGATCCGAACGGTTCAATGTGTGCAAAATGTGATTTTAAAGGTACTCGCGAGAAATTGGCAAAAAATATGACCGGATAGTGCTTATTTTGAGCTATTTTTATTGAACTGTTCATCAAATCTAAGCTTAAAACTACTCAGATCAAACCCTTCCCTGTTTTTTTTTTGTTCTGATTTCTCACGAACCCTTAAAATCACGTTTTGATCACATTGAGATACTCAAATCATTAAAGTTTGATCAAAAACTATGAGGTATGTTTTTAGGTATCTAATTAGTTGTTTTCGGAACCTGCCTTGATTATCTAATATATAAACAGTCTAAAAAATTAATGTGTTCTAATTTTCAATCTGTTTGAACCGGTGCGAAAATCTTATTTTTATAATCATATTATTCTAAAGGCTCATAGTTAATTTTTGTCTCTAAGGCTTTTATAATTAAGTATCTGTTGTACATGGTCCCAAAGAAGGAGCAAATACGTAATTATGAGAGCAGATTGAGACAAAAATTAATTATGTCCCTTTATGATAAAATAATTAGAAAAATAAGATTTTCGCATCAGTTCAAACCGTTTGAAAATTAGAGCACTTAATTTTTTCACCATATTTTGAAATATATAAACAGTCTGAAAAAATGAAGTACTCTAATTTTCAATCCGTTTGAATCGGTGCGACGATCTTATTTTTTTGTCATTTTATTTTAAAGGGTGATAATTAAGTTTTGTTTCTAGGACTCTCATAATTAAGAATCTACTTTTTCTTTGAGATCATGTAGAGCAGATACTTAATTTGAGAGTCCTAGAGACAAAAATTAACTGACCCTAGAGAATAATATGATCAGAAAAATAAAATTTTCGCAATGGTTTAAATGGATTGAAAATTAAAAACTTTTAATTTTTTTGATTTTGTTTATGTATTAAAAATATGGTTAAAAAATTAAGTGTCACTATTCAATCCGTTTGAACCAATGCAGAATTTTATTTTATTTTATCATTTTATCCTTATCCTTAAGGATTATAATTTATTTTTGTCAGGCTCCCAGGAGAGAGCACACATTAGCAGGGATGGAACAAATGCTTTCGAATTGGCCACGTGTCAGTTCTGCCTTAGTTTGCCGCATAACCATTCTAGACGGAGGGGGTAGAATTCTCTCTCTCTCTCTCTCTCTCTCTCTCCGTGTAGAATTCTCTCTCTCTCTCTCTCTCTCTCTCTCTCTCTCTCTATATATATATATTATAAGGAATGATTAACGAGGCCTCCACAGGATGGAGGCAGGATGCATTGACCTTAATGATCTTTTGGGGTTGGGCTGCCCTTGTAAGCAAAATTAGGGTTGTTCAAGAAAATCGTTCTAATCGTAAAATCGGTTTGATTTGGACCGAACCGTCTTATTTGGTTCGATTCTGCGGTTCTACAGTTACAGTTAAGTTATGGTTCCAAAAAAATAAGAAACGTTAATTTTGGTTTGGTTACTGGTTCTCAATTAAGGAACTGTGGTTAGAACCGAACCGGACCTTTGAAAACTAAGATAAATATAAATATACATGTGTTTAATTAAATATATATTTGAATTTGGTAGGTTAATTTTTTCCTTACTAAACTTAATTTATTTAGAGATGAAATTTCATTTATTAGGAAAGCTTTTATTTTCTTCCTTCTTTTTTTATTCTAACAGATTATCTTCCTATTTATTTAATTTTATGAGTTCATATTTTGTGAAAAAGTACTTGAATGCTTATTGGATAGAATCGGAACCGAATCAAAATCGCACTAATCTTGCGGTTTGGTTCTGGTTAGGATCCATGCATATATTTGTTAGGTTCTGATTTCCAATTTTCTAAAACCGTTTGAAATGATCCGGTTACTGATTTTCTAAAGAACCGGACCAATCCGAACTGTGTACACCACTAAGCAAAACCAAAATCCAATGAGGTTTGCTATTTACAAATCTTCTTGCACAACAAACATGCACAACATTCTCATGTGTTTGATCGACTACCAGATAAGATGTTAATTTACAACTACAAAGAAATTGATTATACATCATCACATTGCATATATGGTGCATGATGTTGTGTTAACAGATTTTTCAAGTCAAATTTAGAGAACCATGAATTTACGATTCACAAAACACAAAGAAATCTATGTTTTAACACCCTCTTACATTCTCGGGGGTGTTTCTTCTTTTCTTTTTTGGTAGTACTTCGGAATTTCACTCGGGGGGGTAATTCAAAACACCATCAGTTTGAATTTTGTCTCACCCAAATTGTTTTTCTATTTTTTCCCTATAACTTTATTTGATTTTATATATATTGAGCGGCTCGAATAATTAAAATTTGATTGAAAACTTTAGGGTATTTTTTAGATGTTATTTTAAGTGTCTCCGGAACCGCTCCGTATATATAATTGATTTTGCTACTCATCTTCTCTCACAAAACAAATCATCGAATATATACACAAAAGAGAGTGACATTAATAAAAAGGGAAGTGACAAAATCACTCCCCTATATATATTGAAGATGCAGTTATATGTGAAAAGATGAGAGATCGATTGGGTTTGGCTTGGCTTCGAACCGAAACAGGACACGAGACCACACAGTTTAATGATCTATCACTGTCAATATCAACAATCGAATCCTATTAATCTGTCTGCATGAGTGAGTATTCCTTGTTTCGTTTATTTCCTGCCACATTGTTGATATCCAAACAAGAGCTAGTGAAGATACAGAGCATTTGGCTTGGAAGTTGGAAACGGGACCATACTAGCCTACGCCAATGTCAACTCACCTTTGTTGACAATTGCCGATATTTTCACACCAATAACTCTACAACCACATACACAAAAAAAAAAAAAAAACTCTACTACCACAAATATACTTATATATACATACTAGTAACACGCACGCACGCACTCTTTCACATTGAGTATGGGCTCACATACACCAATAAATTTATAACCACAAACATCACACACACAAAACCGGGGATACTGTAGGACGTTTCCTGCAGTGCATCATTTAGGGTGCATCCAGACCGTCCATCTTGGCAATCTTTGGTTAAAATTCGTTGAAGAACTCTTACCGGTCAAAGTTAACAAACATATCTGAACCATTGATTGCCGAGATAGACATTCCAAGTATGCCCTATAGGGTGCACTACAGGGAAGCGCCCTAGAGTGTCCCCGATCACATCACATTACTGTTTCCACTAACAAATACGGAGTAAGTTGTGGACAACAACTTTTTGATTTTGTTTTTATTCAAATTTTTCGCGTTTGTTAGTTTTACGCCAAACTTTTATGTAATATTGGTTCATCTTGACGAGATGAATTAGAAAAGTAACAAATTATGACTTTTATACCATTATTTTGGAAATTTATCACAGAAAAGCTCAAAAAATCAGTTTTTGGACCTTTTTTGGATATTTTTAAAAATGCTTGTGTAAAAGACATAATTTTTTACTTTTCCGATTCCTGTTGTGATGACGAACCAAAATTACAAAAAAAGTTTGGAGTAAACCTAACAAACACGATTTTTTTTTTGAATAAAGACAACCAAAAAGTTGTTGTCCACAACTTAAATGTGCACTCAATGCGAAATAGTGTTTTTTGCATGTTTAATTGATTGTGGTTGTAGCACAACGGTTTCCACACATGAGAATCTGATTCTATGACTAAACCCAAAAAAGTTTTAACAGTTGCCATAGGTCAATATGAATTAGATAATTAATTCGCTGAAACACACTGCCCTAAACAGTTAAAGAAATTGAGGTTGCTTCCTAGTTAGAACTATAGAGCAGGTAATGAATACTTCATTTGGTAAGGATTTAAATCCCTCCTTTTCTTCC
The DNA here is from genome assembly GCA_014282245.1 of Rhododendron simsii. Classification (NCBI taxonomy): domain Eukaryota; kingdom Viridiplantae; phylum Streptophyta; class Magnoliopsida; order Ericales; family Ericaceae; genus Rhododendron; species Rhododendron simsii. The sequence continues at coordinate 22,473,871 of CM024955.1, forward strand.
ATTTTCCAAAGGATAGTTTAGAGTAGGATACTTTTAAAATATAAATATTTTTTTTATATAATTTTGAGGTCAATTCATACGGAGCTTTGTTATGGCTTTAATTGGGTTCTGCGCAAGTGGACGGTGTGATTGAGCTCCCAGGATTAGTCACAATCTGCGTAAGTTGGCCCAAACATGTAAGTTATTGAATTAGAAACGATTCTATGTTTAAGATTTATTTACAAACTTTAAGGAGAGTTATCTTTAGGTCTCACGCGTCGTAAGAGCCAGCCTTGAGCTAAAACTCGAGGTGCAGCCAGGGAGGGGCGGTCGCCCCTGCAAGAAGAAAACGAAACACTACTATTATATGTTAAAAAAAATTCCTATGAAAGTATATAGGCTAGCCCCTGCGTAGAATTTTGAAAAAAAAAATAGTAACCTTTGAAATACGAGGATACAAACATTAATTACTAAAGGCTAAGGATTAAAATATAACAAAAAATAGAACTATAGGGTTAATATTGTGAATATTCAAGTAATAAACTTCCACCTTTTGTTAGATGGGTTTAGTGTTTTACAGTTTTTTTTTTTGCACTAAAATCTTAATGGCACTCTTGGCACAAACATCCCCAATTGTTAAGACTTCAAAGGCAATTTCGAGAAAATAGCAACGGAAGAGAAGAGATTTTGAAAATTCTAAGTAATTTTGGTGAAATTTAAGTTACAGGTATGTGTTTCCCCAATTATTGTTCTAGACTTCTGCTAATTCTTTATTTTTTTACTGATAAAATCAAGTAATATGAAAGCCCACATACCAAATTTGGCCAGAAGTTGTGATAAATAAAAAAACGATGAACAATAAAGAAAAATAATACACATACATCAAGATCGATCCTATTAGTTAAATTGATTTATGTATTTAAGTTATTTTTAGTTGTAATGTATTTGCATGATTATGCATGTGTATTTATATTATTTTCTCGTACGCACGATCGCCATTACGTGATGGAATTTCTGGCTCTGTCCCTGGGTGCAGCCACTCTAGACTTTGAAAAATGTACGAATTGGAAGGCCGCTCTTACTTTGGTACCTCTTATAATAGTCTAACAAAAGAAGACCCCATCTTTAATCTTCACTTTAAGTCCCAAAAAAACCGGAGTCGGTCATGAATGTCATTGTGGACGGGTCTACGTTTTTTTTTTTGGATAAGTATAGACGTACGGGTCTAAGTTGGAAAGCATTCGATTAAGATTGGATATCTACTCGGCGATGTGAACCGGTGCATACCTAGCTGTCCACCCATCCCTCTTTGAACCAGTTTTGTACACATTATGACATGCACCTGTTTGCCTATGCATACAGGCCTTCTTACGCCATTTCGTGCATATATTTTTTAGAGAGCGCGCGCACACATTTGCACTTATAGAGTTTGAGAAAGAAAATTCGTATAGTTTCTGTTCCTAGGAGCTAGGTGGGGTAAAATCTGCTAGAAGGACACAATGAATCATCACCTGCCTCGATCTACTTATAATTTCGATTCTTCGGTTTTGGAGTTGTAGACTTAATTTTCTATTCTGGTTTTTGGTTTTCAACTTATTCTTTCGTATCCAATTTTAACTAGTTTCTAAATTTGTTTAGCATAAAGTTTTTATCATTATACAAAAGTAGATTTTCAACTACTAGTTTCGAACAAAAACACCCACTTAATTTGTCGGTAAATTTAGAGCACGAGTTTTCAAGTGAAAAGAATCCAATCTTTAACCTCTTCGTATGGCCAGAGGCTCGTAGCTTATCTTATGACAAATGGGATCAGTTGAAACCGATAAATTTCCGTTGCATAGAGTGTTTATGACTATATTTTCTAAGTTCATAGGATACATTGGTTTTGAAATTTATTGCTGCTTCAAAATTTGAACATCGTGGATCTCATTTCTTTAAATACTAGAAGTAACTAATATTATGCATCCCAATTCTATTACGAGCATATGATAATTAGTAATCTACACTTCCCTACCTTATCATCAGTCCCATGAGACCCGCTTCACTAGAGCTATTCAGCTTTCTATAAAATTAATTCGTTAGAGCTATTCAGCTTTCTATAACTATTTTATGTCTACATAGCCAAAATTCGTCTTAACCAATTTTAATTTTACTTGGAGGCGGCAAATGACGATGGAAACACACATACTCCGGCTTGTCTGCAGAGAATATTATATACAGTTGTTTATTATGGCCAGAAGGTTCATAAATCACTAGAATTAACCTGGAAAAACAGCCAGTAAACGCATGAGTGATCAGCTCCACAGCATCTGTATTGGAAACACAAAAGCTCAGGTAATAAGAAAAATGTTGCTTTATGGGCACAATTGGAATTATTCATACATGCATATCAATTTCAAGCAAAATGCCAAGAGTACGAGGGATAATCACTCCCATAGGCTTCACATGAATCATATATCAAAACCTTCTCTAATACACTTTTAACGTCTCACCAACTGATAACTGATACCAAATCACATACTTTTCTTCACCTCAGAAGACTTGATAATGTCAATGAACTCTGGCTGGCAGAGAAAAGGAGAGGAAAAATAAGGGGATGAAGAAACACAACCAAGCATATGGAAAAGCAAACAAGCACGGTAAAGAAAACAAATAGGATCTCTACATTTGGAGGGAATAACTGAACCCTGTCCAATTTTATTTTTTTGGATTCTGGGCCCAGTGTTTTAAAACAAGGAATAAGAAAACAAATAGGATCTCTACATTTGGAGGGAATAACTGAACCCTGTCCAATTTTATTTTTTTGGATTCTGGGCCCAGTGTTTTAAAACAAGGAATTAATCGGCAATTAGTCACCGATTAATAGCTAGCGGGACCTATCCGATTAGGTCCGATTAACGATTAATCGCCGATTACTAATTAATGTGCACCAATTAATCGCCGATTAATCCATTAATCGCCGATTAATCCATTAATCGCTCGAAGGTGGCCGACCGCCTGACTAGGGCCGAAAGACTTTTAGAACATTGCCTAGGCCCACTTCAATGATCAAACCATTATGTAAAACTCGTCAAGAAGATCAATCATACGAAATATCAAGTTGATTGGATATCCAAAAAAATGATTTTAAAACACATTTATCTTAGAAAAACAATATTGTCACAGACTCTAACCCAATTATTTCAAGATAAATATGTACCGATCATTAGTTTATTAGTAACCAATTAACATGAATTTTGGCATTGTTAAAACTTCTCAACAAGCTCTACGAAACAAATGATTTTGATCATTGAAGTGTGGCAGGAAATGACCCCAATGGGCAAAACTGCTCCGTACAATTATTTCTCCAACCGGAGACGATATTCTTCCTAAGAGAAAACAGAACCAAACAAAGAAGTGATAAACTTGTCACCTTAAGAGACGCTCCACCAACCAGAAAACCATCGACATCGGGTTGGCCTGCCAGTTCCTTGCAGTTAGCACCACTGACAGAACCTGGAATAGCAACGTATCCAGTTCACAAGAGATAATAGTCGAAGTAGAAAGAGAAAAAAGAATAGGAGTTGGTCATGTTGGCACCTAGCTACTGGTAAAAGACTACCCAATTAGGAAAATAACACAGGTATACAATAGTCAACAACACAGAGTATGCAGGTTGAAAAAGTGTAGGAACTTGTGAGGAAATAGGTTAGTCAAAGGGTTATCGCCTGTAGTTTCAATAATGTGATCCCCAAGGCACTACCGTGCCTCTTAATCAGTGACTTTGAAGATCAATATTGTCAGTGGACACTTTGTGCCTAAGTCATTCGAATAGGAGGCCTCTAGAGATAAGTCTTCAAAGTAATTATGTGGATGATTAATTAGTCAGATGCCATTCTGTACCTTATGACTAGGAAGATGCCCGACGAATGGAGAAGAAGCACCTTAAGACCTATCTATAAGAATAAAGAGGATATTTAAAACTGTAACAACAATAGAGGTATTAAATTGATGAGTCATACGATAAAGTTGTAGGAAAGAGTTATTGAGCATCGCTTGAGGATGGTGACTATAGTGTCAGAGAAATAGATTGGGTTTATGCCTGGAAGATCAACCATGGAAGCTATCTACCTATTAAGGAGATTGATAGAAAAACACAGAGCAAAGAAGGATCTCCATATGGTTTTCATAGACTTAGAAAAGACTTATGATAGGGTGCCTAGAGACATCATTTGGTGGGTTGCGGAGAAAAAAGGAGTGACCAAAGGGTATATCGAGGTGATTAGAGACATGTACGAAGGTGCCATCACTATCATTAGATCACCAGTAGGGGAAACAAGTGAATTTCCTATCGCCGTAGAATTGCGTCAAGGGTCAGCCCTGAGCCCGTACCTCTTTGCCTTAGTTATGGATGAATTGACTAGACAATTTTAAGAAGATATTCCATGGTGTATGATGTTTGCATATAACATTGACCTCGTAGATGAAATCGCTAGAGGTGTTAATACGAAATTAGAAATTTGAAGGGAAGCATTAGAGTCAAAAGGTTTTCGGATAACTAGGAGTAAAACTGAGTATATGATGTGCAAGTTTAGAGGTACCAATAGTGCGCATGATGAAAGAGTGATGATCCAAGACCAAGAAATACTAAAGAGTGATCATTTTAGGTATTTAGGCTCAATTATTAGTAGAGATGGAGAGATTGCTGATGATGTGACCTATAGGATCCAAATGGGGTAGCTCAAGTGGAGAAGCGCTACTGGTGTACTATGTGACAAAAGAATACCCACAAAATTGAAAGGAAAATTCTATGGAACTGCCATAAGACCAGCGATACTTTATGGGACAGAATGTTGGCTTATTAAGAAACATGCGAGCAAGATGAATGTAGCGGAAATGAAAATGTTGAGGTGGATGTGTGGTAAGACTAGACGAGACAAAATTAGAAATGAAACAGTTCGTGAGATGGTAGGTGTAGCACCTATAGAGGAGAAGTTGAGGGAAAATAGGCTAAGGTGATTTGGGCATGTCTACCGTAGACCAGAAGATGCTGTAGTTAAGAGAGCGGATATGATAGCTCTAGGTAGCAATGTCACGGGGAGGGGTAGACCTAAATTGACATTAGATGCTATAGTGCGCAAAGATATGAGTATAATGGGTGTGTGTGAACAAGTGACCCTTAACAGAGCTCAATAGAGGAAACGGATTCATGTAGCCGACCCCAAGTTATTGGGACGCAAGACTCGGTTTGGTTTGGTTAGACCAAGGTGTGGAAGACCCCTACCCATAGGGCATCTGATAGGGTCCTCAAATTGATTCACTTGGTGCATGTCAGTTGCATTATCTTGTCGAAATAATTTTGTTCTTCTACTAAGTATTCTACACTCAAAAGTTGAGGCTAACTCTGGTGATTCAAGTGACCATTACATAAGCCTTGCAAACATGATGATTAAACAACCTCAATCTTCCCCCGGAATTCATGGCAAAGTAGCACTTAATAGTGCCAAAATAGGGTCAAATTTGTTTGGCTTCCCGGAAATCAGAGTTCGAACAAGTAGAAAAATAAATTTCCCACAACCGGAGATGATGATTGCTGGAAACATCCTTTAGTAGATTTGCAATCATATAACTAAATTGAATAACTCAAGCATTTCAGGGATATGGTGTCAAGTATGTATCAATCAGTACCTCCATAGATGATCCTCGTTGTGGCAGCAACTTCCGAGCTTGTGTTCACTTGAAGCCATTTCCTCAACTCAAAATGCACCTGTAAAATAGAAACAAACTTAGTAGGAGAGAATTAACACGGTAGAAACAAAAACGTTGATCGGGAGGGTAGGGGTAGCACAGGTAGAAGATAAGATGAGAGAGAATAGATTAAACCGTTTGTCGTAGACTGGTTGAAGCCGCAATTAGGAGGAATAATATAGTTATAGTAGATGGTAGCACTAAGAGGAGGGTTATACCAAAATTGAGAGGCGATAGTTCGAAATGACCTAGGTATTTTGGATATCATGGACCATGATACCCTTGATTGGGAGCGTAGGGGTAGCACCGGTAGAAGATAAGATGAGAGAGAATAGATTAAACTGTCTATCGTAGACTGGTTGATGCCGCAATTAGGAGGAATAATATAGTTATAGTAGATGGTAGCACTAAGAGGAGGGTTATACCAAAATTGAGAGGCGACAGTTCGAAATGACCTAGGTTTTTTGGATATCATGGACCATGATACCCTCGATAGAACTCAATGAGACAAAAAATTCATGTAACTAACTCCAATTGATTGGGACTCAAGGCTCAGTTTGTTTCGGTTAGGTACTTTGGTTATAAATGGATGCAGAATGTCAAAGAGAGGGCGTCAAACAACATTTTGGACATTATACAATATGTGACGGCATTACATGACCTCTCTTCAGGTTGAAATGTCAGATAAACCTAAATAGAAAATTCTTATTGAACAGATTGTAGGATATTTCCGTCTTTCAACTGGGCTGATTAGCAACAAGAACCCTTACAATTACCAGATAAGCATCCCACCGAGGGCTATCAAGTAAATTAACAGGATCATTCACATTTACTCTAGCAAAATATACTTGATTTATATGCATCTGCTAGGTTCATTGCAGTAATTGCCTAAGCTCCAACAAATTTTACTGCCTTCAAGAAACAATTATTAGTCGAATATGGGGCCAGTGACGCCACCCAACCTTGAATTGTGCGGCTCAACAAGGATCATACATATGGCCTCTTTGATGATCCCTTTCTGTGCCCCATAAGCCAAGGTGTACAACGCCTATATTCTACTCAACGAGCCTCAGCTCAACAAAATCAACAGCTATTTAATACTTCCCCCCTGGTTTTTGGTTGTTTATCATGTGATGCAAAACTTATACAACCAGATCCAAACAGAAATTCGAAATTTGAGTTGCAGTTATTGGGCATCCAAATCATTACATTTAAGACACGGTCGGCCTTTACCCCACTGAGATGTAGTTTGCAACAAGATGTAGTTTGCACCCCTAACCTATAGGCTATCGACTTATCAGAAGTACAAAGGCCCATTACACTTCCTCCCACCAAGCTTGGGGCTTTTCCCACACTCTAATACCCTTACCATTCTCTATGATTAAAAAAAGGTTGAATCATTTAAACTAGAATTAAGTAACTTTCTTGAACAGGAAATATCACCTAAAAAATTCAAACTTCTCTTTGGAATACATAGATGCAGTTGACCTTAGCAATTAACGTCATGTTTTGGACTGAAAACAGAGATGATTGAATGAAAATACCACCACCCTACTCACCTCCTGAGCTTGAGCAGGAGTTGCGACCTTCCCTGTTCCAATAGCCCAAACAGGTTCATAGGCCAAAACAACATTTTCCCAATTTGATATGCGTTCTGCACCATGAGGGGAAATTTTAGTATTATCACGGAAGTCCATTTATTTCGACTCCTTACAGCATCCTGAGAGATGTGGTTAGACAATGGCTTACATCCTAATGCAACGTTAAATAGTGTTTTTAAAACAATGACATACAGAAACATCACCAACTCTAAATAAAAACGGTTAGAAGCTTCAAGTATGCAATTTTTATACGAACTACCAGGACCAAATGAGGATAAAGAGAATCAGAAAAAAGAAGATTCCAACTAAACCAAGCAAAAGGATAACAAATTGGTCAAGACATTTTTTTAGTGCATCCCTACATCTGGGAGAAGTATAACTCTTAACTTCAGGCCAACTCTATTTAATACGCTGCAGAACCCATTGACTCTGACTCTACAGGCCCTGTGGCAAATTAAGCTTCAAAACAATTACACTCATTGAAACAGTGACAGTATGTGAACCGACTATGACACTAAAACACTTCTTGAAAATGAGATTGATTCCAAGGAAACTGTGTACAAACATAAAACAACTCCCATTGCAATTTCCATTCTTTGATCGTCTACTTGGGTTTGATTAAAGAATTAAGTGGAAGGAAATGGAGAAAGAAACAGATAGGGCTGGTGCTGCATGACTCGTACTTGGAAACAATGTCTACAGAGGCAGATTTAAGAAGATTCAGAGAAACATTAGTACAATTCTCACATTCTTACCTACTCTACAAGCCTGTTTCTTTCTTTTCTTCTTTGCAAAGATGGCAATTGTTAGCCAAGAGGCAATAGAGAAAAACCAAGAAGCGCCATTTAACAAACAGAAATTCATATGGCAAGCAGAAACTCTCTGCTTCAAGTCGAATACAAAAAGATATTGTGATCCTAAAGTCAGAATTATCATTTCAATCAATACTAGATCAAAATTTTCAAGGTATCCACAAATTTACCCAATACAACATCATACACTTCAAGATATCCACGAGAGATTGTGTTACCAATAATTTCCAACCAGTCAGTTAGCCTTCAAGATCCTGTTATTGATTTACTTGCCAAATTATAAATCCAAATATCTATTACTAGAATGATTCACAAATCAAGTAAACAAGCATCTTTCAAAATAAAATAAGCGAGAGAAGTGGTTACACAATCCACAAGAAGACAGCTGAAATTGCTTTGGTTTGTACCTGAAATTGCTTTAGTTGGTACACATTTTTTAATAGCACCTAAATGTTTACCTGAAATTGCTTTAGTTTGTGCAGCAACAACATCCATGGTAGATCCTGATTCTCGCTGCTCAAGAGTCTCCCCAACGCAAGCAATTACCTTCAAGCCTTGTGAAAGAGCATATGCAACCTTATCTCCAGTAAACTGAAATGAAATGTGTCCCAAGTTAGTGGACTAACTACAGACACCCAAAGTACCAATACCAACAACAACAATAATAACAAAACCCATCTAGTCCCCAATCATTAGGAGTATGGGTGGGGGAGGATTGGAACAGACCTAACCTTTGGCAATATATGCACAAAGTGGTTGCTCTCAGAATACTACTGAAACAGTGGCTCCCTATGCCACCAAGAACCAAAATACCAATACCAACATTAATAATAATGACTATAACAAGAACAATTACAACAGTGGCAAATAATAGCAATTACAATAATAATAAAAATAATAGTAGAACTAATTTGTCACCACAAATGAATGCATTATTGCAGCACATATTAAACTCACGTCATTTGATTCATTTAGTATAAGCCTCCTCTCAGAATGACCAAGAATGACCCACGGAATGCCCAGATTGATAAGCATCTCTGCACTGCATATGCAAAAGAATCAACATAGATTTTTTAGATAGAATGCCGAAGCATACTTGTAAAATTGAAAGGGGAAAGATATGAAACCATTCCTGACTCATCTTCGTGTATTTAGTGCCAAAGGGATAGGTCTGTACCCAAGTCTAGCTCTTCCAGGCATCGATTAAAGATTTAAAGGGTAGTATTTAGGCATAGTTGGTTTGATTTCCTGATTTATGCTAAAGGATCATGCTAGACTTGTCCAGAGCATAAGAAATCCTTCATTTTCCAAGTTGAGACATGATGCCCAAACATTGTGTGTAGACTTTTGATCACTTATTCTTCAACCAGGCCATGACTGAATGCCATATAGCTTTCAGATCGGTTTCACATGAACCGCTGAATGCTTTTGAGTCCACTTTTTCCAATCCTGTAGACAGTAGTATCAAGAAGCAGCAAAACATACCTGACCTCACCAGTGAAAGCACCTCCTTTTTTAACCCAACAATTCTGAGCAGCAATGCGAAAATCAGGCCTTAGCGAACTTTTAACCAGTCCAAGAAACACAAACGGAGGGCTGACAACCACCTCTGTGAGAGATTGTGTTGGTGATGCACCAGCAAAAAAGAACATCATCGAGGTTATACTTTCATACAGTCAAATTATTTTCGGTATGAAAATTAATAGGATAGATAGTAGCTGTGCACAACCAGTAAACTCAGTACTTCCCCCCAACCCCCTCTAATCATTCCCACAGGAAAGGAAATCTGCGTAAAGCGGTACTATACCCACTAGTATGTTGTCTATGGTATTAACTTAGGAATGAAAAAGAGTTTCCACACGAGATTGACCACATTCAGAGACCAACACGGCATAGGAAAAAGAAAACATGCAAGGAAGCAAGCATATATCAACTAACACCGGTGATTTGCTCACAAAACTTTACCCGTGTATCTCAGAACTTAAGGGTCAATGAATATCAATGATAAATGGGCTCGGGTGATAATTGATGATATTACATTCAATGTACACTAGAGCAACGGGCTCAAGTACTGGAGCTGAGTTTTGAGTGTTTTCCATCAAACAGGGTAATCACTATAATTCCGAAGTGGATTTATCTCTCTCCAGTGGATGTTTGTAATTTGGCTGGCCAAACTGCATAAATGCTAGTGCCTCTCATAGTGTGTGTTCACTTCTATTTTATTTCGGGTGATCCTGCAGCCGTGGATGGGAATCATGGGATGCGGACAAATCCCAACATGCATATTGATAGCATAGAAATTAAAAGTAATCACGCACCCCACCAATTTGGCGGCAACTGTGACATTCATTCTATTTTTACTTACCCACAACATCCTCAGAGGGTACTTCACCAGCATTAAGGGTCGAAACTATCTTCTTCACCTCCTCTGCAGTTCCATTCTGCGTAAACAAACATCCAATGGATATCACAGATCAGGTTTCAGTAAGCATAAGAAAAAAAATCAAGCGGTATAAAAGGTTGAGAATGAGTCAAATAATGATAAATGATAATTGCCCAACATTAGTTAATAAGAAGAAAAAAACAAAAACAAAATTTCAATCAAGCTGATAACATATATAAATAGTGATGCTGCTTTTTATCTATCTTTCACTTTCTTCTCGCTTCCCTTGCCCCCCTAGGGTTTCACACCCTTGTACGACGGTGGGAGGGGAATGCCTCTATACTTATCTCTTTGTTTTTTTTCATTCTGTCTCTTCAGGTCAATGACTTGTCGTTTGATCTGTAAGAGTTTTGTCTCTCCTTTTTCTCGAGAGTTTAGTTTCGTCCTTGGACACAGATCTGGGTTCTTCGGAGACGATGTTACTTCACCATGATATCCGTGCCAACAATGCCCTTACCCTACATGATATTTTGGCGGGGCAACTCATGGAGGCTTATCAGATCTATAATTTTTTGAAAATTTATTGGTGCATTCATACTTGGTTGGGGTGGAGTCCATCGGCTCGTCCAATAATTTGTTGTCTTTTATCTTTGGCTACGACTTTATCTCTTTTGAGACTGCTGATTCAAGGTATGAATATACAGTAGATTGTGAGTGCCTCTGTTTGCGGCATGCGCAACTTCTGAGTCAAGGTGAAAGACATTGATTGCTTGGTGTTTTTTCTTGTTTACAATAGTTAGATGATTAGTTTGGCTTTGTGCAAGATATTTGTAATAAACTCGGTTATGTAAGTGCCGGAAAAAAAAAAAAAATCTGTTCATATCACAGAGAAAATAACCAAGATCTGATTCATTGCAGGGTCAAAAGTCAATGGAAAGGTCTAGGAAAAAACAGCAATCCTAAACACGAAAAAAAAAAAAATTTACGTAAAGGAATTTAGTCAATTGAGAGTAATACAATATTCGGCTTGGTGGCGAGCGATTCAGTTGAGTATTTAGAAAGAGATACAATCACATATATACTACATGCATTCGATGTGGATCCAAATGGTGTGAAAGCGTTGGAAGCATATATGTAAGGCTAGGTATAGGCAATTGGTTTTCCTACTTGGGATCGAATGATCAGTTGTAGCCTCTAGAAGATTAATGAAACTGGTAGCGAAGGGGTAAAAATGGAATATGAGGCTTACGCATTTCCAGTTACCGCCGACGAAGAACTTTCTCCCCATAGTTAACGACGATGATCACGAAGCTAGCTCTGGTTCAAGTATCTCGGATTGGGGTTTTGCTATGGGGGGCTACGGCGACTGTTGAGGACTGAGGAATACGTATATATAAGAGCGTATTTTTCGTGATTCATTTTTTATTCTGATATAAATTGCGGATCATAACCCTTTGAAATGACGTTGTTGCCCACCGGGGAATATGCTTTCTCCATCCGGACCCGGGGATCCAGCGGCCTATGGCAGAACTGTAGGAACTACAGTGCGCCAAAACGACGTAGTTTTGGCGCCAAACAGGGATGCCATCATAGCCAAACCGAGTCAAGGAAATAAACCAATAGAAAAAAAATTATGTATTCCAAATTTCAATCTGTTTGAGCCGGTGAGAAGATTTTATTTTTCTGATTATTTTATTTAAAGAGTCTTAATTAAATTTTGACTTTAAAGCTTTCGTTGATTAACCCTAAGAAAGTCGTAGAATTAAATATCTCTTAAGGCTAATCAACGAGAGCCCTAGAGTCAAAATTTAACTATGACCATTTAGGATAAAATGATCGAAAAACTAAAATCTTTCCACCGGTTCAAACGGATTGAAATTTGGAGCACTCAAATTTTTAACTATATTTTTTAATATATAAACTGTATAAAGAAGTTGAAAAATTAAGTGTTCTAAATTTCAATCCGTTTGAATGGTGGGAAGATTTTATTTTTCTGATCATTTTATTCTAAAGAGTCTTAATTAAATTTTGACTTTAAGGCTCTCGTTGATTAACCCTAAGAAAGTCGTAGAATTAAATATCTCTTAGAGGCTAATCAACGATAGCCATAGAATCAAAATTTAACTATGACCATTTATGATAAAATGATCAAAAAACTAAAATCTTTCCACCGGCTCAAACGGATTGAAATTTGGAACACTTAATCTTTTAACCATATTTTTTAATATATAAACTGTTTATAGAGGTTGAAAAATTAAATGTTCCAAATTTCAATCCGTTTGAATCGGTGGGAATATTTTATTTTTCTGATCATTTTATTCTAAAGGGTTTTAATTAAATTTTGACTTTAGGGCTCTTGTTGATTAACCCTAAGAAGTCGTAGAATCAAATATCTCTTAGAGCTAATCAACGAGAGCCCTAGAGTCAAAATTTAATTATGATAATTTAGGATAAAATGATCAGAAAACTAAAATTTTTCCACCGGTTCAAACGGATTGAAATTTGGAACACATAATTTTTTTTCTCTTGATTTATTTCCTTGGCTCGGTTTGGCTTTGATGGCATCCCCGTTTGGGGCCAAAACGACGTCCTTTTGGCGCACTGTAGTTCCTGCAGTTCGGCCATAGACCGCTGGATCCCCGGGTCCAAATGTGTGGAGGATTGTAACCGTGGATGTGGCCCACGGATTTGCTGTTTGTATATGCGCTGGACAACGGGTCGTCACAGAAGTGGGTGGCGGAAGGAAAGCAGATTGGATTGGGTTTTGGAGGGATCCGGAGATTCCGTAGGGCGGGTTGTCCAGGAGCGTTGCAGTGCATTATGTTAGTCGCCTATCTCAGTAATCAACAATCTAAATTTAAAATAAATTCTTTTAGCATCTTTTCTGAAAGAGTTTTTTTTTTTTTTAATTTGAACCGTTTAAACCATTTTTAGATGTTTAGATGATGCCCTACAGTCCATATAATACAGAAATGTACTATAGGGTTTCCGAATCGTTTTGGAGTATGTATCCATGGGGAGAAAACACTCCTATTTTGGAAGAAGTTTATCTTCGGTTACAAAAAAATAATTGGATCTGTAAAATTTTCTTGTGAGGGTCATTTTGTGTCTACCTTATACGTGACATCAATCTTAAATTAAACAAATCACGTAAAAAATGATGGTAACCGGATATCAATAAATGAACAATCAGAATATGGATCAGGACGTTCTTTAAATGTACTGCTCGATCATGAAAAATGCACGATTTTCGATTATGAAACTAAAACTAAAATTGGTTGGTTCAATGCTATAAAAATTGTACTAGTCCATTATTTTTCCACAGTTGGAGAAAATCCTCCTCTCATATGAACTCTTACAATATTTGACAGAGTATGGTTTTCTTTTTTGTGAAGGCTTGACAGAGTACGATTAATAAATTAAAGGAAATTAAAAGTCGATGATCAAGGATTCAAGAGGTCGCGCTTGCTTTCTAATTTCTATTAACTCAATGATGTCACCTTTTTAAAATGGCCTTTATTTAAAATCTAAAATACTACAAGTGTTACAAAACAATTTTTGAGTTGTTAGGCTTGAGAAAATATTTTTCTTTGAAAACTTTTAAAGTATTCTGATGATAATTAAGGTATTCGACACACCTAAACTTTATATTTGGTGGCGACTGTTAGGACCGTGAGGGACACCACACACACAAACACACGTAGTGATTTCAGAGAAAAACTCCCTTTGATTATATATTCACACAATATACAATAAAGATGAAAAAACTCTCCGGGAACCACACGTCGGTTCCTCTCCGGGAGGCCACAGCCTGGCCCCCCACGCTCGCCTCACCCTCTCCCTCACATTATGTCACACTCTAACCCTAATAGGGTTTACAACTATATATAAGAGACGAGACCTGCTTTTCCCACCCCCCCTGACACACCCCCCCTCCCGGTCCCACCTCCCTTTTCCCGGATTACCCCCCCCCCCCCCCCCCCCCCCCCCCCCGCCCCCCCTTCTCTCTCTCTCTCTCTCTCTCTCTCTCCCTTTTTCTCCCTCAATTTTGCTATCAGTAGGGATCAAAATCCCGACCGACAATCCCGATCCTACGTGGAAAGCAAGAGCTCCACTCCTCTACTTCTCGCAGCAGCTGTGTTCCCAAAATTCAAATTTCCAAAACCCAGATCTACTCTCTCGGACTACTCTCTCTCTCTCTCTCTCTCTCTCTCTCCTTTTCAAAACACGGTCTCTCCTCCATCTCCTCCCAAACTCCGATCGCACCACCACCATCTCTCCTCTCTCTTGACTAATTTCCCTCTACGCTACCCCGTACTCTCTCTTATCCGTCTCTCCTCCTAAACCACCGCCTACGGCCGCTACACCACCGACAGCCACAGGGTAATACCACCTCCACCATCTGACTCCAACAGTAATCGAGTTCTTCTATAGGTAAGGTTTTCTATATTTATCTGTTCCATTAGGGCTTAGTTTGCGATTTAGGGTTTTAATTGATCTCTCTTGATCACTCTGTCCATTATTGTTTGTTCCCTTCAGGACATTCCACTTTGATTTGGGCTGTATACGGTGTTTGAAGTGTTTGAATTAGGGTACATAAACTAATTGCAGATCATCTCTCTCTCTCTCTCTCTCTCTCTCTCTCTCTCTCTCTCTCACGCACACACGAACTGATTTTTTCACAGGAGTTGAGGGCTTTGGTGTTCTGGTGGATTCATGAAATTTTTTGCCAGAGGCTGACTAGCTCCCTAGGCAGCCGACTAGTTGGCGCCTAGCTAAGCTGATTTTCATTTTGCAGTTGACCTCCGCCTAACGTTTAGAATAGAGTATCAAAGCGTATGTATAAATGAATCACCAAAAAAGGAATTATATTTTGCCATATTTTTGCAGCTTTCTTTAGACAGTTTGGCACAATCAAAAGGCTTAGACTCGCAAGGGATAAGAAGGTTGGGTTGGATCACTATCATTATGCTTTTGATTTTTAGCTTTGTTCGTGTGTTCAAATTGTTTTGACTAGAATGTATGCTACAATTTTATGTTAGACTGCAATTCTCTTATGGTTTTAGTTTGCTAAATTTTTTTAGTTGTTTGCGAATATCGTAGCTGAGTCTATGCATGTCTATGCATAACTATCTTATGTTTGCTCACATGTTGCAAGTTCACCTTATTTCTTTCATTTGAAACAGAAAATACAATATCATTTGAGTTGTTTGAAACCTGCCTCAGTTCTTTCACCTTTTGGATGAGGAAGTGTTGGTGTAAAACATGCAATAAGGGGTGTAAAACACGCGTCGGTATGTAAAACATGCCTTAGGCGTCAGTATGTAAATTGAGGCAAGGCCACCATTTTTATGGAAATTCTTTGAAGTGATAACGGAGCAATTATCATGACAAGGTAGCTGTGAAAACAGTTCCTGTGTGGGTGATTTTCAACTGAATAAACCTGGGTTTCTTTGTCAGTAACTGATTATCCTGTTTTTGTGATTTGATTTTATAGCAGGTGGGTGGCGATCAGTGCTAAGAAGATTAAGTTTGAGGAATAGTAGATCTTTAAGGGAGGATGTTAGTATGTTGTGCATATCATCTACTATCTGTTCCCTATTCATGGTCGTAATTTCCTTGCACTTCCACGAGAAATTTAAATTCCTTTCCCTTAACCATCTTGCGAGGAAATCTGGACGCAGGGGAGAAGACATAATGGAAGTAGAGGTTATGTAGTTTGAAGTTGTGTTTTTCCTGTTATGGTGGAACTAAAGGTTTTAGCTTTGAGGGATGCAACGACTTAATTTAAACAGTATTTGAAGGTTATTTGCCTGTACGCTTTGTTCCCTATATGAATGGATGCAAGTTTTTGTTGGAACTTCATTATGTTCATGCTCCCAGGGGTCTGTTTTGAACCTTCTAATAATTGTTTTGAACCTTCTAATCATTGTGTCAGTGTATCTGTGTCGTGTTGTGTCGTGTCCTATATTTGTATCGTGTTGTGTCGTCGGTGTATCGTATATCCTATAAGTTGGAATCTTTATACCTGAACTGTATTTTAATACATTACCTATGCATTCTTCTACCATTTAGGCTTCCTTTTACTCAATGCCATCTGAATTTGTAGTTTTAGATTAAATCTGAAATCACTATTGAGATAGAAACGTGTTTGAATGCTTCATAAATGTGCATTCTATACTCACCAGAACGGGTTATGTTATTGCAATTCAGAAAAACCATTTTGATACAAGAACAAGTGAAAGTCGTTTCTCCTTGAGAGAAAAAAAAAAAACCAAAAGAAAATCTCCCCATATCTTTCATCCTCTTGTTCTTGTTCTCATGATTTTGGAATTGGGATCTTGAATTTGGAGCAAATGGGTCTGGCCGGAGAGTCTCGATTTCATGTCTTGCTTGTTAATAATAGCATCATAGACAGAAAACTCATTGAGAGCCTCCTCAAGACCTCATCATATTAAGGTAATTAAACTTTCAAGGCTACCAAACACACTTATACACAGCATCATACACTAAAAGAAAAAAACAGTATTGCACTCGCATGAAAAGAATTAATTGTAGCGGAATTCTGAAATTGGACACTATTTATTGCCAATAATATATTAATACTTGTATTGGACACTATTTATTGCCAATAATATATTAATGCTTGTATTCAATCGTAACTCTTTCACAAAACACAAAAGAATTCCAACCAAATCAATTACAAAAGAATTCAAATACATCCCACAATGACTGATATTCCTAACTACCTACAGAAGCAATTTTACAAATACATGTGACTATCCAAAGACTAATTTCCCAACTCTATCCAAACATTCAAACAAAGACAACCAATTTTGTTGCATTGCCTAACTCATCCATCATCAACGCCTCACCAAACAAAAAAAAATACCTATCACAAATATATTCACAGGTAAGAGACGAGAACAATAAACATTTCTTCCGTGTCAACCAATCGTTGCACGTGTGTCTTTTGCCTCAGGTACATTCGTACATTGATAATCGCTGCATTAGAGACATACGATTTATTTAGTTAGAAAGTTAACAAACTAAAGTCAGATTGCCGAATCAAACTAGATAACTCTAATATCAAACTGATATAATTAGGCACAAGATATGCAAATTCTCTATCAAAAGAAGCATAAATGAGGCCACAAGCTACAGAAATGTTTAGTCAGGTTGTTTTTCCCAAAAGAATTTAGCAAGAGAAGAGCACAATAGGAAATGGTTGTAATTTGGCCACAAGCTACAACTTCTAAGCCTAACCTCTTAGGAGAAAATCACCCTAACGAAATGCCTTCCATGAAATTGAAGTGGAGACTAACCAAAAATCACGAAGCCATCTGACAGGATCATTTGAACAAGACTTGTGTTCTCTCGATTGGGAATTGACTCCACAAGGTTTATATCTTTCAATTATTTTTTGTTTTCCTTTTCAAAAGTAACTGGTATAGCATTTGAAATGCGAGGTTTTGAACTTGAACCTTTTGGAATGAGCAAACCCGCAAGTCTCAGCATGGACACTAGGCCAACCATCGGGGCTTCTACTACAATTAACTATAAGCCCTCTCCAATACAAAACATCATCTTCCCATCCCTTCTTCCCTTTCAAAACCTTCAATATCTTCGGCGCACACACATATACCCATAGATATATTTTTAACATATAGGTAAATAGGTACTTTTGATGGCAATATGGTTCAGAAAATCAATAAACTTTAGTACAGGCTTGTGGGGACTTCTAAACCAGAGACATCCGAGCCCTTGTTTTCCCTCCAATTCCTCTTCATAAAGCTACCTTCATTTTTGGCTCCCGGCGTTTTGAATCCGTTAAAGCTGGAAGGGGAGGAGAATTGCAGTACGATAATGGTGGCCGGCCACCAGGATCAGGTACTCTGGTTTCCACTTTTGTTTTTTTATATTGAAATTTGAAGGGTGTCTCGGCCAATTTACGTGTACGATGACAGCCAAAAGAAACGCCAACATCTACAACCAATACCATCAGAATCGAAAACCCCTAATTTTATGAAATCTGAAAAAAAAAAAAAAAAAACCCTACTTTTTTCGTGTGTACATTAGTGAAAGAATCAAGTGTAGATTAGTGGAGAGGGAAGCGAGAGAGATACCTGTGAGAGAGAAGAGATGGTGGGTGAGATGGAGGAGAGAGAAAATAGGAGATCGTGGTGGTGTGGTGCGTCGGTGGTGGTGGGAGAAAATAGGTGCGAGTCGTGGTGTGGCGTCGGTGGTGGTGGGCAGGTCGATCGGTGGGGGCTCCTGTGGTGGTGGCTCGGCGCATCTGGGTGCTCCAGTGGTGGTCAATCGGTGGTGGGCCGGGCGTATTTGAGAAGCTTCAGTGGAGTTGGGTGCTGGACAGATTCTGGAGGGAGAGAGCAAGAGAGAGTACTACTATTCGCTTTCCCAAATTTTTTTTGAAATGAAATGGGTTTTCCTTCTGGCGCGTTTGAACGGAAGGGAGGACTGGGCCCATTTACTTTCCACATCGGATCGGGATTGTCGGTCGGGATTTTGATCCCTACTGATAGCAAAATTGTTTCTCCCTTTTCTCCCTTTCTTTCTTTACACAGTTTTGCTTCTTTTTTTTCCTGTTTTTTTTCGAGTTTGGTTTTTTTTTTTTTCATTTTATTTCCTTTTCTTTCTTTCCGGTTTGAATTTTTTTTCTCTTTAATAATAATTTCAAGTCTAATTCTAGGCTTTGTAAAGTAATTGAGAGAAAAAAAAGTGTTTCAATTGATTAATTTGCCAGTGGAGTTTGTCAGGTGGTGTCTCCCACCAATAAAAATTTGCCCCACTGACACACGCTTCTTCTCTCTCCGGACACAGCTTTCTCTCAAAAATTAAGTGTTCCAAATTATAATTCGTTTGAATGGGTGAGAAAATTTTATTTTATTTTTCATTTAATTCTAAAGGGTCATAATTAAATTTTGACTATAGGACTCTCGTTGATTAACCCTAAGAAAATCGTAGAATCAAATATCTTTTAGGACTAACCAACGAGAGCCCTAGAGTGAAAATTCAATTATGACCCTTTAGAATTAAATGATCAGAAAAATAAAATCTTCTCACCCATTCAAACGGATTGAAATTTGGAACAGTTAATTTTTCAATCTGCAGTTTATATATTAAAAAATATGGTTAAAAAATTAAGTGTTCCAAATTTCAATTCGTTTGAACCGATAGAAAGATTTTAGTTTTCTGATCATTTTATCCTAAATGGTCATAATTAAATTTTGACTATAGGGCTCTCGTTAATTAACCCTAAGAAAATCGTTGAATCAAATATCTCTTAGGACTAACCAACAAAAGTCCTATAATCAAAATTTAATTATGACCCTTTAGAATTAAATGATCAGAAACATAAAATCTTCCCACCCATTCAAACGGATTGAAATTCGGAACACTTAATTTATTTTTGTTAAATTTGGTCAAGTGTTTCGAAACGAATAATTTCTCCCCGGCGCCACAAATAAAGTACCCCCACTTTTTTAATTTCTTATTTTATTTAATTACTTTTATTTTATTTATTTAATTTCTATAAATACACCCTATTTATATTTAAAAATATAATTCAAGAATTAAGTGTTTCGATTTTAAATTTAGTTGAACCGGAGTGAAAATCGTATTTTTTTGATTATTTTATTATAAATAGTCATAATGAATTTTTTTTTTTGTATAAGGCCTTTTAACAGACACCCAAAAATCATTATTTAGTTTCAAGGATTTCTTAGGGTGTCCATTGAAAGACGTTGAAATTTTGTTTAAATTTATTATTGTTGATTAGAAGTTATTTTTATTATTCATTGTTAAGACTAATTAATTAATTAATTAAAATAATATAAATTTATTAGGTATGAAGACAAATTTAATTGAAAATAGAATTTGAGTTAACCAAAAAAATAAGAATGGACAAAATATGAAAAGAAACAAATAAAGAAAAAAAGAAGAAGGGAGGTTAATGGGAAAAGAAACAAATAAAGAAAGTAATTGAAAATTAAAAAAAAAATCAAATGAAAAGTAAAAAAAGGAAATAAAGAAAAAAAAAAAGAAAAAGGCAAACTGTTACCGAGAAAAAAGGGGGGGGGGGGGGGGGGGGGGGGAAATTCGGGGGGTGGCGGGGGTAAATCTGGAAAAGGGTGTGGGGTGGGGGGGGGGGGGGGGGGGGGGGGGGGGGGGAAGCGATTTACATAAGAGACTCTAAGGGTAAATACACTCAACACCCAACACTAAGGGTGTTACACAAAATAACCCCACCACTATGGGTGGATCCCAACAACGACTTCAAATTATACTGTATTTTTCTAAAACAAAACCCATTTTCTTCATCACATGAATACAAGCACAAGTCTCGACGATTCGCATGAGGAGGGCCAGCGTTTGAAATTCCCGGTGCAATAGATACCAAAGTCGTTGAATTGTGGGAAATAATAATCAATGGGAATTTAACAGTCTTCCTTTGGAGTTTGCACCTTCCTCCGGATATTCGTGCTTTAATCGACACTGTCACTCTCCAATGGTTCAACCCAAAGCCTCACACTATTGCTTGGAACTTATCTCCTCAAAGGCAATTCACAAGAGGTGGAGCTGGATCCGCAAGAACCTCTATGAGGATCAAGTGAGGCTTTTAATTTGGAGGTGCACCTCATTAACGAAGAGATTCAAGGGTTCATAACAACCCTCCTTATTTTTCTAACAAAATTACGCTGCTTAAAGGGACAAGAAAGTAACAGAGAGAAAATCCCCAAACGGCTCATTCTTCTTCTTTGTTTCTTCTTCTTTTCCGTTATTAGATGAAAATAAGCCAATAAATTCGTATTTTTGGTTTATAACTATTTTTTTTGTAAGAAAAATTGTGTTTCAAAGATAATTTTTTAAAAGTTAATTGATAAATTCTTCTTCTTCCTCTTTAAACCTTAATACTTTGATACTTGAATGCTCGAGGCTTGATATTAATTCTCATAGAAAGCTACTAGATGCATTCGCCTGAGGTAACTCCGACATTGATTGAGAGGGTTAAACCTAACCCATTTACCCATTCGAATTTCTTTCGAAAAGGGATTTTCAGTACATTTTCAAATTTAATGAACCCACGGTTGTTTCAGCTCATGAGATTGATAAATAGAGCATGTAAGATTAATCATCTGTGTATGGTCTTTGATTGAAATTCAGGTAATTTGATGAGTTCCATTGAAGAGAACTCAGAGCCCACCACTTCGGAACACAATTTTTTTTTCTTCTGTATAAAGACAATTAGACCAATTAAAAGGACAGATTTTTTTGGCCTATTTTCATCTTTATTCAAAAAATTCGAGTTTTTGTTGTGATTCTTTACTTTTTTTATTCCTTTCATCGAGACAACTCAATAATCCACAAATATTTGACACAAAACTAACAAATGCGGGAAAAATTGAATAAAAAAAAATTAGCCAATTCACTCATT
This sequence comes from Rhododendron simsii, assembly GCA_014282245.1. Lineage (NCBI taxonomy): Eukaryota > Viridiplantae > Streptophyta > Magnoliopsida > Ericales > Ericaceae > Rhododendron > Rhododendron simsii. The sequence continues at coordinate 22,495,828 of CM024955.1, forward strand.
TATCCAAACTAGACCTAAAGTTTGGAAAAGTGAAGTTTTAGGTAACGGAAAAAAAGAAGAAACGGAGATAAAGGATCAGACTTATAAGGAGGGCTGTTGTGAATTATTGGATCTCTTCATTAATGAGGTGGTGCCTCCAGGTTAAAAGTCTCGCAAAATCCTCACAGAGAATCCGGATCCGTTCGACCTACCACATCTCAAATAATATCACTGCCTCTACTCCATTCCTTGAGGCTCCCGTTCAGTTGCTAGTAATGTTGTACCAGAAAGTTATTCTCAGGAAAAGTTAAGTAAAGTGAAATAAAGGAAAAAGAAATCTATTTTCCTCTGAGTGTTCATTTGACAATTTTTTTTTGCAGGAAAACTTAAGGTTAGTGGTTCATTTGCCGGGAAAAAACACTTATGAGAAATTTCTTTATTTTTATTCTCGTGGCTAATTTTAAATAAAAATAACTTTGAGAGCTAAATAATAGGCTATCATATTTCAAAAATTAACACATACGGAAAATGTATTTTATCTAATGCAAAACCTTAACATGAAATGAAAAAATTGACTTGCAATTCCCTATTCTCAATTTACTATATTCTGAATGGTCATGAAAATCCCCCATTTAAATTGACATTTTCTGATAATCAATCGTACAAATGAAGTTTAAAAAATAAGTAGATGATAAATAAATAAATAAATATTAAATAACCGTGCTTAATTAGTTGCCGATGCAAAAACTCACTAAAAATTAGTTTGTACAAAGCAAAATTGAAGACTAATGACAAGATAAATAAATACTTCCAAAAATAAATAAACTATCAATCTTTTTCCACAACAATTATCTCAGAAAGCACCATAGTAGTCGAAATTGTTGTTACTCACGTAAATCTCAAGTGTCTTTCTAAGAACCTAATTCGTATTTTTTTGGTATTGGCGACATTCAATTTTTTCTTACCCGCCAATTATTTTGGCCCCACAATGGAGAAAACTTTTCCCATGACGCAAAATCATATGCTTTTGGCCGGATCATTTTTGCAACAAAGTAAATCTTGCAGAAAAACTTAAAAACATGTTTCCAACTATTTTCCTGCCAACTGAACACTACAAAAGTTATGAGAAAGTTGATTTTCCCATCCTTTCATGTACTTTTTTGGCAACTGAACGGAGCCTGATTGACGATGGGTTTGGAAGATTCATGCCAACCTAAACCCAAGGATTGCTTTTTCACTTGGCTTGCCCTTGAGCTACGCCTCCCCGTAGCTCCCCCCACCAACAGAAAGTCTACCCACACAGACATTGTGCACGATCCTGCACAAATGGCTCCATAGAGCCCATTATGAGGTCTCCCCAAATGATCCAAGCCATTCAATAAATATAAAATATTTTTTTAAGTGCTCCAGCAAAAAAAAAAAAAAGAAAAAAAAAAGCTCAATACGATATCTCTAAGTACTCAATTCAATCACATAACTTTTCACATTGAGAAGTGGCGATTGACACTTTGAATGACGACAGGTGTGCTGAAATGCTTAGAAGGGTGTTTTGCGAGATACTCCAACAATCGTTTGTTCATTACTGTTCAATTGGGCCTTCGTACTCTTAATCAAAGCTCAAGAGAATTGTTTCATCATCAGGATTTGCCTAAGGCAGGACTTAAACACTTGCCAAGCCAAATTAGTGTGTCTGCAAATGTCCCTCTATGATAGAGCACGGGTAGCTACGAAGTGTAGCCGAGTGAAAGTCAAAGCCGTAATGAGAAGCAAATTTGGCTAGCCAAACATCTTAAGCATAAAAATCAAGAAATTTTTGAAAAAGATTTTATGGTCGAATCAGGAGGCTGCCTATGTATTCTTTTGAGGAAATAAGACCATGCGTAGTTTAGGGCAATCATTGCATATAAACATACGAACTTGCAAAGAAAGATGTGACTTGGCAATAGTACTCTCGTACACATCGCTCGACAGATCGGTATGGCGTAAGGACTTGGCAATAGTACTCTCGTAGGCATCGCTCGACAGATTGGTATGGCGTAAGGCACGCCTTTCTTTGCAAGTTCTGTACTTATTCATGCACTAACTGCCCTAAACTACGCATAGACTAATTTTCTTCAATAAATATGTAGGCAGCCTTTTGGCCTAACTCTTTCATAAATAAAATATCATAATCTCTATACATAAATACCCATAGGTGACCTGTCAAGTCATTCCATAATCCAATGTCCTTTCCAAAAGTAAATTCAATAGGCTACAACCCAATATTCCATAAGTAGTAAAGGAGAGAAGGAAGAAAATGTTATTACATTTATCCAAGGTCAAAAGATATATAAATGAAGTTACATTTTCATCTCCAAAACATGATTTAAACAAGATGAAAAGGTATTGAGCTTTCAAAATGTTTGGCAATGGACATCAATCACTCCATACTCTTGATTTGTACCTAAAACTAGAAGGGTTGAGCACACACTTGTCTAGTAGAGAAATCGCCAACAAGCTCCAAATGTATATGAGATGGCATGTGAAAGGAAAACGTAACATGAGCGAAGCCATTTTGAGTAAAATGAGACATGCAGCACCAACATACATGTGAAACCAAAGAACTCACACACACACACTATCGTTTCTAAAACATTTCCTCGTCAACTGTAATCCCTTTATCAAGTTTTCGTTTCAACCCCAATACATCATGAGTGATTCCTAGTGACACCCAAAGGTGGACCTAGTGAAATTCCTAATGACACACCTGAAGGTAGACCTAGTGACATTCCTCTCTATGTATTGGATATCCACGTTCCAATTTCAAAAGAAATCAACCATGATCCTCCATTTGTCTCATTCCTCAATAAATTTGACATCAAAATCAATTCATCTTACCACAATGTGTCAAACATCTCAATCTCATGAATGTATACAAAACAATCCAATTATGAGAACCACAACCTTAAAATCCTCACAATAGTAATTTTTCAAAAAATCTACAATTGCTACCGGTGGAAAGAAAAACGTGGTAGCGGTAGCAACATCCCTAGATTTTGGTTTTGGAAGGCTGCTACCAGTAAGGCAAAAACCGTGCTAACGGTAGGGACAAAACAAGGATTTTCAATTTAGAAACTTGGCTATTGGTAGGAGCTAGATTTTTTAGAAAAAGTGATTCAACATTTCTTAGATTTTCAACCAACTAGGGAAAGAGAGATCTAATACCAAATCACGCACCCAATCAACACATAAACATCTAGAAAGAGAAGAGGGATCCCTATCAAATGAGTCTTGAGCAAAACCCCCAAGATTCAAGCAAGCCTTAGATGTCCCAAGCTTGATTCTTGAAACCCACCAAGAAAAACTTCTTCCAAGCTTGATCACTCGATTTCCTAAGTCTTAATCGCTAGAATATGAAGAAATGGAGGTGGGTCTTCATGGGTTTGAAGTATTTGAGAAGGATTCAAGAGAGAGAGAGAGAGAGAGAGAGAGAGAGAGAGAGAGAGAGAGATGTCGAGAGAGGGTAAGATGATAGAGCGTGAGAATAGAGAAAATGTAGCACCAGGAAAAGAAAAAGAAGAGAGAAGGGGATTGGGTTCTCCTGACTTTATTTTGGAACTTATAAAGGTGCAATCACACATACACCCCTCAACCACTCAAGTACCACATCAACTCTCACAATTTACAATGTAATTATACACAATTGACCCCAAAACATAATTCATATAAAATGGCTCAACCACATATTAAAATATTAAAAGAAAATAAATAAATTACAGGTCTCTACATTTTTCAAAAATCTCTTGATTTTTAAGGGATTTTTTTATGCTTAATATGTTTGCCTAGCCAAATTCAAGTCACTTAATGGCTCTGACTTTCACGCGGCTATGCTTCTTAGCTACCTGTGCTCTGTCAAAGAAGGGCATCTAAAGACACCCTAATTTGGCTTGGCAAAATTTTAAGCCCCCCCTTAGGTGAATCCAGTTGATGAATAGATTCTCGTGAGCTTTGGTTGAAAGTATGAAGGCTTGGTTGAAAGACGACGAGATTAAGATTGTTGGAGTATTCCTTAAAACTCCTTTCCAAGCATTTCAACATTCATATCTTCATTTAAAGTGTCGATAGCCACTTTTGCATATGCATGTTGCTAGTTTTATTGTGTCGATCACTAGATAAACAGCGAATCACCAATCTATTTATCTATCACTACTTGGCTTCTAGTCCAGAACCACTCCTGCTACTCTCTCTTTTGTCGACCGCCATATATTGTGGTTGTCACTAATTTTTATCTGGCGACCGCTGTTTTTGCTTTTCTTCAAAATGCTTTTAGAAGCGCAATAACTCTCACAGAGTTTGAATCCGTTTCAAACTCTTTTTCTTTCCTCTTGGTGCATGCATTTGCATTGTACACAACGCTTGGATTTAATTTAATCGAAGTGATAATCTCTAAGTTTTATCACTTCACCCTTATAAAATAGAGGCCTTTAACTCCGAATTCAATGTCATTTTCCTTACTTCCACACTCCATAAATTTGAAGCAATCACATACAATCCCTTAAATTCACAAGCAAAACACTCCGAGTGTCATCTTCAACCTCCCAATAATATAGCCGTTCAACCCCGTTCTTCGTGCTTATAGTCCATAAAGCCACATGCTTCGAATCTCACTGAGTACTAAGGGATCAAGGTGGGATGATCCCATAGCCCCAATGGCCTAGCAATTTTTCGGTTTTAATTCGTTTTTCTGTAGTTTTTATGAATACAGTATGCTTTGGTATAACGAGGAGCAGCGATCACCACAGTTTGTGGCGGTCGTTGATTTTATATATATGCATGTGGCTATTGCTAGACCTTAAGTGGCGATTGCTAGTTTAGATTTTGTAGAAAGCCAGTCTTGCGGTCCAAACAGAGGCTTTGTTCTCTTGTTTTCTGCATGCTTCCCTCATCCCCTTTCTCGTGTTTGGTTTTTATTACGCTCTCAGCCATACCTGTTAATAGCTTAATTAAAATGTTCATGTGAAATCACTTAAGTATGTTAAACTATCTTACGTCAAATAAGTAGAGGCCAACATTTGTAGTTGTGGTTGGGCAGAGAGGGGTGCCCAACCCCTTACCCTCACCGTACATTTGGCTCCTGAATGCAAAATCTTGATTTTTGATTTCTTGGTTACTAAAATCAAGTGGCGACTCTAAACAGAATAAGTGCGCCACAACGAGCACTTCTGATAAACAGACATGCCGCAACGAACAAATTAAGTGCGCCGCAATGGGCACTTTCGATAAACAGACATGCCGCAACGTGGGTCTAAAAAGAGTAGTTTTACTGACCGGCCATCCTGTGTGGTGACGCTTTGCTTAAGCGCACTCGCGCGGGGTGGGGTAGTCCACACAAAGCTGGTGTAAAGACGATCAACAAAAAATAAAAGTAAACACATAGGATGCACACATAGATAGTTTTTACCCTGCATGCTTTTGTCCTAAACTCATAGAATTAGTTAAACTCTGTATCATAAAGTAAAATTCGAGTTGAAACCTATCTGTATCATAAATTAGAATAACCCACGAAATCCTCATTTGGTACCATAAGGAAGAAAAAACAATAAAAGGAGTATCTTAAACAACAACAATTCAAAATCAGCACCCAAATGGGCACAAAATCAAACACTAACCTTTCAAAATCAAAGCTCCCTTCATCTACAAAGCACCCATAAGCCAGGTAATTTACGACTCACCGAAATCAACATTGATTTCATATTTGTGAAAAAGGATGATAAGAGAGAGAAAGAGTACCTATAGCCATAGGGTAAAACAATTATGAATGGGTCAACACATCGAGTGATTCACATTAGAACCTTTGAGAGCTTTACTGAAATCAAAATAAGATAGCAGAAGAGGTTGATGTCAATGAACTGCGAGAGAGTTGCGACATATTATCAAGCCTTTGAAATTGGCGAAGCTGCAGTTAGGTTTTGAAAATGAGTAACCCAAATGAGAAAGATAAATGAAAAAGCTTATACGGCGATAGCTAAACACAAATCAAAACATAAAAAACTTATATAGTGAGATTATTAGAAGAGGTGCATACCTACAATATGATATTCGGGCATTAGAACAAAATTTTCTCCCAATTCACCAGTGGTCTGAAAACGGGGAAAAGATTCAATTTGAGAATAGATAGGGATTCAAGTGAAAGAATAGAAGCAATATAGAAGAAGAAGAAGAAGAAGAGGTCCGTTGTGGCTTTGTGAGATCCCATTTATATATGTTTCTAGTCGATTCTTGATGTGGAGTTGTTCTTCCACTGTGTCAATGTTGATTGAAAAAGAAGAAAAAGGTGTTCCCTTTTATCACTATGCTAATAGGGGCTTCGCTAAAGGCCTTGGAGTGGGGAGTGAAGCTCCATGGTGAATGTTACAAGCACCCCATCAAGTGCAAAAATTGCCGGAATGAAACCCAAGCCGCTTCATAAAACTGAAAAACACAAAATCATCGAACTACATCCTTGCAGGTTTGGAGATGTGTAGACACCCCAATCTGGGCTTCCAGATTAGTTTACTTACAGTTTTTGATTCCCCGATGATGAAATGGATCAAGAACACCCCGGGAATGATAGCGTGTTTGAGTTTTGAGTGTTTGCAAAACCCGTGAACCTAACCTAGCCAAAGCCACTTCAAAAACCAAAAACCCAGCTAGTCCGCGCCAGGGCGCAACAATCCCGCGCCAGGGCGCACCATCGCGCGACAATGCGCCAGGGCGCACCATAGCGCGACAGACTGACTCCGTCGCGTGACGGTCCAACCTACCACCAATCTTTCCTGAGATGGGCAGTTAGCCACCAATGCAACTTTAGCCCAGCCTCGTGGACTGGCTGAACTCCTCTCCTGGCACCAACCAGATTCACCCCCTCTCCCTATTTATACCCCATTTGTTCATCCATTTAAATGGTGAACAAGTTCAAGAATTTCAAAAAGGATTACACACCATTTTCACACCTCAACCAAGAACATAGCTTGTTCTTCCTCTTCCATCACACAACCATTCAAACACCTCATTCAAGTTTCAAACCTCGAAGCTCGAATTCGTTTCAAACTCAACCAAAGGTATAGCATACCTACTGTCTTTCTGTTCTGATCCCTGAGGGGGGCTGGCAGGGCCAAGGCTAGTAATCAATACCAGTTCTGGTCCTAAAGCTGGAAAGGTTTCAAAAACCGTCATGGTAGGAACCAGCTCGCGATGGTCCCACTCTTTCGCGCGATACTCCGGTGCTGCATGCGATGGACCACGTGGGGATTGGTGTCCTACTGTTTTATGCATTACTTTGAATATAGATCACTGTTAAGCATGCTAACAACCTATTTATTGCTTTTCCTTTGTTAGAAATGCTATTGTACTTCAATATGTGTTTCTGTTATTTTGGAATACCCCTAGAATTATTCTAGACCTGTCCCAGAACCCAGAAATGTGTAAACCAAGCACTGGTCTGGTCCGCGCCAGGGCGCAACCATCCTGCGCCAGGGCGCACCATCGCGCGACAGACTCACTCCATCGCGCGACAGTGCGCCGGGGCGCATCCTCGCGCGCCAGACTTGCTCCGTCGCGCGACAGTTTGCCTCCGACCAGTGAGTGGCCTTGCACGGGTAGCTTGGCCTTAAGCCATTATTTTGTCCCCACATTATTTATGGGGTGTTTTATTAATTTGTAGGGCTTTTCAGCCTTTAAATTGCATATTATGCTGTTTATAACTGCGTGGTTTGTCTTGAGTGTGCACTGGGCCTTCCAGAGCCCAGAGGGTTTGAGAGTAAGAGCTGTGGGTTTGAACTCACCGGCACGCGCGTGTTTTAGAGTTGTGTGCGCATGAGTGAACAGCATGCAGTGACTTGTTCAATGCATGTTGGTTTCTTCCTGCGCACGTCACTCCAAAACAGGGGCTTCCCAATTTGTTTAAACTGTCACAGCAATCTGTTCTCATCCTATACTAACTGCTCATCCATGCTATCATTCACATCCTGCAAACATGTTACAGTTTTAATCCCCTTTAATTGTTCCCTTGTCCTAATTGGCTAAAAATTGACTAATCAAACAAAATCGCAAACAAATAACATTTTCGCAAATGCCTAAGTAAAGACTGATCTCCGGATTGGGCGAAAGGGGTGCCATAAAACCCTTCCCCTCTCGTAACCTGGCTCCCGAACCCAGATATGGTTATGACAGACTGGTTCCTTAAGCATTTTCAAATCAAACAAGCGTGGCAAGTGCTTTGAAATACGGTTCCTTGGGTGTCGGACCTTCAAGCCCGAGTGGCGACTCTATATTTTTCGCGAGCGCTTGTCGTCCAGCTCAAAAAGCGCTCCCGCGAACCGGCAGCATTTTCTCTTCTCAGGAGGGGAACGGAATCCCTTCCCGAGGAAAGAAAATCGGGCACCGCATGCCCACAGTGGCGACTCTGCTGGGGATCGAATCAATATTGGTTTATATTTAGAATTTAATACGCTTGAGATCAATCCCACAAAAGTCTGTCAAAATAGTGAGCTTCGCGCTGCTAAAGAAAGGATTGGTGATTTAACAGGACGTCGTGTCCGGCCATCCAATCTGGGGTTTTTCCGATTGTTCTCTTGTGTAGTTTCCTCTAAGTATTGACCAATAAAGAGAGCCAAATTTGAAAAGGCATTTACGAATTTGCGATTCTGTTCCATTAATCAAACCTTTTAGCATTTCCATTTGCATCGATGTGGGATAAGTCTCGTTGGATCATTTTGGCAATCTGGCACGGTTTACCGGAGCCCGGGGACCCCGAATGACCAACAACCTTTGACGATGATGAGTCATTCTACCGTTCGACTGTTGCTCTGAGATTACCCGGGCAGCAGGAGGTATATCTTGGCTCTAGTCCGAGGAACCCGTTACAAGCCAAAACCAGCCTTTGCATATACAAAGCACTAGAACTCTCCAAACTAGGATAGGTACTTACATGGTAAGATTACTTGCATCTAACCCCCATATACTGTCTACGTGTTACTGTTTTCCCTATCGCATGTACTGTACATACATTATTTTGCATAGGAGCATGCTTAGAGTGGTCCTTTCTTTCAAGTTTATCTTGCGCAGTCTAAGACGTTATTGGACCCGATGTGGAGTCGTTCATTCTGTCGAATGTTCGTTATCAATCGCAAAGTCCTTAGTTCAATGAGACTTTGAGAAATCAAAATTTACTACATCCTTGGCTCATGCCCGATTAAGAATTCAACCGAAAATATGGAACAACAAAAGTAGTGATACCGTGTCACTGGCGCCACCCAGGTTGAAGTGCGAAGTCACTATACACCGCCGTGTTCAAGGTTAAAGTGCCATGTCATCACCACCGAGTTGTTCCAAATTCAAAGTTGAACCTTCAAATGGGACTAGTCAAAGATTTAGTCTATTTTGACATCTTTTAGGATCTGTCGATCTACTCAGGGACACATGGCCGAAAAGAATTCTGAGGATTCTAGCAACGTCTGAAATTCGTGAGGCAAACTCATCTCTGTTTTGTACAAACATACTGTTTTGCGTAGAAGCATGTTTAGGGCGGCTTCTAGGTTGTCTCTCTTTCGAGTCTATCTTATGCCTATTAGGACGCTGCTATAGCCCGATGAAGAGTCATGCATCTTGATGGTGCATGTTATCAATTTTCAAAGTCCTTAGATCAGCGAGATTTTGAGAAATCAAACCTTTTTAAGCCTTTGGCTCATGCCTTATTGACATTTCAACCAAAAATAAGGAACCATAAAGTATGGATGCCATGACACTGGCACTACCCAGGTTGAAGTGCGAAGTCACTATACACCGTGGCGTTCAAAGTTAAGATGCCATGTCATCAATACTGAGTTGTTCCAAGTTCAAAGTTGAAACTTCGAGAACGGAATAGTCAAAGGCTTAGACTGTTTTGACATCTCTTAGTATTAGTCGATTCTAACAAAGGATACACCCTCGAAAAGATTTCTGAGGATTTTGGCAGCGTCCAAACATCATGAGACAGACTTGTCTGTAGTTGTAGACTCTAGGAGGACACCGACGATGGTAACATGTGCATTGCATTCAAATTGCTGTAGGACCCCCACTGAGTTCTCATTTACTTTGCTATCCAAAGCTCTAGGCCATCTCACCAAAAGGAAGAACCAAACCTACTTAGGAACGTGTGCTGGGGCTATTTCACTGTCACTTTCGAATCCAGAATGGCAGCACAAATGGAGCTGGCTGAGCTCAAGAAAGCTGTAGAGGAATTGGGTCACAAGATGGACAAACAAATGACTCTCGTCCAAGGGCTGGTTAACCTCTTTACCACTATAGCCCCGCAGCCGGATATGGGGCTAGCCAGAGAACCTTCTCAAGCCTACCACTCTAAGCGGTCAGAACCAGGCTGTACTCAAGAGACATGTTCAAAGATCCAGCTGAATTCCATGAGGCCAGAACTTACCCAAAGGAGGATACTGATTCCTTGTTCAAAGTCACTGCCAAAGGGGAGGACATGCTTAGTAATGAACTCAACCCTAAAGGCAAAAGAGTTCATCCTATTGATAGTACGACGCAGCGCAGTTGCAAAACAAGCAAGGGTTCCACCTTGAACCCTCAAAGCTACCGGGCCCGACCCAACCTCGGAGTTTCTCTGTCTTCAAGGCATCTTTATCCGCAGTGATGGAGAAACTCGTCAAATCTGGGCATCTCAGACCTTTGACCCCAACTCTTTTACCAAAAGTCCTATCTATTGGCTGCAACCCTGATGCCTATTGCGCTTTCCATCAAATGCCTGGTCATCCCACCGACGCCTGCTTCCGCTTGCGACATGAGATTCAAGATCTCATTGACAATGGCACGGTTCAAGTTCCACGAAAGCCCAATTTCATTTCCAACTCCTTGCCTCAGCACAACTCTGACCCTCTGGTTGGTCAGACATCTATCACCTCCACTCATATTAACCCGAGCTCCACCATATTCAACCCTAGCCACTATATCGTCCCAGCAAATCAACCCAAACCCCTCGTACGCATCCCGTCTGAACGGGAGGTTAACATGATGGCTGTAGGTTGGACAATTGAGGTCTTCATTGCTGACACCTGGATTGATAGTAATGAGGAGCTTACAAAGGAGTGGACTGACGAGCTGAGGTCCATTGATCAAAGGAGCACTGAGTAGGTTTGGTCAAAGAAGCTAAGGAAGCTGAAGTGCTGTTACTTGGGCCGGACATCCGCTGGATTCTACCTCTTTTTGTGGAAGCTATGGGTAGCTTTTTAAATATTGCATTTTCAAACCGCGTCTAGTTTGCATTGACGTTTTGTCTGAGTCTGACACAGAGTCTTTTGAGTCCGTCTAAGTCTAGCTCTGAGTCAAAGGTTGTGCCTCTAGGCCCTCCACGTCGTAGCTTTCGTTTCATGTTTCTAGTCTTTGCTGTACTTGGCAACCCCGAGGGGCTTTCTTTATGATATGCATTATCTTGCTTCTAAGTACTTTGCTGGCTTTTGAATAAACTGTGTCTACCCAGACGACGAAGGGATAGATTTCGATGGGATCATTCCCAAGAAAATGTGTTCCCTCGCCGAAAGGGAAGACGAAAGGCATGCTCAGCCTATAAATTGAAATAATAGTTTTCAAAAAAACTTGAAAGACAAGGATAACCTCCCAATGGTTCAAATTTGGTTCAACACTGTCCCCAGAGGAGCATTGCGCCCGGTCAGGCAGGCTCGAAGTGTTCATCAATGTTTTGGCATGGTCTCTCAAATGACATGTCTAATGTAGACCCTAAGATAAAGGAACATCAAATCTTGTTGCTATCAGGTGCCAAACCATGTAACGCAAAGCTCAGAAGGTCCAGCGCCTCATACCATGTTCAAGTTTGCAGGAACAGCGTTCCGCCAATCATAAGTTCAAAAAATTCAAAAGTGGTCTGGAGCAGGGCATGTCAACCGAAGCACTATTGACTCTTCATCATCAAAGCCATTGTATCAGGGGGCTGCGGCCATTTCATCGACCTCGGCGGCAATAAATTCTATACCTTGGTCAACCTAGATCATTTCAAAAGCCTTTTCTCTGAGAGAAGCTCGTTGGGCTGAAAACCCCAAGGGTGGGCAGTTCCAAGCAAAAGTTAGAGTAGCCTGCTAGACCGAAACCTATGAAGGAGGTCTAGGCAAAAGTAAAGGCAATATTTGAAAGCTCGCTAGACCGAAAACCTGAATGAGCGGTTCTAGGCAAAAGTTACAGCGTAAAAGGTGAGGTAAAATACTCGAGTGAACCTTAGCCTGAACTACGTTTTGACCTGATTCCCTAGCTTGGGATACGTAGGCAGTCTCTCTTTGAGACTCGGTCACAATCTATCAATTTGATCCAAGGCTTTGGTACATCGCTGTTGTCGAGAAGAAGACAAGCTTCGTCTATGCAGAAAGGGGAAAATCTTTTGTCTTTCAATTTTACTGCAAACTACTTCTTCAATTTCAAAGCTGAGCATAAAGCCTTAAAAGATTTTAAGCATAAAAAACAGAACGAAATGCTGGTGAGGCCTAACGGCTCACAGTTATTCTAAGTTCAGCTAAGTATGGTGTGAGCATTTGCAGTAGCTTTGCAGTCATGAGCGCTAGTTTGAGGTTCACGCGCACTTGTTCATAGTTATGTGCGTTGGTCTCAAACCTGCGCGCTCTTCTTTGGTTCGAGCAGCCAATCAATAGTAGTTAGCTACTGCCTTCGAGTCCTGTTCAAGGGGCTTTTTGCCAAGTTTTGTCATACCGTACAGACCTAATGTGACTGCACGGGGGTGTCGGTTTCAGTCTGGGCCTATATGTGTCATCATTTGCGTCTTGTGGCCGTCTTTGTGGCATTTTTCTAGATTTCAATCCATTGTCATGTCAAGATGCTTTTCTCAGTTCTATTTGTTCATCCAGGTCACCGTACATATGTTTGACCTTACAAGTGTCAGTTTCATCTGTCTAAAGGGATATTGTGAGTTTTGGCACGTTAATGCCCAAAATTTCATTGTATTCCATGTGTCTAAGGGTTCGCATTGTTCCCTGGGGCTCTTTCCACCTTTTCGTTTGAGCTAGGCACGTCTGTACATATATGTGTGTCGACTCAGTTCATTTGTCAATGCAAATTAGATATTAGCGCATGGTTTATATGTCAATAAACTGGAAAAATGCAATTTTTATATTGCTACCCTTGCTTTTGTAATCCATAAGTTGTGGAAATCTCGTGAACGGCAAGGGCACGTCAGCCCAAGGCCAAGCAAAGCATATCTCTGGGGCTTATCCGCCCAAGCATCGAAGAAAGGGCATGCAGGCCCAATGCCACACCGCTACATGTCAACTGGGCACGCTAGCCCGCTCAATGTCTCTCTGTCTGGGTGCGCATCTCAGAAGCAAAAGATAGTAGAGTACTGGGGCTCAGTGTTAGTCCTTAAGCATCGTTGTCCTCTTAGGAGCCGCCTTTAGCTTGCATCTGCATTTTTAATATCATACATCTTTGCATATTGTGTATATTAAATGTTGGAAGCAGGAAAGTTACCAAAATGGTCGCCGTCCTCTCGATTTGTTTGCCGACGGATGCGATCGAAAATCTCTTGCGGCATTGTTCACACGGCAAGATGCGATAAAATGATCTGCGTTTCAAATCAACGACAGCCAGTCCTGTCCAAATCTCAACGGCTTGATCATTCTGCACATTGATCTGCCCATTTCAAATCAACGACAGCCGGTCCTGTCCAAATATCATCGGCATGTTCATCCTGAAGCATGATCTGCCCGTCTCAAATCAACGATAGCCGGTCCTGTCCAAATCTCAACGGCTCGATCATTCTGCACACTGATCTGCCCATCCAATCAACGACGGTCAGCAATATCGTCCTTCTCAATTCAAAGACAGCCGATCCTATCCAATCAACGACAGTCAGCAATATCGTCCTTCTCAATTCAACGACGGTCAGCAATATCGTCCTTTTTTATACCAGATGGTCGGCCATATCATCAACGACGGTCAGCAATATCGTCCTTCTCAATTCAACGATGGTCGGCCATATCATCAACGACGGTCAGCAATATCGTCCTTCTCTAAACCAGATGGTCAGCCATATCATCAACGACGGTCAGCAATATCGTCCTTCTCAATTCAACGATGGTCGGCCATATCATCAACGACGGTCAGCAATATCGTCCTTCTCTAAACCAGATGGTCAGCCATATCATCAACGACGGTCAGCCATGTCGTCCGACTCAGTCATTCCCGATGGTCAGCCATATCAGCAATGACAACCACATTGCCTGTCTCTGTTCATTTAGCGATGACAACATGCCACGTCGCCTGTCTCTGCCCATTCAGCGACGACAATCTGCCATCGCCTGTCTCTGTCCATTCAGCGATGACAACCGACCACGTCGCCTGTCTCTATCCATTCAGCGATGACAACCTCCCACGTCGCATGTCTCTGCCCATTCAGTGACGACAATCAACCACATCGCATGTCTCTATCCATTCAATGATGACAATCAGCCATATCATCCTTCTCCATCAACGATGATCAGCCATATCATCAACGACAACTGGTCCTTTTCAAATTTCAACGGCTCGATCATTCTACACATTGATCAGCTCGTCTTAAATCAACGATAGCCGGTCTTGTCCAAACTTCAACAGTTCAATCATTTATACTGATGATCCTCCCATCCAGACTTCAACAGCTCGATCATTTATACTGATGATCCTCCCATCCTATCTGCAACGCGGTTTGATCACTCAGCTCATTGATCTATTCGCCCGCATCTACGACAGCCGGTTTTGTCAAATCCATCAACGATATTTAGCCATATCGTCCATACAATCCACAACGATGATCAGATTATCGTCCGACGATTTGTTCAATGGTCCATCCATCCGCAACTAATTGTTCCCCAGGAGAGTTCGCCTCGGCCTGCCCTGAACAACTACCTCTACATCAGTCTAGCTTCACACGCATCTTCCAACAGCCTTATTGCTCTGTCTCGGATGGTCTTTGATAAGGAGATTGGCTCTAATTCCCAACAGATGGAATTCAACCTGCCTGACACGACCTACCCATGTTTGTTGGAATACTTCGTGCCGACGATAGCTTGATCCCCAGCAACGACGGCCTGTCCCGTCCAAATCTGCAACGACAGCCTGTCCTGTCCAAATTTGATCAACAAGCGGCGATTCACTCATCCACTTCTACTTCCATCCCAGGCAATGGACTGCCTATCCATTCCACTGATCAGGTTCCTTAAGTTTACTTGTCTACTTTGCTAGTATGCTTTGCTCTGAATTGCCTTGAGCGGTGTCTAGAAATCTTTGACGTTATTTGTACCAAGTCGATGGTGCTTCAAGTGCCGTCAAAGAGGGGCTACTGTAGACACCCCAATCTGGGCTTCCAGATTAGTTTACTTATGGTTTTTGATTCCCCGATGATGAAATGGATCAAGAACACCCCGGGAATGATAGCGTGTTTGTGTTTTGAGTGTTTGCAAAACCCTTGACCCTAACCTAGCCAAAGCCACTTTAAAAACCAAAAACCCAACTGGTCCGTGCCAGGGCGCAACAATCCCGCGCCAGGGCGCACCATCGCGCGACAGACTGGCTCCATCGCGCGACAGTGCGCCAGGGCGCACCATTGCGCGACAGACTGACTCCGTCGCGCGACGGTCCAACCTACCACCAATCTTTCCTAAGATGGGCAGTTAGCCACCAATGCAACTTCAGCCCAGCCTCGTGGACTGGCTGAATTCCTCTCCTGGCACCAACCAGATTCACCCCCTCTCCCTATTTATACCCCATTTGTTCATCCATTTAAATGGTGAACAAGTTCAAGAATTTCAAAAAGGATTACACACCATTTTCACACCTCAACCAAGAACATAGCTTGTTCTTCCTCTTCCATCACACAACCATTCAAACACCTCATTCAAGTTTCAAACCTCGAAGCTCGAATTCGTTTCAAACTCAACCAAAGGTATAGCATACCTACTGTCTTTCTGTTCTGATCCCTGAGGGGGGCTGGCAGGGCCAAGGCTGGTAATCAATACCAGTTCTGGTCCTAAAGCTGGCAAGGTTTCAAAAACCGTCATGGTAGGAACCAGCGCGCGATGGTCCCACTCTCTCGCGCGACACTCCGGTGCTGCATGCGATGAACCGCGTGGGGATTGGTGTCCTACTGTTTTATGCATTACTTTGAATATAGATCACTGTTAAGCATGCTAACAACCTATCTATTGCTTTTCCTTTGTTAGAAATGCTAGTTGTACTTCAATATGTGTTTCTGTTATTTTGGAATACCCCTAGGATTATTCTGGACCTGTCCCAGAACCCAGAAATGTGTAAACCAAGCACTGGTCTGGTCCGCGCCAGGGCACAACCATCCCGCGCCAGGGCGCACCATCGCGCGACAGACTTACTCCATCGCACGACAGTGCGCCGGGGCGCATCCTCGCGCGCCAGACTTGCTCCGTTGCGCGACAGTTTGCCTCCGACCAGTGAGTGGCCTTGCACGGGTAGCTTGGCCTTAAGCCATTATTTTGTCCCCACACTGTTTATGGGATGTTTTATTAATTTGTAGGGCTTTTCAGCCTTTAAATTGCATATTATGCTGTTTATAACTGCGTGGTTTGTCCTGAGTGTGCACTGGGCCTTCCAGAGCCCAGAGGGTTTGAGAGTAAGAGCTGTGGGTTTGAACTCACCGGCACGCGCGTGTTTTAGAGTTGTGTGCGCATGAGTGAACAGCATGCAGTGACTTGTTCAATGCATGTTGGTTTCTTCCTGCGCACGTCACTCCAAAACAGGGGCTTCCCAGTTTGTTTAAACTCCCACAGCAGTCTGTTCTCATCCTATACTAACTGCTCATCCATGCTATCATTCACATCCTGCAAACATGTTACAGTTTTAATCCCCTTTAACTGTTCCCTTGTCCTAATTGGCGAAAAATTGACTAATCAAACAGAATCGCAAACAAATAATATTTTCGCAAATGTCTAAGTAAAGACCGATCTCCGGATTGGGCGAGAGGGGTGCCATAAAATCCTTCCCCTCTCGTAACCTGGCTCCCGAATCCAGATATGGTTATGACGGACTGGTTCCTTAAACTTTTTCAAATCAAACAAGCGCGGCAAGTGCTTTGAAATACGGTTCCTTGGGTGTCGGACCTTCAAACCTGAGTGGCGACTCTGTATTTTTCGCGAGCGCTTGTCGTCCAGCTCAAAAAGCGCTCCCACGAACTGGCAGCATTTTCTCTTCTCAGGAGGGGAACGGAATCCCTTCCCGAGGAAAGAAAATCGGGCACCGCATGCCCACGAGATGTAACTATGGAGAACAACAAAAAAATGTCAAGTCAAAAACATAGTCGACAAACCACTATTAGATTTAATAGCTAACATATCTAACACCATGATAAAATATATATTTTTTATATAAACTATTTTCATCCCTAAAGTAGATTTTTTAGCTGCAGTTGTAGATGTAACTTCCAAGTAATACGATCTATACCATCTAAAAATATATATTTACCAACATATTCTATAATCAAGTTCCAAATCATAAGAACGCCTACTTCAGCATTTATTTTTGCATGCTCACAGGTACAATGAACTCTTAATTGCGAAACATTTTGATCCCCTAAAATACATGCATACAACAAACAGTCAGAAATGTAAGAACTTTAGGTCGGGGCCTGAACTTTTAACAACATAAATGGCAAATTCCAAAGAACATTCTTGTCCAAGTGGAAATATGTAACATGCTTGTACAAATGCATGGTAAATAATTTTTTGTACTGGTTCGTGCTCCATAGCAATGTCTTCGCTAAAATATCTTTCAAATCAACATTCTTCAACCAAATACAAAAAAAAAAAAGGAGAAGCAAGAGGAAAACAATGACTACGCCAGTAGACCAGATAAGGATATTGCTAATTCTTGGTTCTCAATGTTCTGTAGAATCAATGTAATCTACCATATATCTATACCATCGTCATTATGAACCCTTTCCACTCACTTCAAAACAATCCATTCATCCTATATATGTCCAAACATTTTCTAAGGCTTGACAAGCCAAATAGATTGTGGGAACCAATAGACATCTAGTCAGTGATCTTTGAAAGCTATATTGATGCTACGAAACCAAAAAGCGTGCCATCAATTTGAAGAAGATATGAACGTTTTAAGGCCCTGTTTGATAAACATCTAAACATCTTGGAGGTTGTGATTGGATTGCTAAGGTGAGGGTATTAGTAATACTTTGTTTGGTTTTCAAAATTGTTCCATATTAGTAGTCTCATGGAATGAACAAACCAGCCCATAGGGGGTATTAGCAATATCCCTTGGGACTTGGTATTCATAGTCCAATCCCAACCTCTTCTCATTACCAATCCCATCTCAAACAAACATGATATTAATAATCCCATCATCTAATCTAATCTCATCCCAAACAAACATACTCATTATCAATCTCTTCTCAATCCTAATCCTAATCTCTTCTTACGAATCTCATTCATCTATCACTATTATCAAACGGGGCTTAAGAGTTACCACTATCAGCTTTCAGTCTCTCTCCCCTTTGATACCAATAATAGTTGATATCTATTTGTCAAGGGAATTGACTTTTCACACTCTTTATTTTTACATCCACACTCCCTTTTTTGTCGTTTAATAAAAAAACGCATCCACTTTCAATACTAAAGAGCACAACAAAAAAAAAGGTGTAGATAATAGATATCAAAAAGGATTATTTACCTAGACACCCTCCACGTTTATCCGTTTTTCACGGTCACCCCCTCTACGAATTTTCGCTACAGCCAGACCCCGTCATTAAAGTTTTCATTTTGAGGACCTAACTTCGTTGGACGGAATAAATGAAAAGACCATTTTGCCCTTAGATATATACCCACAGCCACATTTTTCTCTCTGCAAATTGAATATCCAAAATTTTGCCCCAAATCCCAAACTCTATCCCCAACCACCATCACGTCATTTCTGGCCGACAACCACCACCACCAGCACACCCCTCTCTCTTTCTATCTGTCTCACTCTCTCTCTCTCTCTCTCTCTCTCTCTCTCTCTCTTCGTAAACCCTTTCAAACCAAAGGAGTCCATAGAAATCAATAACCTCCATTACCTTACCCATGGAGGAAAACCCAAAAGATGCCATCATTGAAGGAGAGAAGAGCTTATGGTATCACCATCTAGTGAAAACCCATCTCACAGATCCGTGGCCCCCATTCCCTTTCCTTAACCTGAAGAACAACCACACCCTTATATTTTTTAACCAAATTTGGAATTCAAATCGGGAAGAACCAGGACGGCCTATCCCTTCTTCATCACCATCATCGATTTTCCTATTCTTTAACGGCCCATCCTCGTCTTCACACTCCGACGAAGAAGTAGGCACGTGCTCTATGCGCCAATTTAACCACAAGCCGACTCGCCGACGAATTCGAAAGTGTACTTAACGTCTCTCTCTCTCTCTCCTTCTATTCTTCAGGCTGCATTTGGGCAGGGCATCAAGGAGGTTTGGTTGAGGCTATGTGGTGTTCGATGATGGTGTTTGGCTGTGGTGGTGGTGAGGTTATTTGCAGAGGTGTTGGGTGGCTGGTGGTGGTGGTGGTGATGATTGTGGTGGCTGGTGGTGGTTTGGTGTCAGGGTTTTGGTTTGGGATTGTGGTGGCTGCTGGTGGTGATTTCAGAGAGAGAAAGAGACAGAGAGGGGCAATTTTGAAACATTTTATCACTTTTAACAAGACTTAGGTTAAAAAAATTAACGATTCTTGACGAAAGGCTAACGGAAGGGGTGTAGCGGTAAAATAAACTTTAAGGACAGGGTCTCGCCATAGCGAAAATTCGTAGAAGGGGACACCGTGAAAAACGGATAAACGCGGAGGGGTGTCTGGGTAAATAACCCTATAAAAAAAAGGGAGTGTGAAAATCAATTTCCATTTATCAAGTATATTAACACTGACGTTGGTGATTGTGGTTTTGTATCTCACCTCACCTAAATCCATTATTTAAGTTTTACATTAACTCCACCGTACATTGTCCACTTTTTTTTCCCACTCACAGGTACAGTACATAAGCGATACATGCTCACTGGATTTAGTGCAATTTTTTTATTTGGATAAGTACATAATTATATTACTCATGTATATTTGGACTTTATATATATATATATATAGTCCTTTTCCTATCTACACCCTCTAAAATCCGCACCGTTCGCACCTCCCTTTTCTCGATTGAATTTTGACGATCCGAGCCACTCAATGTGATCAGAATGTGATTTTAAAGGTACTAGCGAGAAATCTGCAAAAAAAAAAAAAAAAAAAAGACCAGGAAGGGCTTCATTCAAATAGTTTTTATTGAACAGTTCAGTAAAAAACTGCTCAAATCAAGCTATTCCCGGTCATTTTTTTTGCCGATTCTATGCGGATACCCTTTAAATCACGTTTTGAACACATTGAGCGACTCGGATCATCGCAATTCACTTGGGAAAGAGTGGTGCAGATTTTATTTAAAATCAGGGATACTTGATAGGAAAATTGGTGTGTGTGTGTGTGTGTGTGTGTGTGTGTGTGTGTGTGTGTATTACCAAGGTGATATACCTTTGGCTTTTGAGTTTGAAAGGTGTTTGAGCTTGAGTTAGCTTGTTTGAGGCTTAAATGGATGGACTTGATGGATGATTGTGGTGCTTGACAAGGGCTTTCTTATGCAAGAAAGTGAGCAACAAGGAGTTAGGAATGAAACTCTGTGCTAGGGAACCTTGGAACTTTTTTGAACTTGGTGAACCCTTGGCAAGGGTGAGAGAGAGGAGTACATATAGAGGATGGGGTGAGAGAGAGGTGTAAACTAGCCAAGAATGGCTGGCCTTGCTTCCCTCCAAAGGTTTCCCTCTCATTGGATAAGAGGGAAAGGTGATGGTAGATGTGTGAGGGAGGGGGGACATCCCCCTGTCCGAGGTTCACTCCTCAAACGAATAACAAGGTCAATGGTGCCCCAAAGGTCCTGTGATCATGGCTGAATAAAGGTGATAGGACTAGGTTTGACCAGTACGCAGGTAGTTGACCTGCGTGCGCGGTTCCAAGCCTGGTCAACGGTCAAAGGTAACCGATGATTGACACGTGGCAAGTGGACCAACATACGCGGGTGTAGGACCAGTGTATGCAGGTAGGATTTTGGCTGAGGCTTTTTGGAATATATTAGATCAAGAGGGGATCAAACGCTCAAAACTTAAACACACAAACACCCCGAGGTGCTCTTGATCTTTCTCATCATTAGGAAATCAAATACCATAAGTAAACTAATCTGGAAAGTCCAAAATGTGGTGTCTACACCAAGGGCCCAAATCTACATCATGCACTACTGATCTGACTTCCAGAACATCCACAACTAATGGTTAGTGGAATGCACCATACATTAATAGAACCTAGAACAAAGTACAACAGTACTCTATTGAACCAAAACCCAGCAACTTCATTCATATGGGACGACGTAGCTCATAGCCAATAACCGCTCAACTTGGACTTCTAAATAGAAGTAAATCTGCAATAGGCTACTAAACCAATAGTGCATACCTAGGGCGTAGGGACATCCCCCTAGCATGGGCATAGACATAAATGTTTTAAGGGACATCCCCCATAGATAGGTAATAAGAAAATAAAGAAGTCCCTTTCCCAACCTTGTAAAACATGATGAAAACAGGTGCCATAGGATTGGATATTCTTTTCCTCAACCTGAGAACCCAATTAGCATCCCATCAACCGACATAGTGTTTATAGTTACACCAAAAGGTAACACCAAGTTTCCCGATAACCGAACTAGATTTATCAAACTATTGGTAGACATCTAGATAGCCCAATCAAGCCACAAGGCACCAACAGTTTTACCAAAATAGTCACTAGATAATGATAAACAAATGACAACTACATGAAATGATAGAAAACTAAAAAGGAAAAATCCCTTACCATTATAGGTGCTAACCAACCAAATACCCCCTCGAATACTCACCTCCTACTCTTTCTTTTTTCACGGGACAAGGGAATTTAGGGTTCCACCCTTTCCCTCCACTCTTCCTCACAATATTCCCCTGCTATATATTACCTCCACTCTCAAAGAATGGATTGGGGATCAATTACTGTAACGACCTGAATTTTTGACTTATTTTTATAATAGAGTTAATATTATTAATAGCATTAATAATATTATTATTAGAATTACTTTCTTAGTACTAATTTTTTTTCTCTTAAATACATATATGCATGCATCTTTTTTTTCTTTTCCGTGCATGCATGCACACCACTCCACCTCCCTCACCTCACTCTCTTGCAATCTCCTCATCTCCCACAGCTCCATCTCTCTCCTGTAATTACTCCCACCATTTCCTTAACCTCCAAGAAACCCCAGTTCATTCCCCCTTGCTCCAAACCAAAATTTGCTTCACCACCAAGTATAATCTGAGGTAAATTTGTTCCTATCCTCCTCATGCTCCCTCCCTAGCCTTAAAATTGTTCTTATCCCATCCAATTCATTGCCCAAGAGATCAAACCTTCATAAATTCAATCTTATCACCTTTTCAAAATTTGCTTATAAATACCCCACCACTTCAACCCACAAGCACACTTTTGCAACCACCACCACATTCCACTGTGTAAAAAAAAAAATCGAGAAGAAACCATGGCCAATTGAAACTCCAATCCATGGAGTTTTAGAGAGAGAGAGAGTAAGAGAGAGAAAAGTGGGTTTGTATTCTAAACCCAACCGAAATCCAATTCAACGTTTCCAATCACCTACTACACCCCAAAGCATCCCCAAACATCATTCAATTCGGTCCCAAGGTCCCCCCTTGGCCAAACCCGAAGTCACCTTCCTCAAATTCAAAAATTTTGATTTCGATCCAATTCGATTAACCCGAGGTATTATAATCCCTTCCAACCACTCCTCTAAGCTTATTAAGTGTTTTTTAAACCCAATAGCCCAAACGATCCCATGCGTCGAAACCGAAGCCAAATGAACAAGGAAACAAAAACCAGCCGCCACCTTCGGCGGCCCAGCCGCAAGAACTAGAGACCTGACATTGCGGGCCGCAAGGTCAAAACAGTTAAACCTTGCGGTATGCACTATTTTGGTTCGAAACCACTTTTCGACCTTCCAAACACCATTTTTGACACCCGAACTAGTTTTCCTAGACTTTTCACACCTCAAAGATCATAACTTGTTAATATCATATACTTTTTATTTTATTATATATTTTTCTTGTTTTCATTTAAAGTTTACAAACAAAAAATCTTTGCGACCTTCCGAAGAACGTTTTTACCATCCAAACTATTTTTTTCTAGACTTCTCGCATCTCAAAGATGATATTTTACTAATTTCATATTTCTTTTATTAAATTTACTATTTATTATTATTTTTTAAAGTTTTTCCAATCAAAATTACTTTACGACCTATAAACCTTGTTATTAATGCCCGAATAATTTTTTTGACTCTTTACATTCCTAAGATGAAATATTGTTAATATCAACATATTTTATTTATTAGATTATTTATTTTCTATTTATTTTACTTTCGGCAACTTTCGTTAATATCTTTTGTTAAAAATAATCCCGCGACCCTCCGAACCCAACTCTTGATACTCAAACATGTTTCATAGGACCGTAGGACTCGTTTTAAGGTCATGCTACTTCATTTAATATTACTATCTATTTTTTTTATATCATGGTTATTAATCTATTTAATTTTTGAATGAAACTAGTATAAGCCTAGGCTTACTAAATATTGACCAAAATTATTATTTATTTTATTCCTTCTCAATAATTAGATAAAAGTTTCTTGCCTTATTAATAACATCTTGGCCATACAAGACTAAGGGCAACGGCCCATTCATAAAAGGTTATGTGATTGCATTGCTTGTTATTGTTTTAATTAGTATTATGAGTAATTGTATATTGTTCCAATACTTAATTTGAATGCTAGATTGGATCCTAGAGACATGGGGTGGAATGCGAATAGATTTCATCTAGACGATACTAAGTTGATGGAAAAATGGTAAAGTGTTGAAGTTGTGAGATTGTGGATTATGATTTGGCAATAGATAAGGGTGACCTGTGGGGTTCGGTGATGATATTTTGGTGACCCTAACGTATGGTATGCCATGGAAAGTTGCAAAGGATAATCGTGCCTTGCAAGGCCAGCAAGGGGGATTGTCCCATGACACGGTCATAGTTAGTGGCTTAAGTATGGCGGCGACCCTAACGTATGGTACGCCATGGGAAGTTCCAACGGGTAATCGTGCCCCCTGCTGTGGTACTAAATGAATTCATGTGAGGTACATAACTTAGGTGAATTTATTTAGGACCTTGGTGCAGGACAAGCAGGGGGGATTTTCCATGACACGGTCATAGTTAGTGGTTATATGAGGAAAGGATCTCGTGAATGAGATCTTAGATTTCACATAGGGTTAATGGATAGAAATGAATCGGTTTATGTGTTATTCTGTTCTACTATTCTGCTTTGATATTATATTATTTACTTGCTAGCTGTAAAGTAAGAGGGGTAGTTGGGTTGGATTATTCTACTGGGTGATTTATCACTCACGGATACGTCTGTATCCTGGCATATCATTTGCTTTAGCGATCAATTTGCCAGAGGGTGTAGGATTCAATGGAGGGGATTCAATGATGGTGCAGTTCGACACGGAGAGAATATCAGGAGCGGAGATCGAGTATGCTCGGGATTCGTGTCAAGCCTAGAGTTAGCTCTGAAGACAATGTATTTTGAATCAGTAAATTTTCTTGAGTTTGTAATAGCTAAACCTTTATTTTGGAAAATTATATTTATTTAGCAAAAGTTTCTAAAAAAATTATTATATTGTTCCCAAAAATCGGGTCGTTACAATTACACAGCTCACGGGAAGACCCACACACTCACAATTTGAATCTGTACCTAATGAGATCAATCACACATCTCCAGATTACCAAACCAAAGAGTGCCGTAACAAAATGGAACTCTCAAAGAACACGGGCAGATTGGGAAATGTCGTAACAAAATTGAAAAGTGATAAGATAACTTCCTGATAATAGAAGTAAGAGAAACTATGACCAGAACCAACAATTTGTGACCACAATGGCAGCCTGCTCACTGAACTTGCTTGCTGATTGGACCAGCTGCATAAACTATACATAAAACCATTATATAGCAGCACAGAAGGAACTCCACCTCAGTTCGTGACCCTTCTTATGCCTCGTGAACTGCTCCACAATTAGTTCCTACACCTGTGCTCAAAACAGCTCTTTTGGAATACCGAGCTCCTCCTCAAATTCCTTGTGCAACCTGAAAATGAGATACATTAGCACTATACTTGCACAATCAAAAAATGCAATTTTAACTTTGCTGAAGTTTCCATTCGGTTATAAACTAGCTAGCTTGTGGACCCTAGGGAAGTTTAACCAAGGACAACAATCTAAACCTTAGAACCGAACAGATTTTGTACACCACAACAGAGACTGGACATGCTATATTTTGGAATTTCTGAAAATTTCTCTCAATCCATATATGATAAATAGAAGTTGTAGAACCAACTTAATTATGATGGATCAAAGTGATTTGCCTTTGGAAGATGAGAGAAGCGTTACCCAATCAGCCCATGATCTGGGGGACCAATTAACATTAATCTTAGCAGTAACCAACACCCAAACTTGTGAGGTGAAAGGGCAATTGAAAAATAAATGGTCATGACTTTCGCTTCCAGGGCATAAGCTTCAATTAGAGGAGGTCTTGGTATCAAACAATACCAATGTATCCTCGGTGTAAAGCCTATTAAAGATCGCGAGCCAAGAAATAATACTACACTTAGGAATATGAGTGGGGAAACAAACAACATGGCTCCAAGGAACCTTAGGATAGTGAGTCCTAAGGTTATCCCACAATGAGGAGATAGTGAACTGACTAGTTGGGGTAAGTGACCATTTAACATGATCCTCAAAGATTGTATTAGTAGGAAGAAGATGAGGCAATTGGCTCCTTATTTCATTGAGCTCCCAAGTTTGAGCGATGGGAAAAGCCCATTAAGAGTCCCTAATTACTTGAGAGACAGTGGAGTTTTATGGTAGTCCTGAATCATACATGATTCTATGACCAAATACATCTACCAAAGGGTCCAGGGGATGCCAATTATCGTACCATAAAGAAATGTGGTGACCATCTCCAACAATGGATTTAATATGAGAACGGACAAGAGGCCTAAGATTGAGTAATTTCCTCCATACCAAGAGGGACTGCTGGGTACTTTCATATCTCAAAAGCTCTTGCCTTTGAGTAAGTATGACTTAACCACTGACACCACATAGATTGTTTCCCACCAGATATGAGGAACCAAATGTGTTTAGCAATGGCAGCCTTATTATTCTAAACGTGCAACCAAACATAAATTAATCAACTATAACGATCACAAATTAGAATTCACAACCAAAATAACTAGACTTTGAGTTCTAAATTTCTAATAAGGATCTTAAAATGCGGACCTCATAATTTGGAGCCTTTCAAGTCATATTTTAATGATCCAAACTGTTAAACTTGTTTAAAACATGTTGTTAAGGATATTCGTGTGAATATCCAAACATTAAAGTGATTGATCCAAACATTTATTACATAGAATAGTTCCTGCCAAGCTTTATGAAAAACTATTTGGACCAAGCACTTCCCGGTCATATTTTGAACTAATTTCTCGCGAGTACCCTAAAAACATGTTATAAACAAGTTGAACGATTTGATTCATCATAATATGACCAAAAAATGGAAAGTCCGTAATTAACAAAATGAGGGATCCCTTAGTAGAAGAGGACTGTTAGTAGAAGGGGACTTCTTGCTCATATTTTTTGCTGATTTCTTGAAGGGACCCTTTAAATCACATTTTGAAAATATTTAACGATTCGGATCATCGAAATTTGATTGAAATCTATGAGGTCCACATTTTAGCAATTTTAGGGATCCCTTATAGGATAATCACTGTATACATACATACATACATATATATATATATATATATATATTTGTGTGTGGGGGGAAAAAGCTTTTTATAATTCTAAGTTATCAGCAATATTTTACAAGTGTATGTGAAATAAAATAGTGGCTACATATAAACAAACAAACTTAGATCTACCAACTAGTAATATATAAATATTGAATTTAATTCTTGTTACTCCTGAAATATACATGATTTGTGCCCCTTTCTATATAAATTATACTTTCGTCATTAGTTAAGAGTTCAATACTTGATCACAACAAACTCATTTTCTAATACGATTGTATGTTCTTTTTAAAATTGCTGAGAAAAATGGTATGGAGCAGACAACTGTTGATTATTGTTGACTTTTAAAAAAAATGCAAGTTTGAAAATTCGTCGTATTGACCACGTGTATCCCAAGTGGCTGCGACCATACCTCCCGTTTGCAGGTTTACTGTTGCATTGCTTGGCCCCCAACCATAGGTTTTTTTTTTCTGATTGGAAAAAGTTAGTATTTTTTTTCTCACATTTGCTATTATTTAAATAGTGTTCACTATTTAAATGACACCGCGAGTTCATACTATTTTTTTGGTATTTTTATTTCCGTAACTTTTTTTTCTTCATTTTTTTTGATATTTTGTTAAATTTAGATTTTGTTTATTGAATAATCATTGTCTTGACGAGTGGAGTTTAAAAAGAAAAATTATAGCTAAAAGCAAAAAATATTAACTAAAGACGAAAAAGTACCAAACAACTGCTTTGTTTTTTTTTTTTTTTTTTTTTATCTACAACGTTATCTTTTCTTTCTTTCTTTTTTTGATATATGAACTTTTCTCAATCTTAGTCTACACTTTCATACTTTTTCGATTCCTCTTGACTAGATGAACAATTATGTAACGACCCTGATTTTTGGTAAATAAAAATTTCGTTAAATATTTGAATTTTTTTATTACTTGAATTTCTTTTAAAATTCCTTTTTAATTTGTAAATAATCCGTCATAATTAGATTTGAGACTTATAAAATTATATCTTTTCGCACCAGACAATCTAGTCATTTTCTAAAAGACAAGTATGCTTGTAGAAGCACTTGTATATCTTCCTAGTGAGTAAAATAAATTCTTAAATTATATTTCTTGGCTAGAAATCCTATTTGGCAAGTAGAATTAGCTTCCAACCAATTAGTTAGAGAAACCTAATTACCATTTCACCTAGTTACATTATCCTAACCTTAAATGGACATTTTTGACCATCTTTGAGCCTTATGAACCCCTCGCAACCCTAATTAAACCTGGTGGACTTTATGAACCTTCCTAGAAACCTAGTTGAACCTTTTGAACCCATGTATATATCCATTGGGTAATAGACACTAGGAAAACTATTGTCCATTAGATAATAGCATGACTTGACTACTCATCATTGTACTTTAGAATTGTCATGTCATGAATAGTGTGACATGATTACATATCCAATGGATAATAAAACCTAGAAAAGTTAGTGACAATTGGTTAAAGCCATGTCATCATAGTACCTTTAACTTGTCATGTCTTGAATAGAATGACATGATTGCTTGTCCA
The DNA here is from genome assembly GCA_014282245.1 of Rhododendron simsii. Taxonomy (NCBI): domain Eukaryota; kingdom Viridiplantae; phylum Streptophyta; class Magnoliopsida; order Ericales; family Ericaceae; genus Rhododendron; species Rhododendron simsii. The sequence continues at coordinate 22,524,358 of CM024955.1, forward strand.
TTGGGTAATAGAAAGTAGGGAAATTATTACCCATTAGTTCATAAGGTGATTAGAAGTATATGTATCATTGTACTTATCTCAATCCATGTACTAGTATACTTTTCCCAACTTATAGGACAATATACTCTCCCAAATCTATGTGTTGTCTTATCTAGAATAATCTTGGCATCACCATCACCTTTTACCCATTGATTAATAATTTGGAGAGTAGTTATTGTCCGTTGGTCCATAGAAATAAGACTTGCACATGTTAGCATAGTACTAGTAATCATGACGCCTTTATGTCTTGTCAAGAATAGTAACTATCACTATTCCTCACCTTTACCATTTTCACCTTTGGATAAAGAATAGTAGGAGAAGTTCTAACCTTTGGATAATAGAAATAAGATTGCCCATTGTCTAGAAAGTAGTACACACACCATAGTTGGACTTTTTATTACATACACAAACCTGGTCAACATTGTACTTTCTCACCCAAATCCTTGGATTGTCATATCAAGGAAGTACAATCATTCCCCACAAATCTTGCTCTTTTCCAAGAAACCCACCCTAGCATTGAGTGGTCAAATCAACATATACCAACTTTGTGGAAAAAACGAGAAAATTCGGAGAGAGAGAAGGCCAAGAGAGAGAGGGAGGGTCATGGAGAGGAGTTCTTGTTTTGTGTTGTCCCATCAAGCACAATCCCAAATAGCACTATGTACTTTCAAGGACAATAAGAATATGGTAATAGTTGACCAGACTACACCTTAACCACCATCCATCATTGTTTGGACCCCTATCATTACTTAGATTTGATTTGGAAGAGAGAGGACTTGATGTGACTAGAGATTGGAGTGTAATGAGTATGATGTGACAAGGCATAAACCAAAATCATGTGAGGGGGAGAGAGAGAGAGTTTCGGCAGCCATGGGGGCAGAGGGAGGCCTCATGTTTTGGCTATGAATAGCCCTCCCATACTTCATGTCAACTCACACCAATCCTTTCCTCCACCTTCTCTCTAGAAAGCTTAAGAGTTCTTGCTTGTTCTTTGCTAGTTGTTCGTGATTCTTGAGAGTTCTTGAATGTCCTTGAAGTTCTTCAAGAAACCCATCCTAAGCCGCCACCAAACCACCACTCGACCACCCTCTCGATCTAAAAAGTAAGGTAGTGTAGTCAAAAACTAGTTTCAAGAGAAATCCTTTCTCTTTCGAAGCTACTATAGGAAGTCACTTCGTCTGAAAAGCAACTCACCTTCCCGTAGCCGCCCTACCGCCAAGAAGAACGGTAGAATATCCCTAACTACTTCCTCTAAGTATATATATAGTTTGTTAATTGCTTAAAATGTTGGAAATGCATAAAAGATAGTTAGTAAATTCATTTTGCTAAAGGATGTATAAACATGTGGAATAAACCACTTTTGCTCTAATAAATGTGTTGTTGTTTTGAACTTCACTCAAAGGAGAAAAGAACGGATTTTAAAAGTTAGAATATTATCACTAGATTAGAAGTATTCAGATTTTGATCTTGAGATGGTTATGAGCACTCATATGTGAATTACATGAATTATTTGTATTACTTGTTATGTGACAAAGCATAGGTGATTTTCATTCCAAGGGCGTCCGTACATGTGGCGTTATGCTTTAAGTTGTGATTTGAGCATGTTAGATATAATATAGAGTTGGATGATTTTGCTAGTTTAGTCTCAAGATTATAATGAATGATTTATGATTACTTTGATTACTTTTGTGAAAAGTTCTACTGCGAAGTCTATGCATGAAAACGAGACACAGAAATCGAGAAAGTAGAAACATGACACTTAGGGTGTTGTTAATGAAAGGTGTGTTTTGAAAAAGGAAATGTTTTGAAACCGCGAAGTGGGCGGACTTGGTAGCCCATCGTGTGGATTGCGAAAATCGCAATGTGGCCGGACTTGGTAGCCCATTGTGAAGATTACCAACGGGGCCGGACGTGGTAGCCTCATTGGTAATATGGCTTGGTTATTCGCAGAGAGGAGCCAATGCAAAGTTTTGTGTGCCAATGGAAACCTGAAGCGGCGGAACCACTGTGAGGATACTTGGGAACCTAGAGCGGCGGAACCGAGGTTGGGTGTATAAAAATGATTTTGCAAATGTTAATTTGATAAAAGAAAACGAGACACGGTCCACAATGAGTCGCATAGGAGAAACTCAGAAAATCAAGGACACTAACGTTAGTTTGGATAAGTGAATGTGGATGTGTCATTGTTAGCTATTTTGTTAAATATGCATGTATTTCGTGGAAATCGTTATCTTTATGGTCTATTGTTTGTAAGTTATGGTTTAGTGGATGTAGGATTATTTTGCTGAGCTCTTATAGCTCATGGTGCTACCTTTGGTGAACCTGACATATTATATCAGTGGTGACACTGGTATAATGTGTCAGACTCTGTAGATGATCGAGGTGAGCTCTACACCTTGAAGGCCTTTGGAGCTAAAGAGTTAGGTAGGATGGAGGAGCAGATGAAGCTGTAGTTAGAAACCCTAGTTTCCCTTCCTTTTGTAATGAATGTACTCTTATGAAGGTTGTAATGTAATAATGAGTCAGACTCTCTTTAAATATTTACTCCCTCCGTCCCAAAATGATTGTCCGGTCCGCAAAACGGAGTGTTAAAAATAATACAATTTTTTCAAGAAAAAATTTAAACTTTTTTCACAAATTAAAAATACTCATTGATATTTAGTAAATTGTTAAAAAACTTTTGATTTTTTCTTGCAAAAATTGTATTATTTTTAACACTCCGTTTTGCGGACCGGACAATCATTTTGGAACGGAGGGAGTAATAAAATTGTCTACTTAACGTTTCCAAAATTTGGGGCGTTACAAATTAATCCCCAAAAATGCAATGAAAAGGTAAACAAAAATTACGAAAAATATATTTTAGTCAAAAAATACTAAAGACAAAAAATATAACGTGAACTCGCCATGTTTCATTTGAGGTTCGAATTCATGGCTAGGCTTGTCTCTAGCATGTTGTTAAGGTTTGGAAAATTTACATGGATCTCACTCAGCTATTAGATCTGATTTGTTCATTTTTCATTCTTTTATGTGTAGGTTAGCATAGACGAATTATTTTTTGTAATCAAAGTCACCTAACTTCATCAATTTATTTTGTTCGATTATAAGGGTTGCAGCACATTAGTCTAAAGTCCAAATAAAACAACTTTATAGGAGTTTTAGTCCAGCCTAAGTTTCTGTGATGTGTAGAGTTCATTAATAAAAATATTTAGAGTGTAGAGTCTGTGAAAAAACAAAATTGGCATTAATGAGATAAGGGCTTTGTTTGGCTAACAAAAAAATATATATTTTTTCATTTAAATTGTCTTAAATAAGACAAGGGCGTTGTTTTTTTCTTTTTTTTTTTGTCAATCGATAATGATATTTTTATTAATGCAAAGATGAAACATTAAAAGGCCTTGTTTGGCTAATATAAAATATGTCTTTTTTTGTATTTTTCAATCTTATTGCACTTTCATAGGGTACTCTAGGATTTTAGGCATTTTCATAGGGTACCTTAGGATTTTAGGCACTTTCATAAAGTTTTAGGGTGCACTTTCCTATTATAGGATTTTAGCGATTTAAGAACTTTCATAGGGTACCCTAAGGTTTTAGGCACTTTCATATATAGGGTACCCTAGAGTTTTAGACACTTTCATAGTGTACCCCTAGGGTTTTAGGTACTTTCAACGTCGGTCAACCTTGGGAGGGGTTTTTTTTGTACATTCTGGGTAGAATGTCCTTTACACTTTACAGAAAAATATTTATGTGTTTATTATAGCAAAAACCCTTATAGTATGTCCTCCTACTCAATTTGCCTAATGGTTGTTGGGCCAATTTGCATGCACATTGATTAACCCCTTCCTGATCTGGTTAAAGACATGCCATCCACACCGGACTAGGGAATCCACAAGCAATTTCTTTTTTGTAGTTTAACCCAAAGAATCGAACTTGATCAATTATGTGAGAAACAAATTTGAACCAACCGGACTAACCCATTGGGACTAAACTTCATCGTCATGATTTTCTATATGAAATGGAAATGGACAACAAGAACAAGTTTGCAGTAAAATTGATTTTTTAACTTGAAATCTTAAGACTCTGTTTGGAACCTTAGGAAAAGAAAATAAAATGGGAGGAAAATGAGACAAAAAATTTACTATTTACAAAACTTAAAATTGTTATTTTCTTCTCTCTTTCTCTTGCAACCGAACAATAGGAGGGAAATTTTTTTAGTTTTCATTTCCTTAAGTTTCAAACTGCCCATGTTCGGCTAAATAAGCCAACTGTTTTATATTTTTGTCCTTATTCAATTTTTTTTTCATATTTGTTAGTTTTTCGTCAATTTTTTGGGAATTATTACATCGTCATAACGAGAGGAATCTAAAAAGTAAAAAATTATGATCGAAATCCAAATTTTTTTGAATAAAGACGAAAAAATTGGCTTATTGTTTTATTTTTGTCTTTATTCAAAAAAACTAGGTTTCGATCGTAAATTTTAAAATTTAAATTTCTCTTATCATGACGATGCAATAATTCCAAAAAAATTAACGAAAACTAATAAATACGAAAAAAAATTAAATAAGGATAAAAAAATAAGCCAATTAATTTATTTAGCCAAACATATATTTACGGTTAAAAGAACTGAACAAACCCCTTTTTCCCTTACATTCAACTTACCGCTAAGATATCCTGCAAACATGTTACAGTTTTAATCCCCTTTAACTGTTCCCTTGTCCTAATTGGCGAAAAATTGACTAATCAAACAGAATCGCAAACAAATAATATTTTCGCAAATGTCTAAGTAAAGACCGATCTCCGGATTGGGCGAGAGGGGTGCCATAAAATCCTTCCCCTCTCGTAACCTGGCTCCCGAATCCAGATATGGTTATGACGGACTGGTTCCTTAAACTTTTTCAAATCAAACAAGCGCGGCAAGTGCTTTGAAATACGGTTCCTTGGGTGTCGGACCTTCAACCTGAGTGGCGACTCTGTATTTTTCGCGAGCGCTTGTCGTCCAGCTCAAAAAGCGCTCCCACGAACTGGCAGCATTTTCTCTTCTCAGGAGGGGAACGGAATCCCTTCCCGAGGAAAGAAAATCGGGCACCGCATGCCCACGAGATGTAACTATGGAGAACAACAAAAAAATGTCAAGTCAAAAACATAGTCGACAAACCACTATTAGATTTAATAGCTAACATATCTAACACCATGATAAATATATATTTTTTATATATAAACTATTTTCATCCCTAAAGTAGATTTTTTAGCTGCAGTTGTAGATGTAACTTCCAAGTAATACGATCTATACCATCTAAAAATATATATTTACCAACATATTCTATAATCAAGTTCCAAATCATAAGAACGCCTACTTCAGCATTTATTTTTGCATGCTCACAGGTACAATGAACTCTTAATTGCGAAACATTTTGATCCCCTAAAATACATGCATACAACAAACAGTCAGAAATGTAAGAACTTTAGGTCGGGGCCTGAACTTTTAACAACATAAATGGCAAATTCCAAAGAACATTCTTGTCCAAGTGGAAATATGTAACATGCTTGTACAAATGCATGGTAAATAATTTTTTGTACTGGTTCGTGCTCCATAGCAATGTCTTCGCTAAAATATCTTTCAAATCAACATTCTTCAACCAAATACAAAAAAAAAAAAGGAGAAGCAAGAGGAAAACAATGACTACGCCAGTAGACCAGATAAGGATATTGCTAATTCTTGGTTCTCAATGTTCTGTAGAATCAATGTAATCTACCATATATCTATACCATCGTCATTATGAACCCTTTCCACTCACTTCAAAACAATCCATTCATCCTATATATGTCCAAACATTTTCTAAGGCTTGACAAGCCAAATAGATTGTGGGAACCAATAGACATCTAGTCAGTGATCTTTGAAAGCTATATTGATGCTACGAAACCAAAAAGCGTGCCATCAATTTGAAGAAGATATGAACGTTTTAAGGCCCTGTTTGATAAACATCTAAACATCTTGGAGGTTGTGATTGGATTGCTAAGGTGAGGGTATTAGTAATACTTTGTTTGGTTTTCAAAATTGTTCCATATTAGTAGTCTCATGGAATGAACAAACCAGCCCATAGGGGGTATTAGCAATATCCCTTGGGACTTGGTATTCATAGTCCAATCCCAACCTCTTCTCATTACCAATCCCATCTCAAACAAACATGATATTAATAATCCCATCATCTAATCTAATCTCATCCCAAACAAACATACTCATTATCAATCTCTTCTCAATCCTAATCCTAATCTCTTCTTACGAATCTCATTCATCTATCACTATTATCAAACGGGGCTTAAGAGTTACCACTATCAGCTTTCAGTCTCTCTCCCCTTTGATACCAATAATAGTTGATATCTATTTGTCAAGGGAATTGACTTTTCACACTCTTTATTTTTACATCCACACTCCCTTTTTTGTCGTTTAATAAAAAAACGCATCCACTTTCAATACTAAAGAGCACAACAAAAAAAAAGGTGTAGATAATAGATATCAAAAAGGATTATTTACCTAGACACCCTCCACGTTTATCCGTTTTTCACGGTCACCCCCTCTACGAATTTTCGCTACAGCCAGACCCCGTCATTAAAGTTTTCATTTTGAGGACCTAACTTCGTTGGACGGAATAAATGAAAAGACCATTTTGCCCTTAGATATATACCCACAGCCACATTTTTCTCTCTGCAAATTGAATATCCAAAATTTTGCCCCAAATCCCAAACTCTATCCCCAACCACCATCACGTCATTTCTGGCCGACAACCACCACCACCAGCACACCCCTCTCTCTTTCTATCTGTCTCACTCTCTCTCTCTCTCTCTCTCTCTCTCTCTTCGTAAACCCTTTCAAACCAAAGGAGTCCATAGAAATCAATAACCTCCATTACCTTACCCATGGAGGAAAACCCAAAAGATGCCATCATTGAAGGAGAGAAGAGCTTATGGTATCACCATCTAGTGAAAACCCATCTCACAGATCCGTGGCCCCCATTCCCTTTCCTTAACCTGAAGAACAACCACACCCTTATATTTTTTAACCAAATTTGGAATTCAAATCGGGAAGAACCAGGACGGCCTATCCCTTCTTCATCACCATCATCGATTTTCCTATTCTTTAACGGCCCATCCTCGTCTTCACACTCCGACGAAGAAGTAGGCACGTGCTCTATGCGCCAATTTAACCACAAGCCGACTCGCCGACGAATTCGAAAGTGTACTTAACGTCTTTCTCTCTCTCTCCTTCTATTCTTCAGGCTGCATTTGGGCAGGGCATCAAGGAGGTTTGGTTGAGGCTATGTGGTGTTCGATGATGGTGTTTGGCTGTGGTGGTGGTGAGGTTATTTGCAGAGGTGTTGGGTGGCTGGTGGTGGTGGTGGTGATGATTGTGGTGGCTGGTGGTGGTTTGGTGTCAGGGTTTTGGTTTGGGATTGTGGTGGCTGCTGGTGGTGATTTCAGAGAGAGAAAGAGACAGAGAGGGGCAATTTTGAAACATTTTATCACTTTTAACAAGACTTAGGTAAAAAAATTAACGATTCTTGACGAAAGGCTAACGGAAGGGGTGTAGCGGTAAAATAAACTTTAAGGACAGGGTCTCGCCATAGCGAAAATTCGTAGAAGGGGACACCGTGAAAAACGGATAAACGCGGAGGGGTGTCTGGGTAAATAACCCTATAAAAAAAGGGAGTGTGAAAATCAATTTCCATTTATCAAGTATATTAACACTGACGTTGGTGATTGTGGTTTTGTATCTCACCTCACCTAAATCCATTATTTAAGTTTTACATTAACTCCACCGTACATTGTCCACTTTTTTTTCCCACTCACAGGTACAGTACAGAAGCGATACATGCTCACTAGATTTAGTGCAATTTTTTTATTTGGATAAGTACATAATTATATTACTCATGTATATTTGGACTTTATATATATATATATATATATATATATATATATAGTCCTTTTCCTATCCACACCCTCTAAAATCCGCACCGTTCGCACCTCCCTTTTCTCGATTGAATTTTGACGATCCGAGCCACTCAATGTGATCAGAACGTGATTTTAAAGGTACTAGCGAGAAATTTGCAAAAAAAAAAATGACCAGGAAGGGCTTCATTCAAATAGTTTTTATTGAACAGTTCAGTAAAAAACTGCTCAAATCAAGCTATTCCCAGTCATTTTTTTTGCCGATTCTATGCGGATACCCTTTAAATCACGTTTTGAACACATTGAGCGACTCGGATCATCGCAATTCACTTGGGAAAGAGTGGTGCAGATTTTATTTAAAATCAGGGATACTTGATAGGAAAATTGGTGTGTGTGTGTGTGTGTGTGTGTGTGTATTACCAAGGTGATATACCTTTGGCTTTTGAGTTTGAAAGGTGTTTGAGCTTGAGTTAGCTTGTTTGAGGCTTAAATGGATGGGCTTGATGGATGATTGTGGTGCTTGACAAGGGCTTTCTTATGCAAGAAAGTGAGCAACAAGGAGTTAGGAATGAAACTCTGTGCGAGGGAACCTTGGAACTTTTTTGAACTTGGTGAACCCTTGGCAAGGGTGAGAGAGAGGAGTACATATAGAGGATGGGGTGAGAGAGAGGTGTAAACTAGCCAAGAATGGCTGGCCTTGCTTCCCTCCAAAGGTTTCCCTCTCATTGGATAAGATGGAAAGGTGATGGTAGATGTGTGAGGGAGGGGGGACATCCCCCTGTCCGAGGTTCACTCCTCAAACGAATAACAAGGTCAATGGTGCCCCAAAGGTCCTGTGATCATGGCTGAATAAAGGTGATAGGACTAGGTTTGACTAGTACGCAGGTAGTTGACCTGCGTGCGCGGTTCCAAGCCTGGTCAACGGTCAAAGGTAACCGATGATTGACACGTGGCAAGTGGACCAACATACGCGGGTGTAGGACCAGTGTATGCAGGTAGGATTTTGGCTGAGGCTTTTTGGAATATATTAGATCAAGAGGGGATCAAACGCTCAAAACTTAAACACACAAACACCCCGAGGTGCTCTTGATCTTTCTCATCATTAGGAAATCAAATACCATAAGTAAACTAATCTGGAAAGTCCAAAATGTGGTGTCTACACCAAGGGCCCAAATCTACATCATGCAATACTGATCTGACTTCCAGAACATCCACAACTAATGGTTAGTGGAATGCACCATACATTAATAGAACCTAGAACAAAGTACAGCAGTACTCTATTGAACCAAAACCCAGCAACTTCATTCATATGGGACGACGTAGCTCATAGCCAATAACCGCTCAACTTGGACTTCTAAATAGAAGTAAATCTGCAATAGGCTACTAAACCAATAGTGCATACCTAGGGCGTAGGGACATCCCCCTAGCATGGGCATAGACATAAATGTTTTAAGGGACATCCCCCATAGATAGGTAATAAGAAAATAAAGAAGTCCCTTTCCCAACCTTGTAAAACATGATGAAAACAGGTGCCATAGGATTGGATATTCTTTTCCTCAACCTGAGAACCCAATTAGCATCCCATCAACCGACATAGTGTTTATAGTTACCCCAAAAGGTAACACCAAGTTTCCCGATAACCGAACTAGATTTATCAAACTATTGGTAGACATCTAGATAGCCCAATCAAGCCACAAGGCACCAACAGTTTTACCAAAATAGTCACTAGATAATGATAAACAAATGACAACTACATGAAATGATAGAAAACTAAAAAGGAAAAATCCCTTACCATTATAGGTGCTAACCAACCAAATACCCCCTCGAATACTCACCTCCTACTCTTTCTTTTTTCACTGGACAAGGGAATTTAGGGTTCCACCCTTTCCCTCCACTCTTCCTCACAATATTCCCCTGCTATATATTACCTCCACTCTCAAAGAATGGATTGGGGATCAATTACTGTAACGACCTGAATTTTTGACTTATTTTTATAATAGAGTTAATATTATTAATAGCATTAATAATATTATTATTAGAATTACTTTCTTAGTACAAATTTTTTTTTCTCTTAAATACATATATGCATGCATCTTTTTTTTCTTTTCCGTGCATGCATGCACACCACTCCACCTCCCTCACCTCACTCTCTTGCAATCTCCTCATCTCCCACAACTCCATCTCTCTCCTGTAATTACTCCCACCATTTCCTTAACCTCCAAGAAACCCCAGTTCATTCCCCCTTGCTCCAAACCAAAATTTGCTTCACCACCAAGTATAATCTGAGGTAAATTTGTTCCTATCCTCCTCATGCTCCCTCCCTAGCCTTAAAATTGTTCTTATCCCATCCAATTCATTGCCCAAGAGATCAAACCTTCATAAATTCAATCTTATCACCTTTTCAAAATTTGCTTATAAATACCCCACCACTTCAACCCACAAGCACACTTTTGCAACCACCACCACATTCCACTGTGTAAAAAAAAAATCGAGAAGAAACCATGGCCAATTGAAACTCCAATCCATGGAGTTTTAGAGAGAGAGAGAGTAAGAGAGAGAAAAGTGGGTTTGTATTCTAAACCCAACCGAAATCCAATTCAACGTTTCCAATCACCTACTACACCCCAAAGCATCCCCAAACATCATTCAATTCGGTCCCAAGGTCCCCCCTTGGCCAAACCCGAAGTCACCTTCCTCAAATTCAAAAATTTTGATTTCAATCCAATTCGATTAACCCGAGGTATTATAATCCCTTCCAACCACTCCTCTAAGCTTATTAAGTGTTTTTTAAACCCAATAGCCCAAACGATCCCATGCGTCGAAACCGAAGCCAAATGAACAAGGAAACAAAAACTAGCCGCCACCCTCGGCGGCCCAGCCGCAAGAACTAGAGACCTGACATTGCGGGCCGCAAGGTCAAAACAGTTAAACCTTGCGGTATGCACTATTTTGGTTCGAAACCACTTTTCGACCTTCCAAACACCATTTTTGACACCCGAACTATTTTTCCTAGACTTTTCACACCTCAAAGATCATAACTTGTTAATATCATATACTTTTTATTTTATTATATATTTTTCTTGTTTTCATTTAAAGTTTACAAACAAAAAATCTTTGCGACCTTCCGAAGAACGTTTTTACCATCCAAACTATTTTTTTCTAGACTTCTCGCATCTCAAAGATGATATTTTACTAATTTCATATTTCTTTTATTAAATTTACTATTTATTATTATTTTTTAAAGTTTTTCCAATCAAAATTACTTTACGACCTATAAACCTTGTTATTAATGCCCGAATAATTTTTTTGACTCTTTACATTCCTAAGATGAAATATTGTTAATATCAACATATTTTATTTATTAGATTATTTATTTTCTATTTATTTTACTTTCGGCAACTTTCGTTAATATCTTTTGTTAAAAATAATCCCGCGACCCTCCGAACCCAACTCTTGATACTCAAACATGTTTCATAGGACCGTAGGACTCGTTTTAAGGTCATGCTACTTCATTTAATATTACTATCTATTTTTTTTATATCATGGTTATTAATCTATTTAATTTTTGAATGAAACTAGTATAAGCCTAGGCTTACTAAATATTGACCAAAATTATTATTTATTTTATTCCTTCTCAATAATTAGATAAAAGTTTCTTGCCTTATTAATAACATCTTGGCCATACAAGACTAAGGGCAACGGCCCATTCATAAAAGGTTATGTGATTGCATTGCTTGTTATTGTTTTAATTAGTATTATGAGTAATTGTATATTGTTCCAATACTTAATTTGAATGCTAGATTGGATCCTAGAGACATGGGGTGGAATGCGAATAGATTTCATCTAGACGATACTAAGTTGATGGAAAAATGGTAAAGTGTTGAAGTTGTGAGATTGTGGATTATGATTTGGCAATAGATAAGGGTGACCTGTGGGGTTCGGTGATGATATTTTGGTGACCCTAACGTATGGTATGCCATGGAAAGTTGCAAAGGATAATCGTGCCTTGCAAGGCCAGCAAGGGGGATTGTCCCATGACACGGTCATAGTTAGTGGCTTAAGTATGGCGGCGACCCTAACGTATGGTACGCCATGGGAAGTTCCAACGGGTAATCGTGCCCCCTGCTGTGGTACTAAATGAATTCATGTGAGGTACATAACTTAGGTGAATTTATTTAGGACCTTGGTGCAGGACAAGCAGGGGGGATTTTCCATGACACGGTCATAGTTAGTGGTTATATGAGGAAAGGATCTCGTGAATGAGATCTTAGATTTCACATAGGGTTAATGGATAGAAATGAATCGGTTTATGTGTTATTCTGTTCTACTATTCTGCTTTGATATTATATTATTTACTTGCTAGCTGTAAAGTAAGAGGGGTAGTTGGGTTGGATTATTCTACTGGGTGATTTATCACTCACGGATACGTCTGTATCCTGGCATATCATTTGCTTTAGCGATCAATTTGCCAGAGGGTGTAGGATTCAATGGAGGGGATTCAATGATGGTGCAGTTCGACACGGAGAGAATATCAGGAGCGGAGATCGAGTATGCTCGGGATTCGTGTCAAGCCTAGAGTTAGCTCTGAAGACAATGTATTTTGAATCAGTAAATTTTCTTGAGTTTGTAATAGCTAAACCTTTATTTTGGAAAATTATACTTTCGTCATTAGTTAAGAGTTCAATACTTGATCACAACAAACTCATTTTCTAATACGATTGTATGTTCTTTTAAAATTGCTGAGAAAAATGGTATGGAGCAGACAACTGTTGATTATTGTTGACTTTTAAAAAAAATGCAAGTTTGAAAATTCGTCGTATTGACCACGTGTATCCCAAGTGGCTGCGACCATACCTCCCGTTTGCAGGTTTACTGTTGCATTGCTTGGCCCCCAACCATAGGTTTTTTTTTTCTGATTGGAAAAAGTTAGTATTTTTTTTCTCACATTTGCTATTATTTAAATAGTGTTCACTATTTAAATGACACCGCGAGTTCATACTATTTTTTTGGTATTTTTATTTCCGTAACTTTTTTTTCTTCATTTTTTTTGATATTTTGTTAAATTTAGATTTTGTTTATTGAATAATCATTGTCTTGACGAGTGGAGTTTAAAAAGAAAAATTATAGCTAAAAGCAAAAAATATTAACTAAAGACGAAAAAGTACCAAACAACTGCTTTGTTTTTTTTTTTTTTTTATCTACAACGTTATCTTTTCTTTCTTTCTTTTTTTGATATATGAACTTTTCTCAATCTTAGTCTACACTTTCATACTTTTTCGATTCTTCTTGACTAGATGAACAATTATGTAACGACCCTGATTTTTGGTAAATAAAAATTTCGTTAAATATTTGAATTTTTTTATTACTTGAATTTCTTTTAAAATTCCTTTTTAATTTGTAAATAATCCGTCATAATTAGATTTGAGACTTATAAAATTATATCTTTTCGCACCAGACAATCTAGTCATTTTCTAAAAGACAAGTATGCTTGTAGAAGCACTTGTATATCTTCCTAGTGAGTAAAATAAATTCTTAAATTATATTTCTTGGCTAGAAATCCTATTTGGTAAGTAGAATTAGCTTCCAACCAATTAGTTAGAGAAACCTAATTACCATTTCACCTAGTTACATTATCCTAACCTTAAATGGACATTTTTGACCATCTTTGAGCCTTATGAACCCCTCGCAACCCTAATTAAACCTGGTGGACTTTATGAATCTTCCTAGAAACCTAGTTGAACCTTTTGAACCCATGTATATATCCATTGGGTAATAGACACTAGGAAAACTATTGTCCATTAGATAATAGCATGACTTGACTACTCATCATTGTACTTTAGAATTGTCATGTCATGAATTGTGTGACATGATTACATATCCAATGGATAATAAAACCTAGAAAAGTTAGTGACAATTGGTTAAAGCCATGTCATCATAGTACCTTTAACTTGTCATGTCTTGAATAGAATGACATGATTGCTTGTCCATTGGGTAATAGAAAGTAGGGAAATTATTACCCATTAGTTCATAAGGTGATTAGAAGTATATGTATCATTGTACTTATCTCAATCCATGTACTAGTATACTTTTCCCAACTTATAGGACAATATACTCTCCCAAATCTATGTGTTGTCTTATCTAGAATAATCTTGGCATCACCATCACCTTTTACCCATTGATTAATAATTTGGAGAGTAGTTATTGTCCGTTGGTCCATAGAAATAAGACTTGCACATGTTAGCATAGTACTAGTAATCATGACGCCTTTATGTCTTGTCAAGAATAGTAACTATCACTATTCCTCACCTTTACCATTTTCACCTTTGGATAAAGAATAGTAGGAGAAGTTCTAACCTTTGGATAATAGAAATAAGATTGCCCATTGTCTAGAAAGTAGTACACACACCATAGTTGGACTTTTTATTACATACACAAACCTGGTCAACATTGTACTTTCTCACCCAAATCCTTGGATTGTCATATCAAGGAAGTACAATCATTCCCCACAAATCTTGCTCTTTTCCAAGAAACCCACCCTAGCATTGAGTGGTCAAATCAACATATACCAACTTTGTGGAAAAAACGAGAAAATTCGGAGAGAGAGAGAGAGAGTGAGAGAGAGAAGGCCAAGAGAGAGAGGGAGGGTCATGGAGAGGAGTTCTTGTTTTGTGTTGTCCCATCAAGCACAATCCCAAATAGCACTATGTACTTTCAAGGACAATAAGAATATGGTTATAGTTGACCAGACTACACCTTAACCACCATCCATCATTGTTTGGACCCTCATCATTACTTAGATTTGATTTGGAAGAGAGAGGACTTGATGTGACTAGAGATTGGAGTGTAATGAGTGTGATGTGACAAGGCATAAACCAAAATCATGTGAGGGGGAGAGAGAGAGAGTTTCGGCAGCCATGGGGGCAGAGGGAGGCCTCATGTTTTGGCTATGAATAGCCCTCCCATACTTCATGTCAACTCACACCAATCCTTTCCTCCACCTTCTCTCTAGAAAGCTTAAGAGTTCTTGCTTGTTCTTTGCTAGTTGTTCGTGATTCTTGAGAGTTCTTGAATGTCCTTGAAGTTCTTCAAGAAACCCATCCTAAGCCGCCACCAAACCACCACTCGACCACCCCCTCGATCTAAAAAGTAAGGTAGTGTAGTCAAAAACTAGTTTCAAGAGAAATCCTTTCTCTTTCGAAGCTACTATAGGAAGTCACTTCGTCCGAAAAGCAACTCACCTTCCCGTAGCCGCCCTACCGCCAAGAAGAACGGTAGAATATCCCTAACTACTTCCTCTAAGTATATATATAGTTTGTTAATTGCTTAAAATGTTGGAAATGCATAAAAGATAGTTAGTAAATTCATTTTGCTAAAGGATGTATAAACATGTGGAATAAACCACTTTTGCTCTAATAAATATGTGTTGTTTTGAACTTCCCTCAAAGGAGAAAAGAACGGATTTTAAAAGTTAGAATATTATCACTAGATTAGAAGTATTCAGATTTTGATCTTGAGATGGTTATGAGCACTCATATGTGAATTACATGAATTATTTGTATTACTTGTTATGTGACAAAGCATAGGTGATTTTCACTCCAAGGGCGTCCGTACATGTGGCGTTATGCTTTAAGTTGTGATTTGAGCATGTTAGATATAATATAGAGTTGGATGATTTTGCTAGTTTAGTCTCAAGATTATAATGAATGATTTATGATTACTTTTGTGAAAAGTTCTACTGCGAAGTCTATGCATGAAAACGAGACACAGAAATCGAGAAAGTAGAAACATGACACTTAGGGTGTTGTTAATGAAAGGTGTGTTTTGAAAAAGGAAATGTTTTGAAACCGCGAAGTGGGCGGACTTGGTAGCCCATCGTGTGGATTGCGAAAATCGCAATGTGGCCGGACTTGGTAGCCCATTGTGAAGATTACCAACGGGGCCGGACGTGGTAGCCTCATTGGTAATATGGCTTGGTTATTCGCAGAGAGGAGCCAATGCAAAGTTTTGTGTGCCAATGGAAACCTGAAGCGGCGGAACCACTGTGAGGATACTTGGGAACCTGGAGCGGCGGAACCGAGGTTGGGTGTATAAAAATGATTTTGCAAATGTTAATTTGATAAAAGAAAACGAGACACGGTCCACAATGAGTCGCATAGGAGAAACTCAGAAAATCAAGGACACTAACGTTAGTTTGGATAAGTGAATGTGGATGTGTCATTGTTAGCTATTTTGTTAAATATGCATGTATTTCGTGGAAATCGTTATCTTTATGGTCTATTGTTTGTAAGTTATGGTTTAGTGGATGTAGGATTATTCTGCTGAGCTCTTGTAGCTCATGGTGCTACCTTTGGTGAACCTGACATATTATATCAGTGGTGACACTGGTATAATGTGTCAGACTCTGTAGATGATCGAGGTGAGCTCTACACCTTGAAGGCCTTTGGAGCTAAAGAGTTAGGTAGGATGGAGGAGCAGATGAAGCTGTAGTTGGAAACTCTAGTTTCCCTTCCTTTTGTAATGAATGTACTCTTATGAAGGTTGTAATGTAATAATGAGTCAGACTCTCTTTAAATATTTACTCCCTCCGTCCCAAAATGATTGTCCGGTCCGCAAAACGGAGTGTTAAAAATAATACAATTTTTTCAAGAAAAAATTTAAACTTTTTTCACAAATTAAAAATACTCATTGATATCTAGTAAATTGTTAAAAAACTTTTGATTTTTTCTTGCAAAAATTGTATTATTTTTAACACTCCGTTTTGCGGACCGGACAATCATTTTGGAACGGAGGGAGTAATAAAATTGTCTACTTAACGTTTCCAAAATTTGGGGCGTTACAAATTAATCCCCAAAAATGCAATGAAAAGGTAAACAAAAATTACGAAAAATATATTTTAGTCAAAAAATACTAAAGACAAAAAATATAACGTGAACTCGCCATGTTTCATTTGAGGTTCGAATTCATGGCTAGGCTTGTCTCTAGCATGTTGTTAAGGTTTGGAAAATTTACATGGATCTCACTCAGCTATTAGATCTGATTTGTTCATTTTTCATTCTTTTATGTGTAGGTTAGCATAGACGAATTATTTTTTGTAATCAAAGTCACCTAACTTCATCAATTTATTTTGTTCGATTATAAGGGTTGCAGCACATTAGTCTAAAGTCCAAATAAAACAACTTTATAGGAGTTTTAGTCCAGCCTAAGTTTCTGTGATGTGTAGAGTTCATTAATAAAAATATTTAGAGTCTAGAGTCTGTGAAAAAACAAAATTGGCATTAATGAGACAAGGGCTTTGTTTGGTTAACAAAAAAAAAATATTTTTTCATTTAAATTGTCTTAAATAAGACAAGGGCGTTGTTTTTTTCTTTTTTTTTTTGTCAATCGATAATGATATTTTTATTAATGCAAAGATGAAACATTAAAAGGCCTTGTTTGGCTAATATAAAATATGTCTTTTTTTGTATTTTTCAATCTTATTGCACTTTTATAGGGTACTCTAGGATTTTAGGCATTTTCATAGGGTACCTTAGGATTTTAGGCACTTTCATAAAGTTTTAGGGTGCACTTTCCTATTATAGGATTTTAGCGATTTAAGAACTTTCATAGGGTACCCTAAGGTTTTAGGCACTTTCATATATAGGGTACCCTAGAGTTTTAGACACTTTCATAGCGTACCCCTAGGGTTTTAGGTACTTTCAACGTCGGTCAACCTTGGGAGGGGTTTTTTTTGTACATTCTGGGTAGAATGTCCTTTACACTTTACAGAAAAATATTTATGTGTTTATTATAGCAAAAACCCTTATAGTATGTCCTCCTACTCAATTTGCCTAATGGTTGTTGGGCCAATTTGCATGCACATTGATTAACCCCTTTCCTGATCTGGTTAAAGACACGCCATCCACACCGGACTAGGGAATCCACAAGCAATTTCTTTTTTATAGTTTAACCCAAAGAATCGAACTTGATCAATTATGTGAGAAACAAATTTGAACCAACCGGACTAACCCATTGGGACTAAACTTCATCGTCATGATTTTCTATATGAAATGGAAATGGACAACAAGAACAAGTTTGCAGTAAAATTGATTTTTTAACTTGAAATCTTAAGACTCTGTTTGGAACCTTAGGAAAAGAAAATAAAATGGGAGGAAAATGAGACAAAAAATTTACTATTTACAAAACTTAAAATTGTTATTTTCTTCTCTCTTTCTCTTGCAACCGAACAATAGGAGGGAAATTTTTTTAGTTTTCATTTCCTTAAGTTTCAAACTGCCCATGTTCGGCTAAATAAGCCAACTGTTTTATATTTTTGTCCTTATTCAATTTTTTTTTTCATATTTGTTAGTTTTTCGTCAATTTTTTGGGAATTATTACATCGTCATAACGAGAGGAATCTAAAAAGTAAAAAATTATGATCGAAATCCAAATTTTTTTGAATAAAGACGAAAAAATTGGTTTATTGTTTTATTTTTGTCTTTATTCAAAAAAACTAGGTTTCGATCGTAAATTTTAAAATTTAAATTTCTCTTATCATGACGATGCAATAATTCCAAAAAAATTAACGAAAACTAACAAATACGAAAAAAAAATTAAATAAGGATAAAAAAATAAGCCAATTAGTTTATTTAGCCGAACATATATTTACGGTTAAAAGAACTGAACAAACCCCTTTTTCCCTTACATTCAACTTACCGCTAAGATATGGACAGAAAGTGTTCAATATTGGATAGATAATTACTACTACCAGATTTCGAGCTGTCACGTTTTCCATATAAAGGAGTTTAAACAGCGTAGGACACCTTAATTATTCTGAAACTCCGAAATCCTAAAATATATGGTAAAAAAAAATTGGGTAAGTTACAGTTAACTCCCTCTAACTAACATCCGAGGACACTTAACCCCTCTAACTATAAAATTAGACACTTAACCTCTCCAACTATTAATTGGAAATCCATTTCCAGCTTACTTTAATTTCGTAACGGAGAGGATGTATTTACCATTTTACCCTTGATTGATAAATGGTTTGCCGAACACCTAAAAACCGTTTGAATGCTAAAACCCAAAATCCCTACCCAAATCCAATTTAATGGCCTGCCCTAAATCCCCTCCCAGATCCCATTCAGCTGAAATATTCACATTTCACCAACCCTCCTACTCCACCACGTTTCACCAGCTACTCCACCACATCATCTACACACAAATTGAAACAACCAGACCAGAACCCACAAACAACCACAAAACCCACGCCTGAGTAAACCCAAAAAGCCCGATACACTTACTCATCTTCGAGCATGAGACGCCTCTTGACGTCGTCCATCCTTGCATTTCCATGCATCAACGGCAGCATCACCCATGGTGGTGCTGGAACAAAGGTGACAACGAGAAGAGAGACGATAAGGTGGTGCGGAGAGTGAGAAAATGAGTAGTGGTAGTCGTTCAAGGAAAGAGGAGCTTAGATCTGGGAAGAGTCAAAGTGGAGCAGAGTCGAGTGGTACTACTAGGGGGATCGATTTTAATAGCAATCGAGGGATTCTCGAGAACGACATTTTTTTCGGCACTGGTTTTCTTAGCCATCAATTGTTGATTTTCATTGTCTTTCCTTTGACAGGTTTTTCTTTTACTGTAAAATACACTATTTGACTTGTACGAGTATAGTTGAAAATTGGTGAATCCACACCACTGAGGTTGAGACCAGAAAGAGAGAATCGTAGAGACAAATAAAGAAGTTGAGAGAGAAAGAGGATGCATCGAAGAGAGAGATGGGGAAAGGGGGTGAGAGAAGGAGAAAGGGCAATAACGTATATTTCAAATGAGTGAGCATGTGACTTGCATGTGCCCATTTCCATCCAAATCCTAACGGAATGGAAATGAAAGTGAGACGTGAATGGATTTCTAGTAGTTAGAGGGGGTAAAGTGTTCAATTTTATAGTTAGGGGGTAAGCTTTTGATTATTGATTTAGAGGGTTGATAGAGTTATCAATGTGAAATCCCACATTGTTATTTTTTATTATTCAAATGTCTAAATTTGATTATTGATTGGGAGGTTGCTAATTTTGATTATTACAATATGAGTACTTTTTTAATCACACACTGCTAATTTTAGCAATCTTTTGATTTTGATTATTAAATTGTGGATGCTCTAAGTGTTTCTAGGTTTTAGTTAGACGGGATTAACTGTAATTTACGAACCCACTTTTCCCGTCAAAATGCAATTTCACCTTATCCACTCTCTCTCGAGATTCTCGTTAGACGTCAACATCTTCCTTCCGCATTTCGAATATTCTTAAATGGTAATACGGTCATTTCCCCAAAACCTTCAACATCTCTGTATTTTAAATATGGTCTTGATGAAGGTCCCATAAAAAGGTCTACCCTTCCCTCCTATCTATCCCTTTCTCACCCAGTTTGAAGTGTCTTACCATAATGTCTTTTATTTAAAAAAAGAAGCATTTCTTCTCTTATGGTATTTAGTTGATGTGTATACTATAAGTATCAGTTTCAATAAATTAGCAGTCTTGTGTATCTTGCCCGTGCAGCATTCAATCTAGTCCAACCCCCGGAAGATTTCTTTTTGAAATTTCTCTTACTTTTTGGCAACATACCATTTTGGCATCAGCAGATCAGGCAAATCCCCATTGGTCCAAACGAAGACCTCCAATTTGCTTTTTGGTCAACTCGCCACAATAGATGTCTTCCTAATCTAGATGGTTCTCTCACTTGGCGAAAAGAGTATCACACTATATTCCTCTCGGCATATCAAAAGTCCCCGAGCATTGAGATCCACAATGGAAATTATTTGGTCATGACTCAAACAATGCGTTCACTCAATGGATTGACACCTGCAGATGTTCCATCATCTCTCCTTCATTATGAATCTGCAAACTGGAAATTCAATGATACTTATCCGGAAGAGTGACGCCAAATATCCGCTATCTTTTGGAACAGTATTACTTGACTGAAGACTATTCTGAAAGCAGTGGTTCAGATAAACCTGAATAACTTTTCAGGTCAGCTGTCTCTTTTGTAATGTAATATAAAATGTAGTAGTTATCCTCTTTTCTGGAGAGGGTGAAATTATATGATAATTCTGTAGTTGTCAAGAAAGGGTTGTGAAAGTCTTCGTGTATAATAGTAAAGGTAGTAAAGTTAGTCAGTTAGTCAGTAGTTACTAGTAAAGTCACAAGGGAAGTAATTGCACTAAGGAAAAATTGGTACCTGCCAATTGTATTCAGTTACGTCACTGATGATGTATGGCTTCCCCTTGTACGCCTATAAATAGGGGTTACCACCACCTGTGTAAAGCATACCTTAAGTAATCAGATAGTGTGTTCTATAATATCTCTATGTGTTCTATAACACCTCTCCTGTTTTCTCTATTGCTCTCTCTTTTAAGATCCTAACCCCTTCAAAGAAAGCCTATGTATACGGTGCATTCCTTCTGGTTTCCAAATTCCCATTTCTTCACGTCCTTTGGGTTGAACAAGCGCACCACAAACACAAAGACCCCCTTCCCATCACTTTTAAAAAAGGACCCCATTTTCTGTATCGAAATAGCAAACAAACCTTATGAGGCTTTGACGGAAGGTTTCCTTTCGGTTCAATTTCTTCCTCTTTCCACATTAAAATTCAAATTCCAAGATTCGAAATTCGTTTCGCACAACTTTAAAAACTAGTATCGATTTTCTTCAACATCGAGGAAAATTGGGTTATAACTGGGTATCGAATTCCTTCAATTTAGGGCATTTTGTGGGGTGGTGGGTTGTTTGTGGGTTGATGGATTGTAGGGTGTGTAGGGGGACCGGAGAATCGTGGCCGAGGATGGGCGGAGGGACGCAGTACGTCGGTGGTGGGTTTAGCCATGAGAGCGAGCATGACTTGGGGGCCATGGTGAGTGATTTCTTGGAGAATGGAAGTGGTGGGCCCGACTCCAGGTATAGCAGCGACAGCGATTCTGGCCTCTGCGATCTTGTCCACCTTGCCGACACCATTTCTGTTAGTCCCCCCCTCTATGTAGAATATATACACATTGTTTTCTGGCATTTATGGGAGCTTTTAAATTTGTTCGTTTAATTATGGTTATTTTTTTTGGTGAGTTGCTAATCTTAGATGTTAGATTGTACTTTAGATCGCTAATCTAAAGCACCCAAGTTTGGTTGATATAGTCTAGATGTTATTCCATCTATTGTCAAATGGCTTTACTTGGAACCCTTCAAGTATTCTAACGTGGTATCAGTCTTGAGTGGCCCTCACCCCAAGTGGTCAAGTTTCTGTCGCCAAATCTCCTAGTCTCCCCAATTCGAACCTCCACGTGCATCCGGGCTACTCGTAATGGGGAGTGTTACACTATATCACACATCGCTCATCAAGCCACCCCAAGGCTACTCCTCCTATTCCACCTATTGCCAATTGATTTTAGGTTGGAACCTTCCAAGAAAATCTAACATTAGAAATTTATTAACCATACTATCCCATTTCCATAGTGTATAAATTCCCTTTGGGACGCAACAAACTGTCCCAACGATCGTGTTCTCTTCCTCGATAATGCCAAATGTGAGTGGAAGTTTATTTTCGCATCCTATGCAATGGCTATAAGCAACTTGCTTGCATATCTTCCAATGAGAAACATCCCGTCTATGCTGATTGCTGGTCTGCAATGTTTGAATCCTTCAAGGCTTCAATTAATTGCAGGAGCAAAAACCAATAGGACTTTGTGAAATATCACCCCCGGTCCATAATCACATGGAAAATCTTTCCATGAAATCGGAGAACCTGGATTAGTGTCTTGTGTCGCACCCATCCACTTGGGCTCCCAACACAGCCGCAATTGCCTTAGTTTTTGTAGCCCAAACTTAGGATAATAAGGCTTTGTAATGATGGGACTGTTTGCTAAGATGACTCTTTAGTAGAACAATCTTTATTGACGGATCTACCTTTATTTAATCCCTCAAATAGTGCTCCATCAACTTCGCTCCCAACAATGGATGAGCCTGTGTAAAAGCAATAGAAAAAAATTTCTGTCATGATAGCAAATCAACTTATTGGATTGCAATTGAAAGAAAAAAAAAAATACTCATATTGGTAATCCAGTCTAGATTTTATTTTTCTTTTTACTTGGATAAGTTTAACCGTTTGAAGTTCGTGTTTTGTAAATATATATAAGATTCTTAGCATAAATATAAAACCAAGGTGAGGAATAAAAAAAACTAATATTCCCAAAACAATTGTGATTGTAATTATGTACATATATATTTGAAATTTTATTTTTTCTGTATTCATATTGATATCGAATAAGAAAAGGAAAAAGGAGTTTTTTCCCATGCATGTAAAATTTTTGTTACTGGGGAGAAATTGTTATAATCTAGGCTCGTGTTTTGAATATGCAATTTCTGCATTCTGCTCAAAATTGCGTTTTCAACTTGCACGTTTGTTGTTGACCAATGACCATAATCGCATTATGAATTTCTTCTTCCACATCGGACGCACAAATGTCCACGTGGACTTGAAGAACTCGCATGTTCAGAATGCGATTTGCTTATTTCATATATAGTTTGAAAATTGCAAATTTTATAAAGAGTTAATATTTTTACATTATTTTGATTCAAAGCCCCTGCTTTTATGGGTTTCTTTGGAGATAAATTTATCGGTTTACCTTGGAGAGAAATATATAGGCTTGTATGGTTTCGCCATTTGAAAACTGCTTACAGTTATATTTATATGTGATGTGGAAAATGATTTGGAAATATACTATTTGCCGGAAACCAGTCGTCTAACTGAAATGAACTCCCTGCAATACAAGTTACACGAAAATGATATGAGTACCGATAGCCGGTGTAGGGAAATCGTACCGACGGCTGTGCCGGTCCGTCTCCGGCCACTGGACGGCCGATCCGAGCCATCCAAAAATTCTAAAGAAAAAAAAACGAATGGGCCAACGCTGGAATCAATGATATCCGATGTGTCTAGGGTGTTTAGATCAAGTACCCTAGACACATCAGATGCCGTTGATTCCCGCGTCGGCCCCCTCGTTTTTTTTTTTATAGAATTTTTGGACGGCTCGGATAAGCTGTTCAGTGACCGGAGATGGCCCGGGGCGGCCGTCGGTACAATTTCCCTACACCGGCTGTCGGTACCTATAGCACTACTCCAAGTTACAGGGCTAAAGAGGGAAAAAGGGAAATATTTTCAGTCATGTATAATCTTCGCCAGGAAGTCTGTGTTATATGGGAACTTGAGTGGTCATGTCTCATTTTGTGTAGCTTTGTAGAGAAAATCCAGAATTGGAACCAAGTTTAACGTGGTAATTTTTGTGAGTCTTTCTAAACCTTGTCACTTTGATTAATTTAAGCGTGGTTGCAGAAGTAGGGATCTAGTTAATGGTCGTTGGATGTAGAAGAATAGTGGTTATTCTTCTTTTATTTTTCACATCTGAAACTTGTTTATGTGGCCACGCTTTATGCTATCTCTACAACTTGGTCATCTACTAATTTGGGACTCTAAGGTTCCAAGGTTCTGAAATCTGGCTATGGATAATTGCTAAACAACATAAACCCGATAATAGGACACTTCCTCCATTTTGGAATTTGAGTTACATTGCAAAGTTATTTCCTTGAACGGTCGAACCATAAGGATGAGAATGCTTTTGCCACTTTCTTTTGCAGGGTTGTTCATTTGTTTGATGTTTCAAGTTTCAACCTGTTTAAAGAATAACCAAATTCCCTGAAGAAATTGGGGTGGAGGTATGATGCCTCCAGATGCAACTTCGTAAATCTTTTGGCTTGCAGGATTATATCAACTCTGGACAATTCTATTCTAGGAATAGAATAAAACAAATCTGCGACATTATATTCGAAAGAGAGATAAGAGATATGTTTGCAAAGATTCTTGAGTCTGTGAGTTAATTTACAATGGTGGATGAAGAAGATTGTATTCTACGTATTTGACTTTGATAAAGCCTTCTTTTTTCTAGTTTGCCAAAGCAAGTGTCATTTGTCCAAATGGCCTACATTTTACCAAATGGGTATAGTTGGTGATAGAAACAGAGTAATGATGTCATACTTCTATGTCTGCTTACAGATTAAGTTATTTTTCTTTGTTCTGTTTTGGTAATAATTAGATGTGGAGTTTAACATTCTGCATTGGGAATTCATCAATGTCTCCCTTTTGTTTGGTGAAGTTGCACGTTACATTGTCTTCACCAGTGAAGTTTTTGCCCTTATTTGAAGAGAAACTTGTTATATTTTCTCCTCATGGTGCTCACAATAGGTGATTATTTGATTTTTTGCAGTATTACAAGCTGTCTGCAGATCAGTATGAGAGCGACTTGCTATCGGTGGTCAATTCTCTCTTGCGGTCTATCAATGACACAGATCTGCACCTCGTCATGTCTGGTCCATGTAATGCAAGCTGCATCAGGTTTTCTCTGGTGAAGCTTATGAGGATTTCTGGTTATGATGCTGCTGTTTGTTCATCTAAGTGGCAGGGTGGTGGGAAAGTCCCTGGAGGTACACCTGAATTCAATCAGATTACATTCTAATTTTTCTTCAGCAGGCTTTTCTAAGATTTCCAAATTAGCCCATCACCGAGAGAAAAACATTAAAAAATTACATCTAATTAGGTGATAATTTCTTAGACAGTGAAAACATAGAACTAGAAGACTCCATATCAGTATAGTATCAAAATTGGTGCATGTAGCAAAGAGAAAACATGTTTCCATCTTTGAACACTTTCTCACATAATTTTTTTAATCTGCACTTCCTCTAGAAGAGCTTCCAATTTTATGGAATGATAAAGCAGCGCCACAGGTTCCCCCCCCCCCCCCCCCCCCCCCCCCCCCCTTTCTTTTCCTTAATATTTATGTTGGCATCTTGACAACTGGGTAGAACTATAGTGGTGTAGGGTGCTTTTGGTTTTCTGTTTTCTGCGATTGCGTCTGATTAGCTGTTTTGGTGGAGTGCTGCCCATAGTGTGGCTTGTTAAGAAAAAATAAGGCTATAAGCAGGCTGTTTACTACTGCTTTAAGGGCTGCTCACCTTTATTACCTGCTGCTTTTGAAGGCTAACCTTTTGGTATCTTCTTAAACTACAGTAATATTTGGCAACAAGCCAACTGTTATATTGTGGTTGCATAATTCGGGCAGCTGCCCAAAGCAATGCTTTATTGCGAGTTTCCTCATTACACAATGTGCTTTTACATTTTTAAGTCACTTAATACGACATTGGCTTACAAGTTAATGTTCTAATACTTCTCTGCTTAAGCAGGGGACCATGAGTACATTGACGTGATCAATCACAATGTTTCCGGAAGCTCCGAGCGCTCCATCATTGACATAGACTTTCGCAGCCACTTTGAAATAGCTAGAGCTGTTAATTTCTACGACAAAATACTCAACTCCCTTCCTGTCATTTATGTGGGCACCTTAACAAAGCTGAAACAGTTCCTCCACGTAATGGTTGAAGCTGCCTCATTTTCTCTCAAGCAGAACTCAATGCCTCTTCCCCCGTGGAGGTCTCTTGCTTATTTGGAAGCAAAGTGGCACTCTCCGTACCAGAGACAGTTCTATCCAGATGAAAAGATAAGCAACCTTCCGTCCGCACATAAGCAGTGTAGCGGACACTTAAAGAGGCTGCAATCTCTGCTTCAATCCGAAATTGAGGTAGAGCGAGTGCTGAAGCCTATAAACAGGGAAAATAACAGGAGGCTGAAGCTTGAGAGGCGTAGGTACTCTTCAAACAGGGCTCTTTGAGATGTACAGGTCCTGTCCAAACATAATTGAATTTTGTTTTCTTTTTCCGATTTTTGCAATAAGTGCAAACCGAAAAGAGAGGTTCACATAGCGGGCGGAAACTGATACTCACGGTGGAAACATTTTTCTTTTTCCATCTTGTGGGGAGTTTATACGTTTTTTTTCTTCTTTCCTTTAATTGTGTAGGGAATTTCATTCTTTTGTTTCATGATCTACCTTTTCTCAAGTTTCATTCTTTCCAGCA
This sequence comes from Rhododendron simsii, assembly GCA_014282245.1. NCBI lineage: Eukaryota > Viridiplantae > Streptophyta > Magnoliopsida > Ericales > Ericaceae > Rhododendron > Rhododendron simsii. Next base: position 22,551,324 of record CM024955.1, read on the forward strand.
GAGAAACAATTGCTTGGACGATTACGTTATTTTCCCACTTCATTAATAAAGCTGTAGTATTAGTGTGCTTTTAATTTCACGATTGCACTTCGTCTCTTTATTCTTCTTTTCCTTACTTTTTGCCTATTTGAACAGTCCCTTGATTGTTGCTGCTAACATCGCACCACTAACTAATCGCTTCTTGATCTATAGCTATGGTGTGTGAGTGTCATATTTAGTACACCTGGAAATTATGTGCCAAGCAGCATGGAATTTTAGAAGGATTTTTCTTTCTTTCTTGTTTAATAACAACTTAAATCATCTGATAGAAACTTTTTGCTGTTATGTTGCAATGTTACAGAATGTGCAGCTCCTCAGTTCCCCTCTATCTCCGTTTCATCTCCACCTCAAAGGAGTTAATTGCTGCTTGAGCCAGAAAAATGAGCATGCCAGCGTGGGTTGCTTACCCACAATTCCTCTACTGGCAGATTGATTTTAAATTCGAGTGTAATTGATTAATACTGCGAGCCAAAATGCTTTTGTATGTGTTTTGCCGACACTACGGGAAGTGTTTTTTTGTCATTATGCTATGACTCTCTCTCTTTTCCTTGTGAATGTAAAGAGACTGTTCTGCATCAAGTGCATAATCTATTGAACCAAATTGAATGAGGATAGATTCCCAGAATGGAATGGACCAGAACACAGGATACGTGCCATGATCGGTCACACAATGAAGATAAAATGGGAAAAAAAAAATCAGCGCTTACGTTCTCAATGCAGACTGTTTCTATCTTGGAACAAAATAGCTCCTAGGGAAGGAAGACTAGACTCCCAGACAGGAGAGGGAACTGGGACGGATCACGGACCCGTGCTAACTAATGGAAGGAATTGGCTGCCTCCTTTGTTAGGTCGAGAAACTAAAGGGCCAAAGAGATTGGAAAATCCTATATTTTACATTTCCATACAATTGAATCTTTAGGTTTTCAAAATAGTGTAAAAGAGGTGCTTCTAATTATAGGCATTTAACTTGGAATATCTGTCCTAAAAATAAGTTGAGGCACTTCAAATTCTTTGTTAACACGAACAAAGTGGGGGGAAAATTATTGAAACTATTACAGTATTGGGACCTTGGACAGGTAATAGTTTCAGATAAAATCCCTTTAGAATGAAATCTTTTTTCTTATGGTAGTCAGCTTCAGTATACTCACAAAACTTCAGTCACTGGTTTAGACATATGTTTCACATGTTTAAAGTGATTCTCATCATCAAATGATACAAGTCTTTAAAAAAAAGTCGCCTACAACATATATGAATGGAAGGAAGTATAAGGGAACGTTTGGTAACCTTTTTATATTCAGTTTTTGGTTTTTGTTTATATTTTTTTGAAAACTAATGAAGAAAACTTGTTTGGTAACAAGTTTCTACTTCTTTTTTCATAAACTTCTTAGAATTTTTGTAAACTATGAAAACTACAAAAATTTATTTTCCTCATTTTTTTTTAAAACAAAAATATTACCAAACATGTTTCTTGTTTTTATGAAAACATAAACCTATTTCTATTTCTAGTTTCTTAAAAATAAAAAACTGAAAATTAAAAAGGTTACCAAAACACACCCTAAGCAATTGGCCACATGATTAAACCTTTGGTTTCTTCTTCTTCTTCTTCTTCTTCTTCTTCTTCTTTTTTTTTTTTTTTTTCTGGTTCGCTCTATCACATCAGCACAAGTCTAATACTCCGGTCTGGGTTCCGGTGATTCCATTTTGATCCAAACCTAACAACCCTTCATCTCTATTTCTAGAGATTAACCTATCTTGCTGAGTTGCTGTTCAATGTTTTGGTTGCATTCAACGAAGCCAGTAACTTGTTCCTTTGACCGTTAAATATGGTTGGTTTTTAACCACGTACAACATGTTCCTTTAACCGTTTGACAGTATGCTGAAATTTTACCCCTCCGTGCCAACTTAAGCAAATTTACATCCAAAACCAAACTAATCTCTCTCGCACTTCCCCTTGTCCATCCATTGGCATGTGCTAAATTTAGCCACATGATGTTGTTACATAGGAGTATATATTTTCCTTGGAATTTGTTCTCTTAGGCTTCCTCAAACCACCCCAAACACAATGGAGATGCTATCTCCATACCTCATTTTCCTCCTCCTCCTCCTCCACCAATTAACCGCGGTGACCTCCATTGGAGTCAACTATGGAACCATTGCCAACAACCTCCCTCCTCCGGCCCAAGTGGCCCAGTTCATAAAAGACAAAACCATCATCAACCGGGTCAAGATCTTTGACATGAACCCGGACATCATCCGAGGATTCGCCAACACCGGAATCTTACTCTCTGTCACCGTCCCCAACGGTGATATAGCCGCCCTTGCCAACCGTAGGGCCGCTCGCCGTTGGGTCGCATCCAATATCAAACCCTTCTACCCGCAGACAAAAATCAATCATATTTTAGTGGGAAACGAAGTCCTCCATTGGGGCGACCAAAACATGATCACTAACCTAGTTCCCGCAATGAGAGCCATTCACAATGCGCTCAAACACGCTGGGGTCGGGGAAATTAAGATCACCACCCCACATTCCCTCATCATTTTAGAGAGATCCAACCCGCCTAGTTCGGCCCAGTTTCGAACCGGATGGGACAAGAACATCTTGGCACCAATGCTACTTTTCCATCGGCAATCCAAATCCCCCTTCATGGTAAACCCGTACCCGTATTTCTCTTGGACCCCCCAGAATGACCGATTTACCCTATTCCACCGGAACCATGGCGTTCATGACGGGCCAGGTGGGAAAGTGTACACCAACATGTACGACTTGTTGTTGGACGCGGTGTTTACGTCTATGCGGAAATTGGGTTTTCCGGATGTGGAGATTGCGATTGGAGAGGTGGGGTGGCCATCGGCGGGTGATCCGGGCATGACCCAGACCACCGTAGAAAATGCACGGTGGCATAACTTAAATATTTTGAAGAAGGCCGGGTCAGGTGTCGGGACGCCCCTGATGCCGGGTCATAGGTTCGAGACGTTTATTTTTGCCCTTTTTAATGAGAATCTCAAACCTGGTTCGAATGCAGAGAGGAATTTCGGGTTGTTTAGGCCGGATTTCTCGCCGGTTTATGACATTGGCATTATGCGTGGACAGGTAAACATAGCATTGAGTTGAGCTAGGTTAGCATTGAGTTGCGTGGCCGGTTTATGTTTTTCCAACATAACGAATTTTAGTACTACCAACTTTTAACTGATACTCCTGAAAGAAAAACGGTTGAGAACGAGATGATATACAAGATTAAAAGGAGAATTACTTATAAAAAACTTGTAAGAAAAAATACGGATTTAGAAACAAAAAATAAGGAGACTTTAGTGGGGGAACATGCTCCCATTAGGTCTACATTATATGTGCCCCTGATTGTGAATGCCGTTCGATTATTTTTTTTTTTAATATTTTCAACACAAAATTATTGTAACTATGTTTAGGTATCGTATTTGAGATATATAATAACCAATAATGTACATATTAGTCAAATAGATCCCACATATTATGATTTTTGCAAAAACATCAATTAAAAATCAGATGATATCCAAAACATATCATATCAAAAGGGTAAATATTATAGGCACTTTTTTATCTATTGCTCGGTATCACTTAACATCAATCATCTGAAAAATCAATCAACAAGAGCCCCTAAGTTGGACATAATTTTGTTTTATTAGGCTATTTCTTCAATACTCAATTCATATTTTTCCCTTTTGCTAATTTTGTATTAAATTTTTGTGGATCAATAATTCATCTTGACGAGAAAATTTAAAAAGTAAAAAAAAATATTAGTACTAACTACTAAACAATCTTAATTTTAATTTAGAAATGACAAAAATAATACAGAAAATAGTCTGTTTTGAATATATTTTAAAAACTTTGGGTCATAATTACTGATCACTGCATACAGTCAGGTGGCGGTGTTGTGAAGCCTGCGCCGGTGACCAGAAAACAGTGGTGCGTGCCAAAAGCAGAGGCCAGCGACGCGGCGTTGCAGTCTAACATTGACTACGTGTGCAACAACGGAATTAACTGCGGGCCCATTCGGGAAGGCGGGCCGTGCTTCGACCCGAACACAGTCAGGTCCCACGCGGCCTACCTCATGAACTTTTACTACCAGGCTAAGGGTTACCAGAGTTACAACTGTGACTTCTCCGGCACCGGCGTTGTCACCTTCTCCGACCCAAGTAAGTTGTATTCTCTTTGTTCAACGGTAGAGTGTCCCTAACTTCAATCAATCACAACTGTTTATCTATGCATTTGATGGTTCAAACTTTAAAAAAAATTTCCGGACAAAAGTTAATTCTTCCCAAAATTTTTTTTTCTTAAATCTCGACCATTAAAATCACCATCCGATGGTTGCGAACACTCCAACCGCAACTCTGCAGTCCAAATGTGGATTGCAAACAAGCCTAGTGCTTTTGAAAACTTAACCGGATTAAACAAAGCAAACTTATTAGTTTTTTCTATGACAGATCGATCTCAAATGAGCTTTAACTAATCAAGTCGAATACCAGTCAATCTTTAAGTAATTTGAAATTTTAAAGATCATAAGCTGAATGAGTCGAATTATATCTTGTTTGAACTTAATTAGTAAGGCCCAACTTAGGGTGTAGTTGGAAACTTGGGGAAAGAAATGGAAAGGAAGGAAAAGTTTTAAAATTTTCTCTTTCACTATTTGATTTCTAAAGTAACATATTTAACTCTCTCCGATTTCTTATTAATTTTTCATCGATTTTTTTTTATTACTTTCACTTTCTTTCCCCAAATTTAAAATAGACCCTTTAGATACGTCCCCCCCCTTTTTTTTTTTTATAGGAACATTAAACTGCACGTCGAATTTATTAATAACTTTTGTTTGTGATGTGTGAGTGCAGGTTATGGTGCGTGTAAATATCCGACCGCTGAAAGTTGAACAAATGTATGTATGCTGGCAGTAGGGAAAAAAAACGTACGAAAGACTTCATCGGAGTGGGGATTAATTTATTAATTTACTCCATTCGATGAAAAGTTTTTTTTTTTTTTTGGTTTTTTGAACCTGGAAGTTCTTGAAATTAAGGTCCATTAATGTACTTCCCACTATCCATGATCGTTGTAAATTAAGGTTAATGCTAACATTTTAAATTTCCTTATGCTGTTCGGTTCAGGATCAAAGACGAGTCTTCCATTAATTAGGCCACTAAATCTCTATCGGATAAGAATCATAAACAGGGTATATGGATCCTCCACATTCCATGAAAATGATTAGGTCAGTCTATAGTTTTTTTGAAAAATACTATACTCCCTCCGTCCCTTATTTATTGTCTGGTATTCCATTTTGGGTTGTCCCTTAATAAGTGTCTATTTTGTAAAGTTAGTGGGTAAAAGTTGGTGAATTGTCTATTTTGTACCTAAAAGTAGATTCCATTTTGAAAAGTAAGTGAACAAAAGTGTAATGATGATGGGTAAGTAAGGAAAGTGAATGAAAAAGTTGATGTGAAAAGTATAATGATGATGTCTTTTTAATAAGTTGGAATTACGAAGCAGGACATTTAAAAAGGGACGGAGGGAGTATAATTTAATGCCAGAGAAATTTCCCCCCTCCCTCTTTTTTTTTTTTTTGAAAATTATTTATGACTTTTTTGGTTTTGTGGTTTATTGTTTTTAGATTTTTGAGCTTTTTTTTGAATATTTTAAAAAATAATTGAGTAAAAAAATTACTTTTTCGATTTGTCTTTTCAAGACAAATCAATAAACCACAAAAGTTTAACGTAAAAGTCCAATTGGATGCAGCCATAGCTGCCCTCTGTAACTTATTCACGCTATTTCGATAGTTTTGGCTTCCTTTGGCAACCATTTCTCCGCGCGCGCAAGCAACCCCTTCCCCCCACAACACCACCCCCCCCCCCACCATTTCTCTCCTCTTATCCAGCTTAGGGGCCCGATTGGATGATGTATATGATGGGTGTATTACACAATACACCCGGATAAGGGTTGATGGGACTGATATTGCACCGTTTGGCATCCCTTTCTTCTCCTGTATTAGCTAATCCCCTGCTTCACTAATACACCACCAACAGCCATAAATTATTGCTACCCTCCCAGGTAGCAATAAATAATCCGGGTGTATACGCCTGTTGTTTTACCAAAACACCCTCCTCATCTCCTCCCCAACGGCTCTCTCGCTCTCTCTCTGCTAACAAAGACAATGAAGAAGAAGAAGAACAGATCAGAATATGTATGCATATGTAGAGAGAGAAACGTACCTGTCCAAATAGGGGTGAGTTCTGTACCGATCGGAAAGAGATAGATGATCGGAGGGAGTGGCGATCGATGGGAGTGACGATCGATGGGTGTAGCAGCAACTGATGCTTCTTCTTCTTCTGGTTCTGTCCGTCTCTCTCTCTCTCTCTCTCTCTCTCTGTAAAATAGGGGAAAGTGGGAGCCGGTGAAAAAGGAAAAAAAAGGAGAGGTAAAAATAATTAGAAAGTACTTTGGGGAAAGTGGGAGCCGGTGTAAAAAGGCAAAAAAAGGAGAGGTAAAATAGAAATTGGGGAAAGTGGGAGCCGGTGTAAAAAGGAAAAAAAGGGAGAGGTAAAAATAATTATGTGCATGTGGGTTTGCTCATGCTCCAAGAGAGTGGAAAAAAAAAAAGAGAATGTGCCAAATTAAAATGGATACATAATTAAATCGTAAAAAATGATTAAATTTATTAAGTTTTGCAATTATATAATTAATGTTAGGCATAATAAAGTTTGGAACTGCACAAGGGCAAAAGAGTCATTTGACAGTTTTTTACATCATACACCACTCCTTCTAATACATCATCCAAACCATCTACTTTTTAATACACCCTCTATAAATGTCACATCAATGTGGGTCCTCCCTTCTTAACTAATACCCCCGACTATCTTATCCCCCTTCATAAATAATACACCCAAAACTCATACAGCATCCAATCGGGCCCTAGGGGGATTATTTCTCTCCTCTTATCCGGCTTCGGGGGATTATGGATGGGGTTTGAGGAGGGACGGATCCACACGGGGGCACGTGCCCCCACTCGAACACGTGCCTCCAATCAAAATTAAAATATTTTTAAAAAATATTTATGTATAAATTAGCATAATTATGAAAGTGTGTTAATATATAAACATACACACTTGTATATCTCCCGAAAATACACATAAAAAATTAATTTTATGCCTGAATTTCATCATATGATATATTTATATTTGTTACTTTATGAGTTATTTGTCTATTTGGAGCTATTCTTTCTTGATTTTCTTTATTTTTAACCGTTTGGAAATAATATTTTAAAATAAAGGCATTAATAAAACTAGCTCGATCATTTTTAAATTTGGTGGTATTCAATTAAAGCATACTTAAAAAAATTTGTCTGAAATTTTGTACTCATTTTTATCTAATTTAACTTAAAGTATGCATTATAAATTTTTGTAATTAGTAATGCATGCTTTAATTTTGTACGATCTCACTATGGTTGATTAAAAAAAAAAAAATTTTGCCATTATAATTAACAGGTGCCCCACTAGAATGTATTCTTGGATCCGTCCCTAATTTGAGGTGGGCCTATTTATGGAGCGCTAATCCCGCTGGTTTTGACCAAAACACCCTTCCTCGTCCCCCCCTCCCCTACCCCCAACTGATCACCACAATCACAGTCCACAAGAGAGAGAGAGAGAGAGAGAGAGAGATTGAACTGGTCAACCCACAATCAGACAAGATGAAGAAGGAATCTGAACTGGGTTTTGTCCAAAAAGAATCAGTCTGGTGTGTGTGTCGTCAGAGAGAGAGAGAGAGAGAGAGAGAAATCGGAGAAGAGCAAATGAGTTTGACAGCAAATGGGTTTTGAAATCGGAGAAGTCCAGAGAGAGGAGGAGGATGAGGACTGGTGGAATTTTTTTAGGAAAAAATAAGATTTGTGTGGTTTGGTAATTTCCTGTGGGGCCCTTTCCTGTGGAAGGCCATGTGAAATCAGATTTATGTGATTTTTTTTTTAGGGTAAATTATAGTTAATCCTCTCAAATTATGTCTTGAAGACACTTTACACTCTTAAACTTTTATTTTTGGCACCTAACCACCTCAAACTAATGGAAATGTAACTTTCGTTTGCATTCTGTTAGAAATTGGATGAAAAATGTCACATGTAACAAAATGAGACGTTTTTGCCCTTATCTTCTCTACATTTTTTATTGGGAACTGCCCTTCTTCATCTCCGTTGCCAGCCCCAGTGGCTTAATCTCGATTTCAATCTGGATCTCGGCTAGTTCGTTACAAACCTACCAGTGGTCAACTACCCAATCCATGTACTTCCCCACTGTTGGAACTTTGAAAGATTTTAATAAAAATAAATTTAAATATTTATTACCCATCATTATTTTTCCGTTACAATATTAGAGCATAAATATTGTCAGTTACAAAAATATGAAAGTGATATTTATTCCTATCATTATATATATATATATATATATATATATTAATAAATGGGTCTTAATCCAATAACCTCTATATATATGGGTTTTGACAAGTATGAAAAGTGGTGGAAGTGAAGAAAGTATTTGGAGAGTATACACAGATAATGAAAGAGAGTTTTTAGAATATTCTTATACTATTTTCTATAGAATTGGGGAATTCGGTTCGTGACTGGTTCAAACCTCCCGGTGGTCATGAACATCGGGTGAGAAATGCTTGTGAGTGCTCGGGTTTAATCTTGGGGCTAGTACACTCCGGTGGAACCTTCACGAGGGGAGGAATATTAGCCTTAAGACAGTGACTACACGACTCTCAATCTCACAGGCAACATCTTTCCTACTTTCACTATTTTCGTACTCTCATGTTTTTCTTGTTTGTGTTTCTATGTTCATGTGGTCCAATAATTCTTGTTATAAAATGATATTTGTGAACCTAAGTTCTAACACCCACTGCCTTTTATTGGTCCAAGTCCAACTGCTCATTTTTTCCTATTCACTTTTATGGTGCAAACCTTAGACAACAACAACGTAATACACAGAGACAGAATATTGGTTACATTCCTCCTATCACTCACTCCCAGGCACTAGCCTTCCTGCTGGCTTTTCCCTAAAAAGTTGGAAACCCCCAAGAATAATTAACCAAACCAAAACCGAAAACAAAAACAAAGAAAAAATCACAGCCAACACAAAGCCCCCTTCAATCACCTGTATCGATCCCCAATCTCACTTCGCACCGACCAATTGCCAAACCTTAACAAACCAATGGCCGCCTGTACTGCTCGGACAGCAAGCGCACAACGGAGGTGGTGTTCGACCACTCGATTGACTAGACCTCCGAGTGGCGGACCTTCGCCAATGAGTAGGGTGACAACGACTCTATCCGTGTCGACTGGCCCAGCAACCCTTTCCACCGACGGCGTCTTGTCGACTATATATTATCTCGAAGCCTAATGGCATCACCTCCGACTTCCTCTCGTCGTCGCTCGGCCAAGGGCAGAATCCCGATCGTCAATCCATTCTCCATCCGAGCATCGCAACCTCTACTTGATGATACTTTCTTCTTCTTTTTTGGTTGGAAGTTTTCTGTGTGATTGAACTCAAGAAGGTAGAGAGAGAGAGGCAGTGGTGGAGGGGGAGCAGGGGTGAGGAGGGAGTATGGGGCCAAGGCCGCACGGCGGTGAGGTTTTGGATGAGCCTATGGGTTTTGGTTGGTTTTGCAGAAGTAAGTTAGAGAGAGAGAGAGAGAGAGAGAGAGAGAGAGAGAGAGAGAGAGAGAGAGAGAGAGAGAGAGAGAGAGAGAGAGTAAAATGGGTTTTGGCAAACAATGGGATTTGATTCTTTCAATGGAGGGGCAAAACAGTAACTTACCTCCTTTCCATTACAAAAGTTAGCCAATTCTGCACTTCTATTAGTTTGAGGCGGTTAAGTGCCAAAAATAAAAGTGAGGGGATAAAGTGTCTTCAAGACATAGTTTGAGGGGGTTAATTATAATTTACCATTTTTTAAGAAGTAGGGATGTTTTGTGTGGGGTAAAAAAGTCATTTCACAGTTTTTTAGGACTGTACCATCCACCCAACTTTATCCTTTCTCATCCAAATCAACTATCTACCATCCATAAAAGTTACATCAATACCCTCTATTTTCTTATCCACCCTCCACATTTAATCCACCGGAAGCTTATCCCGCATCCAATCAAACCCTAAAATTAACAAACGTGATGGAATATAGATTAATAGTACTTTTTGGGCTAAAAAAATGGTTATTTCTCAAAATACTTGGGTAAAAATTAAAAAAAATTACTTTTCCGATTCTTCTCGTCGAGACGAATCAATAACCCAAAAAAGTTTAGCGCAAAACTAACAAATGCGAAAAATATTTAAATAAGGACAATTTTCAATTTTAAGTTAAGTTTAAATTAAGCTAAAAAAAACGCAGCCTAAAGCTTTCATTCCCAAGCTCAAGGTCAGAGTCATTAGACATTCACTCTTTTTTATTCCTATTTTTAGTGTTAAAAGTGCATATTTTTGTTTGGCTAAACAAAAAAGGAAGTGTGGATAACAAACAGAAAAAGGGAGTGTGAATGTCAATCCTAATAAACGCAGTTAGCATTTTTTAGGGATAAAAAAAAAAAAACTATGTTAATTTATGATATTTTTTCTGGGGTAATATTGTGCGGTGAAGAAAGGCAGGAGAAATGCGTCAATAACATCCATGTGAGTTGAGTGTTGTTCTCCTGAACGTTTTGGGCGTGTTTGATTGCGGGTTTTGTTTTGAGGGGATTGGTAATAAGGTGAGATTAGGATAGGGATTGGTAAGGATAAAAGATTGGTAAGGAGAAGTGATTAGTTACTTGCATGTTTGTTTTTCACCGGATTAAACGATAGGATTATTATTACCACGTTTGTTTTACATAGGATATGATTGGATTGAAAAAGCTATTTTCGTTTTTACCCTTTTGCAAAATAAATATAAAAATGGTTAATGAACTTAGGCAAGCTAGCTGTCCATTTCTCCGGTTCAGAAAAAAAAAAAAAAAAAATGATAGAAACCATTTCCTAAACCAACCATTTCCACCGTCTCTTCTTTCTCTCTCTCTCTGCTATACCCCCTCCATCCGCTACTAAACCCACATCTCCCCTGCCCATCTTAGCCACCTCCGATCAAATGCAAACCTACATCTCCCCTCCCCATCTCACCCACCTCAGAATCAGAAGCATGGAAGAAGATGGTGACAGATCTGAGACTAAGAGGAGGTTTATCAAGATGTAATGGAACAAGACGGAGGCATATCAAAAATCAGAGGCGGCGGCGGCGGCGGCATGTACGGCCATGGTTCTTGCGATTTGTTATTTTTTATCAGAACTGAAAAATATTTCAATTGGTAAATTGGTAGTGCATGATTTGTGAGATATTCCAGTTGATAAATTAGATATTCCAATTCATAAAATTAGTGAGATATTCCATGGCCATGGTGGACGTTCTGTGCTTGCTAACAGATGAGGAGAAGAAGAGGGTAATGTTGTTAATATATGTAAAAAAGGAGGGCATATCAGTCTACTCATCACCAATCCCATGGGATGGGATTGCTAATAACACCCCCTTTGGGTTGGGTAATCCGGTCCATTTGGGGGATTGAGAATCCCATGGGATTGCTAATCCATCTTCTAAAAATCAAACCAAACATGCTATTCAAGTTCAGACCACCTTATTAATCCTATCCCAAGCCTCAATCTGGCTATCAAACACGCCCTTTGTGTTGGCTTTTTGGCTTTTTTTGGTTTTGTTCTTTTAATACAATAATAGCAGTACTATTAATCTGTAATCTATTGGATTGTAACACACATAGAAAATAAAGAATTTGTTGGGATTTGTCCTGCATTGGTTAATTATCTCCTCCAAAATTAGTTTATGAGTTTGGACGGCCTTTCCACTCTTTTCTAAGTGGTTTGGAGTTAAATGCTTTAACTTGTTATCAAAATAAAGGTTTCAGAGAATTTGTTCCCCCTTATTTGTGCCATAAGTGTACCGTTGTTTGTTGTGATCGAAATAGTTATGGATCCTTTGTTTATCTGTTGTTTGTTGTGATCCAAATAGTTATGGATTCTTTGTTTATCTCTCCACATGCAAACTGTTGTTTGTTGTGAACCAAGTAGTTATGGATCATTTGTTTATCTCTCCGCGTGCAAGTTGAGGTTCGCGAGTGTGGGAAAGTGTTGAAATTTGTTCCACATTGGTTAATTATCTACTTCAAAACTAATTTATGAATCTGGACGGCCTCTCCATTCTTTGCCATTTTGTTTGAAGTTGAATGCTTTAACAGAATTAAGAAAGAAATACGTTTTGGAAGGAAGGAAAATATATAGTTTTAATTTTATTCGATGCAAGGAAGTAGCGTTCTCGAAAGGAAAACTTTTTACATATATAGGTTCTCGATAAAATTCTAAGTGATGGATCAAAAAACTCAATAATTACGATTCTTGCAAAAGTATCTTCTACAGATTTGTGTTCTTCATTTATTTGCTGTTGGTTTTGTTTAATATTTAGTTATTTTTATAATAAAAACCATTTTAAAATTTAAAGGACAGAAGAATGACAGAATTGGTGAGTGGTCAGCCCTGGCGGTGGCCCCTATTGAAGAATTATTGCATTGTTTGGGTCTACAGTACAGTACACGCGAGAGTTGTGGAATCTCTTTTCCTGTGAGATGATCAAAGGCCCCATGGTGCCTTTTGGGAGGAAACCACTTTATCGCGAAGAGTTTTTGTTTTTTTGAGAGACCAAGCATAATAATTACAGATTTGGCCGGAGCATGGCCTGCTCCAACTACTGTTCAAGCAACCTTAGTAATTACCAAAACTTATGCAATGCTCCTAAGTGATATGAGAGTATGATGCTCCCATTAAATTTAGACAATTAGATTGAAAAATAGGGTAATTTCAGCCTTTAGATTAAAATCATTTATAAAAAGTAGGGTGAATTTGCTAAAAATGAGATGTTTTAAGAATTTTTGAACAAAAAAACGTAGTATTACTTACCACATCAACATGTTTTATATACTATTTTTCTTATTATGTTGCATAACTACATTTCCTTAAGAAACACGCTATACTGGTTAACAACACTTACCACGTTATTGACAATATTTACCATAAAATAAGAAAAAAACAACTTGGGAGCATAATACTCCCAAATCACTCGAAAGCATCATAGCCGGAGCCATTAATTACAGATACAAAAGGAAACATCTGAGATAGATATAGGATATCCAACAAAAAAGATTTCGCATACATAACAACGCCATTAAAATGCGATAGATTGGAAATCAATTGAAGGCAATTAGTAAGGACTTCAACCAGTTTCCATCCTTTGCACCTAACCCACTCTAACGCGGGTACCCTTAAAATCACGTTCTGATAACATTGAGCGGTTCGGATCATCAAAATTTGATTGGGAACTATGAGGTATATACACACTACAATTCTAATAAGGGCGCCCTCACAATTCTTAACTTGCGGACGTCTTTTTCTGGCCGTTGGATGAGATCCAACGGCCCTGCTTTTAAAATGGCATCTCGCGGGTAAAATAACGAATGGGCCGGGTAATTTACACACGCAGGTCATCTGGAAGCCACACATGGGTCACGGGTCATGGGTCATAGCCCCCCAAGCTTCCACAGTACGCCTCATCTCATTGTACTCGTTTGAACAAAGAGAGAGAAACGAGAGGCGATTCAGAAACGAAGAACGAAGAACGGATCAAAGAACAACCGATCACTCTAGGTATCTCTCTCTCTCTCTCTCTGCTCGTCTTCCCCCTTTCGTTCGTAACTCAGCGCAAAAACCCTAACCCTCTGTATGTCTTTTTTTGCAAGCTTGAACGAAGAACAAATCAAACGTGGGTACAACCGTGACGACAAAGACCAGAAAATTCTTAACTACTCAGGTATCTCTCTCTCTCTCTCTCTGTCGGTCAATCTGTTAAACCCCCAATTTTTAGGGTTTTTTCTATTTTTCGAGAATCTGAATTTTTTTTTCCGACAAGAACAACCCTTTTCCCCTTGCTGGACTTGTTGACACACCAAGTAGGTAGATACAAATCGGGCTACGTCCTTTTTCATTCCTTCCCACCAGTACGTTCTTCGCAGGTCATGATACATCTTTGTACCGCCCGGGTGAACTGCGAAGTTCGAATGGTGAGCTTCTCGGAGTACAGCTTCTCGAAGGGTTCCAATATTAGGTACGAATACCTTTCCCTTGAATCTCAGGCTGTTATTCTTCTCGATTGTCCATCCTGGTAAAGCCTTTCCTTCTCGAATTCGATACCGGATGAACTCGCAATCCTGCTTGAATGTTTGGGCTAGTAAGATTTCCCGGTGAAGTGCCGGTTCCGCAACTAGAGCGTACAATTGAGCATTCCCGTTCTCTGATGAAGGCCGTAGGTTGAACTCGTTGAGGGTGTCTACCAACTCCCATTCCTTAATAGCTGTCTTGACCTTTTGTGTCCTATCCTTTCGGCTTAGAGCGTCAGCTACCACATTGGCTTTGCCGGGGTGATACTGGAGCGTAAATTTGTAGTCCTCTAAGTATTTCATCCATCGGTGCTGTCTCAAGTTCTACTCCTTCTGAGTGAACAGATATTTGAGGCTCTTATGGTCGGTGAAAACTTCGAATTGTTCTCCCCATAGATAGTAATGCCAAGTTTTGAGGGCGAATACTACTGCAGCCAATTCTATGTCATGCGTGGGATAATTCCTCTCGTGGGGTCGGAGTTGTTGTGATCCGTAGGCTATAACTTTTCCATTCTGCATCAGCACGCATCCCAAGCCATCTCTTGACACGTCGCAATAAATTGTATAATCTACACCCCGCTCGGGAATGCTGAGTATTGATGCACTGGTTAGTCTCTTCTTCAACTCTTGAAAGGATTTCTCACAGGCTTCATTCCAATCTAGCTTCACTCCTTTCTGAGTCAATCTTGTCATAGGTTTGGTGAGAATTGAGAAGTCTGGTATAAACCTTCGGTAATACCTAGCCAATCCTAGGAAACTTCGAATTTTGAACACAGAGGTTGGCTGTTTCCAATTCAGCACTGCTTCGACTTTACTTTCGTCTACCACGATTCCGTCCTTGGATACTACGTGCCCCAAGAACTTAACCACCTCCAGCCAAAACTCGCATTTACTGGCTTTGGCATAGAGTTGGTTATCTCAGAGTACTTGTAGTGCCATTCGAAGGTGTTCTTCGTGCTATTCCTTATTGGCGGAGTAAATCAAGATGTCGTCAATGAGCACCACTACAAATTTGTCTAAGTAGGGTTGAAAGATTTTGTTCATGAGACACATGAATACTGTCGGAGCGTTGGTCAGCCCGAACGGCATTACTACAAATCCGTAGTGTCCGTATCTGATGCGGAAAGCTGTCTTGGCAATATCCTCATCCCGAATCCTTAACTGCTGATAGCCTGATTGGAGTTCGATTTTAGAAAAGCAGGTTGCTCTTCTTAATTGATCAAATAGGTCATCGATCCTAGACAACGGATATCGGTTCTTGACTCTGACTTGGTTTAACTTCCTATAGTCAATACACAGTCGAAGTGTTCCTTCTTTCTTCTTCACGAGCAATGCAGGCGCTCCCCATGGTGATGTACTTGGTTTGATGAATCCTTTGTCCAAAAGCTCCTGTAATTGGGTTTTGAGCTCTTTTAGTTCTGTAGGGGCCATTCGGTACGGTGCCATGGAGATTGAGGCGGTTCCTGGTTGGAGTTCTATAGAGAAGTCTATCTCTCTTTGGGGTGGTAAGCCAAGAGTTCTTCAGGGAAAACATCGGCGTACTCGCAAACGATGTGTGGTAATCCCAATTCCATCCTGTCGGCTTCTTCCATTTGGAGACTTGCTAGCCATCCAAACAATTGATTCTGCCACCTTGATCTTTTCGTCGTCGAACTCGTCGTTTCTCTATCCCCCTTAAAACGGAAACGAGTCCCTTCTGAGGTGTAAGCCGTTACCGTCTTCTGATGACAGTCTACAATTGCTCGGTGAGCCGATAGCCAATCCATTCCTAGGATTACGTCAAAATCCGCCATGTCGATCACCCTGAGGTCGCAGGTCAGGCGCAAATTGGCTACTTCTATCTCGCACCCCCTACACACTAGACTAACAGGTATACTCCCCCTCAACAGTGATGTTAACTTCGTACTCATACTTAGGGGTTCTGTTTCTAGTGCTAGAGCAGTTACGCAAGCAGAAGATATGAATGAATGAGATGCACCAGAGTCAAACAAGACTTGTACGCAGGTACTATATAATAGTAGCGTACCTTGGATCACAGAGGGATCCTACTCTTGCTCCTCGGTCTGCAACGCAAAGATACGTCCTCCAGTACCTTGCTGTGTTCCAATGGGCTGCTTTCCCTTGTTTCACGAAGCCAGCCTGTCCAAGTTGTTAAGCCTTCTGGTTTCCAAAGCTCCAATTCTTCTCCTTCTGGGGTTGGGGGCATTCACGCTTGTAGTGACCCATAGCTTGACAATTGAAGCACTGAACTGTTGCTCTGTTTTGGCCACCTTTCTGTGGTTCACCATGCCCTGGTGCAGCAGTCTTCCATGGTTGGTTGTTTTGGGTCGAGGTAAAGGGTTTGGTAGGGTAGGGTCCGCGGTTGTTATTGGAAGGTTGAGTTCGGATCGGTCTGCCGATATTGCCTGTCGCCTTCCTCCATCGGGTCTTGAAGTCAGTCTCTTCACTCTCCAGTCGGAGAGCACACTTCACCACTTCGGCATAGGTGGTAAAAGCTTGAGCCACCACAGCCCTCCGAGCAGTGGTCAGTCCCCACTCAAACCTTCTTGCCTTCTTGTCTTCGGTTGGTATGGAGGTTAAGGCATAACGGGACAGTTTCTCATATTTGGCCGCGTACTGAGTGACGGTCATTGTCCATTGTTTCAAGTTTAGGAACTCTTGCTCCTTGGCTAAGCGAAGGGGCGTGGGAAAGTACTTGTCAAAAAATAGGGTCTCGAATGCAGCAAAGGTCATGGCGGCAATGTCATGGGTCGCCTCCATCAGGTCCCACCAGTAACGGGCTTCCCCCTTCAGCTGGTATGTGGCTAATGCCACCCGATCTCCGTCTTGGGTAATCCCTAAGGTTCTGAGGATCATCTTGACCTCGTTCAACCATGTCTCTCCACAACGGGGTTGGTATCTCCATGGAAGGTCGGGGGTCGGCGTTTGCAAAACTCGTTCATTGCTTGGGTTCGAGTTAAGGGTCTGGTTTTGGTGGTTGGCGTTCAAAGCCGCGACAAAACTTGCATGATTTGGGCTAGGTCGGGATTTGTGTTGGAGGATTCTCCATTCTCGTATCCTAGTCCACTTCGTCGGTTCACCATCTACGAATAGAGATTGAAAGGGGGAGTTTTAGTCTAACGAAATTATTTTCTTTTTGCAAATGGTATTTAAAAGCATATAGTATGCAACAGTGCTCTTTCAAAACAAGGCAAGCTTTTCATAGATAAAAGAGAGATACATTCATAGCATAGAGTTCTACTACGAAAGGCAAGCAGGGACAGAGATAGATTCCTAAGACAAGTTGGACTGATTCTTCATACTCCTACTACAATACCACTACTACCCTACTAATGGGGTGAAATGAGCCCGTAGAACTCTCTCAACTGCTCCATCCATTCCTTCTCTCTTATTTTGAGCCAACGCTCTCCCTTTTGGTTAATCTTCTCAGCTAGCTCCCTAAGCGGTGAGTCTTGAGGGTCAACTGCCATGAGTTGGCCCATCACTGGTAAAGGGTGTCATCACGACTAGCTCATATAACTGATCGCCGGTCTCGGGGTCACATATACCTAGGTGAGGTATCGGGATAAGGCTCTCGGGCGCTAGCAGTGCCTTGTAATACAATAGGTCTGCTACGGTGGTCGAGGCAGCAAAGTAGCGGCTATCCATATCTACAATAAAGAAAATTATATATCAGACTTATCGGGGCAAGGTGTAAATCTCGTATGAAAAGGTATACATACACAGTGATCATATACTAAAAGATAACACAAGTCTTTCATTACTTAATAAAACGAGTACAACATAGATGCCTTACTAGCCTAAGCTTCCTATTGCATTTTGATTACAACAAAAGGTCCAACCACTCGTTAAGCCTTCCTAACCGATCTAGAAGATTTCTGGAAATTTGACCATATACGCGCCTACGTCGATCTCAAAGGGTAGTGGTGGTACTTCATTGAAGTCACCGGGCATGTTTATGAAGCTTGGCATGGCCCATCCTGGCTCTATTTCTCCTATCTCCATTTCCTCATCGCTCTCATGATACATCGGTTCCTCCTCGGGAAACTCCTCTTCTTCGGGATCTTCTTCAACTTCCTCAACCATGTTATCGGGGGGTGCTATTGGAACTAGGGCAGGGGCTACTTCGACATCGTTCTCCTCAATTAGAAATTCCGCGTTATCGAGGGTGCTATTTGGACTAGGACGGGTACTGCTTCGGCCTCATCTTCTTCCTCCTCATTTACGGGAAGTATAAGGGTGCCATGCTCTTGGTAGAAGTCGTGAGTGTAGGGAAAAGCATAGGGAAAATACGAATCTCCCACTAGTTGGTTCGTCATGGATCTTATGGTGCTGGCAAGGTGGTGAGCTTCAGCTAACAGGTTGACTTGGTAGGGCTCATGTGATTCATCTACAAGGAAAAGCTTTAAACCTCTATTAGTAATGTTTTCAGGCAAAGGTTTACTAAAAATGCTTTTGAGTTTCTAAGTTCCACATTCGATCTTTGATTTAAGTCATCATCCAATTGTTCGGGAATTTCCAGCTTGGTGGTACTGCCAATTCCGCACCTTGCTTCAATCCGAAGATTATTTTGTCAAAATTCCACCCAATTTGGGGCGGTAAACTTAAACTCAATTCACGTTTGTGCAACGGTCAAACTATCTTATGGTCTACCCATTCTACCCATGGCCGAGGTTTGAACCTAGAGCTCTGATACCAAGTTGTAACGCCCCGAATTTTGGGAACGTTAAATGGACAATTTCATTGAAAACTTAAATAGAGTCTGGCTCAATATTACATCATAAACCTTATAAAAGTACTTTTATTCAAATAAGGGAGGGAACTAGGGTTCCTATCTACTGCTCTGCTTCTTCCTCCATCCTGGCTAGCTTTTCGGCTCCAAAGGCTTCCAAAGTGTAGAGTTCACCTTGTTCATCTATAAGATCTGACACATTATACCAGTGTCGCCACCAATATAATATGTCAGGGTCACCAAAGGTAACACCATGAGCTACAAGGCTCAATAGAATAACCCATACCCTCTAACCCTTAACTTATGAACAAACGATCATAAATTCAATGATTTTCACATAGTTCAGACATACTTGGCAAAACAGTTAACAATGACACACCCACATTCATTATCCAAACTAACGTTGGTGACCATGATTCTCTTTGTTTCTCCTATGCAACTTATCGAAGACCGTGTCACCATTTTCCCTTTTTCCTTTACTAAATCAACATTTCAAAAATCATTTTTAATACACTCAACCTCGGTTCCGTCGCGCCGGTCTCCCGAGTATCCCCACAATGGTTCCGCCGCCCCGGGTTCCCATTGGCACACATACACACACAACTCACATTATGCCACCAAGACTGGTCATAATGTAGTTTCAAAAATATTTCCTTTTCCGGATCACATTTTTTTGATTTTCCACACCTTAGGAGCCATGTTTCTACTTTCTCAATTTCCGTGTCTCGTTTTCATGCAATGACTCCGTGGTAGGACATTTCACATACGTAAACATAAATCATTCATTGTAATCTTAAAACTAAACTAGTAAGATCATCCAACTCTATATTGTTTAACATGCTCAAATCACAAACTTAAAGCATAATGCCACATGTTCGGACACCTTTGGAGTGGAAAATCACTTATGCTTTGCAACAAAATAAGTAATGCAAGCAATTCACGTATACATGCTTATAACCATTCTAAAGATCAAATACAAATACTTCTATCAAACGATAAAGTCTTATCTTTTGAAAAATCATTCTTTCTTCCTTTGTGGGAAGTTCAAAACAACATATGTTTATTAGAGTAAGAGTCGATTATTCCAACATGCTCATACTTCCATTAGCGAAAATAAGGCTGTTAACTATCATGCATTCCAACATTCTAAGCAATAGATAACCTTATATATTTAGAGAAAAAAGGTTAAGAAAGCTCCATGTTAAACTTTGAACTAGAGAGTAAGGACATTCTACTTTCCAACATTCGATTCTACGCTATACGTGGAGTTAGTGAGCAAGAGGATTCTACTTATACTTAGATATAGAGGATAAGAAGATTCTACGCTATACGTGGAGTTAGTGAGCAAGGGATTCTACTTATACTTAGAGATAGAGGATAAGAAGATTCTACCATTCTTCTTGGCGGTACGGTGGCTACGGGAAAGGTCGTCGGTTTTTGCGAATCGGCGGCGTAACGGCTCCGAAGTGCTTCAAAAGGAAGAGAGATGGATTTTCTTTTCCTAGAAACAACTTTGCTAACTAAACTGGGCTACTTTGAAGATCTAAGGGGTGGTTTTGGGAGTGGTTTGGTGGTAGCTCTCAAGAACTTCAAGAACTTAAGGAAACTTGGACTTTGGAACTTTAGAAAGCTTAGAATTTCTAAAGAGAAGTTGGAGCAAGATGTGAAGGTGTGAGTTTAAGCTTGGAATGACTTGCTATTTATAGGCCAAGGCTCTCCTCCCTCCCTCTCTCACCCGAATATATGTCTCTCTCTCTCTCTCTCTCTATATATATATATCTCATCTTTTTCTCACCTTTCATGCTTGATTGAAAGCTTGATGGGTTAGGTCAAGGGTTGGTTGCACATCTCCCACCTAGTTCTAGGCTTGCATGGCTAGATTTGGTACTTTGGATTTGATTTTTGGAAAGATTGGTGGAGGAAAGGAGGGGTTGTACAAGATTTGGTGATTAAAAGAACATTAAAGGACATTGGAAGATAGATTTTGCTTAGAGAAATATATAACCATAGATTGAAAGGATGGAAGATCAAGGCAAGGTACAATCCAATCTCTCCCTCTCTTCCTCTCACTTTCTCTTTCTCTCTCTCCTCCCTCTCTCGGCAATCTCTCTCTCTCTCTCTCTCTCTTGTACAATGTATATTATATAAATATGTATGAGTATGACCAAGTATATATAGATAAAAGTACATAGGTACTATGTGATCTACCTAGATTTTCAAATCATAATTTCTTATTAAAATAACCTAATGGGCACATGTTCCATTATACTATTATATATATATACACACACACACATGTCCAAGTTTTCAAATATAAATGTAGGTACTATTAGGTACCATATAATCTATCAAGATTTCCAAGTATCAAATAAAATATATGGCCAAGATTTTCTATTAGAATAATTTCAGAAGTACTAGTAGTTATATATTTATTAGTGTACTTAGAAATCTAATAATTAGATATTCACATATCTTTAATGCATATAAACACATGGAAAAATCTAGGAAGTGATTTATTTAATAAATCCTAGTACTAGTTAGTAAGACTAATTATCCAATGGATAATATTTTTCCTTGCATTTTTTGACCAATGGATAAAAGGAATAAGGTAATATATACTTGAATAATATTTGAAATAACCAAATGTCCTTTAGGCATGTGTATATAAGTCTATATACAACTATATATGAGTACTTTATCAAATCTAGCACAAAATATCCTTGATAGAAAATCTAGGTTTCCTATTGTCCAATGGATAAAAGTTTTCCTACCTTTTATTGTCCAATGGGTAAAGGTTCATCTATGGTTAGGAGAAAGTAACTAGATGAATTGGTAATTAGGTTTCTCCAACTGATTGGTTAGAAGCTAACTACATTGGCCAAGTAGGATCTCTAGCCAGGATATATAATTTTAAGACTAAGATCTAATTATGACAGATTGTGAAAAACTAACAAGAAAATTATAAAGCCATCCAAAAGAAATTAAAGAATTTTGAATAAATAATGAGATTTTTATTTACTAAAAATCGGAGTTGTTACAGATATTTCCCCATAAAGTCTCCAGCCCCCATAGTATCAAGAAGCTGCTTGGAATCCCGATCACAACCCAAGTAGAAATAATTGATCACTTGGTACATAGGAAAATTATGGTGTGGAACAGCTGCAAGTAAATCCTTATACCGCTCCCAAAACTTGTAAAAGACCTCCCCCTCTTTTTGCTTAAAGTTCTAGATTTGGTCCATGAGAAGCTTTGTTCGGCTAACGGGGAAGAACTTTGTGGTAAATACATCCTGCACTTCCCCCCATGTGAGCAAAGATCGGGGCTTCAAAGAATGGAACCACTGTTTGGCCTTGTCTTTTAGCGAGAAAGGGAATAACTTCAGGCGAGCTTGGTCTAACTATCCCTCCCCTATCACAAAGGTGCTAACAATAGTCTCAAATTCCTGAATGTGAGCATAAGAATCCTCAAGTTCACACCCCCAAAACTCTGGTATAACCCGATGATACTCTGGCTTGAAAGCAAATGCATTGGCGGCAGTGCAATTGGGAATGGCTATCGGGGATACATGCGGACCTCTTTCTGGGGTTAGATAATCACGCAAAGTATGGGCCGCCGGTTGATCTGCCATTGGCCTTGGCGGAGGTGATAGCTCGCGAGATGGAGAGTATGCCCGAATGATACTGTGAACCCTTGGAGGAGAAGCAGACCTATGCAACCGATTGGATAAGGAGCTACGATAGATATTGAGCATACAACCTACACAAGGCAATTAAGCATACTAGAAGGGCTATGCCGCCGCCTTGTTCTCATACAGTCTCGTGGGGTTATGCCACCACCATGGCTATATATGCAATAAAAATAGTAAAAAGGCAATTAATGCTCAATTTAGCTTCGTTAAACCTCAAGTTGAATTGGTGGCTCGGTTAGAGGTATCTACTAAGTCGAGTTCAAATTACAAAAAGGAAAAATAAATGGAGTACTTACAGTGGTTTGTCGATCCTCCAAATAAGCTATAAAAATAAATCCCCAGCAACGGCGCCAAAAATGCTTAGCCTCCGAACCTTGCCTTCAAATATGAGGTTGGAAAAACCCCAGGCGTAGGGCTAGATCATTGGTAGCGTAATAAACCAGTAAGACCGGGATCATACCATAGGGAATTCAAAGATAGCTTAATCGGATTGTAGGTTTAATATGGAGGATTGCGGCGTTTAAGACGGCCAACTTGGTTTTGCTTTGAAATGGTGGAAATGCTAGGGCAATAGACTAGAAAAGAGCTTAATAAACTTAAAAGAGACAAGTCTAGGGATCGTCTAACCCTTGACAAAGGCCGTTACCGGTTCTCAATATAACTCAGGCGAGAGTCACGACCGCGTGCTCACGCCCGAAAAATTTAGCATTAATGACTACGTTTAATGAACGATGTGATTAAACAGAGGCGAACCAACTTGTTTGACAAATTTATCGAACACATAGGAGGCCACGAGCCCTCGGTGAGCCACTTGCCAAGACCGCTTAACTAACGCCTTACCGAGGAGTTAACACCCCTTGTTTAGACCAAAAATGCAAGTTAAGCCCTATTCCGAGAATCATGCTTTTAAAGCCCAAAAATTTGAGAACCCAATAACAACCTTAGTCCTCTGGAAAGATTATCCCGAGACTTAGCCAAACAACTACTCACACATAGCTAAAGCATAAATCAAAGCATAAAAATGAGACATAAGTTTTAACCAATAAAAACGAAAATAAACTTGATTTTATAAAGGATCTAGTTCGCGGCTACAACATTAATAAACGGGAAAACAATAAACGAGAAGTAATTACTTGAGTTCTATGAAAATTACACTTGAGAAAGCTTAGAAAACATTAATGGAGGAAAAACTAAGTTATGCAATGTACTAGGTGATAAAAGAGGGAGAGAGAATGACTATTTATACAAGATGACACATCTTTCTCCTCAAAATATCCAAAAAACATCCAAAAAGTGAAAGTTGCCACTTAAGGAAAGTTGAAATCTGTCAAAAAGTAGGTCGGTGAGACTCCCGTATCGATACTCCATGACCGTATCGATACCGAGCAGTCTTGCTCTACATTCCAAATTTCCCCGTAGAAGGACCGTACCGATACATACGTAATCGTATCGATACGCACATAACCGTATCGATACGTTGAAGGCTAGATTTCCTTCTGTTTCAAAACCGTATCGATACTCTGAAATCCGTATCGATACCGAAATGCTTGCTGGCAGATTAAGTCCCTCGTGCCCCTTTTTGGCACCCAACGGCCCATGGCAATAAGCCTTTCGTTTGATCATTCCTAGAACCTGATGGCGGCATTCCATAGGGCCTCGCCACTTGGACTCCTTTGAGGTTTGTGCAACGCATCAAAACATGCCCCTTTCATTGCGTAATGCCTGAAACGCTCAACAGAAAAACTTATGCGCAAAATCACTAGAAATGACAGATAAACATAAGATAAACAACCTAAAACAGGACTAAGCGCACCAAATATCTACAATATTGGGTGTTTATCAACAAGCGAAAATAAAACAAAACCCAAAGGAAACCAAAACAGCCGCTATGTTTACCACCCAAACTCTATTTATGCTCTCCTTCAATTAACTTTGAGCTCGCCTTTGTTGGGTCATGACCCGACCCTCAAATCCGCACCCCAAGCACAAGCATGCAAACAACCAACCAAGCACAAACATGAGAGATTCGAAGAAAAATTCTGTAATTGTATTATTCACAAATCAAATACAATATACATGAAAAAAACCTCACCGGCACGCCATAAACCGGCTGCCATCACTCCTTTCTCTCTCTCTCTCTCTCTCTCTCTCTCTCTCCTTCACTCCGGTGGCTCTTCGATAGTCTGTCTGGGCATCTCTGAGGAACCCCACTCCCCCAAAGGGAAGCCTCGCTGCTCACACTCTCTCCTGCCCTCCCTCTCTCTATCTCAGCCACACCCACACTGCTTTTGGAAGTCCAAACATAAAAGGGGAGAAAAATGTTGGGTTGTGACCCGACCCTCAAATCCACACCTCTAAGCACAAGCACGAACGAGAGATATGAGGAAAAATTCCTTGTATATATTTACATAGATAATATTTACATAGATAAACAATTGAAAAAACCTCACAGGGATAGCCACAAATCAGCTTCCCCACTCCTCTCTCTCTCACTTCCCTCACTTCAGTGGCTCCCCCGAGTCTCTTCTCTACTACTCGTCCATTCCCGTTCCAATTCCTAGCTTCTAAGCATCTCCAAACCGATCCATTACTTATAGTAAGCACCTGTGTCAATTACCAAACGAGCAATCCAACACCCAAACCAGGATACTAAGCTTGAATGTAAAGTTTCTTTGCTTGCTAGCTCATAACAGATCACCACTGAACATCCTTAGTGCTTCCAAGCCTCCACGCAACCCAAACCACCTCTAAACATGCGTTTTCTTGCTCCACTTAGAGCATCTCCAATGGGAGATGTCAAAGATGAGATGGACAAGTTAACGGTCATTTTTGGCATCAACTGTCAATCCAACCCATTGCCTTCACTCATTCCAATGCTAACGTGGCTTTGACATCTCTCACTCCCATGCCAATTTTGACATCTACCTCTCCACACGCCAAATTTCAAAAACTACCTTTGGAAGTTCAAAAAAAATTCTCCCGTTTGAAGATTTCTCTTTTTTCTTTTTCTTTTTTTCCCTTTTAAGTTTGAGCTCTGTTTTTTTTTTTGACACAAAGGGTTTGAGAGAGAGAACTTGATGTCAAAATGAAAATGTCAAAATCCCACATAAGCCTTCAAAAAAAATTTGACATTTCCAATTTGACATCTACTGTTGGAGATGCTCTGCACTAGCCTAGGAGCCTCCAATCTGAAAATGGAGCGTGGGGTTGCATCCGGAACATCGAACCCATCTCCAAACTGGCCCAAACAGGACTTGAACTGAATCGAACCGGATAAAAAACCTCTCTGAACCTTCTGAACTGGTTGGTACAAATTGGCCTAACCTTGTGTGCCGCCACTGTGCTGTTGATTGGACTGCCACATCAGCGTTGACAGATTGACGTGGATAGTTGACCGTAGACGTGGCACCTCCATGGGACCCTTCCTGCTGACGTGGCACTACCATGTAGTGCTGAATTGGTAGCCCGCTGTGGATGATTCATCTCCAATGTGGCTCCACGTGGCATTGACCTACCCACGTGTCATTGACCGCACACTTTCTCCATGTGCTGGCGTGTGCCCAGCCCCTGATCAGCGCGCGTTCCATACACGCGCAAGTAAATCTCACGCGGGTCCACGCCCTGCCTGTCTCTATTTTTATAACACCCACCCCAACCCACCAATTTCTGAAAAATCTCATATGTAGTACAATAATACTCCATACTCGAACCGACCTCCACCTTTAAGGATAGGAAAAATGACGTATTTTGATAATTAATATCCGTTAAGGACATTTTTAGCATTAACAAATGATCTTAGTATGTCCTTGATGGGTATTAATTATCAAAACACGTCCTGAGCCGTCATTTTCCCTTAAGGATATCAAAACCATACTGGAAGCCCAAAGCCTTCCCTTTTCTCTTTCCTACTCTCTTATGAACTCATTGACTTTCCGTAATAAGAAATTGCTTACACCATGGCATGGACATATGCCCACTCTTCTCCCCCTTTTCGAGTTAATTCTTTATCCTCTTCATATTCTTACCAAAGTTTGTTACATATACGAGCCTAGCTATTATATATTGCCATATATACAACACCACGTATAAAATTCGTATAATCCAATGACTAGCTAATATATTCACACAATTTGCTCCTAGTCCCAGCCTACACGTTGCACGATACATGAATATGCATCTACTAGATTTTTAGCTTGTCTATTAGCTCACTTTAAAAGATCAAGTCCAAGGAGTGTTACACCCCTGCAAGGACTTCCTATCACGCAAAATATCATAAGCTTTCCGAACAGCAACCTCAATGGACTCATGCGCATCAGAAAAAGCAAATTGATTACGACAACACCAAATTCCCCACATAACAGCATCAATTGACTCGAAAATAGCATCCTTATCCGGCACATTGCTCTACCATTTTGCAAGCCAATCCAACACAAACAAAGGACAACCCATTGAAAAATCAAACCATGAACTAGAAGCTCACCAAAACCTCCGCACTGCCTCACAATGAAAAAACAAATGCTCTATGGATTTACTATCAACTTTGCAAACCGGAAACATTACATCGCTAACCAAACAACGCCTAAACAACACCTTTTCAACAGAAAGAATTCTATGCGCTCACCACCTTCAATAAAAACAGCGCAAACTTAGGAGGCAAATTCAGACCCCACAATTTCTTCCAACCCCCAAAACCACCACTAGCATTCATCAGACCAAAATTATTAACCTTGGATACAAAATACCTAAATTTAACCGTGTACTGCCCATCCTTTGTATGCTTCCAAAGAAGCTCATCCCTTTTTTTTTTCCTTGGCACGTGAATAGCCAGAATATTGGCTTACATCTCAGGAGGAAACAAAACCCCAAGAAGGGGACGACCTCCTCCAAGTGAACTGACCCCAATCAATGAGGTCTTTAACATGAAAATTGTTAACACCCACAAGAAGACCCGACACCAAGTAAGGATTACTAACTTTAGGATCCATTGGTGACCTAACAGTCTCACCATCACCAAGGCATCACTTCTGTTGGATCAGGTGCTAACCAACGTATCTAAAAGCAATTGTTGTTAGGGGAAGGCGCACATAGCGGTAGACGGACATGAAGGGCTTCGCAATGCTGTCCATATAGCACCAACAGGTGAAGGCGATTAGTCTTTGATAAGCACTCGATATTTCAATATAGGGTGCACTAGTGTTTAGTTTTGATTCAATTTAATTGATAATTAGTTGTTTTTAATGATGGTTGCTTGTAGAATGGGCTGGTTCTGTTTTGTAGGAAAACCTCCAAATAAGGGAGTTTTCAAGGCCTAAGGCGTGTCATGGCCTGAAGATGACCCGACGGCTCATCAGGGCAAAGCAATCAAGGCAAAGGCAAGCCAAGGCAGAAAGAAGACCGAGTGCTGGGGCTAAGTTGCTCGGCATCGATGGGATGTACGCCTTTACATCGATGCCGAAGCAATTAGTGGAATTAGGCTAAAGCTGCTCGGCATCGATGGAGTAAAATCCTGTACATCGATGCCGAGGCTGTTAGTGAGGCAGTCTAAGCCTGTTGCCATCGATGCCGAGGGCCTTAGGGGCATATTTTCAGAGCATCTTGGGAATATTCCAGGCACGGATCTTCAGAGTATAAAATGCATGACATCATTTTGTAAAAACAAGTAAAAATAGATGGAGTAGTACAACTTTCTAGATCTAGCTTAGATTCTTTTTGGCCTTTTGATTTGTTCTTATTTTGTTCTTCATTTTTCAGCAACTGAATTCTTAAATTTCTGCCTTTATTAGTTAGTTTTTGATATTATCGCGTTAATTAAAGTTGTAGAAAATCTCCCGATCTATCTTAATCTCTAGTTTAATTCAAATCTTGTTATTTCAATTATGTTAGCTAGATTTTTGCTTGCTCTTATCTCTCTAGATATGTGTGAGTAGTTTCCAAGGGTTAGGTCATGGGGTGATTAGCACCTCATGGCTTGAGTAAAAATTGCATTTTTCACCAAATAAAGTTTTAATCTTTGGTTTGAAAATTGATGTGGGGTTCGGGTTTGTTTGTCAAATTGCCAATGTGTTAACCTCTTTGATCATGTGTAGGTGAGAGCATCGCCTACTCACCACACATGATGCTTGGAGTTCTGTCGCTCGAGGTGTTTGCCAAATGAATTCTAGAGCTAGCTTGGTAATCAAATCATTTTATCTTCCGGTTTAGGAACCTTAATTGAGTATCTTAAACCATGTAATTGGGTGGAGAATGTGATTTAGCTCAAGTCGTGGGTGTTAGTAATTCCTAGACCTAGCCTATCTTTTTCCTAGTTAATTTGTTTTTAATTTGGCCTTTTATTTTCCACCGCTTAAAGTAAAACAAAGTTGGCTGCCTAAAGGCCGAAAACCTTGCTTACATCTACAAATCCAGCAAAGCCGTATAATTATTCCCTTGGGTACGATCCTGGTCTTTCGGATTATTATGCTTCAATTGGACGCTTATACCCTACGCTTGGGGTGATCTTATTTGATATATCGACGAACGAAGCATTTTTGGCGCCATTGCCGGGGATTTCTTATTATGGCTTTCTTGGAGGTTCGACAAACCACTGTAAGTATCCCGTTTCGTCTCTTAGTAGTAGTATAGTAGCTTATGTGTTAGTAGCTTGTATTTAGTTTGGTGGATACCTCTAACCTGACTTTGATGTCAAACTTGAGGTGTAACGAAGCCCGGCTAAATATTGAGTTTATTTTTAGTTAGTTTACTTTGTTTAATTTGATTGCATTGCTTAGCCGAGGTGGTGGCATAACCCCTCGCACATTCTATTTGTTGAGTTGAGGTGGCGGCATAGCCCCTCCAGTCTGATAGATTGTTGGTAGTTAGTTAGTAGTATTTGCTTGTTTATGCCTGTGTACCGAAGCCCAATTTCAAATCGGCTTCATCGTTCTTTTTCACCGCCAAAAATCCGTAGCATTGCCAGGGCGTATCCTGCCCACTCTCCGCCTCACAAATTAAATCGCAATCGCAAAGGCCCAATGGCCGAAGCAGCTCCAGTCCGTACTCTGCATGATTATCCGAATCCAGAACGGGCTCCTCAAGTATCGCCTATCGTTATTCCAACGCCGGCTGCTGGGAATGCATTTGAATTCAAAGCTGAGTATCTTCGGGTAATTCTAGAGTTTCGGGGGAGAGAATTGGAAGACCCATATTTGCATATCCGGGAGTTCGAAAATATTCTGCACTCTTTTGTTACAGTTCCGGGGCAACTTGACCAAGGATGCCTGAAGTTGTTTCCCTTCACTCTCAAGGACAAGGCAAAACAGTGGTTCAATTCGTTGAAGCCTCAATCTTTGCGTAATTGAGGAGATGTCCAAGATGCTTTTACTTCTAAATTCTTTCCAGCCAGCCGGACAAAATTACTTATCGATCAGATCCAAAGTTTCAAGCAAAGAGATGGAGAGACCGACCACAAGTACTGGGAGAGATACAACGACTTGCTCATGTCGGTTCCGCATCAAAATTTCCCATTGTATCTCAGAGTTAACTACTTCTACACAGGATGTTCCCAAGAAAGTAAGCAACTTCTGGATACGATGGGTGGCGGTGATTTCATGGGAAAAACACCGAAAGACGCTTGGGATTATTACGAGACCTTAGCAGAGAAGACTCAGTCTTGGCAATTCACAGATCCAGGGGATAGAGCGATGTTCTCCCAAGGTCCTATGGGCTCAGGAAAATTCTCTATTGCGGAGCATACAGCTGTTGAAACCCGATTGGAAGAGATTGCCCGAAAACTTGACAAGTTGGAGCTTAAAAGTGCGCAATCTCAAGAAGTGAAAGCAGTACACCAAGTGGAGGAAGTTTGTGTTATTTGTGAGATGGTGGGCCATTCTACCGATGCTTGTCCAAACATTCCTGCTTTGAAGAACGTGATTAATGAGATTGCTCCGGAGGAAGTTCATGCAGTTCAACGTTTTGATCCTTATTCTCAATCTTATAATCCGGGAACTCGTCAACATCCGGCTTTCCGTTGGAGTCAACCAGTTGAGGGGGGTTCTTCTCAAGCTCCACCACAAGCTCCTCAAATGCCTTGGAAACAACCTCAAAATGCTTTCCATTTTCCTCAAGCTCAAGGTCCGCCGGGATTTGCTTCTTCTGGTTCGTTCCCACATGCAAACCAATTTCAACAACCACCTACCCAGTTTCAACAACCACCAAAGCATTCTTGGGAAGATCAATTAAGTGCTCTCTTGCAAAGTCAAACTGCGATCAATGAACAACAAACTCAGATGATGAATGACATTAGAAATCAGTTAGGGAAGTTGACAACTACTGTGGGTATGCTTCTGCAAGAGAAAGGGAAGTTTCCAACACAACCTCAACCTAACCCTCAACCGTCATCCACTCCACCTAATTCTCAGGGTCTTCACTTTGCTAGCTCCTCGGTGACTTTCCCCGAGCAAGCAAAGGCTATTATTTCTCTTCGAAGTGGAAAGACGGTGGATAACCAAGTGGTGATGTCTCCGGAACCATCTTATTTACCTCCTCCTATCGATCGTTCAATTCCAACAATAACCCTTGGGGAATCTCCCAAGGAGGCAAGTAAAGAGGTTTCAAAGGAAAATGATAAGGGAAAGGAGAAGGAACAAAGTGTACCGGACCCTCGAGTTATTCCAACACCGGCACCATTTCCCAACCATTTGAGGGCTTTGGCGAAACCAAATTTGATTGCAGAGTTGCATGAGTTATTCAATCAAGTGAAGATCAACATTCCTCTTATGGATGCCATTAAGCAGATTCCGTCATATGTTAAGTTTCTTAAAGATCTATGCACTCGGAAGCGCAAGCTTAATGTTCAAAAGAAGATATTCCTTACTGAGCAAGTGAGTTCTATCATTCAGACGAATATCGCACCGAAGTACAAAGATTCGGGAAGTCCTACTATTGCGGTCACTATTGGAGGGAAGCGTATCGAACAAGCTTTACTTGATATTGGTGCAAGTGTCAATTTGCTTCCGTTTTTGGTTTATCAAGAACTTGGGTTGGGGGAGATGAGACCTACTCGTGTCACGTTACAGTTGGCCGATCGGAGTGTTTGTACCCTGAGAGGAGTAGTAGAAGACGTTCTAGTACAAGTTGGACAGTTTGTTTATCCGGTGGATTTCGTAATTCTTGATACCAATCCAACTGGCTCGTTGGCTACTTCTACTCCGGTTATTCTTGGGAGACCCTTTTTAGCCACAGCGGATGCGATTATCAACTGTCGAAACGAACTTCTCAACATGACTTTCGGTAACATGAAGATGGAGGTCAATGTTTTTAATGTGGGCAGTCAAATGGGGGATGACGAGAATATACATTAAGTGAGCCTCATTGATATTCTCGTAGAAGAACCTTCACGAGTTGCTTTATAGCGATCCTTCGGAAGTTGCTCTTACAGCCGAAGAGGTCGAATTTCTTGAGTGTTCTGAAGTAAATTATTTAATGTCGTTGCTCAATGAGGAGGATGAAGTGTGTGCTATGAATTCTTGGATTCCAAAGTTGGAAGAATTTGAAGAACTTCCCCCACTTGAGAAGAAAGTTCTTCCATCAAGCGTTGAACCACCAAAATTGGAGTTGAAACCGTTACCGGACACGTTGAAATACGCTTTCCTTGGAGCTAATGAGACTTATCCGGTGGTTATATCCTCTTCTCTTGGGAATCTCCAAGAGGAGGAATTGATCAATTTATTGAGGGGGCACAAGAAAGCTATTGGATGGACTATTGCGGATATTCAAGGAATTGATGCTACTTTCTGTTCGCACCATATTGCTTTGGAGGATAATGTTAAACCTTCTTGCCAACCCCAACGCCGTTTGAATCGGATCATGAAAGATGTAGTCCGTGCTGAGGTATTGAAGCTTTTGGATGTGGGTATCATCTATCCTATTGCTGATAGTAAATGGGTGAGTCCGATCCAGGTTGTAACGAAGAAATTCGGGATTACTGTTGTGCGTAATGAGGAGAATGAGCTTATACCAACACGTGTTCAGACGAGATGGAGAGTATGTATCGATTATCGAAAACTCAACGCAAGCACCAGGAAAGACCACTTTCCCTTGCCATTTATCGATCAGATCTTGGAAAGGATAGCTGGGCATGCATTTTACTATTTCTTAGATGGATACTCTGGGTATAATCAGATCGAAGTTGCTCTAGAAGACCAGGAGAAGACAACATTCACTTGCCCCTTCGGAACTTTTGTTTATCGTCGGATGCCGCTTGGGTTATGCAACGCTCCAGGGACTTTTTCAAGATGCATGATGGGGATTTTTAGTGATATGGTCGAGAAGATATTGGAGGTTCTCATAGATGATTTTTCTGTGTTTGGCGATTCGTTCGAGTCATGCTTGGCCAACCTAGAAAAAGTTTTGACAAGATGTGAAGAGAAGAACTTGGTGCTGAATTGGGAAAAGTGTCATTTCATGGTCACTCAAGGGATTGTTTTGGGTCATATTATATCATCAGATGGTATCGTGGTAGACAAGGCAAAGATCGATCTCATTTCCAATCTCCCAACTCCAAAGTGTGTAAAGGACATCCATTCATTTCTTAGGCACGCCGGATTCTATTGACGATTCATCAAGGACTTTAGTGCTATTTCCCGACCCCTATGCCAACTTCTTGCCAAAGACGTACCTTTCGAGTGGACTCCTGCATGCGAGCAAGCTTTTGTCAAGTTAAAGGCTAGTCTTACCACTCCTCCTATTGTGCAACCATCGAATTGGAGCTTACCTTTTGAGCTTATGCGTGATGCAAGCGATTATGCTGTGGGAGCCATTTTGGGGCGAAGGAAGGACAAGCATCCCTATGTGATTCATTATGCGAGCAAAACCTTGAATGACGCTGAAGTGAATTATACGACCATGGAGAAAAATTACTTGCGGTGGTGTTTGCTCTTGATAAATTCCGGTCTTACTTAATCGGAGGTGCTCCTATCGTTGTGTACACGGATCATTCTGCTCTCAAGTATCTACTCACTAAGCAAGATGCCAAAGCCCGATTGATACGATGGATTCTCCTTCTTCAAGATTTCAATTTAACCATCAAGGACAAGAAGGGTGTCGAAAATGTGGTAGCCGACCATTTATCGAGGCTACAGTTTGAGGATCCTACACCGAGTCTTCCTATCATGGACTCTTTTCCAGATGAACAATTGTTTGGCATCTCCACAACTCCATGGTACGCGGATATTGTGAACTATTTGGTGATGGGTTTGACTCCGCCTCATTGGAATGCTCAAGAAAGACACCGTTTTCTAGCTGAGGTAAAGAGGTTCTCCTTTGATGATCCATACCTTTTTAAGTATTGTGCAGACCAACTTATTCGTCGTTGTGTTCCTGATTCCGAGCAACAAAGCGTGATTAAATTTTGCCACACGGAGTCTTGTGGGGGTCATTTCTCGTTCAAGAAGATCGCCGCCAAGATTTTGTAATGTGGGTTTTATTGGTCGAACTTGTACAAGAATACTTTTGCCTTTTGCTGGGGTTGTGCTCGTTGTCAACTCTTAGGGTGTGTTACTCGAAGGAATGAGATGCCTCTTACTCCGATCATAATCATTGAAGTCTTCGATTGCTGGGGTATTGATTTCATGGGCCCTTTTCCGTCGTCCTTCGGTTACCTCTACATCTTATTGGCGGTTGACTAAGTTTCCAAATGGGTAGAGGCAATTCCTACGCGCACTAATGATCATTCAGTGGTGGTTGAATTTCTGAGGGACAACATTTTATCAAGATTTGGGATGCCAAGTGCTAGAATCAGTGATCAAGGGTCTCACTTTTGCAACCGTTCCATTGCTGCTTTGATGAGGAAGTATTCCATTATTCATAAGGTTTCAACGGCCTATCATCCTCAAACAAATGGTCAAGCGGAACTAGGAAATCAGGAAATCAAAAACATCTTGGAGAAGACGGTTAATCCCAACCGTAAGGATTGGTCAACTCGGTTGGTCGATGCTTTGTGGGCCTATCGTACTGCATACAAGACAATCTTGGGTATGTCTCCCTATTGACTCATCTATGGAAAAGCTTGCCATTTGCCGGTGGAACTTAAACACAAGGCGTATTGGGCAATCAAGAAGCTCAATTTCAATCTACCTCTTGCTGGTGCTCACCGGAAGCTTCAATTGACGGAACTTGAGGAGATGAGGTATAATGCTTACAACCACTCTAGTGCTTATAAGTCTAAAATCAAAGAAAAGCATGATAAAAGAATTGTGATTAAAAACTTTGAGCCTGGCCAAAAAGTCTTGTTGTATAACTCTCGTTTGCATTTTCACCCCGGTAAATTGCGGTCACGATGGACCGGTCCTTATGTTGTTAAAATTGTTTTCCCTCATGGGGCAATAGAAGTAGAGAACATGAGTAACGGGTCCTCTTTTAAGGTGAACGGTCAAAGGCTTAAGCCTTTTCTTGGAGGTTTCGAAGTTGGAGAGCCCGATGAAGATTTGGTCGATCCTGCTTACGCGGATGACCCTGTTCGATAGTTTGTTTTAACATAATTTGCACGGGGAGCGCAAGCGTAACCGCTGAACTTAACTGTTTGTCAGACCCGGCCCCCGGGTAGGGGGTACCCACCATTGACTTGGGT
Organism: Rhododendron simsii; assembly: GCA_014282245.1. Lineage (NCBI taxonomy): Eukaryota > Viridiplantae > Streptophyta > Magnoliopsida > Ericales > Ericaceae > Rhododendron > Rhododendron simsii. The sequence continues at coordinate 22,586,626 of CM024955.1, forward strand.
ATATGTAGCTCCGCAAGATGCTACTAAAAGAAGGATCGTGTGCCCAGCTCCGGTTTGAAGGGCAAAACATTTAATATCAGTGACATAGGATTTTAATTAGCTTTTCTAATAGGAGTAATTCACAGTAAACCAGTCACGTCTTCCAGATTAGCTCTAATGGGGGCGGTATAGATCCTTAGGTTAGGCCTTGATATTCCCGTGTTCACGCACTTGGCTCTATCTTGTTGCTTGCTTGGTTACGATCTTAGGGGACGCTGAACTTCATTGTTTGGCAGAGTCTAGCTGTGACTTTGACGCTCCGAGTTCTGATATTAAATATGTATATACTGTACATATTTGTTTTTCTTTCTTGTTTTGTTCTCTTTTAGTTTAGTTATGCATGTTTTGTTTTGTTGTGTTTTGTTTTGTTTTGTTCTCTTCTGTGTTTGCATCGAATAAAATCTTGGAGATAAATCACATAAAAAGATTTCACTAATGTGTTAGTGTAACAAGGGCTTTTAGTAGTCTTTCCTGGTAATAGTCTATCGTTAATGATCTATGCACTCCGAGTTTGACCCTATCAGTGGCAGCTTAGGTCTATGGGTGAGGTTGATATTGCCTGGAGTGCACGCTAGGTTATATCATATCTTACTTTGTTTTGATCACAGGGGACGCTGGACTTAAGTGTTTGGCGAGGTCGAGCGATAGATTTTATTATGGGCGCTAGCATAACAAATTTTCGACGGTCTAGTATAGCCACCCATTTCTTACCCCATTGGTAAGAAATGGTAAGAAATGGGAAGAAAAGTATGACTCGTGCGCGTGATGATTGGGTGGTGCATTTCATTTTTTTGCATGTTTTTAAATGTTCTTTGTGTTTCCTTTATTTTCTGTCTTTTAATTTTTGTTTGGTTTGAAGCCGGATAACACGGGCCGGTATTTCTAATGTCAATTATTTTGTGGAAGGTCGTTCTCTTAAGTCTTGCAGGGTTTATGTGCTACCACACCAGCCTTGGTAGTTTGGAGCTAAAGCCAGCGTGAGTGAGGCGTTCAGGAGCCCTAAGCATGGGTGTGGCTACGCGCCGTGGTTGTTAGTCCGATAAAGCTTTGGATATGGCCCTGTGTGACTAGCTGTGGTTCCGAGTTAGCAGAACCGAAGGAGTGAACCCTGGAAGCATCTAATTTGGCTGGAACAAGACATTGACATCAAATCGTCCAACTTGGTCGAGTTATTTAGGGGTTGACATTCCCCTTGGATGGTACATTCGCGCACTCTTCCGCTCTTTGCTCTTGTTTCTAATGCTATGAGGGCATAGCATCGCTTTAAGTTGGGGGGAGGGGTTAGCTTATGTGCTATTTGTTTGGTTCTTTATGATTTTTGTTTCATTTTGTGAGAAAATTGAAAAATTCAAAAACAATCGAAATTTTAAATTTAAAAAAAAAATGAGAAAATTCAAAATTTTAAAAATAAATAAAAGCTTTTTACTTGCAATTCTTTCCTTTTGTCATTGTTTTTAGTTTTTGTTCATGACTTGTTGCATGCTCAATAATCGTTAGTTGGCAAGAGTCATAGCAATCCTAAGAATCTTTGTGCTTCTCAATTTGCATACTTAGTTGAAAATTGAATGGTTTAAGTGTTAAGTTAAGTTTTTGAGCAAGCTTTTGCCCATATCCTCATCTCTCATTAAACATGCTTGTAGTTAGGTGAATAATCGCATGTCCATCTCTAATTGTGTTTAATGTCGATTTTCAATCATTTTGGAATCCAAAGCGCACTTAGGAAAGGATACAATGCATTTTTTGCATGATCATACCACATATGAGTCACCTTGTCCTATTTTGCATCCTGTTATTCTCCCATTCTTTGCTTAACATAGGCGACCGGTTGTTTAGAGGGATGTTGGGATGAGTTTTCAATGTAAAAAGGTGTTTTGGAGGTGTTGGGTGCATTATTTGAAGATCCGGGGACCAAATTGAAGCAAAGCAAAACTTTTGGAATTACAGGCTTCGGCATCGATGGGATAAACCACTTTACATCGATGCCAAGGGGGGCTATCACACTAGACAGTTAACAGTGTCGGCAGCGATGGATTAAAAAATGTTGCATCGATGCCGATGGGTTTTTAGCAGGCAGTAACAGGCTTTGGCATCGATGGGATAAGAGGCTTTACATCGATGCCGAAGGGCTTAAGCGGCAGATCAGTTCGGGCAGTCCAGTGAGCAATCAAACCAAAACCCTTTTCATCTTCTCAACAGCCGACTGTCCTCTCTCTTGTCCTCCATTAAACACCAAAACCCTAACCCTAAACCTTCAATCATTCACCAAATCTCCCATATTTTCTCAGAAAATCACTTAATCCTCCATCTCCTTCAAGAATCTTCAAGTTTTCTCCATCAATTTCGGGTACTCAAACCAAAATCAAGGTAAACCCAAAAACCCCTTTCAATTCCGAAATTTTCCTTATTTTTCCATAAAAAAATCCTTGTTTCTTCCTATTTTTCTACTCATATACACTCCCTCCACCATATTTTGACCCTACATTCACCCATTCCAATCAAAAATCCCATAATTCCACCAAAAATCCGAAAATCCAAAAATAAAACCAAAAATCCTTTTAGTCCTCAATGCCAAGAATTAAACAGACCACGCACCGTGGTCTTCCTTCTCAACCTGAAATCGAAGAAAATCAGCCCGCGGAGGCTAGTGGGTCTCGGAGTAAGAGAAGGCGTAGGACTCCGGCTGAGATTGCAACGGATAAACGAAGGGTTAGGGAGGACAGTTTTGGCAGCAGAAAGTTCAAAAATGAGCGGCAAGTGGATGCTAAGGCATTGCCAGATGATCATACGGGGCTTCGATACATCATGCTTAAAGGTTTGAATTTTTGGACTGAGCGTTTACTTGGATATAATAAGAATGCTGTGATTGAATTTTATAAGTTTATGATAATTCCCGAGGGTGACTGGGAAAGTGATCCGGCTGTTAGAATTGTTTCGAGAGTAGGGGGAATTGATATTTGATTACTCCGGATGATATTGCCAAGTATTTGAAAATTCAAAGGCCCCCTCCTAAGTCTGTGAACTGCCCTAGGAAGGATGAATTGATTGACTTGCAGGTTGTGAATGAGACACTGTATATTGACCCTGCTTTGGCTTCATTACCCCTTGTGCCCAGAAATTTTAAAGCAAGTTTTAGGTTTTTGAACAAAGTAATTCATTATAATCTTTACCCCCGAGGCTCAGAGAGTAGACCATCAAGGAAAAGTGGAGAAATTATGTTTGCACTCACTGCTAATGATTTGGTAGTTGATTGGGCATTGTTTATCTTTACTCAGCTGCGAGATTTCAGGGCTAACACATTACCTACCGCCAGCATGCCTTTTTCCTTGTATGATCACTAGTTTGTGTAAAGAGAAAGGAGTTAGGGGGGCAGCTTATGAGAAATTGGAGGAACTCTCCCCGGGGCCTATAGATGATACATTTGATGTGAACAGTTCATCTCAAATTCACACTGCTAAGGGTAAACAAGCGAAAATGGGGGATTATTTGACTACGATGCCATCAAGGAAAGAGAAACAGGGGTCTTGGATCAAGAAGCTTTTCTGTCAAGGGGTTTCAAAAATCAATAGTCAAAGGAAGGAAAAGATTGAGAGGAGGAAGATCATGAGGGAACAGGAAGCACAAAGGAAGGAGATATCCTGGCAAACATCAATTTTAGAACAACAGTTTAGGGTTAAGTATGATTCGGAGCCGGTTGATGAGGGGGAAATCAGTGATGACTTTGTTGGATATGACAGCGAGGAGTTGGCTGATTGAGGAGATGATTGGATGATGTGGTGATGATCTGATGCAGAGTCGGTAGTTTTAGAAATTCCCTTTACTTGGTCGGGTCTTGGTTGGTTGACATGCCAACTATTCTATCCTTTTGTTTTGTTGCATTTTCGTTTCATAGTTTAGTATTGCACATTGTTAGTTAGTAGTTGGTTTATTGGTTTGGCCTGTTTGGCCTTGACTTGGTTCATTTCATATGTTGGCGGCGGTCACTCGGGTAGTTAACCAAGCTAGAAATAGACCGTCGCCTATTTTTGCTAACCTGTTCTTTGCAACCAAGGTCATTACAAGCTTAAAAAGACCTTAGTTGATCTTTTGTGCGCATGGATTCCTTAATGATTGACTGTCTGATAATTGCATAATTAGTTGCATGGCATGTTTTCCTTTCGTTATCCAAATATCATCTGCTAGTTTTCAATTCTGTTGAATAAAGTGCTTCGTTGTTTAAGGCATAATATTTCTTGTTCGCTGTTGCCTGTTTATCGATCACTTCTTCGGTGGATATGGTTTAGTCTGAATTTACAAGTTTTGTGTCCCGTATCCTCCCCTTGTTCGAGGACACAAACCTTTTTAGCTTGCTCTTAACTTGCTTGATACTTAGCCTGTTTAGTTGAATGCTCAAAATATGAATTGTACAAATGAAATAAAAAGCAGGTTTGGTTGAGTTCTTGTTAGTTTACAATGTTGAGCATGTTCTAAGTTGTGAATTCGGAGGGATTGCGTAGTAGTTAGTTTCCCAATTTTCTTTATGTTATTTTTGCTAGGGACTAGCGAACCTCAAGTTGGGGGGTGTGATAAGCACTCGATATTTCAATATAGGGTGCGCTAGTGTTTAGTTTTGGTTCAATTTAATTGATAATTAGTTATTTTTAATGATGGTTGCTTGTAGAATGGGCTGGTTCTGTTTTGTAGGAAAACCTCCAAATAAGGGAGTTTTCAAGGCCTAAGGCATGTCATGGCCTGAAGATGACCCGACGGCTCATCAGGGCAAAGCAATCAAGGCAAAGGCAAGCCAAGGCAGAAAGAAGACCAAGTGCTGGGGCTAAGCTGCTCGGCATCGATGGGATGTATGTCTTTACATCAATGCCGAAGCAATTAGTGGAATTAGGCTACAGTTGCTCGGCATCAATGGAGTAAAATCCTTTACATCAATGCCGAGGCTATTAGTGAGGCAGTCTAAGCCTGTTGCCATCGATGTCGAGGGCCTTAGGGGCATATTTTCAGAGCATCTTGGGAATATTCCAGGCGCGGATCTTCAGAGTATAAAATGCATGACATCATTTTGTAAAAAACAAGTAAAAATAGATGGAGTAGTACAACTTTCTAGATCTAGCTTAGATTCTTTTTGGCTTTTTGATTTGTTCTTATTTTGTTCTTCATTTTCAGCAACTGAATTCTTAAATTTCTGCCTTTATTAGTTAGTTTTTGATATTGTCGCGTTAATTAAAGTTGTAGAAAATCTCCCGATCTATCTTAATCTCTAGTTTAATTCAAATCTTGTTATTTCAATTATGTTAGCTAGATTTTTGCTTGCTCTTATCTCTCTAGATATGTGTGAGTAGTTTCCAAGGGTTAGGTCATGGGGTGATTAGCACCTCATGGCTTGAGTAAAAATTGCATTTTTCACCAAATAAAGTTTTAATCTTTGGTTTGAAAATTGATGTGGGGTTTGGGTTTGTTTGTCAAATTGCCAATGTGTTAACCTCTTTGATCATGTGTAGGTGAGAGCATCGCCTACTCACCACACATGATGCTTGGAGCTCTGTCGCTCGAGGTGTTTGCCAAATGAATTTTAGAGCTAGCTTGGTAATCAAATCATTTTATCTTCCGGTTTAGGAACCTTAATTGAGTATCTTAAACTGTGTAATTGGGTGGAGAATGTGATTTAGCTCAAGTCGTGGTTGTTAGTAATTCCTAGACCTAGCCTATCTTTTTCCTAGTTAATTCGTTTTTAATTTAGCCTTTTATTTTCCACCGCTTAAAGTAAAACAAAATTGGCTGCCTAAAGGCTGAAAACCTTGCTTACATCTACAAATCCAGCAAAGCCGTATAATTATTCCCTTGGGTACGATCCCGGTCTTACGAATTATTATGCTTCAATTGGACGCTTATACCCTATGCTTGGGGTGATCTTATTTGATATATCGACGAACGAAGCAGTCTTCCCAATACGTTTGCCCCGCACTAGCAGGGGCGTCTCGAGTACAGGTGGATGCTGGCCCCATAAAGCCAACAATCGCCCCCCAGCACCAGCTTGGAACTCGAATTTGTGACCTTGCTTTGATACCACTTGTTGGATCATGTGCTAACCAACTCACCTAAAAGCAATCGCTGTTAGGGGAAGGCGCAACTTAATATTTAAATGACAGGCTTAGCAATAGGAGGACATGAGGGGCTTCGCAATGCTGCGCATGCAGCACCGATAAATGAAGGCTGTTAGTCCTTCTTATTGCTTGCCCCGCGCATGCGGGGAGCGTCTCAAGTACAGGTGGATGCTGGCCCCCATAAAGCCAACAACTTCAACCCTTTCTCCAAGAGATGCTTTCCCCATAAAATGCTCATCCTTCCCCAAGAGCAACTTGATTTGGGTTTAGTACAAAGAAATCCACCCTACCGCAATATTTAACAAGCAAAACTTTGGCAATCAAGGATCTGGATGTCTCATAACGCCAAGCTTGTTTAGCAAGTAAAGCTTGGCTAACACAACCCAAATCCCTAATACCAAGCCTCTCCCCATAGTCATCTATATTACATTACACAACGGTTTTGCAAAATGTCTCTCTCACAACTGTCCTACGTGGCACTCTTAAGGGGTGTGATTGTATTGTGTTATAATCTGTCGTACAATCTTAGGGCCAGATTATCCCCTAAAAAAATTGGTAATGGGGAGTCCTTTGTGGCACTCTTTTTGGACTAAATTGAGTGTTGCTAATTTCCAATAATGAAGATTGATTCTCTCAGATGGAATTAATGACTGATTGAAGAATATTAGTTTTGGTTTTTCAATTTGAGACTCTCTCTCTCTCTCTCTCAATAGCATTTTTGAATTCAAATGAGGTTTCACTGTTATTATTTGGGTTAGCCCACAAAGGACACACACACTCTCTCTCTCTCTCTCTCTCTCTCTCTCTCTCTCTCTGTGTTCCAACCACCATGCAAGCGCCTATCTCTGAAGGCTATTCAGTGAGATACGTCATCATCACGTTTATTTTTTTGTGTTTGCAGTAGATGTTTACATTGGTGGGATTTGATTTCGAGGGTTCGGAATTATCTAAATTCTAATTTTCATTTAAGCTTTTTTCACTAACCTTCCTTAAGATGATAACTCTATGTCTTCTGAACTGATTACTAGACCATAACTGCTGATTAGCCTGCCGTTGAACCCCTGACCCACTGCCGAAGCTCTCTCACGTTTCAATGACATCAAAACCGCAAGTCTCTGATGGCTATTCAGTAAGATACTTCATCATCATGTTTATTTTTTTGTGTTTGCAGTAGATGTTTACATTGGTGGGATTTGATTTCGAGGGTTCGGAATTATCTAAATTCTAATTTTCATTTAAGCTTTTTTCATTAACCTTCTTTAAGATGATAACTCTATGTCTTCTGAATTGATTACTAGACCATAACTGCAGATTAGCCTGCCGTTGAACCCCTGACCCACTGCCGAAGCTCTCTCACGTTTCAATGACATCAAAACCGCAAGTCTCTGATGGCTATTCAGTAAGATACTTCATCATCATGTTAATTTTTTTGTGTTTGCAGTAGATGTTTACATTGGTGGGATTTGATCTCGAGGGTTCGGAATTATCTAAATTCTAATTTTCATTTAAGCTTTTTTCACTAACCTTCTTTAAGATGATAACTCTATGTCTTCTGAATTGATTACTAGACCATAACTGCAGATTAGCCTGCCGTTGAACCCCTGACCCACTGCCGAAGCTCTCTCACGTTTCAATGACATCAAATTGGAGAGATTGCCTTGAATTGAGAAACCAAAACTAATATTCTTCAATCAGTCATTAATTCCATCTGAGAGAATCAATCTTCACTATTGAAAATTAGCAACACTCAATTTAGTCCAAAAAGAGTGCCACAAAGGACTCCCCATTACCAAAACTCTTTAGGGGATAATCTGGCCCTAGGATTGAACGACAGATTATAACACAATACAATCACACCCCTTAAGAGTGTCACGTGGGACATTTGTGGGAGAGACATTTTGCAAAACCGTTGTGTAATGTAATATAGATTTGTAAGCGGGTCATATTCCTCTTCTGTGATTTTCATTTCTCTCTTTTGCTCTTGAATCATATTTCCATGGCATTTCCTTCTCCATTGAGATTTTGTGTTTTTAAGTCTAATTTAATTTGTGGATTAATAGTTTGCTGGAATGTTTTTAGTGTGTAATTTTAACTAAGTGCTCAAACAAACTTTAATTTAATTGTTATTGATTTTGTAGGTGTAGTTTGTTAGTTTGTTTATGTGTTGATTCAAGTAAACTGGTGGATATACTTGACCTTATTTTTTTTTTGTAGTTAGAATTTTGCGAATGGGGCCTTGGACTTCAAGAGGTTAAAGGGACAAAACTGGATAATTTGTTGAATTTCAATTTTGATCCGTGCCTTCAGGCACGAGCATGCACTAGTAGGCTTACATAACTCCTATCATCTTCTCCAACAAATACCACCCTCATCACCTTTTCCCCACAAAAACTTGACAATCAAACCCTGCACAACACGCACAAAATATGTAGGAGCCTGAAACACCAAAATAAAATATATATAGGCACGTACATTGGACAAAGTGTGCTTCACCAAAACCAAATGACTTGCAAGGGATAACTAAGGAATTCGCCAACTAACTAAGCGCGGCCGAAATCTATCAAGAATCCGACCAAACAAATCCCCCTTCCTTAAGTCTGAAGAAGACCCTAAATAAATCCCGGCTAGCTACTCAACAATTTTGACACCAAACACCCTTGCGATAAACTCTTTATCCGCCACCCTCATATTAGAAATGCAAAAAACCTTCGATTTTAGCACTGACCCTTTGACCCGCAAAGTCACAATAAGCATCAATAATCCATTTCAAACACTAATGTTTGTGTTTGGATTTGGATTTGAAATTTTTTTTGAAAAATAGTAGGGGTAGTAAGTGGAGAGAGATAGAGAGAGAAATGTTGGAAGTAGGAGGAATCTAGGGGAAATTTTTTGAAAAATACTTTTTGAAAAGTAAAATGCACAAGGCATAAATCTCAGAAGGATCAAACTTATGAAGAAAAGTAAAATGCACAAGGCATAAATCTCAGAAGGATCAAACTTATGAAAGAAAAAGCTATTATCCAAAACAAAAAACAAAACAAATGTGAGATCGGAGGGGAATGAAGACTGATCGCAATACCCTTACAAACACGTGGATTTCAAAAAAGGGCAAAGTGGCAGAAAGAACTTGAGGAACTAAAATGAACAAATATGGAGACAACGGATCACTCTGACGAAGACCACACGTAGGTTAAAGACCTCCCTTGACCAGAATTGTAAAGAGTTTTTATATGTATTGTATAGGTTGTCAAAATGGGGTAAGCCAATCCTATCCCTCTCCATCCACTCGCAAGTACTCTCAAATAGGAGAGTTCCAGAACTTCCAACTCTCTTTTCAGAAAGCCCAATTCATAAATTAATATTAGTCTTACATGTCGTATACGCTCTATGAAATCTGATATTATCCAGTATCCACCAAAGGTCTCAAGCAATGACATTGAGGAAAACTTGAATGTAGCCTAGTATGGACTATTAGATATTTAAAAGGTGGTGATCTGGTGAAAGCGACTATCAGATTGGACTATATGTACATTGATTTCAGCCATCCTATACATGAGTTTATACACTAGTAACCAAACCAAATCCTCCTAATTAATTCGGTTGCCTATGTCAATTTATTTTCTTTTTGAGATTTGTCGAGAGTATTGTAATTACTAATATTCGAAAAATAGATATTTTCGCACTACCATCTCTTTAGTTGACTAGAGTCTATCACTACCCTTAGTTTTCACTTTCAACTTCTATCATATCTATATATCACTCATCTTATCTACCATGTCACACACATATTTGATTAAATATAGTTTTTTTTTTTTTTGGGAGGAGATGATCGCAACTATGTGGTGAGGGTAATTTTCTGAAGAGAAAGTCTACAATACGCACCCCTTAAAAGGGTGTACCATATGCACCTATTTTATGGTTTATTCATAACATTTTAGCATGTTTCGTAACTTTTGTTTTAGAATTCATAACTTTTCAGCAGTACGATTCGTAACTTTTTAGCAATACGATTCGTATCATTTTTTCTATAATTCATATCATTTTTGGGGTGCATATGATACACACCCAAATAAGAAGTGTGTATTGTAGTTTTTCCCTTTTCTGAAATAAGGTTTCCACAGTCCCAATTATTATTTGAAAATTATATGCATTTATCCCAAAGTTCGAGGGCCTATACATCAGGCACAAGCCCAAGATCTTCAACTTTACAATCCACATGCTATATAATATGTTGTTTATATTCATGCAAGTGATTGAGAATTTTGATTTTGGAGAGATTGATTTGATCTGATCTGATCCTCAATTTAGGCGAGGATGGATAATTTTCGATAGAGGGTTCCATCATGTGGTTCCAATCATTTGTAAGTGTGTATATACCAAATTGAGGGGGTCTATGTGTGATCTATTCATCAATTGATTACAAGTCCAAGAACTTTAAATTCGCAATTCACCTGCCATGCCTTGTGGGTTTTGTTTATCAGAATAGGTCGGGTATGGATGCGCGGAATCCTCCATCCAATATAGTATTTTTTTATTATCTAAAAAAAATTGTTTTAAGTAGGATGATAACAGAATTATCTCTTTTATAAATCTCTTTCACATGGAAAACATGGCCGGAAGTCCTCAAATAAAAGAGCTTTTGGACAATTAATTTATTTAATAAGAATTTAACGTGAGAAGCCCAAGATAATAGAAGAAAAAAACTCATTTCCAACAAAACACCTGCCATATGCAATCTTCAATTGGTGATTTTATCCTAATAGTGATGAGTTGGTTTCCGTCTCGCTCTGACGTCTCGTCAACTTGCAAAAGAGAATTTGACACTGGTGTTGTGCCAACCAATACTCCTCCGATGCCTAAGTTAGAATATTTGTAGAAATTACTATATAGAACTCAAGTGAATGCGGATAAAAAAAAAACACAAGCGAATTAGAGTGCAATAGTCATGACATGCATGTCCCCGTTTTGTGGGGAGTCATTATATAAGCGTTTCAGAGGTAGAGTTAGACTGTTTGTAGCTATCCCCGTGGGGATAGAGGCAGTTTAGAAGAGTCTTGACACACCTATGAATCCCAATTGGGATGCCTAGGGCTGAAAACAAGTAGACTCGAGCCGAGCTTTGGAATGTGAAATTTGTTCATTAGGTTTTTAAGTGAACTCAAGTCAAGCGCAAGCTCAATAAAAATTTGACGACCCGAGCTTTCCTAGGATAAAGTCAAATTTCAACTTGTTCACGAGTTCTAACGAGTAAAACAGATTAGATACTTAGAGTATCCACAGTGGTATAATTAAAATCAAAAGGTTGTTAAGGTTAGCAACATTTACTCAGAAAGAGCTCACATTGGAATAACCAAACTTAGCAACTCATAAAATTTTGGCCCTTGGATGATCAAAACTAAAAACATTTTGCCAATAACCAAATTTAATTGTCCCCACATTTCCTCAATTAATTACATCATCATTACACAAAACCTTCTCTCTCTTCCATTTTCAACATGTTTCTAAGGAAAAATACTTTTGAAAACAGTTTATATTTTTTTGCAAAAACTTTTGTTATTAACTTTTTCCCACAAATTGTTTTTGTTTTTTTAAAATCTCATGCCTTGTTCCTTTCCCTTTTCAAAAAGATTTTTTCAAAAAATTCCCCATAAATTCTCCCTACTTTTAACATTTCTCTCTCTATGTCTCTCCACATATTACCCCTACAATTTTTCAAAAAAAATTTCAAACAACAAACCAAACAAAGCAAAGTTTTCAAAAAAATATTCTCTCTTTTTCTAATAACTTGTTTTTATTAGTTTGAAAATTATTTTATGTGTCACAATTTTTAGACTTTATAAGTTGAAAAGGTGATAGGACTAGTTTTGGTTATTCAATTTTGATGATTATACCATTGTGGATTTCTACATAGTTAACCTTAGCAACCCCTTAAATGGATAACCAAAAGATGATATGACAACTTTTGATTATTGAATTTTGATTATTCCACTACGGATGCTCTTATGCACTTATACATGTCTTGAACTGAAAATAAAATTTTTATTCTATCCATAAATAAGTTCATACATGTACAAAACGACCACACACACACAAAAAAAACATATTAAATTCAAGTTAATAGTACTTTTTAAAATTTATCAACGTATAAAAAATGTTACGTACATGTAAAAATTTATACAAACTCAATATTATATAAAATTAAATGAGATATATACATATATACTCCGGGTTCGGGAGCCTAATCGAGCCAACGGAATCGAACTCGAACAAGCATTTGCTGAGTCGAGCCTCGAACAGTTTACGATTGGCTCAATTTATTTGCAGCCCTAGGGATGTCTACCCTGACATTCACGGTAATCCGGTGTCCTTGGTTGCTCATAGTCAGAATATATACTCCAAGTTCGGGAGCCTAATCGAGCCGAATATTGTCAAGTTCAGATTTGGCTCGTTTAGTGCCTGGCAGAATCGAACTCGAACGAGCATTTGTCGAGTTGAGTCTCAAACAGTTCACGATTGGTTCAATTTATTTGCAGTCCTAGGGATGTCTACCCTGACATTCAAGGTAATCCGGTGTCCTTGGCCGCTCATAGTCCGAGCAAACTAGTTATCCGAGCAGGCCTTAGTAGAGCCATAACATAACAAATTTTATCTCGACACAAAAATTTGCTTATTCGATTATAGAAAGTATCTCCACAGTTAATATAAAGGGTAAAGCCCAAGTTTCAGAACCTCCATAATATTCGTAAAAGTTTTGAGTTTAATGATGAAAAATGATTTTTGCGCTTCACTTATTTATATATGTATGTATTTTTTGAAAAGTTGTTTTCTATTGTGCTTTGAGAATTGTGTTAGGTGTCATTTTAAGCAAATTATGACAGTTTTGGAGTATATTTGTAAAACATGGAGTGCAAAAATAATTACCCTAATTAAGAAAATGTAATTATCTTAAAAAGTTTAAATTGATGAAGTTTTAACGATTTTTTCGTTTCATTGATTTAAAGAATGGTGCAGACAGAACAGGACTATCAATCATATCGTCCCCGATGTAGGATGCTCACCGTGTTCATTAATCATGTATAACCCGTCATGAATATTAGAGTAGTTAATTCATCTTTTAATTCAATTATATGTTTCCGGGGTTGTTTTGCATATGATGGATGTTTGAGGGGCTCGTTTGTGATTCATGGGTGGAGCATAAGTAGGTTCATGGTTTCAATTGCATACAATAATTTTCCATAGCCTTTATCAATATCCTAGGGGATATTTTGGGAGATATTTTTCCCTTATTTCCACCTTGTTCTAACGTAGAGAGAGAGAGAGAGAGAGAGAGAGAGAGAGAGAGAGAGAGAGAGAGAGAAGAAGAAGAAGAAGAAGAAGAAGAAGAAGAAGAAGAAGAAGAGACGAGAACTTGGAGGTTCTTGGTTGTCTAGGTTGTTGATCATCTAGGTAATTCCATGTTTAAATTGTTAAATTTCATGTTTGCGTAAGCTTAATTTCATGCTTTAATGGTTGGATTGATGCTTTTATTTGATGATGCAAGTTGATTTGGGTAGGAGAAGAACACTACTTGAATCTCTTGGGTTGTTGTATTTTAAGCTTCTTTGATGCATGGGGTTTGGTGTTCTCGAGTTTCTCTTGGTTATACTTGAGTTAAAGCATGTTTTTGTATAGTTTTGAGGAATTTTAGACATGATTTGAGTGGAGGAAAAGGTTGGGAATCAGAGGAGGATCGAGCTGTATTTTTGCTGAAAAACCCAGGTTGTAACGGTACTGGGTTTTGGTTGTACCGGTACAAGGTGTCTAGAGGTGATTATTTGGGTGTTTTAGGTCATGAACCTGTACTGGGTTTTCACAGTACATTACATGGGTGAAAAATCAGTATTTCTGAAGAAATTTCAAACAGGTATAACTTTTTCATCTGAACTCCGTTTTGGGCAAATTTATTATCAAAATTGATGTACTTGGAACGTACTTTCCATTGGTGGTAAGTTTCATGATCTAATTCTAAGCCAATTAAAAGTTATGGCCAAGATAAGACAAATTGGTCTTAAGTTTACAAACCGATTTCAAGAGTTATTTCATATTTAAACTCTATGCTTGTTTTGGGACACTCTTAGGTGTTGACATGGCCATATTTGTAATCGATAGACATCGTTTAGCTTCTTGTTAGCTTTGTAACTTTCTGCTGAGTATTCGTTGAATTCGTAACTAATACTCCCTCCGTCCCTTTTTAAGTGTCCTGCTTCGTAATTCCAACTTATTAAAAAGACATCATCATTATATCTTTCACATTAACTTTTTCCTCTACTTTTCCTACTTACCCATCATCATTACACTTTTACTCACTAACTTTTCAAAATGAATCTACATTTAGGAGCAAAATAGACAATGCACTAACTTTTACCCACTAACTTTACAAAATGGACACTTATTAAGGGACAACCCAAAATAGAATACCGTACTATATAAAAGGGACGGAGGGAGTATGAGTTAACTTGTGGCTAGGTAAAGAGCCGGTAATTCGGGAGTTGCAGAAACCTAAGTTTGGCATACTTCGGTCGACATAAAGGTGAGTGTGTTTGATATGGTAATGTTCAATGAGATGTTACATGGTGGTGATCGTATATCATGCTATTTGAGATTTAGCTAATGATATATGTTTATTGGGTGTTGATTGTAACCGCTAAAGGATTGTGGAGTGAGTCACACCATATCGTGGGCCATGCCGTCTAATTAACGGTGAATGGGAATGTGGTGTGCGGGACACAATACCTTGGTTACATGGGAATGTGGCAGATGTTCCATTGCGTGTGTGATGTTTATACATGTGGATGTATATTTGAGTACTTGTGTTGAGTTTATGTGAATTACATTCAAATGAGATGTTCTTTTGGGTGGTGTAGTATTTTATTGAATGTATATTATATCTCACACACTCTGGTTTTCCTTTTTGGATTGCCAGGCCACAGGTGGTCGTAGAGTTGGTTCACTACCAGTCGACGTTTTGGAGACACTTGGATTCGTACCGAGTGTTGATGCTTGTGGTCGAGTTAGTTGTAATGGGTCAAACTCTGATTTTTGTGTTAAACTCTTTTTGTGATTTCAAGTTGTAGATATGTTGGATGTCTTTTGTTCAATGCAAGTTTGTAATTATCTTAGATACATTGTTTATGTTAATGTTAAGTCTTCCGCTGGGGTTTTACTCTATTTCGTGTGTGATTTGTCGTTTAGTTGTTGGTTTATTGTGTGGAATGCCACGTGGCTATGTCGGTTCGGACCCACTCCAGGTGTCGTTCCGGGATGGGGCGTGATAGCTTGGTATCAGAGCTAGTACGTTCTAGCCTTGTGTGGAGAGTCGTTTAGGGTTTGGTAGTGGACCATAGGAGTTATGTGGTTGTCGAATAGAGGTAGTGTTCACTAACGTGTGAGTTATATATCTAATATTGCGTTTGCTATTGGCTGTTAAAGTGATTGAAATAGATATTGGGACATGGCTTCGGAGCATCATGCCGAGGATGCTGCTTCTAGTGGTGATGAGGTTCAGCAACCAGAAGTTCCTTTACAGCAGCCAGTTGTAGGGGCTACCGATATACTTCTTGCAGCTGTGGCCTTACTCGCAGAACAACAAACAGCTCTTATGCAATGGCAAACTACAGAGGCAATGACTCGTGGAACAGGCACTGGGTTACTTGAAAGGTTCAAAAAGCTATTTACCGTGGAGTTTGAGGGGGCAATTGACCCAAGTGATGCCGATGAATGGCTTAAGGCTGTGGAGCGGGTGTTGAATGCTATGGGGGTGACCGATGCACAGAAGGTGACATTGGCGACTTTTAGTTTGAAAGGTGATGCTCAGGATTGGTGGGAGTCATTTGAGAGGCAGTGGACTGCCCCATTACCAGGAGTTATACCAGCAGTACCACGAGTGGTGACGTGGGAGCGATTTGTTAAAGGGTTCAATGATCACTACTTTCCGAAGAGTTGGAAGTTGGATCAAGAAGCGACATTTATTGAATTGAAGCAAGACAATATGACTGTTCCAGAGTATGAAGCTAGGTTTGCAAAGTTGTCAAAATATGCTCCAGACTTGGTGAATACGGAAGAGAAAAGATGTCAGCGATTCCGAAAAGGGCTTTCATCGAAGGTAGCTACGAGGTTGACTACCTATGAATAAGTGGAATATGCTCGGTTGGTGGAAATGGCTAGGACGGTAGGGAAGGATATTCAAGACTATAATGATAGCTGGGAGTCATACAAGAAAAGCAAGACAGAACGAGCGGCATTTAGTAAGTCTGGAGGAGGTACTAGCAAGGGTGGGGGTCAAAAATCTCAAGTCACCAGAACTCAAGACTTTGGGAATCACAAGGTGGTTGATCGGGGCAGTGGAAAGGGAAAACAGAACAAGGACCTAATAGGCAGACAATGAGTGGTGCTACAACAATGACTCGTCGATGTTTTAATTGTGGATCAATAGATCATTTAATGAGGGATTGTCTTAATACAACAGAAGGTTTCAAGTGCTTTACTTGTGGTGAGGTGGGGCACATGGCGGCTCAATGTCCTCGGACACAAGGACCGGCGGCATCCTCTGTAGGTAGTGTTCAAGGAGGTAGGGGTGGAGGAGCCAGTGGTTTTACGGCACCGGGTAGAGTGTTTGCAATCACACGTCAAGGGGCACAAGCTTCTCCGGGGGTGGTGACAGGTACTTTGGTTATTTCCGGTAGTTATGCGCATGTGTTGCTAGACCCTGGATCTACGCATTCTTATGTGTCTAATGCTTTCATTAAACATTTAGACAAGCCTGCTAAACTGTTAAATATTGCTTTAGCTATTTCTACACCGGTGGGTGAGGTAGTAGTTATTAATGTGTGTTACGCGAGTTGTGAGTTGGTAGTTGGGGGAAGGAGATTGTTTGTAGATTTATTGCCATTAGATATGACTGACTTTGATGTGATTTTGGGTATGGATTTCTTGTCGAAGTATCATGCCGTTATGGATTGCTTTAGTAAAGAGGTTATATTTCAATTGCCGAATAGCGGTGAAGTTAAATTCTGTGGTGATTCCAAAACTTTGTTGAATAAGGGTTGCGAGGGGTATATTGCTTATGGTGTTGACACTGAAAAAAAAGCACCTGAATTAAAGGAGATTCCAATCGTGAATGAGTTCGCGGATGTATTTCCGGATGAGTTGCCAGGTATTGTGCCGGACCGTGAAGTTGAGTTTACTATCGAGTTGTTGTCGGGTACTAATTTGATATCTATTACTCCATATCATATGGCGCCAGCAGAGTTGCTTGAGTTGAAAGTACAGTTGAAAAAATTGTTAGATCGGGGTTTTATTCAACCTAGCGTATCGCCGTGGGGTGCACCGGTCTTATTTGTTAAGAAGAAGGATGGTTCCATGAGTATGTGTATCGATTATTGACAGTTGAATAAAGTGACAGTTCAGAATCAATATCCATTGCCGAGGATAGATGATTTGTTTGATCAGTTGCACGGGGCTAAGGTATTCTCCAAAATTGATTTGAGATCGGGTTATCATCAGATTAAGGTAAGGGACAGTGATGTATTGAAGACAGCTTTTCGTACCAGGTATGGTCATTATGAGTTTTTGATTATGCCGTTCAGTTTGACCAATGCTCCAACAGTTTTCATGGATTTAATGAATCAGGTATTTTGGCCATTTTTGGATACTTTCGTTATCGTGTTTATCGATGATATTCTTGTTTATTCTCGCACAAAGGAGGAACATGAGGATCATCTATGTATCGTGCTACAGGTCTTACGTGACAATCATTTATTCGGGAAGCTTAGCAAGTGTACGTTCTGGTTGGATAGTGTGGAATTCTTGGGACACGTGATTTCTGCTGATGGAGTTTGTGTGGATCCTAAGAAGATCGAAGAGGTGGTTAATTGGGAGAGTCCCAAAAGTGTCTCAGAAATTCAAAGTTTTCTTGGCTTGGAGGGATATTATCGAAAGTTTATCGAGGGTTTTTCGCGATTGCTTTACCGATGACGAAGTCGACAAGGAAGGACGTGAAATTTATATGGTCTGAAGAGTGTGAGAGCAATTTTCTTGAGTTGAAGAAACGGTTAGTATCGGCACCAGTTTTGACAATTCCGGTTGGTACAGAAGACTTGGTGGTTTACATTGATGCTTCATTGCAAGGATTGGGTTGTGTTTTGATGCAGCGAGGTAAGGTTATAGCATATGAGTCAAGACAGTTGAAAGTTCATGAACAGAATTATCCAACGCATGATTTGGAGTTAGCGGTCGTGGTTTTCGCTCTCAAAATATGGAGGCATTATTTGTATGGAGTATCGTGTGAGATTTTAGTGATCATCAGAGTTTAAATACTTGTTCACACAGAAGGAGTTGAACTTGAGGCAGCGTCGGTAGATGGAATTGATAAAGGACTACGATTGTTCTATACACTATCACCCAGGTAAGGCAAATGTGGTCGCCGATGCTTTAAGTCGAAAGACGGCGGGAAGATTGGCATGTATACAGTGTTCGAGAGTTTCAGTTTTTACTGAGTTGAAACAAATGGGAGTAGAGCTTTCTTTGGGGGGTAATGGGGCTTTGTTAGCTCGTTTCAGCGTTCGACCTTTGTTTATAGATCGGATCAGAGATGGGCAATGGCAAGATCCTGATTTTCAAGAGTTTAGATGGCGGGTAGTGAAGGGGAAAATGCCCGAGTTCAGTATTCGGGATGATGGTATGATTATGTTTAGTAAGAGAATGTGTTTGCCAAATGACATGGTTTTAAAGAAGGAAATTTTAGACGAAGCTCATTGTTCTGCATATGCTATGCATCCGGGAAGCACTAAGTTGTATCGTGACTTGAGAGAATATTTTTGGTGGAGTGGTATGAAAAGGGAAATTGCGGAGTATGTGGCTGGTTGTGAAACTTGTCAACGAGTGAAGGGAGAACACCAGAGACCGGCAGGTTTGTTGTAAAGTCTACCTATACCGGAGTGGAAATGGGAACATGTGACGATGGATTTTGTGACAGGTTTGCCGCGTTCAAAAGGGGGATATGATTCTATTTGGGTTGTAGTTGATCGTTTGACAAAATCGGCTCACTTCTTAGCGGTTAAGACTACATACACCATAGATAAGTATGCTAAGTTATATGTTGATGAGATTGTCAGGTTGCATGGGTCACCTATGTCTATTGTTAGTGACAGGGATCCTAAATTTACTTCTAGATTTTAGGTTAGCCTACAACATGCTATGGGAACTTCTTTGAAATTTAGTACTGCATTTCATCCACAAACAGATGGTCAGTCGGAGCGGACTATACAGATTTTAGAGGATATGCTGAGAGCAAGTGTTCTGGATTTCAGTGGCTGTTGGGAGGAGAAATTATCGTTGGCAGAATTTGCTTATAATAACAGCTACCAGAGTAGTATTGGCATGCTACCGTATGATGCCTTGTATGGCAGAAGATGTAGGACACCGATTTGTTGGGAGGATGTAGGCGAAAGGAGTATGTTGGCTCGGGAGTTGGAACAACAAGCTGCCGAGGATGAAACATTGGGTCCAGAGTTAATAAAACAAACAGCTGATGGTGTTAGGTTGATTAGGGAACGATTGAAAATTGCACCGAGCCGACAAAAGAGTTATGCGGATAAATGGAGACATGATCTAGAGTTTGCGGTTGGTGACTTTGTATTTATTCGTGTTTCACCTTGGAAAGGGGTTATTAGCTTTCAAAAGAAAGGGAAATTGGCACCGAGATATATTGGTCCTTATGAGATTGTTGGAAGAGTAGGGGTTACGACTTATCATTTGGCGTTACCAGTTGAGTTGGCTCGGTTACACGACGTGTTTCATGTTTCTATGCTTCGGAAATTCGTGGGAGATTCGTCGCTTATTCTGGAATTGGAACCGTTGGAACTTTGTGAGGATTTGTCCTATGAGGAGACACCAGTTGAGATTCTTGATCGAAAAGTGCAAGTTTTACGTTCTAAGGTAAAACCCTATGTGAAAGTGTTGTGGCGGAATCACAAGGTTGAGGAGGCAACGTGGGAGGGCGAGGAGTCGATGAAACAAAAGTATCCGCATTTGTTTTAGACAGGTAATTCAATTTCGGGACGAAATTTCCTAAGGGGGGGAGAGTTGTAATACCCGTCCCGATTATTAAAATATTTAATTCATCTTTTAATTCAATTATATGTTTCCGGGGTTGTTTTGCATATGATGGATGTTCGTGGGGCTCGTTTGTGATTCATGGGTGGAGCATAAGTAGGTTCATGGTTTCAATTGCATACAATAATTTTCCATAGCCTTTATCAATATCCTGGGGGATATTTTGGGAGATATTTTCCCTTATTTCCACCTTGTTCTAACGTAGAGAGAGAGAGAGAGAGAGAGAGAGAGAGAGAGAAGAGAAGAGAAGAGAAATAGGAAGAAGAAGAAGGAAAAGAGGAGAGGAGAACTTGGAGGTTCTTGGTTGTCTAGGTTGTTGATCATCTAGGTAATTCCATGTTTAAATTATTAAATTTCATGTTTGGGTAAGCTTAATTTCATGCTTTAATGGTTGGATTCATGCTTTTATTTGATGATGCAAGTTGATTTGGATAGGAGAATAACACTACTTGAATCTCTTGGGTTGTTCTATTTTAAGCTTCTTTGATGCATGGGGTTTGGTGTTCTTGAGTTTCTCTTGGTTATACTTAAGTTAAAGCATGTTTTGGTGTAGTTTTAAGGAGTTTTAGACATGATTTGAGTGGAGGAAAAGGTAGGAAATCGGAGGAGGATCGAGCTGTATTTTTGCTGAAAAACTCAGATTGTACCGGTACTGGGTTTTGGTTGTACCAGTACAAGGTGTCCAAAGGTGGTTATTTGGGTGTTTTTGGGTCATGAACCGGTACTGGGTTTTCACAGTACCATTACATGGGTGAAAAATCAGCATTTCTAAAGAAATTTTAAATGGGCATAACTTTTTCATCCGAACTCCGTTTTGGGCAAATTTTATATCAAAATTGATGTACTCGAAACGTAATTTCCATTGGTGGTAGTTTCATGATCTAATTCTAAGCCAATTAAAAGTTATGGCCAAGATAAGACAAATTGGTCTTAAGTTTACAAACCGATTTCAAGAGTTATTTCATATTTAAACTCTATGCTTGTTTTGGGACACTCTTAGGTGTTGACATGGCCATATTTGTATTCGATAGACATCGTTTAGCTTCTTGTTCGCTTTGTAACTTTGTGCCGAGTATTCGTTGAATTCGTAAGTAATATGAGTTAACTTGTGGCTAGGTAAAGAGCTGGTAATTCGGGAGTTGCCGAAACCTTAGTTTGGCGTACTTCGGTCCACATAAAGGTGAGTGTGTTTGATATGGTAATGTTCAATGAGATGTTACATGGTGGTGATCGTATATCATGCTATTTGAGATTTAACTAATGATATATGTTTATTGGGTGTTGATTGTAACCGCTAAAGGATTGTGGAGTGGTCACAACATATCGTGGGCCATGCCGTCTAATTAACGGTGAATGGGAATGTGGTGTGCAGGACACAATACCTTGGTTACATGGGAATGTGGCAGATGTGCCATTGCGTGTGTGATGTTTATACATGTGGATGTATATTTGAGTACTTGTGTCGAGTTTATGTGAATTACATTCAAATAAGATGTTCTTTTGGGTGGTGTAGTATTTTATTGAATGTATATTATATCTCACACACTCTGGTTTTCCTTTTTGGATTGCCAGGCCACAGGTGGTCGTAGAGTTTGTTCACTACCAGTCGACGTTTTTAAGACACTTGGATTGTACCGAGTGTTGATGCTTGTGGTCAAGTTGGTTGTAATGGGTCAAACTCTGATTTTTGTGTTAAACTCTTTTTGTGATTTCAAGTTGTAGATATATTGGATGTCTTTTGTTCAATGCAAGTTTGTAATTATCTCAGATACAGTGTTTATGTTAATGTTAAGTCTTCTGCTGGGGTTTTACTCTATTTCGTGTGTGATTTGTTGTTTAGTTGTTGGTTTATTGTGTGGAATGCCATGTGGCTGTGTCAGTTCGGACCCACTTCGGGTGTCGTTCCGGGACGGGGCGTGACAAATCAGGTCGGTCCCACAACAAACATTAAACCAACGGAACATCTGATCATAGCTTTTGACATTCACGGTTACACTAAAACATCAATATGGTTACACGCTAAACCATGAAACCAAGGGGCAGCTTGGTTTCATATGTAGTTCAAGTGGCCACATTTTGTGACTCTTCATTCTTTCTCTCTTTTAGATTATAGCGAGGTTAGGTGATTAGGTTGAGAGTGTATTTGTCTGGATGAAATGGGTGTGGTGTGCACAGTACTTAAGAGGGTAACCTTGTTGGATGCCGACATCTCCAGTTCGAGCCTCTTCTTGGTGCCTAATCCCTCTATAGTAGCTGTTATTTTAGAAGTGGGTATTATGCTTGTTCTCTAGATTTGGTTGGAGTTTTAGTATCTTGGTTTGCTTATCTCATCTCTGGAGTCTGTGGAGATTGTTCGTTGGCTGAGAGCGGATTGTTTTCTGGCGAGCCTTAGGACTTGGATGAGGGAGTATTAGGTTGGATGGTATGGGTGTGGTGTGCAGGTTGGGGCTCGCTGTCGGATGCCGACGTCTTTGATTCGAGCCTCTTCTTGGTGTCTTGTTCCTCTGTTGTAGCCGTTTAGCTTCCCTTGATCTTGAACTGCTAGGTTCTTGCTAATTCTCAGTGATGGTTATCATTTGGTCATTTCTAACCGTGACTATTTATTTTATTTCATAGCCTGGTGGGATGTGCCAAGTAGTAGTTCGTTTTCATATTATTACTATTTATATCACTTCATATTGTCCCCCGTTGTACTATTATTCTGCTTAGATAGATAGTGCAACGGGGGTATGATCGATCTCAACATACATGGTACTTTTGTTATTTTACTTACTCTATCCTAATTTCCATGTGGGTTGTACATGGGGTAAAGCACTTTTTTCAATCTTCTTTTTTCCTTTTCTTTTCCTCCTGAGTTATGCCCCTTATAGGCTATACGTTCGATTAACTTTTTTTTTTTTTAATTTCAACCTAATTTATAAAAAAAAAAATACTTGCACATGAATTATTAGCTAGGGAGTACTAACTATCTACTGCTACTAAAATGCCTCTTAATAAGATCCGAGCTCACAGAAAAAGCACAAACAAGTGCCCAACATTATGAGATATAGTATATGTCATCAAATCAATTAAATACCCCACCTCATCCCATGACGGCATGACCCACCACTTTAATAACCAAATCACTCACACACACATATACCATACACTTAATTAATTAAATTACCCCACTTCATCTCATGACCTACAACTTTAACTTCTTTCTTTTCTTTTATTTTTATTTTAATAATGCAGGGCTATCTCGGACTAACTCGTCCGCATCTTGGACTAATCATATGTTTACGTGTGGAGTGAGGTAACCCAAAAACTTGCTGGTGATCGAGAGAAATTGAATATAAGACCTTAAATAAGAACAAACTTCCAAATCTCAAAATAAAACGATTAGGCCAATCCCTTGGGTTCATGACCCACCACTTTAATAACACACATAACCACCATTAAATTAGGTGTAACAAAATAAAGAGAACCAATTTTTGTTGCAAAGTATAGCTAGCTAGCTGGTTGCCCACCCTCCTTTTGACTGGAACATCTCATCAGAAAACAATCCTTTTTCTGTACCCAAATGCACCTCCTAAAGCATTAGATTCGGTTTCTCCATTATTTTCACAAACACAAACAACACCCACCCACCATCTCCACCGCCGGACCACCCCTCACCCCCCATTAAACCATGGGAGAAGACAAAGATAACAGCAAAAACAAGAAGAAGAAGAAGCAGAAGCACAACCACCCAAACGACCAAACCACAAAACCCACCTCAGATTTCTCCTTCAAGCCGTGCTCCGACGTCAAGGGTCTCAAATTCGGCGGCCAGTTCGTCGTCAAATCCTTCACCGTCCGCCGCGCCGGCCCGCTGGAGCTCCCCCGCCTCCTCTCCCTCCCCAGTGTCCCCACTACCCAAGATGACCAAAAACCCACTCATCCAACAAAACCCCCTTTTCCTTCCACCACCGCTTTCCTCCCCACCAACTTCACCATCCTAGCCCACCACGCCTGGCACACGCTCACCCTCGGCCTGGGGACAAAAAAGTCCAAAGTGGTAGTATTCGTGTTCGAGACGGAGAGCATGAAGTCGGCCGTGGAGCGGGTGTGGCCGCCGGAGATACCGCTGGGGGAGGTGAACAAGAAGCTAATACGGGGGCTGAGCGGGTGCGAGATGGCGAGGTTCAAGTTCCGGAAAGGGTGCGTGACTTTCTACGTGTACGCGGTGAGGCGGGTGGGTAGCTTGGGGTTTTCGTGTGCGGAGGATCTGAGGAGGATCTTGAAGTGTGTGGTTGAGTTGAAGGATTTCTTGGACCACACGGCCATGCTTGCTATGCCTAACCAGAGAAGCATCAGTTTTGCTCCTCCAGCAGCCATGGCTCACTAATTACGGTGTAGATCGATCCACTTCTTCATTTCAGTATCGCTTGGCCGGGTCAGATGAATCTCATTCATACGCCAGTGCAGTGCTTTTAACAAATTACTGTAGTAGTATTTTCAGTAAGTATTTTTTTATTTTTTTAAATCTCTAGCACTACACATGCACTCGATCTTGCACTGTTTGTGTCTTAATTTGACATTTCTTCTCTTTGTTTTTCGTTTATATCATGAGATCTCCTTCGTCTTCTCCGTTAAGACACTTTCGTTTTCCTTTTCCATTTTTCTACTGACTTGTGAAGATATTTTTATTCTGGGGACTGGCATTGTTTTAATACTAGTATTTTTTTGGGGGGAGGCCTAGCTTGTCCTTTTCAGATGTATCACTGGTAGTATGAATAAAGCGAAGGCTTTTGCAGTTAAGAGCAAGTTTGCCATTGTAAAAAAGCTTTTTATCTATTGTAGCTCATCAAAATAAGAAAAAGTGCTTTGCACCAGTGTAGCAAAACACAAAGGTAAATAGCTCTCTGCTGGTTTGGCTCAGTATTAATACCGTAGAACTATTCATGAGTTATCCCATTAAACATGAGATGATTGATTCTCTCTCTCCCCCGGAAAATTTTTCAGTGCCGAGCTGGTACCACGTGGTGCTCGCTCGCGCATCCAAGTCGGTCATTGCGTGTTTGAACAGCTCAGATTTAGAGAGAGAAAAAAGAGAGAGAAAGTGTTTGGGTGAGAGGAGAGAGAGGATTTCAATCTGAACTGTCCAAAAGTGAATCGGACAGCTCAGATGCGCTGAGCAGGTGCCACGTTGGCAATACCTGCTCGGCACTGAAAAACTCCTCCTCTCTCCCCAATGGAACTCTAGTATAGGATAAATGGTAAAGTTTTATAGTATTTTATAAGGATAGGGATGGTAATTGAGAGCATTGGTGTAGGGTTGAGAAAGATTTGAGTAGGTAAAATGAAAAAAAGTGAACTGTTGAGTGGCTAAAATATACAACTGTTGGTGTATATGCTCTAAGAGTTATGTTGTTGCTTTGTCCGTTTGCATAGAGAATAATTATCTGATATTCTTGGGGCATTACCACGTGGTATTCCAACATCTTAATTCATCACATATCCTAATTCATCACATACTATTTCTGTAAGGTGCATACATAGCCCTGGGTTTATCAAAAATGTATGATAGACAAAGGTGATGGGACCGTGTACCGTACAGTACTTCAAGACCACCAAATAAATTTTCATGCATAGCCCACCAGCACATGTACAGTATGTGGAAAGTAGTACTATCATTTAATGAAGTTGAATGATTTGAATACTATGATTTTCTTGAGATATATCCAATTAATGATGGCTTAATTTCAAAAACACCCTCTCAAACTAGCATGTTTTTTAACATCACCCTTTTAATATAACCTCCTCAACTATCAAAACTAAACAACCTCACCCCTTATCTCCACTTCTGTTAATTTTGTGGACCAAAAAGGGACAAAAGACAAATATACCCTTATGTAAGTGGACGGAAAAATTAGGGTAGAAAAATTAGATCTCATATCATCATCTCATCTCTCACATCTCCCTTTTTCCACATCGTCCACCACATCTGGCTTTCCAGCCTCCTCGAAACTGGTGGCTAGCCCATCAACTTCATCCCCTTGCTCATAACCTACCTCCACTGCCGCTTCAAACATGGCCCCACCACCAAATCCATCCTCATCAAACCCTTCGTCTTCCTCATAGTCGTAGTCATCGTCATCGGCCTCCTCACCGGTTTCCGACGACTACCTCTATGCCTACTGCGTCGCCAAACTCCCTATCTCAACCTCAGCCCTCATCATTGCATCCCTGCTCGGCTTCACAGCATTGTTCGCGTTCTTGTTGGTGGGGCAGAAGTTCACATCATACTCTATCAACACGGTTTTTCTGCTAACAGTGGGGGTCCTAGCTGGAGAGAGAGAGAGAGAGAGAGAGAGAGAGAGAGAGAGAGAGAGAGAGAGAGAGAGGGAGAGAGAGATTTGGACGGAAGGGGTAAGGTTGCTTAGTTTGAGGGGGTCATGTTGGTTGTTTTGTTAGTTAAGGGTGTGATGTTGCAAAAATGTGATAGTTGAGGGGGTGTTTTTGAAATTAAGTCATTAATGATATTAGAAGAAATGGTATATATTAGGGTTAAATACCAGGATACTCCTCGAACTATTCTTGTTTGTCTCGCTCACCCCCCTACGGCCACCCCCCTAAGAAAAGTTTTTGTCCCATAGACCCCTTCCGTCAGTGTTTTGTCCCAAACTATAAGAATTTTGCCCTAATTTTTTTGAAATATGAGAAAATGTTCAAAATTTGCCCTCCCTTTATTGTCCCAAATACTCCTTCTCTAAGAAACCCTAACACTAGTACACGCCACAATCGCCCGCCACCGGCCACCACCACCACCATGTCCTTCATTGCCGTTGGCCCATCGCCACCCACAACCACCGTCATCGTTCTCATCAATGGCTGCCACAAGAATTCCTCTTCCCGACCACCGCGCCACCACCAAACGCTACCGTCACCATCTCTTCTAATTCTAATTTCAGTCTCTTTCTTCCACCTCCACCTTCTCTGCACCTCTTCTCGACCACCACCACCACCCGCCACCACCAAACGCTACTGTCACCATCTCTTTTAACTCCAATTTCACTCTCTCTCTCCAATTTCAACAAATCCCAAATACCTTCCCCACAAAACTAGATCACAAACCTTAAAATCAACCAATCAATCAACAAAAATGGAGGATACGGAATCCCTGTAACCGAATCCTTCACTCCCCGATGGAATCCCTGATCACAACCTCCTCCTCCCTCACCATCATCATCGAGAAGTCCTTGAACGGGCTGTAAAACTTGTCCGACGCCGAGATGAGCTCCTGGCACAGCATCTCGTCCCACCTTGCCACCACGTTCGGCGAGAGGACGGCCCCGACATCGGCGAGTTCGAGCAGTGGTTGGGTTGGATTGGATCGTGGAGGTGGCGTGCTTGGATACACTGTCAAAGCAGAAAGAGGGGTGATGGAGGATTGGCCGGGTTCAGTGGGGGTGGGGGGTTCGTGGTTGTTTGATTGAGGTGGGGTGGCATTGATGGTTGCTGGTAGAGGTGTCAAACGTGCGTGTCGTGTCGTGCCGTGCCATTCAACTTCCGTGCCAATCGTGTTTCGTGTCGTGCCGTGCCGTGTCCGTTTACTTAAATCGACTTAAATCGTGTCGTGTCGTGTCGTGTCATTTTCAATCGTGTCGTGCCGTGCCGTGCCCATTTACTTAAATCGTGTCGTGTCGTGCCGTGCCGTTTTTCAATTGTGTCGTGCCGGGCCGGGCCCATTTACTTAAATCGTGTCGTGCTATGCCGGCCCGTTTTTTAATCGTGTCTTATCGTGCCGTTTTTTCAATCGTGTCGTGCCGGGCTGGGCCCATTTACTTAAATCGTGTCGTGCCGTGTTAGCCCGTTTTTTAATCTTGTCGTGCCATTTTTCAATCGTGCCCGGCTGGGCCCATTTACTTAAATCGTGTCGTGCCATTTTTCAATCATGTCGTGCTTCGTGGCGTGCCCGTTTTACTTGGTTGCCGTTTTTAATCGTGTCGTGCCCATTTAGAGGTGTTAAACGGGCCGTGCTTTCTGTTCCTATTATTGTTTGTTTATGTAAACTTGAGCGTCATGGCAAACTACAATCTGGTTTACAAATATTGTGTCATGTCGTGCCATTCCCGTCCACATTCCGTGCTTGTGCCCGTGTCGTGCCCGTTTACGACTGTGTTGTGTTGTGCCGTGCTAGGCAAACTTTCGTGCCGTGTCGTGCCGTCAAACCAGTGTCGTGCCGTGCCGTGCCGTGTCCGTTCAACTACCATGTCGTGCCCGTGCCCGGCTAAACCGTGCCGTGCCGTGCCGTGCCAAGCCAACTTCCGTGCCGTGCCCGTGTCGTGCCCGTCCACATCCGTGCCCCGTGCCAGTCCACGTGCCCACTAAAACCGTGCCGTGTCGTGCCGTGCCCAGCCAAGACCGTGCCCGTGCCGGTCCACGTGCTCACTAAGACCGTGCCGTGTCGTGCCGTGCAAGGGCATGACCGTGCTTGTGCCCGTGCCGTGCCACATTTAACCGTGCCGTGCCCGTGTCGTGTCGTGCCGACTCGGCCCGTTTGACACCCTTAGTTGCTGGGGATTTGAATTAAGAGAGAGAGAGAGAGAGAGAGAGAGAGAGAAAAGTGCGAAATGAATGAGGCTGTGTGTATATTTATATAAGGGTAAAATGGTTTTTTTATTCATTCAGTCCAACGGAGTTAGGTCCTCCAAATGAAAACTTTAATATAGGTGTCTAGTCATAGGTAAAATTCTATTAGGAGGTAATGAGACAAATATGAATAGTTCGAGAGGTATCCCATATTTAACCCTATATATTAATATAATCTAATAATATTGAGAGCGACGTGACGTGAAGCAAGGGAACAAAACGATTGAATGTACTCACACTCCTACAGTTACCTTGAGTCTTTTTGAATTTTCGTTTGATCGGAAAAAAAAAAAAAAAAAAATTACCTTCGGTCTTTGACCTGACCCCCCGAAAAAAACGAAAGAAAACGTATGAATGTGATTTCTTTGAAATTAATTAATTGTGAGACAGTGCTAGATCGATGGATCGATCACTGTTGTTTCGTAAATTGAGGTGAGATGAGATCTATCTAACCTAATAAATAAACCCGGCCCCGTGACGTGATCAATCCGGCCCCATTGTCGAAGCAACAGTACACAGTACATTACTCGAAAGTCCAATCCCCTTTCGAGATATCCTAAAAACTAAACAACGCAATTTGTTTGGTTAACAGTTTAGTTTAATTTAGTTTTGGTAATAGGTGGAGAGAGAAATAGGATAATGATTGAAGAGTAAGTAATGATTAGAGAGAAAAATAGGGTACTAATTGAAAAAAGAAGTAAAATAATAATTGAAAAATAAAACTAAAACAAAACTAAAATGGCAAACGAACACTACCGCGGTAGAAATCACATAATCAAACAAAAAAGTTGAAAAAACAATAAGATATATATGCTACTAACGCAACATTTTGCACAACATTTATTTAGACAACGTAAACATGTTGTATATAACGTTGTGCAAAATACACTTCTTCTAAGAAAGTGCCTTCTCGCAGGTGACTAGGTGGTGTTCCGATTTCTCGGAAAATGAACTTTTAGAAAAAGAAGGTAATTTCAAGCTCAAAAATCATGCGTTTACACAAATAATTTTCCTACCAATATGGATCTTGTTTGATAGATCTCATTGAGATCTTTTATACGGTGCAAAAAAAATTGAAAAATTATTTTTCATTTTCATTATATTTGAGTTTGAAATTTGAAAAAAAAGTACTTTTTCAAAAAGAAGGTAAAATGGAACACCCTCTAATATTTGTAGTTGTGTGTGAGAGCCAGAGTGACAAAGTACTGGAGCGATGGACAGTTCCACTTGGTGAACTTGTCGGTTGATTATTTGCAAGGGAGATCTAGAGAGAGAGAGAGAGAGAGAGAGAGAGAGAGATGAGTGAGAGAGATTGTTGGATGAATGATGCCTTGATGGATGATGGATGGTGCATGTGCGTGTGATGATGAGGGTTAACATGGAAAAAGAAAGAGGTTTGGTTGGGCCAACCCTTCCAAACCCTTTATGGTCTACAAAAGTGAAGTGAACTGGGGGAGGGAACAAAGAAACCTTTCTTTTTGGTTATTCCATTAATCCCACTCTTTAGCCTTTAATAATTAGTGCCATGAGATGAGAATGAGAACCACTAGGTACAGAAAATAAAAAGTATTTTCATCAGGTCACTTTCAATTAATGAAACATCAAAATCCTATGAAAGTATCTAAAATTTTAAACCCTAAACTCTAAAGTATCCTAAGAAAGTGTCCAAACCCTAAGGTAGCCTATAAAAGTGTCTAAACAATAAGGTATCCTATGAGAATGCCTAAACCCTAGGGGTACCATATAAAAGTGCCTAAATCACTAAGGGCCCGTTCGATAAACCTCCAGGCGGTTGGAATTGGATTACTGTGTTTGGTAATCCAAAATGGGTTGAGATTATTAGTTCTTAGGACTAGCAATGTGGGTATTAGGGGAGATTGAGAAGAGCCTTTCTCACTTGGTATTAACAATCCCCTCAACTCCTTGCCAAAGCACAAATACGAAAATAGCCTTCATCAATCTTATCTCCTTACCAATCCAATCCCATGTGAAGGGTAAAAACGGAAATGTATACTATCAATCCAATCGTATTCCATGTGAAACAAACATGATATTCATAATCCCATCATCTAATCTCATCTCAAACAAACATACTTATTACCAATCTCATCTCCTTACAAATCCTTTTTCATTACCAAGCTCAATCCTAATTCCATCTTCTTACGAATCCAACCATCTATCACTGTTATCAAACGGGGGCGTAAAACTCTATGATAGAAAAGTGCATCCTAAAACTCCTATGAAAGTGCCTAAACCTAAAACTCTAGGGCTCTATGAAAGTGCCTGAACTTAAACCCTAGGGCATCCCAAATAGAGATGGCAAGTTGAACCGAACCGATGGGTACCCGAACCGTAACCGAAGTTTTTCCCCGAACCATAACCGAAATTTCCCCCGTGGGTACGGGTATGGTTGAGTCTTTGGATAACCGAACGGGTATCGGTTCGGTTATGGTTTGTCTGATACCCGAACCGATACCCGAACCGAACCGAAATGGTTTAATTACAAAAATGCCCCTTCATATACATATATTACCAGTTTTAGGGTTATTTCTCATTTTCAATATTTACAGAGCGGCGCCTCTCTCTCTCTCCCCCTCTCTCTCTCTCCGCAATCACTCTGTACTTCCTCACCCACCTCCATTCCGACCACAGCAGTGGCCCTCGAATCACGGCCAACCTCTTCCCCTTCAAGTTCCTTGGATTCAAGCTCTCTCTGGTTTTTTTTTTTTTGGAAAAAGAAGAAGCTCTCTGGTTCATGTTCTCGAGATCGGTCAATGGCACCCCATCTCTCTAGTATCTCCGACCACCGAATTTGCTACCACTGTCGATGTCTTGGGCTTTGACTCTCACCATTGCTCTGGTACGCTCTTGGTCAGGCTTTTCGGTTCTGTTTTCATCTTGCTTCTGTTGCTCACCAATTGTTTGATAGAGGTTGTAAGTGAATGAGTTTCTTATGTAGGGCTGCAGTCAAGGTTAGACATGGGTTAAGGATGCCTCTGATTGCAACGATTTTGGCGATTTCTCTCTCAAAGGGGCATCATCCAGGCTTCTTCGTTCTTCTCTCGGTCTCTCTCTTTCTCTCTAGTTCGGTTATCCATTCGGTTTGGGGATTACCCGAAATCCGTTTGGTTCGGTTATGGTTCAGTCCTCCCCTCCCCGTTCGGGTATTGGGGCGGATTTGGTTAGGCTTTCGGTTTCGGGGATTGGGTACGGATATGCCCATATCTGCCCCGAATTGCCCGAATGCCATCCCTAATCCCAAACCCTAGGGTATCCTAAACCCTAAAATCATAGGGCACCCTAGAATTCTATGGTATCCTAAAACCCTAAGGTATCATAAGATTTTAGGGTACTCTAAACCCCTAGGGTGCCCTACGGTGACATTTCCATTAATGGTAAATATATTTTGTAAAAAGTGGACCTAGTGATAATTAAGTATTCTATCTTACTTTAATGGAAAATACTTTTTGTTTTCTGTACCTGATAGTAATAATCTCAACCTTTTTACATGAATCATGGATTATATTATACTATGTACGTAGCTAGAATGAGATACTACCTTTTCTAGCAGGAACCCTTAAAATCACGTTCTGAACACATTGAACGGTTCTGATAACCGAAATTTGACTAAGAAATGGGAGGTCCGTATTTTGTTAATATAAGGGATCCCTTATAGGATTCTGACTGATATACACCATGGATTCTGTAAAGGATCCTTTAAATTGTTAAAATGCGAACCTCCTATTTTTCGATCCAATTTCGATGATGCGAACCATTCAATGTGTTCAAATTGTGATTTTAAAGGTTCCTGTGGAAAATCAGCAAAAAAAAAAAAGAATACAAGAAACTAGGAAGTGCTTCATCTAAGCAGTTTTCATTGAAATCACGTTTATTGAACGGTTCAATGAAAATTGCTCGGATGAAACACTTTTCGGTCTTTTTTTTTTTTTATGATTTCTTGTGAGGACCCTTAAAATTACGTTCTAAACACATTGAATGGTTCGGATCATCGAATTTTGATCAGAAAAAGAGAGGTCTGTATTTTATTAAAATAAGGGATCACTTATAGGATCCTGACTAATATACACCATGAATCCTATAAGGGATCCCTTAAATTGTTAAAATGCGGACCTCCCTTTTTCCGATCCAATTTTGATGATCTGAATTATTCAATGTGTTCAGATTGTTATTTTAAGGGTTTTTGCCAGAAATCAACCCAAAAAAAACCCAAAAAATGATTCATTTGAGCAGTTTTCATTGAATGGTTCAATAAAAAAATTGCTTGAATAAAGCATTTTCTGGCTTTTTTTTGGCTAATATCTTGCGGGGACTTTTAAAATCACATTCTGAACACATTGAACGGTTCGAATTATTGAAATTTGACTTGAAAAGGAAAGGTTCTCATTTTATTAAAATAAAGGGGGGTTCTCATTTTTTTTCAGTAATCTAAACCGTTCATCTTGTAGGACCCGCATAGTAGTACATTTACAAAAAAAATCATATTTATCGGATATCGATAGGTATATTAAAAATTAAATCTTAATTTATAAAATAGATGGCTATGGATAGTTTAACTTTAAACTTATCTACTATCGATTATTTAAATCAAACTTCAAGTTTTTATATACCTACTCAAGTCCGATTTTTTGTGAAGATATACTATTCTGCGAGCCCTATAAGACGAATGGTTCAGATTACTACTCTCTCAGTCCGGATTTAATTGTTCTTAATTCTATTCTAACTGGCTAAAAAATGGGTTATATCTTTGAATCCGTAATGAATTTCATATCAAATATAGATCTTGTTTGATAAATTTCGATTAGTTCTATAATACAATGTTTTCTAGAAATCACGTAAAATATTATAACTTAAAAGATTTAATCGATTGAAAAATGACACAAACTCCAAAAAAAGTCTATTAAATCCGGACAAAGGGAATATAATATATGCATGGTGGAATCCACAATTGATGGTGGTAAAAAACCGAAGTTTTCCACCTAAGGCCCTGTTTGGATGGGGGATATAGCCTCCCGGATTTCTTTTCACCCCTGATAAAGGGTGATAAGTCCCCATATCCACTGTTTGGAAGCCCAAAATTGCTCCCGCATTACTTTTCCCCCCTCAAAACTTATCCAGCTGTGGAGGGGTTGAGAGGAATAACTTTTGGGCACCTCACCCCCCACCCAAATATTATCCGGTTGTGGATGGCGGTATATGGACGATTATGCCCCTCCTTATCCCCTTCCTTCTCATCTCTGCAACTACCTCTATTTTTTCATTTTTTAGAAAAACAAAGAGAGAGATAGATGATTGGAGAGAGAGAGAGAGAGGGGGGGAGGAAGAGAAAGAGAGGAGAGGAGAGGAGAGGTACCTATTATTGCCGTTGCCGGAGCCATCGTGCTGCTACTACTGAAACCCTTCGGTTTCATGGAGAAGAAGAGAAGCATAATAAAATAAAAAAGGGAGGTTGGGTAATATAGTAATAAAAAGGGAAAACGTTGGGTAATAAAAAAAGATTCACATGGGTTTTAACTATTTCTTTAATATAAAATTTTTAGAGTAGACAGTTTTTAATATTGATTTTAGAATTTATATAATTATTTTAATATATAATCAAATTTAACGCTGCACACGGATAAAATAGTCATTTGACAGCTTTTCCCATCATCTACCCATTCTTATCCCCTCATTCTAAAAACCATCCAAACAAAGTCAAATTTTATCCTCTATTTAATACTCCATCCAAACCATATATACTA
The DNA here is from genome assembly GCA_014282245.1 of Rhododendron simsii. Taxonomy (NCBI): domain Eukaryota; kingdom Viridiplantae; phylum Streptophyta; class Magnoliopsida; order Ericales; family Ericaceae; genus Rhododendron; species Rhododendron simsii. The sequence continues at coordinate 22,621,283 of CM024955.1, forward strand.
TTTTATCTCCCCTCTTTAAACCATCAAAATTAATACTCCATACTATTTTATCCCCCTTCATATTTTTTACCCCAAATTTTTTATTCGCGTCCTATCAGGCCGATAAAATTTACTCTCATATATATACTCAGGTTCCCCTGAGAGATCCCAGAAAATGCGAGACTTCACTCCCAGCCCTTGGATCTAATCCAAGGGCTCACGTTTTAAAATGGAACACGCGGGTTAAAAAAGGGGACGGGTCCGGGTAATTATGTTTCGGGTCAAAACCCTATCCGAGTTACTCCCTCCGTTCCAAAATGAGAGTCCCTCTTTGGAACTCCAACTTTTTTAGGGGACATATAATCATTACACCTACTTTCCACCATTACCCCTATATTTCACCTATTTTCCACAATTTATATTCAAATAATGGGGATACTTTTGGAATTTTATCAAATTTCCACTTCTATTTTTGGAATGGGACAATCATTTTGGAACGTCCCAAAATGGAATAACGGACTCTCATTTTGGAACGGAGGGAGTATCTTCCTTTCCCTTCTTAGTCGCGCGAAACCAGTAGCACAAAAGAGAGAGAGAAGAGCAGAGATCGAGAAACGACCAAGAGGAAGAACAGCTCGCGATCTCGGAGTGAGCCGTTGGTATCTCTCTCTCTCTCTCTCTCTCTCTCTCTATGGAACAAGCCATCTCTCTCTCTCTCTCGAATAAACCCTAATCTGGGCTCGATTCCAGTTCGAAGAAGAAGAATCGAAGCAGAGAAGAAAAAGCTCGTCTACTCCACACTTCGTCAACTCCACACTTTGTGTGTTATTCATTTACCGATTGGGAAGGAAACAAAATTAGGTTTTTTAAATGGTGGATTTGTGGATTAGTGGTTTTGTTGATGGTGGTGTTTCTGGTGAAGTTTTCATAAGATTACAAGATCCTGAAATTGTGAGTGACGGCCTCAAGAAATAGGACGAGATTGTACCACATTTCTCTTTTCACAATCAAAGTCGACCAATTAACGTAGGATTAGACTTTTGGCTCAGATCTCTCATGGATATTTTGGTAGCGACAAATGTAAACCTTTCAAATGCAAAAGTGTTGAAATTGCACATATCTTGCTAGTCCATTCCCTCACCGGAAGAACCACTTGAGTTCATGAACTTGTAAGGTTGGCTACCTCTTCTTTGTGTCATGTGCTACTTAATTTTGTGGATCTGTTTAGGGTTTTTTTTTTGGTGTTATTCATTGAAAATTGTTAATGGTGGTGTCCTCATCCAAGTATGAAGAATTGAACAATAAGTCAGCCTCTCTTGATTTGATATGTTACATTGCAGGCTGAAAACGAAGTGCTTGTAGGGAAAAATGAAACAATGGTGATAAAAATTGAGGAATTGCTGAGCTTAAATCAAAGTGTGGCCAAAAAAGTTGAAGAGTTGTGCGACAACCTCCATCAGTTATCGAAGAGAAATGAAGTGTTGATGAAGTCCTTAACATTGTCTGAAGCCAAAGTGTTGAGCTCCAGCTTTTGTTGGTTGTTATGTTAGTTATGGGCTTTGCCATTTGTTTTAGGAGTTTTAGATTTGTGAACAAAGGAAACATATTGTTCTTGCCATGAGGGAGAGGTCATTTGATGAATGTAATGCCACAATGTGGATGAATGTGTAGGTCATTTTCAGCAGAAACGTAAAACCAAAATTCTGAAACTTCCAAGTGCTCTGGAGCACTAGCATCCAACTCTAAAGGCTTTTAGTCACAAGACCCACCAGTCTTTTATTGGATTCCAACATCTTCCTTTCTTTTATAATGATCAGCTTAACAAAGCATCAATTATAATGAATTGGATTCAAGGCTTTTCTTTCGGTTGAATTTTGAAGCTGCCTCCTACTGTTTAAACATGATTAATATTACAAGGAAAGCATCCACAAGACCTGTGGCCATTGAAGAAAGAATGAGAATTATGTCGTTTGAGAACTCCCATCATATTTTCATTTTCGCAGCAATCAATACCAGAACCTACTCCATCATATTTTCATTTTCGGATGATGCTATGGTGTCTACCGTCCATTTTGGGACACGGTAGCATTTCCCTTCATTTTCCCAGCAATCAATACTAGAACCTACTCCAAGTATCAAAAGTTTTTCAAGCATGTGATTTTAAATGTCGTTTGAGAGCAAGACAGAGCATAAGCAACAACTAAGCCATTAAGCTATTACTAATTTGAACGTTAACAAAGTTCATCCAAGTTCATACTCGGAATACGAAGTTCATCCCCATTCAAGCAATCAAAGTTCATACAAATTACAAAAAAATATCCCAGTCCAAGCGAAAAAAAACTATCTCAGTCCAAGCAAAAAAATATCCCCATCAAGTCTCTCTATTGTCTTGCCATTTTCATATCCGCATGTCGCCATTTTGTTCCTGAAACACAAAGGAAATTAGCATTCAACATAGTCAATGTCTATTTCAAGTGCATATTTCTCTTGAAAAACAATTACATTCATCGTCGTGATGGTGAGAGTAGTTGTATATCATCCAATGACTGCATTCCACAAACCAAAAAAGAAAACAATAAATTTTGACAACCATAGTATGTTCTTTAACTATCCTAACTCACGATCCTGTTTTAGCATGACTGCTCATAACATTTGAATAAAATCCATAACAACAGTTTCCCAAAATGACTTATATAGTACCTTGGTAGTGGTGGTGGTCGAAACAATGGGGGTGGATCCACTCGTCCATCTTGTTCTTCCATTTCTTTCTCTGTTATGATTGTTGAAAGGGGAAAAGTGAGAGATGGAACCAGAAATGAGAAATTACTGCTTATGAAATCGAAAACCCTAACAGATCTCAATCGAACGAGAGATTCGAACCTTAACTCAAAGAAAATATAACAAAGAAAAAATGATAACTTTAACAAGAATGGTTTATCACAGATGTCAATTGAAGCAAAATCCCATCATCGGATCCAGGGCTGGCCCTGAGAATTTGGAGACTTAAAGCGACTTTTAAAATTGAGGCCTCAGGTTTTCTATATATATATAAAAAAAAATCAATATAGGTGGTTAATATAAGGTAAAAGTATTGAACATGGTATTTTAGTTTCGTAATTTAACTAAAATAAAATTTTAAAATATTTTATACCATTAGAAAAAAAAAATCAAATATAATGAAATAACACTCATACACTGCATTTTTTTTAAACTAATCATGTTATTAACTTTAACCATAAGAATGCAAAAGGTGTAAAAGCTATAAATTATTTATTCCAAGATTCAAAAGAAAAAAAGGGGAAAAAAACCTTTAATCAAAAGAAAACCTCCCTAGGAGTTGAACCAGGGATCTCTTATCCCAATTTCACGTACCTCACATAGAATTAACATTGTGTTGAAACATGGAACATTTATATAAATATAATATATTTGAATTATTTTTTTTTGAAAAATGAGGCCCTTGTTCTTCTGAAATTTCGAAAGCCATTATGCTTTGTTCTCTTTACAATTCAAAAAGAATTTTTCAAAATATACCTCCTAGATTCCCCTTACTTCTAACATTACTCTCTCTATCTCTCTCCACTTATTACCCCTACTATTTTTCAAAACAATTTTCAAAAATCAAACCAAACATAGCATAAAGTGCCGGCACCTCAAGCTTTAGCCTAGGACCAGGCACCTCAAGCTTTAGCCTAGGACCAGCCCTGATGGGATCCATAATGAGACAAACAAAAACCATAATATCAGTTGTAGGGCTATTCCCAAGTGAACTCAAAAAAAAGAAAAAAAAAGGGACCAAATGGCTAAGCATAACACACATACAATGAAATTCAAACTCTTTACCAATCGGTTCAAAACGTTTCACCAGTCGTTCGTTCTTCGAAAACAACTAAAACCCTAAAAGAGAAAGAGAGAGAGACCGTCGTCCGTTGTTCATCGCTGGGACTGCTGCTTGTTTTTCTTCTTCTTCGTTCGGACTTCTCTCTGTCTCTCTCTTCTTTGGTCTGAGGTCGTGTGAATTGGACTGAAGTCTGAACTCGTTTTCGAACCTGCGTGAGAGGGCGATCCGCATCCGGTATTATTTACTAGGTAACGACCTTCGTGTTCCATTTTAAAACGTGAACCCTTGGATTAGATCCAAGGGCTGGGAGTGAAGTTCTGCATGGAGCAGATTTTCGGGGATCCCTTAGGGGAACTAGAGTGTGTGTGTGTATACACAAATCAATTTTCAAGTCATTGATTTCTAATTTTGCTACGGTCCGCACCTACCATTTTCTGATCGAATTGCGACGATTTGAGCCACTCAATATGATCAGAACATGATTTAGGGTACCCGTGAGAAATCGGCCAAAAAATTACCAGGAAGGACTTGATTTAAGAAGTTTTTTATTGAACCGTTCAATAAAAAATTGTTCGGATGAAGTTCTTCCCGGTCATTTTTTTGCTGATTTCACACTAGCCTTTGAAATCACGTTCATGATCACATTGAGCAGCTCGGATCGTCGTAATTCGATCGGAAAAAAGAAGGTGCGGATGTTTTCAAGTCAAGGATCTTTGATTTTGCTACGGTTTGCACCTCCCCTTTTCCGATCGAATTGCGACAATTTGAGCCACTTAATGTGATCAGAATGTGATTTTAGGGTACTCACGAGAAATCGACAAAAAAAATGACCGGAAATGGCTTGATTTGAGCAGTTTTTTATTGAACCATTCAATAAAAAACTGTTCGGATGAAGCCCTTCCTGGTCATTTATTTTTTTTTGCCCATTTCTCGTGGGTACCCTTAAAATTACGTTCTAAACATATTGAATGGCTCGGATCGTCGCAATTCTATCGGGAAAGAGGAGGTGCGAACAGTGCAGATATTAAAAGGGTGTGAATAGAAAGAGGACTGATTAGTCAGGTGCTTAGCCTCCAAACCTCGCCTTCAAATAAGGTTGAGACACCCCAAGCGTAGGGCTAGGTCGTTGATAGCATAATATCCGGAAGTCCGGGATCACAAGTCCATCAACTATAACTACCAAATCATGTTAAATTGTTGATTATTTTCTTGATAAGTAAAAGATTATATTACCAAAAAGGCATTAAGGGAATGCCGCCCGTTTACTAACCAATCATGAAGAATAGCACTAGGAGAAGAAATGCGTTCTATTGAGAGATCTAAATTGATACAATAAAATCAGAAAATTACATTGGAAAGCAGTGAAGGTGGTCATGAAACGTAGATGGCAAGCTTGACTATCGTCGTGCTTCAACGATCCCCTTAAGGCCACTCAGGGCCTGGTAATTAGTCATTGTGCAACTAATTAAGCAGTGAGGGTTTCGAGCTCTCTCTTTTTTACATTTTGATGTATTTTGACAAACCTGTGGAGTCATGAAGAGCTGCCGCGTGCAATGCTGTTCTACCACAAGGGCCGCTGTAAGTTAGCAACGATTTGGAAGCGGCACTAGCTAGAAGGCACCGCTAATTAGATGAAAATGGAAGAGAAAAAGATAATTCTATGATTCTATGAGTTATTTTCCTCATTCTTTTTCTTTGCCCACAGCATCAGCATAATTAAAACATAATCCGGAAAATAAAAAGATTTTCAACCACAAAAATGATGAAAGAACGCAACTTTGGGACAACCCCAATCAAAACCCATTTTATTGACCAAAAAGTTCATTATTCTTGTCATCTTCTCCACAGAGACCTTCATGAACCAGGGACGCTTCCCAAAAGTCACAAGAAAGGGGAGGCGGAGGCCAAAACGTCACTATAGCATAATTTGAACCCCAATGTTTGACAGGAACTCCAATAAAATAGCCATCACAAAACTGCAAAATTTTGTTGATTTTATAGTTTGAAGGATGTTCCAAGGGCGCAAGGAAGTGCGTCTAAGGCGCAACAAAGCTCAACAATTGGTCACGGACAGAGAATCGAAATATAGCTAGTTTGGATTGTAGGTTTTATATGGTGGAATCCGGCGTTCAAGACGGCCAACTTGATTTTGCATTTAAAAGTGAAAACTTAGGAAAAGACTAGAAATGAGCTTAATTAACTTAAAAGAGGCAAGTCTAGGGATCGTCCATCCCTTGACAAAGGCCGTTACCGGTTCTCAATTATAACTCAAGCGAGAGTCACGACCGCGTGCTCACGCCCGGAAGATTTAGCTTTAACGACTACGTTTGTCAAAAGATGTAATTAAACGGAATTAACTCAACCTATTTTTGCTAATGCATCTAACATGTAGGAGGCCACGAGCCCTCAATATGCCACTTGCCAAGACCGCTTGACTAAACAACATACCAAGGAGTTAACACCCCCCGCTTAGACCAAAATGGCTAGGTTAATCCAATTCCAAAAACCATGATTTTAAGCCCGAAGGTTTGAGAACCAAATAACCACCTAAGTCATTGGGAAAGATTAGCCCAAGACTTAGCCAAAAGATTACTCATATATAGCTAAAAGACTAGACATGGTAAGAAAATAGAGCGAAAGATTTAACCGAAGAAAACGTAAATAAACTTGATTTATGCAAAGATCTAAAGAGTAGCTACAACATTAATAAACGAGAAATTAACATAAGATAAATACTTACTTGAGTTCTTGGAGGAAATTACAAAAGAGAAAGCTTGCTAGCTATGGAGGAAATCCTAGAAAGCAAGAAGAAAGACTTAGGCCTAAAAAAGACTAGAAATGGCCATACCTCCCATATATGGCATATAAGCCTATTTATAGGCAACTAAAGTTAAGTTACAAAGGACCAAAAAGTCCTCAAAATATCCCAAAAACATTCCACAAGTGGAAACTTTCCATAAATGGAAGGTAGAGAAAGTAACAAAAACGTGGCTCAGTTCTGCAGTATAAACCGGTACAGCCAAAACCCGTACCGGTTCATGTCTTCAAAAACGCTGAAAGACAAACTCTGGACAGCATGAACCGGTACGGCCAAAACCCGTACCGGTTCAAGCTTGACAGCATTTTGGGCAATTTCGCGGGCTCGCTCCGGACACTCCCGAACTCGGATTTAGGCGTTCTTTAGACCGTTGGAAAGCTCGTTGAGTCTACTTTCTAACCCAAGTGGTTTGGATCAAAAGTACTTTGTACACCAAAAGTTATGACAATTCTACCCTCAGCACGTCGAAAGATGAGTAGTTTTGGTAAAATCCTCATTTCTCCTTCAATTCTATTGACCCTTGGGCGACCCAAGTAACCTCCAAACCATCTTTCGAGCACCACAACGGGGTGGCATGTGGCCTTGAGTACTTGGTTGCGCCCGGAGCATTCCTTGGCGTTCAAACGCGCATTATTTATACGAATTACCTGAAATAACCAAAAACATACCTTCCGTGCGATATCACTATAAAAGATAAACAAACATAAGATAAACCAATATAGTACGGGACTAGTCGCACCAAATATCTACAATATTGGGTGCTCATCATCAGGATCCTATAAGGGATCCCCCATTTTATTACCTCATGATTCCGATCAAATTTTGATGATCCAAACCGTTCAATATAATCAGAATGTGATTTAAAGGGTCTATGTGAGAAATCAACAAAAAAATACGCTAGAGAAGTGCTTGATCTAAGCAGTTTTTATCGAGCGGTTCAATTTAAACTGCTCAAAACGAGCACTTTCTGGTCATTTTTTTTATTTCTCGCGAGAATCCTTAAAATCACATTCTGCACATATTGAACGGTTCGGATCGTCAAAATTCGATCAGAAAATGGGAAGTCTGCATTTTATTATATATATATATACACACACACGCACTCTCTTTTCCGATCGTATTTCAATAATTCGAGCCGCTCAATGTGTTCAGAATGTTATTTTAGGGTACCCTCGAGACATCGGCAAAAAAAAAAGACCATAAAGGGCTTCATCTGAACAGTTTTGAACAATTTTTTATTGAACAGTTCGAATAAAAACTGCTCAAATCAAGCTATTTCTATTTTTTTTTGTTGATTTCTCACTGGTACCCTTAAAATCACGTTCTGATCACATTGAGCGGCTCAGATCATCAAAATTTGTTCTGCATCATATTTTGATGATCCAAACCGTTCAACTTGTTTAAAAACATGTTTTTAAGGCACTCGCGAGAAATCGATTCAAAATATAACCGAGAAGTGCTTGATCCAAATATTTTTTACATAGAACAGTTCCTGTTAAGCTTTATGAAAAACTATTTGGATCAAGCACTTTCCGGTCATATTTTGAGCTGATTTTTTGCGGGTACCTTTAAAATCACGTTTTGAACATATTGAACGGTTCTGATCATCAAAATTCGACCGGGAAAGGTGAGGTCCTTAACTTAGCAAGTTGAGGGATCCCTTACTGGAAGGGGACTAATATACATATACATATGTATATAGTCCGGATCAAGTCCACACCTCTTCCCGTCCGCTCCTCCCCTTTTCCGATCGAATTTTGATGATCCGAGTCGCTCAATGTGATCAGAATGTGATTTTAATAGTATCTGTGAGAAATTGCCAAAAAAAAAAAATCGGGAACGGCTTCATCCAAACAATTTTTATTTGTATTTTATCGAACAGTTCAATAAAAAATTGCTCAAATCAAGCCATTCCCGGTGTTTTTTTTTGCCGATTGTACATGGGAAAGTTTCAATTTATAATATCGCTCTTTAATTCCCTCTTTTAGCTAATTAAGGGGCTGTATAGCTAGCATAAATAAACGCATTTAGATAGGTGATCAAGTGAATAACCTAGATCTCACACAGTCAAGGTTTTTTGAGAAGCATATGTATAGCGGAGAGCGGAGGAAAGTGATTCGTATATGAGACGTACGTAGTGATGGCCCTGGCAAGTGAAAAGATGTACGACTCTTGGCACGTCTAGGTAGTATTTTTGGCTTCTATATAAGGTGGAAGTTTTTAGTTTGAGTCTAGGGAGGGACATTGAATCTCCTTTGATTGCTAACCAAACTTAACCGTTTAACCCCCACTAATGCATATAATGTTGACAAAAAATTCAAAAACAAAAAAAATCACTTGTTAAAGAAAATAATCATATGATTGCTGCTAACTTTGTTCAAAAGGATAGAAAAATCGTTCACTTATTAATATATAGGAAATATTGTGTATATATTATTACAAAGAGTAGTAATTTTGGCATTCCCCTTACTTGTATCCTTATTCCTTCCAACGTTGACCAATTGAGGTTCTTTATTCACGTAACGTATGTTACAAGATTAACAGTTCACATGCATCTTCTTTACATCAAAGCATATTGTTAATTCTAAGTTCACATTGTAAAGAGAGAAAAACAAGTATGCAAACGTACAAACATGAGTAAAAAGAGAGTGAAAATCAATTACCTTATGCGAAATGTACATCCACCTCCTATGTGTTTCTAAGAGAGATGACATGGGTGACCTTACAGTACACAAAGGATGTCTGTATGCAATATACTCCCAAAAAACTCTAACCCACCAGCTGGGCCACCACTAATGAACAACTGGTAAATAATAGTAGATCTCATCTGTTGCCAGAGGCTTGTTCATTAGGTTGGTAAGCTGGGCTGTCCTTTTCCTTTATCATTGAAACTAAGGCACCCGGTTAAGATAAGAGCCTTGTTTTTTTGTTTTGGTACAAGGTTAAGAGCCTTGTAACCCAAATGGGTTGGCCAAGTGGTCTTGGTTTGAGACTTAGGTGTTTTCTCTATCCTAAGGTTTCAGGTTCGATTCTCCTTATCAACAACTCTTGGGGCCACTTCAACCTCCACGCGTAAGCATGTGAAACGACTGTGAGAGGGGCTGTAAGGATTAGTCTGAGGTACAGACAAGCTGGCCCGAGACACTCTGCATTACCCAAAAAATAATTGTTAAGAGGCTTGTACACTATGCTATGTGGACTTAAAAGTCCCGTGGCTCGTTATAGTTTCCTCCAGTTACCACCTAATACTATCATGGCCCAATAAAATTGAAAGCCCAAGAAAAAGAGAGAGCTTAACAGCCACTTTACATTGTGACCAATTTTTTGGCGACAATCAGTAAGGAACTGAGGGAGTATAACTTTTGATTGCCTGGATGATACTTGTGTTGGAGTCTATTATTTGAAATTGAGGTAAAGTTACGCTAGAACTCACTTGATTTTGATCTTACTCATGCATGGTAGTGTAATTTTAAGATGCTTTCTAGAGCTGCTGCCCGGAAGCTGTTTACAAACAGCTATTTGAAGAAGTAACAACTAGGAACATGGAGATTGTGCAGCTGGTGCTTTGATGTTGAGTTAGTGAGTCTATTTATGCAAACTTTTTGGGACCCCCATGGTTGGAGAGAGCTGTAAACTGGTCTGGAATTCCTGGATCCAAGGTTAGTCCATCATGCATTCCAAAAATGCACTCTGGGAGCCTGTTTTCATGTCTGGAATCTATATAGGACTGGCATGTGAAAATTTGTCATCGGGGTTTAAGCATTCCCATTTGGAGAACAGCCAGCCACTCTTCCATATTTACTGTCTTTCAGTTCATGCAATGCCAGACAAAGAAACAAATTGTAGGACATACGCGTCTTTGAAAACGTTAGTGCAGAGGAGAGGTTACAGATACCCTGGTTTTGTAATCAGTGACCAAAAACGGGCAATAGGAAGCCAAACTCTGGGTTTAAGTACCGGAGAGAGATTCACCACCACCACCACCGCCACCTCTGAACTGTTTCTTTTCTTTCTATCTATCCACAATATGAAATTCATGCAACTCTGAACTCTTTATAAATAAGTGGTGTACACAGCTGACTGCTTGAGATGCTCTAGACATTCGTTTACTGGTCTTGGATGACCATAGTTCTTATTATGTCCATGTTTCTTGAATGTACCCCAAACGAAAAACAAATAAAAGCTATAAGCAAAAGGAATAACATGCCAATAGATGGAAACTCCAGAAATTAGGTAAAAATCAAAGAATTTTGCCCGTTCCAACAATTTCTTGCCCTCTAGTCTTCAACCCAACAACATAAGAATAACAAATGTAGAAAACAAAGGTAGAATGAAAAATCGCAAGCTGCATCACATATAAATTAGCTTCTTTCTTCAATATTTCTCTTCTGGTGCAATCAGAAGCATTTTCTGTGCACAATTGATGGCCCAGACTCGTCATACTCGGCCTTTGCAATCCACATCTGCACTCAAACAATAAATAAGCCCAATGAGAAATCATCTGATAGCAAATCAAAGAGAATTCATGAACGTTCAATGTCTGCTTAAAATGACAAAAGTACAAACCTGCTGGAAGGTGCTGAGAGATGCCAAGATGGATCCTCCAATCCAAACACTATACTTCCTCTCCGGCGGCGCCACCACCTTGATCTTCATGCTACTAGGGGCAAGCGCGGTGATTTCCTTGCTCATCCTATCTGCAATGCCAGGGAACATGGTGGACCCACCACTAAGCACGATATTCCCATACAAATCTTTCCTGATATCGACATCACACTTCATGATGGAATTGTAAGTGGTCTCGTGGATTCCCGCCGCTTCCATTCCAATCATCGACGGCTGGAAGAGGACCTCTGGACAGCGGAACCGCTCGGCGCCGATTGTGATCACCTGTCCATCAGGCAGCTCGTAGCTCTTCTCGACGGAGGAGCTGGTTTTGGATGTCTCTAGCTCCTGCTCGTAGTCTAGGGCTATGTAAGCCAGCTTCTCCTTCATGTCCCTCACAATTTCCCGCTCTGCAGTGGTGGTGAAGGAGTAGCCGCGCTCCGTGAGGATTTTCATCAAGGCATCAGTGAGGTCGCGGCCTGCCAAATCGAGACGGAGGATTGCATGTGGGAGGGCATACCCTTCATAGATGGGGACCGTGTGACTGACACCATCTCCACTATCCAGCACAATGCCTGCATAATTCAAATACAGGATACAGTGGACACCAGAATCCAGCACAATGCATTGTCTATTGAACTACTATTGAGACCAATCAAAACCACTTCTCTTCCTACATTCTTGGTCATTTTTTTCGCAGTCGTGGTCTTTAATGGGATCAACAAATAATAATATGTTCGAGACATTTTCTCCACCAATGAAAAGATCTCAATTACAACTTGTAGAAAGTTTTCCAAACCATCCAATAAAGAATACAATAAAAATATTGGCTTCTTTTAGACGTCTGGAAAAGACCATGAATATGGAATGGAGGCAGTAAAGTAATTCGTCCTCAACCTTCATGAAAAACCATCACTCCGATAAAATTTAACAAAGAAAGTTTTAGTCTCAGTCCCTGCAAATTCCACAACCAAAAGCATAGGCATCTCATGCCCGCATATAGACCATACACTGGAATTGAAGTTCTGGGCCATGAGAATACATAAAACACCTCGAGGGAGCTATCAAAAAATTATATACATCAATCTAAGCTGAAATAATCAGCCATTGTCATCATTCTGTCGCACTGACGTGTATTGACACATTAAGCATGCTGAATTTCAGTATTTGATGGTTTCATACTAAATTCAATTGAAAGCTTTTCTACTGGCAATATAATAACTGACAACTTACCAGTTGTACGACCACTGGCATAGAGGGAAAGAACAGCCTGAATAGCAACATACATAGCAGGAGTGTTGAAAGTCTCAAACATGATTTGGGTCATCTTCTCACGGTTAGCCTTCGGGTTCAGAGGTGCTTCCGTTAGGAGAACAGGATGCTCTTCTGGGGCAACACGGAGCTCATTGTAGAAGGTGTGATGCCATATCTTCTCCATATCATCCCAGTTGCTTACAATACCGTGCTCAATTGGATATTTCAATGTTAGAATACCACGCTTGGATTGAGCCTCGTCTCCCACATATGCATCTTTCTGCCCCATCCCAACCATCACACCAGTATGACGCGGGCGACCTACAATGCTAGGGAACACTGCCCTTGGGGCATCATCTCCGGCAAATCCAGCCTAGCAAATGGTAAACCAATTAGTTCTATTAAATCAGCGATCCCACTTTCCACTGAAGTAGAGAGGGATTTATATCACCACAAACTGAGACTTAAACAGTGTTGGATTCAACACTGGTGCTAGAGATCACCAATTGACTTATTACACTCCTGAGTCCGGACTATGAACTCAAAAAGAATGATATGTTGGCAATATTTTGATATTGTTTGTTTATCATTTCTAGATTTTTTAAGGGGGGCAAAGGGGGAGGTTTAGTATGATCAAGCATCTATCGAAACCTTAAATAGAAGAAATTGCAGCCGATACCTTAACCATTCCAGTTCCATTATCGCACACGAGTGGCTGAATATCCTCAGCATCTGCCATCCTATATTACCTCCTGATAAGAATGCAGATTAAGTGAGAACAAGTACAACACAATGAACATATTTTGTTTAATCAGATTTAATTAACCTAACACTTAATGTACTACCATGTATGATATCACAAATGATTTTGATGTCTGTTCTCTCTTATTCAAAATCCTCCATATGAAAATTGTTCGTGAAAGCCAAGAAAATAAGAAGCGGGGGGTTGGTGGGGGTGGGTGTTGTGGGCGGCGCGTTTGGATCAGCATTTTTCTACAACTAGATCTTATATCACATTTGACCTTAAATCACACAAACATCTATTCGAACGTTTCACTTCGTTATGATTCCTGTAGTAAGTAAACACAGAAACCAATCAATTTCAATGAACCAATTGGAAACAAAAATGCTACAAATCTCATGAAAGTGTTGAAAAAAATTCACCGAATCATTAGAGTGCACCGACACCAAAACCCATTCTCAGAAAACACAGAACATGCCAATTCAATGCAACAAAATACTTGATCTAATCTTAATTCAGATGCATTTTCCCATTGCTCATCCCATCTTTCTTATAGACTTTTCCCCCCATCGCACATCGCATCGTTACAAATAAACACTTCTTTTAAATTTTTTCTGAATAAAACATCTAATATGAAAGAGAATCTTTGAAAAATATTAAATGGCTATTTTTAACACATATCAGCGGCATGCACAAATGACAGCTCGAACAAACTGAATTACAATGGAACAAAACAGGGGATGAAATCAACTATAGTAATATATATCATATCGTAAATTGAGAATCTGGGAAAGCAATAATCCAAAATAAACAACGGAAAATGGATAAAGCAGCGGTTTTTAACTGAATCTACTGCGCCAACGCAGAATGGGATCAATCACAATGGCGATGAATGCGATTAGATATTCGAGAGAGAGAGAGAGAGAGAATCGGGTCTGGGAAGGATGCGAAGATGAATGAATGACCGAAACACAAATGGAACCCTTGCCACCCGAAATGAGGAATGGCTGGGGTTAATATGGAGGGCGAGGGAAGATCAGGGCCGTTTGACTTGGCCTAACCTTTCTGGATGGACGGACAGTAAGACACGTGGATGAATCATTGCGAGTTCTTGAGCCACGGAAAGTGGTGTCACTCTAGCTAACTGTTACTTTGTGAAAATAAGAATGCTCAAAGCTAGTCTTGGCTTTAGATGCACGAGTAACGTTACCATTTATGCAGCAACAACTCATACGATAACATTACCATTCCCACGCACTACACACGGGCAGGTCTTGACTTTAGAAATTTTGGAACTAGTTAAATTATGTGGTATTGGGTCCACAAATTTTGATTATTGAAAAAGGTTACTAGTTTTGGTTATTCAAAGTCCAAAATTTGATTATTTCTAAGAATGTTGTTAAATTTGATTATATTATTGTGAGTTATCTTTTGCACTAACATTGTTAACTTTAAAAACAATTAGCTTTTGAATATATCACTGTGAATGGCCCTAGAGGGGTTCTAGCTTTTTCCGCCACGGAACCATGAGACAATAAAAAGTATGTGATGCACTTGCATATTCTGGCCCATAGATGTGTTGGTGACGTGTGTGAACCCCATAAAATATATGAATATGTGTACATCTCTGTGTCAGTTGTATGCGAACTAGCATAGCTCTCAATCCAATTATTGTCAAAAAAACTATTTCGGACACTTTTCAATCTCCTACACTTCTTTCTTGTCCTTGTTCACGCAAATTACTCTTAAGTTTAATACTCATCTCACAAACACACACACACACACACACATATATATATAATGATAATTTTTTTATTTCACGTGAATAAGGAGGGAGGAGAACAAATGGACAAAATTTTAAAAAGAAATTGCAAAATCATTTTCCCTTATCGCTAGCATCTTACTATGTTGTTATATGTCTGCAGCCACAATGCATTGATGGTGGTACGATTATATTTCTGGTAATGGAGAGGTAACTCTTATTAGTGGATTTCCATGCCATAGCCCATATGTGGTGTGGTGGTGAGGGCTTTTATTGCCATACCATTGTTTTTGGTTAGAAGAGATTGAGATGTGCAGTGCCCCCCATTGTTGATTTCATTGCTGTCAAATATTTCAAACCTTTCCACCCAATCAAAAAGAAACCAACATAAACTTTTCCACTTTATTGAGTCCACAGGCTGTGAAAGAAAGAAAGATTCAAGCCGCATGTGTGTTCGGTTGCTATTTCATTTTAGTTTTAGTTTTGTTTTCCAATTATTATTCTATTTTTTTCTCCAATCATTATCATATTTTTCAATTATTATTTTCTTATATCTCTATCTCTCTCCAATCATTACTCATCTCTTCAATCATTATCCTATTTCTCTCTATCCACTACTAAAATTAAACTAAACTCCCAACCAAATAAAACCGTGGTATCTGAAAACCCAACTCACCAATAAATAATTAATACATTAACTAGCCTTCCTGAAATACAACTAGTATTTACTATCTGTTCCCAACTAGATTGGAGTGCTTTTTAGCATCCAACAGTTGTCACCTAAATTTTCCTCCTATTTTCCCTTTGGGAATGTTCACTCCATCCAGAATCCCCACCAAGCACTAGTGGCAATGTCAAATCAAAAGAAGATGACCAATACCAATACAATGTCAAATCAAATGAAGATAACCAATACCAATACTACACAGAATAAATAAAGCCTCAAATATAAAATGACAGGCCTTGTTCGTTTCTCATTATTACTTTATTTTAATTTTGTTTTTCAATTCTTACTTTATATCTTTTTAAATCATTACTCTATTTGTCCAATTATTAATTTCATTTCTCTCTCTATTTTTCTCCACTCATTACCTTTCTCTCCAACCATTACTTTATTTCTCTCTTCACTCACTACCAAAATTAAAATATCCAAAGTTACCAAACCAACAAAGCCAAAAGCACCCATCACTTTTGCAAATGCTTAGACTCCATTTTCCTTTGTACTGGAGCCATCGTAACTATACCTTTACATGTGGCATATATTCATACAAGAAATACGGACACACAAACTATGTGCATCTTTCCAAGATAGCAACTCAAAAGATGAAATTGGGACTACTATTTAAAAAAAAAAAAAAAACTGAATTGGGACTGCTATTGGAGCATAAAAAATGGTCTTAGTGCTAAAAAAATTATTTACGGAGGAATCGTGAATAAGGAAATTGCAGCACCCAATACTGTTTCAACCAATCTTCTAAATACCGTACCAACTAAGGTACCGATTTTTCTACTGGTACGGTACGTACCGGTACCGGTCAGATACCGGGTACCGTTTCGGATTTACCACAACTACAATATATATAATAATTATATATAATCATAATTCAAAAAAATCCCTCATACTATGCAATTCATCATACATCTTGTCCCGCATTGTCAAGTTACAAAACTCTTTTCCATCTTAAATGACTTTGCACACTAGTGGACTTGTAAATGAGGACCCAATGAGGGGTCTCGCGTGCTCGGGAAATGAGATGTGGCTAAAGGCAATTTAGAAAAACTAATTCGGAAACCAATTAACCGGGTGGGCGTCACAGTTTATTCGCGGGGGGGGGGGGGGGGGGGGGGGGGTTATAAATCTTGTAACGACCCTAATTTTTTGTCGTTAAAAATTTCGTTAAATATTTGAATTGCCTTAATTTCCTTGTGGTTTGTCATAATTACGTTTTTGCCCTTCAAATTTGATTTCTCCCTTGAACTTTCGTTTCTTACACTTTAGCCCACTTGGTAAGCCTAGTTAGTTTCTAACCGACTTGTTGGAGAAACTAAACTAGGAAAATCATTTGGTTACTTTTCCTTAACCGCAAATGGACCGTTTTGCCCCTCGTGAACCTTTTGAACTTTTTTAACCCTAGACAAAGAAATTGATTATTCTTTTTCTTTTAAAAATTTTGGTTTTATTCTTTGTCCATTGGACAATAAATATTAGGAGAATTATTATCCATTGGATAAAAGAACCCCAATTGTTTATAATAAAAGTATACTTGGCTAAGTACTTTTATCTTTTAAAAAATGGACATTTTTGATTAGTTTACTATATAATTACCCTAGCAACTATTATCCATTGGATAATAGAAGTTAGGAATTTTATTACCCATTGGGTAAAAGCTAGTCTTTCAAAGTACCATGGGGATTATTAGTTTAATACTTTCATTTAAACCATGTGTGAAAGCACAACCATATTTTAATAGGAAAGGTACTAGGTACTAAGATTCTAAAGTACCCTTTAATTGTTTTCTATTGGGATTTTGATCTTCCTAAGTACTTGTGTATCTATGTATATATTATTTAAGTACTAAAATGATTTAAATATTACCCTAAGTACCTCATGCCTATTTATTAGTTGTTGGGAAAATCCTAGGTCTTAAAGTCTATTTTTGATTTTAAAGTACAAAAAGTACTATATTTTAATTGTTTACTTGCATGTATATGTATGTATATGTACTTGAGGAAGCAAGAGAGAGGGAGGGAGAGGAGAGAGAGGCCGAATGGGAGAGAGAGAGGAGAGAGAGGGCCGAAAGGGGAGAGAGAGGAGAGAGAGAGGAAGGAGGAAGGAAGAAGATTGGATTGTACCTTGGTTGATTCTCCATTATACTTTCAAATCTTTGGCCATGTACTCTTCCAAGCAAGACTAACCTCCTTTGTACCAATTATCCAATTGTTTAACACCAAATCTTGTACAAATTATTCTCCTTGCCCACCAAGTATCCCAAGATCAAATCCAAAGGACCAATATAGCCATGCAAGCCTAGGATTGCCTTTGATCTTTCTAGGATTCTTTGACAAGTGTCAAAGTGAGACTTAGAGAGAGAGAGAGGAGAGGGCCAAAGCTTTGCCTATAAATAGAAGGCCATTCCAAAGCTTGAACTCACACCTCAAAGCATTTGCTCTTCCTTCTCTCTAGAAATCTCGGACTCCAGTTCCAGGCAGCCTACTGCCCTTCGGAAATCCTCATTTTTCTCCTGCTTAGAGTAGTTTTTAGAACCAACTTCCTTCGGGAAAGTTGTAGAACGCTTCGAGAGCTTCAAGTTAGGCTCAAGAACCACCCCAATCGATTAAGAAATGACCAAGATATTGGCATCCAAAGTTCAATGAAATTCTCGGATTTCCATTTCCAGACAGCTTACTGTCACTTCCTTTATCCCAATTTTTCTCCTACTTAAAGTAGTTTTTAGGAGCAACTTCCTTCACGAAAGTTGTAGAGGGTTTCTTGAGCTTCGATTTGGACTCAAGAAAAAGCATATTCGGCCAAAGATTGACCGAGTTACTGCCGTCCAAAGTTCGGGCCAGATTCGCGAGTTTCATCACCCGTGGATTTTCCAACTTGCTTATTCGGCCCCGACTAGTTTCAGATCAAGGTAGATTATCCCTATTCCCTAAACTCTATGTATTGTATTAAGTCAATAGAATGTCATTTTGAAGTAACTTTGATCTTTTATTTTCAAGGTAGATAAGGTTATCTTTTATTGAATGTTGGAAATGCATGGTTTATTTTCGAGATGTTTCAAGCATGCTATGTAGCTTAGAGTTGGATGATCTTGTTGAATGATTGTCATTGTGTATGTGGAAAGTCCTACCGCGGAGTCTTTGCATGTAATGAGTCACGAGAACCAAGAAAGTAGAAATATGACACCTAGGGTATGGATAATGTTGAGTTGTGTTTTGAAACCGTAATGTGGCCGGACTTGGTAGCTCATTGCGTGGGTTGTGAAAACCACAATGTGGCCGGACTTGGTAGCCCTTGTGAAGATTGCCTTAGCCTTATTGGTAATATGGCTTGGTTATCCATGGAGAGGAGCCAATGCAAGTTTTGTGTGCCAATGGGAACCCGGCGCGGCGGAACCATTGTGAGGATACTCAGGAACCCGGCGCAGCGGAACCGAGGTTGGGTGAGTGTTTAGCTTGGTTATCCGCGGTACGGAGCCAATGCAAAGGATTTTGAAAAGTTGATTGTAAGTGGAAAATGGTGACACGGTCTACGACGAGTGGCGTAGGAGAAATATGAGAAATCTTGGACACCAACGTTAGTTAGTGAATGTGGATGTGTTATCGTCGTTAGTATGATTTCTATGATCTCTTGTTGGTAAGCTATGGGTTAGCGGGTATGGGATTATTCTATTGAGCGTTGTAGCTCACGGTGTTACCTTGTGGTGACCTTGGCATATTATATCGGTGGCGACGCTGGTATAATGTGTCAGACCTCATAGACGAACAGGGCGAGATCTTCACCTTGGAGGCGTTCGGAGCAAAAGAGCTGGCTAGGAGGGAAGAGCAGGCAGAGCTGTAGATAGGAACCCTAGTTTCCTTTCCTTTTGTAATGAAAGTACTTTTGTAAGGTTTATGATGTAATAACGAGCCAGACTCGCTTCGTTTTTATAATAAAATGTTTTATTTAACGTACCCAAAATTCGGGGCGTTACAAATCTGGGATTTGAGCCAAGCGTACGTACTGTGGTTAAACCCACGTTTTGCTAAAAATTTGAAAAACGTTTTATTATTTTTTTTGGGGTTAAGATGAAATTTTTTTCTTTTTTTTTTTTTTAACCAGAAAATGAGACATGATAGTTGGAAAAAAAACGCTATTCAAAATCTCTGCTGGAATTCCCAGTATGCCGGTACCGGCCGGTATTTTCTGAGATGAACGGTATCGGCCGGTAACGACCGGTATTTGGTCCGAAACAGTATTGAGGGGTTAGGGTACTGGTTTCTCTCAAATCCGGTACGTATTGGCCGGTACGGTACATGATTGATAACCTTGGTTTCAACACCTCAGCCAAATAGTCCCTTTCACATGTGGGACCGAAAAAACTGTGCATCACTTTTAGCACACCGTATCAAATCTTCTCCAACTTAGAGCAAGTACACCAAGGAATAGCTAATTTAGCTACCCAACAACCCATAATTCTATTTTACCTAGGCAATTTTTGTGTCAGAACTACACAAACCATCTCTATTTTACCTATGACTTCTTAAAATATGTATTCTTTCATTTTTTTTTTGTTTCCTCCTCCAAACAGTAACCTGCTAACTACTTCAACTCCTTCCATTTACACCAGGGATGATTCTTTCAAGCTTCCAACGGTAAGATTTTCCACCTACAAAATGGGTCCTTGTCTTCTTATTAACCATCATTCAACCTTTGCTCTCCTTCCTTCTTTGAGAAAAAGATTTACTTCCTTGTTCAATCCATTTATTCGCTCCTTCATCAGCTATCCATGGCGTCCAATCGCCTACGTGATGTCATAATGAATGACTTGGAGTTTTCCGACTCTGACGAAGAGTTGGAGTTATTAGAAGCAATTGCGAGGTATCAAGAACAGAATGGAGAGGGGAGTTCAAGCTTAAGCCGACGTCGCACTGTTATCAATCATGATACTCTTGGCGGGCAAAAAAGACTCTTTGATGACTATTTTGCAGAATTGCCCGTATTTCCTCCCCACTTTTTTCGAAGGAGGTTTCGGATGAGTCGTTCTCTTTTTCTTCGCATTCATGATGCGGTAGTAGAGCATGACTCATACTTCGCCCAGAAAAGAAATTGTGTCGGAAAGTTTGGCTTGTCATCTCTTCAAAAAATTACCGGTGTACTCAGGATGCTAGCCTACGGCGCTCCGGCTGATTCTGTAGATGAATATGTGAGGATCGGAGCAAGCACTACAATCAAAAGCCCAAAATTTTTTGTTAAAGCAGTAAATGAAGTTTTCTCTGAAGAGTATTTAAGGTCACCAAATGCTGCCAACATTGCTAGTGGTTAATGAACGCCATGGATTTCCAGGGATGGTGGGGAGCCTTAAGTGTATGCATTGGAAATGGAAGAATTGTCCGGTTGCGTGGAAAGGTATGTATACTGGTCATGTTCATAAACCAACAATAATTTTAAAGGTTGTGGCATCATATGATCTCTAGATATGGCATGCTTTTTTCGGGGTGCCTGGGGCTAATAACGACATCAATGTGCTTGAAAGGTCTTCAATGTTTACTGAGCTTACTCAGGGACGTGCTCCTCCAATCAATTTCAACATTAATGGTAACGAATATGATATGGGATATTATTTGACTGATGGTATATATCCGCAGTGGGCGACATTTGTGAAAACAATTCCATCTCCACAAGGAACTAAGAAAAACCTTTTTGCTCAACTCCAAGAATCCTCAAGAAAGGACGTAGAACGAGCATTTGGAGTGCTTCAAGCACGATTTGCAATTGTGCGAGGACCAGGACAGTTTTGGCATCGTAAAACACTTAAATACAATATGAGAGCTTGCATAATAATGCACAACATGATCGTTGAGGATGAGCGAGATCATAATGGAGTAGCTAATCTTGACTTTGATCCATTAGACCATACTCCTCTTGTGAAAGTATCGCACGATAGAACCACTGAACTCATGGAGTTAATCCGGCAACATCACCGCATAAGAGACAGACCATCTCATTCTCAACTCCAAGCGGATTTAATTGAGCACCAGTGGCAAATGCATAGCCAATCATAGGAACTTGTAGTTTGAAGTCTTGTTTTTAAGCATTATTGTAATGGCTATGTAATTTTATATGTACTACAAAATTTTAATATTGAAATTCTGAAATCTAGTTCCGCAATTTGGAATCTTATTAGTGTGTATGAAGATGCAAAATACTCTGGTGCATAAGGACCAACCTTGCAAGAAACTATCTTAACGATTCGTACAACAAGAAAATGTTGACTTTGAAAGGTGAAAACTTGAATGCATAAGGTGAAAATTTTAATATTGAAATTCTGAAAATGTTGCAATTGAAGTGTTTTGATGCTAGCTTGAATGCTACTACGGCTTTGCTGCTGCTGTAGACTACTTGTTATCAATCCAGCAAGTGACTTTATTGCCTACTATTGTTTTGAACCAATGAAGGATGGTCTGCTGCTGTAGGGTAGGCTATATTCCTAAGATCACTCCATCCCTTTTGTTGTGTTATTATCGTGTTGTTTTCCTTCCCTCTTACTAGATGGATTGGAAACAACTCATATCGTTTAGCCCATGTAGCCATTTGGCATAAGCAATTTTCCTAACTCTTGTTTTGTTTTTCTTTTCTTGTCCTCATGGGGTTTGCCCCCTGTAAGCTGTAAATTCGGTTGCTCTCTTTTTCTATTTTAAGCTAATTTATCCAAAAAAAAATAGCGCTAAATCTGAAACGATAACCGGTACTTGACCGGTACCGGTATGTACCGTACCAGTAGAAAAATCGGTAACCTTGCCGGTACGGTATTCAGAACATTGGGAATGATATTCTTTTGGGCCCTCATCTAAGAAGCTATGCTTACGAGGCTAGGGCTGTATAGACATCCCAATCCGGACCTCAAAGGGTCTTTAGACGTCCTGATAATGAAATAAAGGAAACAAATACCTTTGAGAGCTCGGATGAAAAACTCCCCTAAACCAAAAAGCTCAAAAGACCAAAAAAAAGCCCAAGGGCCCGGAACTGGACTCTAAGCACCGCACGACACATCTCTATACCGTGCGGCTTAATGAATTTCATTACACCATACGAGGTTATGAGGTCGACCGCACGGCATTTTGGATAAAGTTATGACTGGCTCAGCTAGCTGTCGGCCACGCTCATTTGAGCCATAGCCACGAGTTGGCTTAGCTGAAAAAGCACTTCTAGCCCATCCAGAAAATACCTCCCCCATTTGAATTCAAAATCCTTGGCTTTTGCTTATAAATACAACCCTCCACTCAAAAGAAAGGGGCCTTGAATTCTCTTTCTCTCTCATGATGCTTTCACATCCACTCCTCACTCCCAAGTCTTGAGAAAGTTGCTCCAAAAACATTCTCTAGGCACTTTCTTTCTCAATATGCCTCCATTTTCCTTCTCACCATTAAAGTGAGCCCTTTTGCTCACTTTGAGATCCTATCTACCGAGACACCCAACAATCATTAACATCCACAACCCTCTTTTCTCAACTGGTCTTACCTGCTGTGGGCTCCCCGTACCGGCACGCACCCAAAAAGAGTTGCCACCCGGATTTTTGAGATGGATGATCCGAGAAATCAAGAGTTTGTTTGAGAGAAAAAGGGCTTTTGGTCTAGCGAAAACATTGAGATTTTGGGTTCGGGAGCCACGATACGAATGGGGAAGATTTTGTTCAGAAAGCACCCCACTCGCCCGGTAAAACCGGTCTCTACTAAACAATTTCAAAAGGGGAATTTTAAATATGTTTTGGAAAATCAAGCTCTTTAATAAATAAGTAAAAGGGGAAAGGATACGGGAAATATATTACGTTGGCGTGCTTGTGGTGCAAACTGTACAATATGAAATAGATGAGCAATGTATAGAAAGTGAAATAATAGCACTACAACAGTCTGCAAATATCATGTGAAACACCAAGCGACGGACCGGATGCATCGCACAGTGTGACTAAAACGCCTTGCGGTGCACCTATCTACGCATTCCAAAATCAGTTTGCTTTTACATGACAAAACAAACATAGGTCCGCAAAATAGTTTTTTATATTTTTCGAATCTCTGAAAAATGATTTACAAGACTATTTTGTTCATCTCATCATGTAAAGCAATGTTAAATGCTTTTTGAAATGTCAAAAGATTTAATAAAATAAAAAAAATGACTTTTAACATGAAACTTGATTATGGAATGTACCCGTACAGAAAAGTAATAAATAGACTAAACAAAATAACATAAGAAGGAGTATGTACAAGAAATAAAATAAAGTACGGTGTAATACACTACGCCGTGCGGTGTCATAAAACGCTGTATGATGTAGCGTAATTTTTTTTTTGCATTTTTTGAATATAAAGCTTGTTTGAGACTCAAACTCAGTATAGAAAGATCGAGAAGGGCCTTGATCGGCTCCCCTCAAAGCTAAACGTGGTTTAGCCCAAGAAATTTGTTTATACCTTTTGATCGAAGCTTGGATGTGCTTGAAGATGAAGAGTGGAGGTTGATTTGGATTGAGTTTTGAGAGACTTGTGAGCAAATGAGTGTAGAGAGAGAGAGAGAGATCAACTTGAGATTGATTTTGTAATAACCCAACTTGTGGGTTGATATAGAGAGAGAAAAAGATGCATATTGTAATGGGTGTAAGGAGTTGTAGAGAGAGAATCCCGAGGGGTGGGGTATTTTTAGAGAGAGAGTGAGAGTCTAGAAAATGGAAGAGTAAGTTTATTTGGAGTTGAAGGGGTGCTTCTCAACTAGAGGGGGGTGTATTTATAGGCAAGAGAGCCAAGGATGAACACAACAAAGAGGGGAGGTGGCTTCTGGGCCGAAGAAAATTTATTCTCTGCACCTGCAGGCATGGCCGATAACTTTCTGTAACTGTCAGAACTTTTCCCCAAAACGCCGTGCGACATAAAGAGAAATGCCTTGCTGTATATTGAAATGTCGTGCGGCGGAGCAATTTTTTAAAATGCCGCGCGGTGTTGTGTCAACACAGCACACCAAACTTCGCGGGGGCGCCCCGGACACTCTCGAATTCGGATTTAGGCGTGGTTCAAAGTGTTGGAAAGATTGTCGAGTCCTCTTTCTAACCCAATTGTCATTCAAAGAAGTTTTATACATTGAAATGTGTGCCAATTTTACCATCAGTGTGTCATAGAAAAAGTTGTTTTTGACCAAGCAAACACATTTTTCTCTTTGCAATTGAACCGGGGCCACCCTACATGTTTAGAAAAGGGGTTTTCTTGATGTTTAGAGAAGGAGTAGCAAAGGAGCAACAATTCAAGCCTTGAAGGTATATTTTTCCTTATTTCATCATCGGGGAACTTAAAGATTGTTCGGAGGTTCAGAGTGGGGTGTCTATAGTAGTCTCTCTTTAAAGGAAATTAGGTACCATTGCTTGGTATAAGTGACGTTAAAGATTAGACAACCGAATCCATCGCTCCAAAGTCTTTAAGTTAAATGCAAGAATGCAATAAATGTGGTCGCGCTCATGGAGCTGTCTACGTACCCCATTGTAGGGATCAGACCAATGTAGTTCAATCGGGACAATGCAAGAAAAATGAGTCCCGAAGAACAAATTAAATAGTAAACTTGAGAAGATTGAGTGCTTGAGTGCAATGAAACTTCTTGATACGAGTCCTCGGGGGACTTAAAATTTGAGACGAGTCCCCGGGGGACTAAAATTGAGATGAGTCCTCGGGATACATGCGACGAGTCCCAGAGGACGAAAATGCGCCTTTTGACCAAGGCAAGGTCATTTTAACAGATTTTAATGCTTAGATGGCGAAGAGACTTGAATTTTGAAAAGCTTGAATTTGAACAGCTTGCATTTTGAAAGAAACTTGAATTTGAATTTTGAAAAGCTTGAATTTGAATAGCTTGCATTTTGAAAGAAACTTGAATTTGAATTTTGAAAAGCTTGAATTTTGGAAAAGATTTGAATTTGAATTTTGAAAAGCTTGAATTTTGGAAAAGATTTGAATTTGAATTTTGAAAGAGACTTGAATTTGAATTTTGAAAGAGATTTGAATTTTGGAAAATAATTGAATTTGAATAGCTTGAATTTTGAAGAGCTTGAATTTTTGAGAGTGGTTTGAACTTGAAGAACTTGAATTTTGAAAGACGCCTGAATTGAAAAGCTTGAATTTTGGAAAAGATTTGAATTTGAATAGCTTGAATTTTTGAAAGGGGTTTGAACTTGAAGAACTTGAATTTTGAAAGACACTTGAACTGAAAAGCTTGAATTTTGGAAAAGATTTGAATTTGAATAGCTTGAATTTTGAAAGAGACTGGAATTGAATAGCTTGAATTTTCAAAGAGACTTGAATTTGAATAACTTGAATTTTAAGAGAAACTTGAATTTGAATAACTTGAATTTTGAAGGATACTTGAATTTTGAACGAGACTTGAATTTGAATAGCTTGAAGATTTTGAATTTTGTAAAATTTGAATTTTGGAAGAGACTTGTAATTGAATAGTTTGAATTTTGAAGAACTTGAATTTTTGAAAGAGACTTGCAATTGAATATTTGAATTTAGACAATATATGAATGATGATGCAAGTTGATGTGTCATGTCACGTGAGCATGTAAAATCAATGCAAGTATGACAAAAGTGAGTCCCAGAGGACGAAGTGCCGATAAAGTGCGAGTCCCAGAGGACGAAGTGCTAGACAAAGTGAAGTCCCGGATGACGAAGTGCGAGACAAAGTGTATTCCCAGAGGACGAAGTGTAGATAGAGTGCAGTCCCCAGAGGACGAAGTGTTAGACAGAGTGAAGTCCCAGAAGACAAATTGCGAGACAAAGTGCAATCCTAGAGGATGAATCACAGCTTGAGAGACTAAAAGGCTTCTAGGTCGGTTAGGCCATAGCTTGAGAGAAACTACAGGCTTAAAAGATTGTGGATTGATCTTGGAATTGACCTTTGAACAATCATTCGAGATTCTCCTATGATACCGAACGACAACGATGATGATATTCTTTGAAAAACAGGGGACACTGAGCACCCTATTTGCTTTACTATCTTTGGCTAGTGGACCGACATTCGCAAGAACTTCAAATTTGGGTTGGATTCTGAACCGGATCTGAGCAGGGGTTTGCCTTTGGCTGGGGTTTGCGTCTTGAATTTTCTTTCTCTGGTAGACAGCATTGAGCTGATGTACCCCAATGAGTAATGGCCCTCAGTCCTAATGGTTTTGACAAACAGTTGACTAAGCGCAGTCCAAGCTATGATTACAACTTAACAAGCCTTTCTCAAAGGTGACTTTCACGAGTTTAGGATTGACAAGACTAAGACGACTGGTTCGACCTTTTAGCAAAAGGAATGGATTTTAATAGGACTATGTTGACTCCAATATATGAAGGAGGGAAAGTCCATTTATGAATGAAGCGACTTTCGAATAGTGTCTCTGATTAGGCGAAAAGTTTGACTCTTTGAAGAAAATAGGATTCATGTCCCATAATTTACGACAAACCAGGTTTTTGTGATTTTTCCCTTCGAAATTTGTTTTACTCCATCAATTAATCAAAACACAAGAGTTTTTATCATGAACCAAGTTGCTAATGATGACCCATGTCCCCGTTTGGATTTTTGTGTTGATTGATGTGGGTTTCGCACAATGTCTTGATATATTGATGCCCTTTAACATAACATCTAGGACTCTTGCTATCAAGTTGTGCTTTCCAATCCGAAAAGACTTTTTTTTTTGGTTGAAATATGGGCCATGGTTTAGGCTTGACAAATGAAGGATTTTAGGCTAAAAAATTTTACTTTCTTTTGGATTTTCAAAGCTAGCAGCTATCTTTGAATTGTAGGTGCCTTTTTTTCATTTTTCATTTGCTTTCTCATGCTTTCAATGTCTTTCAGTGTGTTTGGCACTTTCATCATGTTGATGTTTTGAATCTTGATTTGTTTGGCACTTTCACCCTTTTGATGCTTTGAATCTCGATGTGTTTGGCACTTTTATTTTTCATTTCACCCCAACGCGGAGGATAATTGGCTAGCTGGGCTCTATTTCAAAAAAAATATTTGATTGTGGCTCAAAGAGGCTATCAAAGGATACATCTTTATGAGTAGGATGAAAGAAACGATGGCATTTCTTCATTTTAGATTGCACAACCTAACAATTGAATCCTAGATGCTCATTGAGAGGCTTTTGTTTACATGCTCTAACTTTTGCCTAGGTCAGATTTTGAGATTTTCACCTAGCAAGCTTTTCTTCTTTTCTCTTTTTTTTTTCTTTCAGAATTAAGGCATTGTTCATTGGAATGACGTCGGGGAGCGGTCTCTTAAAATTGTTCTTCTTGCATGGGGTGAGGGTTCAATAAAAAATTATCTCGTGTTTTGAAGTGATTATCATGATTCTCAAGTGATGGCGAAAAAACAATTCTGAGTTGGACCAGGGATAATCACAAAAACCTAAGTTTATTATGATGATTTTGACACAAATACGCAACACTTGAAAGACAGTGGCTGAACCAGCAGGGGTTGATTCGAAAGACTATGATCGAATCTTAGGACTGACTAGAATGCTTGTGACCGGTCCTCAAGGTGAGGTTGCCTACGTATCCCGTAAAGGAATCATGTCACAACGTAGTTCAAGATTACGCAAATGATTCTTTGCTTTGATTTTTTTTTGACAACATACAGACACGAAAGCGAAAGCATGAAAGACTCGAAGTGTAGACTGACACAACAAGGATGAAAACTTGACTCGAAACTTCGAAGATTTTCAAAACTCGTGGAAAGTCGGACAGTTGCCTGGCTCTTGACATTTTACTCCTCTTTGCTGAAGAAGGCGGCATTGATGCAAGGATTGCGCTTGGGCACAGGGTCTAGCTTTGGTTGAGGAGGTGCCTTAATGACCTTATTGTCAATGAGGTCTTGGATAGCATGGCAAAGGCGGATGCAGTTGTTTATGTTATGGCCGGACATTGGATGGAAGATGCAGAAGGTACCTGGGTTATGGGATGCTGAGTGCTTTTGAGGTAGAGAAGCTGGAGGGAGCGATTTGATGCGGCCAGCTTTGAGGAGCTTTTCATAAACCAGGGATTGTGGTTCAGAGAAATGGGAGAAGGCCCTTGATTTGGTTCTGCAACTGAGTTGAGGGTTCATTGTGGCACCGGAATCCTTTGCTTATATTGCAGGCCTCGCTTGCTTCAGCTAGGCCTTTGAACATTTCAGAGAGCTTCATCTTTGGGGGTGAACGCCCTTCATTCATGTCTTCCTTAGCATTTTGCTTTGGATCCGAGACTATGAAGGCGAGGAGACTATCTATCTTTTGTGTTAAAGCCCCCATATGGATCATTTGCGTATCCATTTTTCGGTCCATTTCCTCAACAGCCTTTCTCAACTCTTTAAGTTCTGTTTGCTCCGTCGTTGGTTCAAATTCCAATATTGAAATACTGGATTCATCGGGAATGAGTACAATTGGTTTGGGTAGGTGAGCAGGGATGATATAGTGAGTGGGGTCAAATATAGTGGAGCTAGTGTTGATGTAGTTAATGTGGTGGTTTGACAAGGTGCTTTATTCCTTTAGTGGTGGAAGAATGGTTTCGCTATCGATAAGGTCTTAAATTTTGTGATAGAGATGGTGACACTTATCGGTAACAAGGCCGGACATTTGGTGAAAGGCGCAGAAGGCATTTGGGTCGTGGTAGGCTAGAAGCTTTTGAGGTAGAGGAATTGGAAAGAGTGGCTTGATGAGATCGGCTTTGAGGAGCTGTTCATAGAGTGTGGATAGGGGTGTGCTGAATTGGATGAAGGTGCGAGTTGGTTTATTAGCTATCTGGTTTATTTCGAAGGGTTTGGCATTTGAGGAGCTCTTGATGTGAAAGGTATTGTTGTTTTCGAAAAGGATTTCGCCATCGCCGGGATGGAGTCCCTTACCTTTTAAGGCGAGTTCTTTCTTCTAGAGGGTACCATCCCTAAGTGCTTCTTCAATAGCCAATCCAGAATCATAGAAGGTCTCAAAATCGGGAGATGATTGTGACTGAACCATGTAGGGGGCAAAGGCATTTGGTAGGTTTGAGTGATGATACGTATCTGCTCTTTTAGGTCTAGCTTATTGTGCATTTGGGCAGCTTTGGCTCTCCACCTTTTTACATAGTCAGCGAAACTCTCATTTTCGCCCATTTTGGTGTTCTCAAGTTCTCGGGTGGTCATTTTCAGCTCAATGTTGAAGTCGTATTGGGACACAAAGGCCATTCCAATATCCTCCCACGTCTTTTTCTTTGAGGGTGCCGAGGAAAGGAACCATTGTAGAGCCGGGCCAGTAAGTGACTCATGGAATAGTTGAGCCA
Source organism: Rhododendron simsii (assembly GCA_014282245.1). Classification (NCBI taxonomy): domain Eukaryota; kingdom Viridiplantae; phylum Streptophyta; class Magnoliopsida; order Ericales; family Ericaceae; genus Rhododendron; species Rhododendron simsii. The sequence continues at coordinate 22,651,293 of CM024955.1, forward strand.
TGGCGTCCTTTTCGACCCCTCGCATGGAAAGGGGTCCAACATATCCTAGCAGGTGGGCCTTTGGATCAGTAGTCCCATCAAATTTGGCAAAGTCCATCCCTTTGAACTTCTCAGGCAGTTTAGCATTGGGAAATAGACTTAAACGATCCATGTCTATTTGACTCCTCCCCATTCTTTCTATTTTGAGGATACATTCCTCGAGTTTGCTGACTTTAGCGATCAATTCTGCCATTTGGGGGTCAGTGATAGGCCCATCCTCGCCGAGCGATGATTCTGGATTCGGAGTAGTTATGGCTGGTTGGCAGTCACTGATTTCTTGCATTGACTTGAACATCATAATCATGTTCTTTTGGACATCGGCGACGACTGACTTGAGTTGACCATCTATGTTCGTAATTGACTGTCTGAGTTGATCTTCTAGGTCAACCATGGCCTGCCTGATTTCCCCTATTTCATCATTTGACCCACCACCGATGATTGAGCTTCTCTTTGTGAACCCACCTTTGAGCCGGACGGTTCTAATTGGGTGAAGTCCTTCAAATGTTTCAGAGCTGACAGTAAAGCAAAAAGGAGGCTCAAATTCTGCCCGAGAATCATGTCCATACAATGTCGTCGGCATCGTCTACGTCCTAAGACCTACCTCAGCTTCAAATCTTACTTAGGATATGATTGTACCAAGGGTTTCAACAACCATGGGTAAGTCGTGTGAGGCAGGTTAAATTCTGAATGCTTCGGAACCAGAGCCAATCTCCTTATCTTGACAATCTGAGACAAAGCAATAAGGTTGCTGAAACCTAGATACAAGCGTATCCTAAGGCTAAATCCAGACTAGAGGGCCCGTTCAGGGCACGGCAAACACCAGAGGTATCTCAAACTCCATAGATTTAAGGTCTCCTAGACCGTCCTAAGGACCTACCGTGGTTCAAATTTCACTTAAGATGTGGCACAGATGACTTCCGATAATCTGGGTAGGTCGTGTCAGGTAGGTTAAATCCCATTCGTTCAGGATCAGAGCCAATCACCCTTATTTTGACCATCCAAGACAGAGTAATATGACTGCCAAAATCCAAATAGCAATATTCCTGAAGGCTAGATTGAACCAAGGAAGCCATATGGGCACGGCAAATGCCGGAGGTATCACAAACTCCATGGATTTAAGGTCTCCTAGACCAACCGAGGGAAGGCGAAGGGTCCCAAAGGAATCCTATCCTCTAGTCTGTAGAATGCAATGATGTATGGATGATATGCATTCACAGAAAAGAAATGCACATAAACTGGATATATCACATAAGTCCTGACCACGGGTTCCTGTCTTATTTGGGAAGGTTCTATGGTTATGTACAAGTGCAGAAGGCCAGTTAGGGTTCCTCGGACTAGAGCCAAGACGTACTCCCCACGTTAAGTGTATTGCAAGACAATGGTCAAACAGAATGATGGCTCATTATCGTCGAGGGTTGCAAGGCATCCCAGGAGAGCTTGTCATCAGCGAACCAGGCAAGATTGCCGAAACACACCGGCGAGACTTATGCGGTGCAGAGTGTATAGGATAAAAGAGCTTCTTTTTCCAAAAGATATTTAAAATTTCCCTTTAAAAAATGCTTTTCAAGCTTGGCTCACTTTATTAATCAATACTTTGGAGAAAATTACACACGTGAACAATAGTAAAAGTCCCAGTTCGGATTGGTAGGATGCAAAATCCTGTTACGTCACCATTCCGTTCTTCAGCAGCGTGGAGCGTACTGTTTTGACAGACTTTTGAAAAATTGTTCATTCATGTATTAATTTCCAAATTTTCGATTAATGCAAAGTCTCCAGCGGAGTCGCCACTGTGGGCTCCCCGTATCGGCGCACGCCCAAAAAGAGTCGCTACTCAGATTTTTGAGATGGATGATCCGAGAAACCAAGAGTTTGATGGAGAGAAAAAGGGCTTTGTTCTAGCGAAAACGTTGAGATTTTGGGTTCGGGAGCCACATTACGAATGAAGAAGATTTTGTTGAAAAAGCACCCCACTCGCCTGGTAAAACCGGTCTCTATTAAACACTTTCAAAAGGGGAATTTTAAATATCTTTTGGAAAATCAAGCTCTTTAATAAACAAGTAATGGGGGAAGGGACACGAGAAATATATCACGTTGGCGTGCTTGTGGTGCAAACTGTACTGTATGAAATGGAAGAGCAATGTACAGAAAGTGAAATAATAGCACTACAGCAGTCTGCAAATATCATGTGAAACACTGTGCGACGGACTGGATGCATCGCACGATGTAACTAAAACGCCGTGCAATGCACCTGTCTACGTATTCCAAAATCAGTTTGCTTTTACATGACAAAACAAACATAGGTCCGCAAAATAGTTTTTTATATTTTTCGACCCTCTGAAAAATGATTTACAAGACTATTTTGTTCATCTTATCATGTAAAGCAATGTTAAAAGCTTTTTGAAAAGTTAAAAGATTTAATAAAGTAAAAAAAATGACTTTTAACATGAAATTTGATTCTGGAATGTACCCGCACAGAAAAGTAATAAATAGACTAAACAAAATAACATAAGGAGTATGTACAAGAAGTAAAATAAAACACGGTTTAATACACTACGCCGTGCGATATCGTAAAATGCCGCACGATGTAGTGTAAATTGTTTTTTTGCACTTTTTGAATATAAAGCTCATTTGAGATCCAAACTCGGTGTAGAAAGACCGAGAAGGGCCTTGATCGGCTCCCCTCAAAGCTAAACGTGGTTTAGCCCAAGGAATTTGTTTATACCTTTTGATCGAAGCTTTGATGTGCTTGAAGATAGAGAGTGGAAGTTGATTTGGATTGAGTTTTTAGAGACTTGTGAGCAAATGAGTATAGAGAGAGAGAGATCAACTTGAGATTGATTTTGTAATAATCCAACTTGTGGGTTGACGTAGAGAGAGAAAAATATGTAAATTGTAATGGGTATAAGGAGTTGTAGAGAGAGAATCCAGAGGGGTGAGGTATTTTTAGGGAGAGAGAGTGAGAGTCTAAAAAATGGAAGAGTAAGTTTATTTGGAGTTGAAGGGGTGCTTCTCAACTAGAGGGGGGGTGTATTTATAGGTAAGAGAGCCAAGGCTGAACACTACAAAAAGGGGAGGTGGCTTCTGGGCCGAAGAAAATTTATTCTTTGCACCTGCAGGCGTGGCCGACAACTTTCGACAATTGTGAAAACTTTTTCCCGAAACACCGCGCGACATAAAGAGAAATGTCTTGCTGTATATTGAAATCTCATGCGGCAGAGCAATTTTTTGGAATTTTCTGAAATGCCGCTCAATGCTTTTAAACGCCGTGCGGTATTCTGTGTCAGCACAGCACACCAAACTTCGCGGGGGCGCCTCAGACTCTCCCGAACTCAGATTTGGGCGCGGTTCAAAGCGTTGGAAAGCTTGTCGAGTCTTATTTCTAACCCAATTGGTTTCATTGAAAGACATTTTATACATTGAAATGTGTACTCATTTTACCATCAGTGTGTCATGGAAAAAGTTGTTTTTGACCAAGCAAACGCGTTTTTCTCTTTGCAATTGAATCGGGGGCCACCCTACATGTTTAGAAAAGAGGTTTTCTGGAGGTTTAGAGAAGGAGTAGCAAAGGAGGACCAATCCAAGTTTTGAAGGTATATTTTTCCTTATTTCATCATCGGAAAACTAAAAGATTGTTTGGAGGCCCAGATTGGGGTGTCTACACCCGCACTCATTCGTTGCCGCTCATCCTCATTCAAGCTCAAGATCAAAGATATAAATTAGTTTCCTTGGGAGAGGCTCAGTCCTTACCCCTGAGAGAACTCTTCTGTAGTCAGGATCAACCCCCTTTCGGTTAGATACTGACTTAAAACCATTTTCAAAAATAAGAACAGTCACTGTGTTGGGTGCACCATGCTGCGTGGCACTTCAATGCGTCACATGGGCATAGTGTACTCAGACGCACGGCGTTCCTTTAGCTACTATTTTCTTGTTCAAACTGTCTGGATGATAGATATTCTTCATCAGGCCCATTTTTGTTGCTGAGATATCAGTCATCAGTGTTTTCAGAACAAGACCATATCTACAAGCCATGTTTGGTTTTATAAACAAAGCTTCATTGATTATTCTGAGTGATTAAACGCATTAAAAGTTGTTTTACGTTCATGACTTGAAGGAATGGCACCCTCCTAAAATGATTTAGTAACTAGGCACCTTCCGATGTCTATTAAAAGTGTTACATAATATGCCGGACGGCATTCTGGAAGTTGATGATGGCCTGATAACAGAACAGATACCCCGCACGGTGTATTATAATATCGTGCGCAGTATTGTAATATGCCATGAAGGCGGTCGCTGAGATCTGGATAGTTTCCTTTGTTGAAAAGTTCTTTTCCTCTGCATCATCTCTACCATTCCTGTACAGATAGCACCACATGCACGACGATGTGATATACTTTCCCATGTCCCTTTCCCCCCTTACTTTTTTACTAAAGAGTTTCATTTTCCAAAGATTTATAAAATTTTCCCCTTTTAAAAATGTTTAGAGACCGGTTTTGCCGGGCGAGCGATGTGCTTTTCAACAAAACCTTCCTCGTTCGTAACGTGGCTTCCGAACCTGAAATCTCAATGGTTTCGCTAGACTAAATGCCCTTTTCAAACAAGTTCCCGGTTTCTTGGATCATCCATCTCAAAAATCGGGGTGGCGACTCTTTGGGCACGCGCCGGTCGGGGAGCCCACAGTGGCGATTCTGCTGGGGACTCTTGTTATTCGAAACTTTGGAACTTACCTCTTTTCAAAGAATTGGATAAACTCGAGAACAATCTTACCTCTAGGTTTACCTCCTATTTATAGATTCATAGATTCTTGTTGCCTAAGCATCCCTGTTGCCCTAGGATTCCTATCTCGTGTAAGGAACCCAGGATATCTTGGATTCTCGTTCCCTTATCAGTTCATTACTTTAGTCCTTTTAGGACTCCTTTTCATAATAAGCCGAACATCCCATTCCTGTTGGGTATCTTTTCCAGATCCTATATTCTCGAGATCTCATTCTTTAAGGGATATCATAGTTCTGGAACCTCCCAGAGTATTCCCTTTGCTCCAGCTCTTGATTGGAGTTCTTTCCTTGTTCGGCTATCTCGTTACCAAATAGACTGCCTGGACCAGTTACCTCACATGTAACCGGTCTTTTATTTACTATACTTGGACTAATGTCGTCTCATGTCTTTTGTCTTTATCTGCCGAACATACAGCTTGGACCAATGACTTTTCATGCCATTGGTCCATATCGCCGATCATCGTATCGCACGATGATTCATGTTATCTTATTTATTCCGTGATAGGGAGGTATTCCCAAACAGGTACAATTTATAACCGAATAACGTGTATAAATTGCTTCTCAGCTTTGCTTGTTGCCACTGTTCGGGGGCTACAGGTAAAGCTAGAAGTAGACCTCGACCCGAGCTCCTTAGATCCCGTGTGGACATAGTATTTTAAACCTATTGATGTTTTTGGCGCTTTAGTCATCATTTACTCGATGTAATGACTCCACGTGGCCCGTTTCATACGCCTTTGCATTTATTTCGACCTAACGTTCCAGCCAAACAGTGTTTAGATCGACCTGCTTTCCGTTACCTTTCCTTGTAACGCCGTCAGAGGCGTCGTTTCGCCTCTGTTTTTCCTTTGTACTGACTCGAGAGTCTTTAGAGGGTTTTCACTCCCAATACAGACCCATCGTTTTTCTCTCCAAAACCAGGCGAAAGCTGTCTCTTCTTCCTTCTGTCATCGCCGCCGTCTGTAACTAGATTGTGTCTCCAGCACCTGCTATAGTAATCTTGCAAGCTTTTCCTTTCTTCTTCCTTCTCATCCTTCCGAGATTTCGTTCTCAGATTTCATCTATTTTTAGGGTTTTACTCATACCCAATTTCAGATTTCATTTCATTCCCCGAATTCTTTCCATTCCCATGGCTGATGAAAACGAAAATCCTCTTAAACCTAGCAAATTTAGGAAACTCTGTGAAACCCCTGCGGCCATGGCGACTTTCAGGACTAAGTATAATATACCGGACAATGTAGGACTAGAACTCGCCCCATTAGGGGCAGATAGAGATGCCGGTTCATGGGATAGAATGTGTATCCCTATTGTTGCCATCGTCGAGGGCGGGGTTTGTTTCCCTCTACATCCACTACTTTGCCATGTCCTGAATTGGTATCGTTTGACTCCCATGCAAGTTTTAACAAACGTTTTTAGATTGATAATGGGAGTCATAGCCCTGAAAAGGATCCTGGATACTCAATTAGGAATTTGGGATATTCAGTGGTGGTATAACATCGTGCTAAACCCTGAATACAATAGTATTATTTCAAAGTTAGAAAAGCGTCTTGTGCTAAACCTGCCAAATTCTGCTCGTGATCACGAAATTGACTTCCTTTACGTCACTGAAGGTTTCGAGCCATTGGGGGAAGACGGTCAAGTGGTGGGCTTTCATTGCCCCCACATATGGGGCTACCCATGTATGCTCTTGATTTGCTTCGTATTTTATTAATTTTTCTGTTGACTTCTTCCATATGCATTCTCTAACTGTTGTTGGCTGATCAATGTGCAGCGGATAATGCTAACAAACGTCCACGGCGAGAATCTAGCTATGTCCGAACAGTTGAGATAAATAGGGTCCTAAAGTACACAGGAGAGCCTGGAACGTTAACAGCTAGCCGGGGTCGTGACGCAAGTGTCCTTTTGGGTTATGACCCTTCTTACAAAAGCTTTATTGACAGAAGGCTTGCCAACCCAAGCACCAGCGCTGCCTCAACTTTGACTGCTCCTCATCCAAGGAACTCAAGATCTAATGCTGGAGTGACGATCGCCGGACAGTTAGGTGAAATTCTTATCCCAGAAGGCATCCCACTTCCTCGCTTGGTGCTAAGAAGGTCTACATGGCGACAAGCCTCCTCACTTTGTCAGCTCGAACAGCCAGCTCTTAATCATGACACCAGCCAATCATCTTCTTTCGGCTACTTTCCATCTCCTCCACCCTCAGGTAATATGTCTCACTAACTGGTGAACCTTAGTTCACTTCTTACAGTTTCTGCTCGAGGTCGTGGCTCTGGCCGGATGGCATCAACTAGGCATGCTCCTTCTGCACCTCATCATAACAGAAGGGGTTCTGTCCGTTCCTCTTCGTCTCCTCGGGGAGTAGACACTGCTCTCGATGCAAGTGACGCCCATCGAGACAAACGTCCCAGACCCGAAGACCCAACAGGTGCTGTCAGGCAGATTGAAGCATCTGATCAACAGCCCTTTTCTCCATGTCCCCAAGTTGTTCCTCAGGCCTGGGCCTTCAGCTCATTAGAGGTGACCGGCCTATTAATATTGAGGATAGTGCGAGCTCTTCGGAGACTGCACTGGCCCTTGCTCAAGGCCTACTACTACCTGTTGATATGCAGAAAGAGTCCTCGTCTCCCTCTGACCTGCTTGTGTCTACTGGACTTGTTAGTGGAATTAAGGTGACTTGTCTCATAACGTAAGTTTTACCTTTCTCGTTGTATTTAGAATTTTAATTTTAAGTTACGTTTTTGGTATTCCTTAGTTCATCCAAAAGATGGTCACACTGGCACAGAAGTTTCAAGAAGCAGAGGCTGAAAGGATCGGACTATTAAATGACAACACCAGGCTACTCCGAATAGTATCAAGGTTGGAGAGAGAGAGAGAGAGAGAGAGAGAGAGAGAGAGAGAGAGAGAGAGAAAGAGAGAGAGAGATAATGCTAAGGCAGATTTTAATGAAGCAAAGGGCGAACTTGAGACTGTTGAGGACAGCCTTAATCAGACTTTGGCTGAGATGGACAATGCGAAGAAGACTGCCCATGATGAGGGATACCAGAAGGGCTTCGATGTGGCAACGGCAAGTTATGTCAATCAAATGCCAGCAATTCAGGACCAAATCTGGGCGGCATGCTAGGAGGCATGCCTAACGAAGGTTGGTGTCCCAGAAGAATCACCACTTTGGGTGAATAACGATGTTCCGAGCAGCCTCACTCTTGCATCATGATGATCCTACTGAACAACAAGCTAACGATGTCGAACAACAAATTGACAAGTTTGCTGAAGATGATGAGAGTACGCCTAATGAATCCCGAGGGGCAATTCCTGAACATGCATCTGTTCAGGATGGGACCCATGAGTCTATCAACCTAAAGGAAGATGCTACTGGTGGGACCAGTACTGAGGTTACTGCAGGAGCTTCAAACGAGTCTCCTTCAGAGATTCAAGATTTGGACTTGTTTTTGTGAGTACTCCTTCCACCACTTAAAACAATTTGCAGGTCCTGTGCAACTGTAGTATTTTGGCCCTGCGTGGCATTAGTACTTTTAACAACACTGATATTCGGCCCTTTGTGGCGTAACACATGTTTTGGTGGCCTTTCGTGGCCTTTTTATTTTGCTTAGTCCTTCGTGGCCATAAACTTTTACCATAGTTTTGCAATGTTTTGTTGGCATTTTATGCTACTTCTGTGGACATTTCGTGTTTGTCTGTAAGTGTCTCGTACTTTAGCTTTTTTTGCCGTGGAGTTCATGTAAAGACCTGATATTTTTTTAAAAAAAAAATACATATTAATAATAATTATCAAAACAAAAATATTATTTTTGCTCGAAAAATTATTTATGTCATCACACCAATTTTATTTCCGTAATCAATCGTGCGCGTGCGTACCCGACGAGTAATTTTCCCTGGCTTGTGCATGTGTGCACCGGAAAATTTTCTTCAAACCTAACCCTTCCCCATTTTTATAATTCTCGGCTGAAAAGGGGGAGACAAAATCCCATTTCTCCTCCCTAATTCCCTCCTCTTGTGACAACACTAAATTACCCATAGGCCAATACCCTTTAGGCAAAAATCCAAAACCCATAAAGTTCCCACCCTCCTCCCATTTCTTCCTTCTTGTTTCCAGATAACACCACCCACGGGAGAGAGAGAGAGAGAGAGAGAGAGAGAGAGAGAGAAGGCAGCCCGGCCCGAACTCCTCCATCAACCGGTTCATCACCACCGGAGCACCTCCCACCATCTCCAACCGTGTACACCATAACCATCACCACCGTAGATCACCATCTCCACCGTAGCACCTCCACTGCTGTGCTCACCCTCAGCCGAGCTCATTCCCAGCCGAGCTCCATCGCCGTTCCGAACCGCCACCAAGATCGCTCCGCAAACCGTTTCGCTGGACGAGAGGTAGTCCGAACTCATCTCCCTAAATATATTTTATGCTCCGTATTAATTGTTTCATGTTTCGGTATGAAAATAATCAAACTCGACGTTGCGGGCAAAACCGGCCGAAACCCACTGGATTTCCGAAAACCATAGTTGCTGTGCTCATTTTTTTTCCAAAAAGATGCCATTGTAAATTTAAAAAAAAAAAAAAACTTGTTTTGGTTAATCATAGTTTAGCCCCTCAAGTTGTTTAGTTATAAATCCCACTCTTGAGTTTGAATAGCTTTTGAAACCACCCTAGAGGTTGAGAAATAATAATATAGGTCCTTAAGTTAAATATTTTCGGCTCAATGTTACTTTAATCGCATGATAAATTCTGTGGCATGATTAATTATATCGCATGCTTATGTGTTGTTAGCATGTTTGTATTTTTAGTTGAAATATTAAATTGTGTTCTATATTATTGTATTGATAGAATGGACAAATAGGTTCTCGGGATGGGTTGCGATGTGCGGATTTAACATATTAGACGTGAAGATAGGATTTATGAAGAAGATAATAAAGTGAGAGATTGTGATTGTGATTCCGGACAAGGAATCCGGGGATTGAATTATTGGTGGATGATTGGTGGCGATTTGTTGAAAGTGTTGATTTACGAAACCCTGGGTACGGCATGGTGATGGTCGGCTCTCGGATGTTGGGACGGGACATAAGGGTGGCATTGTGCTTACGTCACAACCCGGGCTAGACGGCACTTGAATGTTGCCGATGAATTTCAACCCGGGCTGGACGGCGTTCGAGCGTTGTCGGTGAAGTTTTATCCAAACTTATGGTTGCGGATGGGATATCCAAGTACATAACTTAGGTATCTTTCATCCGGATCTGGAAAAGGGGAGTCGGACCACACCAGTGTTTGTGCCAGAGGTTATGGGTAGGAACGGATCTGTGGATAAGATCCGAGATTTCATATAGGTTCAGGATAGTAATGAAAGAAAAGTTGATTGTCCTCTTTTTGTGTTATTTTTAATGCATGTTAATTATATTCATATTGCTTGTAAGTTATGGGTTCGGGTGGGTTTTGGCTACTGAGCGTCATCGCTCACGGTACTATGTTGCCCTGGTAACTCGAACGCCAGGTACCGAAGACGGAACAGAAGTGTCGTACGATTTGATCGTGTTCAACCCCATCGAGGAAGAAGCTGCATAGTCGCTCTGATTAATTTAAGTCGACTTTACTTTGAGAGATTCTAAGTTTATTTGGAAAATGTAATATTTTGATTTATTCGAAATGGTTGTAATATAATGACATATGCTTTTGAAATGGTGATGTAGTAAATTTGTGAAAATAATTTTTTAAAAATATTTTTAATGTCTCCGAATTTTCGGGGCGTTACAGTTCAACCTGGTGAATATGCACGTATTCGAATGTATACAAGTATCCAAGCGTTTCTGTAACGCCGCCAATTTTGGGTACGTTAATGAGGCATTTATTACATAATAAAGAGAGTCTAACTCATTATTACATCATAAATACATCAAAAGGGTACATTCATTCAACAAAGGAGAACTAAGGCTCCTAACTACTGCTCCGCTTGCTCCTCCATTCTGGCAAGCTCCTCAGCTCCGAAGGCCTCCAAGTGAACTGTTCATCTTGATCATCTACAAGGTCTGACACATTATACCAGCGTCGCCACAAATATAATATGTCAGGGTCACCCAAAAGGTAACACCGTGAGCTACAACGCTCAATAGGAAATCCTTACCCTCCAACCTTATAACGGTAAAACATTTACAACAACACTAATAATCATACATCCATATTCGTTAATCACCTAACGTTGGTGTCCAAGATTTCAGAGTTCCTCCTACGCGACTCATCGTAGACCGTGTCAACATTTTTCACATACAAAATCAACCTTTCAAAATCATTTGCATTGGCTCCGTACCGCGGATAACCAAGCCACATACCCAACCTCGGTTCCGCCGCGCCAGGTCCCCGAGTATCCTCTCAATGGTTCCGCCGCGCCGGGTTCCCATTGGCACACATTTGCATTGGCTCCGTACCGCGGATAACCAAGCTACTCATCCAACCTTGGTTCCGCCGCGCCGGGCTCCCATAGGCACACACAACTCACGTAATACCCTCAAAACGGTCATTACGTAGTTTCAAAAATATTTCCTTCCTCGGAAAAACTTATCCTTTCGTAAACCACACCCTAGGTGCCATGTTTCTACTTCCTCGGTTCTCGTGTCTCGTGTCTCGTTTACATACAAAGACTCCGTGGTAGGACAAAGGTAAGCATAAATCATTCCTTGTAAACAAACAATATCATTCAACTCTATATTGCTAATCCCGCTCACATTAACGCTTAAAGCATAACGCCACATGTTCGGACGCCCTTGGAGTGAAAAATCACTTATGCTTTATCACGCCACAAGTAATACAAGCAATTCATCTTAAAGATCAAAATACAAATACTTGAGATGAAAAGTAAATAAAGATAACTTACTTTGAAATGGAAGATAACGAGATCTTACATATACATAGGGATAGGGTATGAGTATCCTACCTTGATCCGAAACTAGTCGGGGCCGAATAAGCTAGTTGGAAAATTCCACGGGTGGTGAAACTCGCGAATCTGAACCCAACTTTCAATGGCAGTAACTCGGTCAATCTTTGGCCGAATATGACCTTTCTTAGGTCGAAATTGAAGCTCTAGAAATGCTCTACAACTTTCGTGAAGGAAGGTGATCCTAGAAACTACTTTAAGTAGGAGAAAAATAATGATAAAGGAAGTGACAGTAAGCTGTCTGGAAATGAAAATCCGAGATTTTCACTGAACTTTGGATGACAATATCTTTGTCATCTCTTCACCGATTCGGGTGGTTCTTGGGTCTAACTTGAAGATCTCGAAGTGCTCTACAACTTTCCCGAAGGGAGTTGGCTCTAAAAACTACTCTAAGCAAGAGCAAACTGGGGATTTACAAAGGGACAGTAGGCTGCCTGGAAAAACAGAGAATGGTTTCTAGAGAGAAGTGAGAGCAAAGCTTCAAGGTGTGAGTTCAAGGTTGGAATGGCTTCCTATTTATAGGCAAACCTTGGCTCTCTCTCCTCCCTCAATGGCCGCCCCCCCTCTCTCTCTCTCTCTCTTCCTCAAATTTTGACACATGTCAAAGAATCCTAGAAAGATCAAGGCCTAATCTTTAGGCTTGCATGGCTAGTGTGAACCTTGGAAGACTTGGTGGGCAAGAAGAATAATTGTACAAGATTCTTGTTTAAACAATAATAAAAGGACACTAAAGGACTAGATTGTTGGCTAGGAAGAGTTCACACCAAGGATTTTAAGTACAAAGGAAGATCAAGGAAGGTACAATCCCATCTTCTTCTTTCTTCCTTCCTCTCTCTCTCCCCCCCTCCTTGGCCGATTCTCCTCTCTCTCTCCCCTCTCTCTCTCGGTCTCTCTCCTCTCTCTCTCTCTCTCTCTCTCCCTCTCTTGCATAGTACAAGCACACACATACATATATAATGCAAGAAAGAAAATAATAGGTACTTTTGTACTTGAGTCAAGGAAACTTAAGGGCTAAGTTTTAACAAACTAATTGGCACATGTGTACTAGTGAGTTCTTTAATCAACCAAGTACTAATATAATATATAACAACGGTACTAAGTACTCTAGGAAGATTAACTCCCCACTAATTAAATCTAATTAGGTACAAAACCCCAATAGAATATAATAAAGGAGTACTTAGGAATCTTAGGGTTTTTAAGTCTGCAAGTACTTACATAATAAAGAAATAGGTACTTCATCACATGGGTTTAAAGAAAAAGACTAAATTAATGAACCCATGTACTAGGTGAAAGACTAAACCTTTTACCCTTTGGGTAATAAATCCCCTAACTTCTATTATCCAATGGACAGTAGTTGCTAGAGAAATTATATATTAAAATAATCAAAAAGTCCTTTAAAGTATTTATAAAAGCCATATTTTATAAATACAAGTACTTAACCAAGTATACTTTAAATATTAAGAATTGGGGTTTTTATTATCCAATGGATAATAGTTTCCCTAACTTTTATTGTCCAATGGACAAAGAGTAAAACCAAAAATAATGAAAAGAAAATGAATAATCAATTCTTAGTCTAGGGTTAAAAAGGTTCACAAGGTTAAATGATGGGCAAAACGGTCCATCAAGGGTTAGGAAAAGTGACTAAGTGATTTCCTAGTTCGGTTTCTCCAACAAGCCGATTAAAAGCTAACTAGGCTTGCTAAGTGGGGCTAAAGGTCAAGAAACAAATTTCAAGGGGCAAAAATGTAATTATGACGAACTATAGGAATTTAAGGTAATTCAAGCAATTTAAAATAACAACGAGATTTTTATTCGTTAAAAATCAGGGTTGTTACAGTTTCATGCTTTAGGCATACTCTTCATGTGTACAACCAAGTATTTTCATACTTGGCAATTTACTGAAGTATCTCTAACTTTGTATGCCCTCCAAGTTTTATTCATACTTAGATAAAGGCTAAGTATTCTCGTACTTAGACGGAAACCTAATTGTTCTCGTACTTAGTAGTCTGCACATATTTCATGCTCGTGAAATCGAACGTTCTCATAGTCTAATGTTTTTGTTTCTTTTTCTTTTTTTTTTTAGGACATATCTCGTTATGTCGGAGACCAAGTATTTCGTACTTGAAGTTTCTCATACTTAGTCTAGCGTTTATTTATTTTTGGGTAAATTAGCTTGAAATTAAAAGAGGTTAACCGATTGTACAGCCTACAAGGGGCATACCCCAGGAGGAAAAGAAAGGAAAAAAAAGAAGATTAAAAAAAGTGCGATAACCCATGCACAACCCGCATGGAAAGTAGGATAGAGTAAATAACATAACAAAAGTGCCATGTGTGATGAGATTATATTCCCGTTGCACTATCTAAGGATAGTACAACGGGTTATGATATGAAGAGATACTATTAGTAGTAACATGAAATTGAAATTGAACTATTACTACCTGGCACATCCCGCCAAGTTAAGAAATCAAATAAATAGAAATGGCCAGAGATGACAAAATGATAACCAACACTGAGGACTAGCAGCAACAAAGCAATACGGCATCAAGAGAAGCTAAACAACTACTACAAAAGAACATGGCACCAAGAGAGGCTCGAACCAGAGATGTCGGCATCCGACAGGGGCCCACCCTGCACACCATGCCCATTCCATCCGGCCTATAACTCCCTCATCCAAGCCTAGAGCTCGCCAGAAAACAATCCGCTCTCAGCCCACTACCAATCACCACAAACTCCAGAGATGGGATAAACAAACCAAGCTACTAATTGTGGGCACACGCCCCAAAAATCGCCGGATTTTGGTTTGCAAAAGTAAATTGTTTGGGGGCGGCCCTCTTGGAAAAGTTAGCGCGGCGAAACGCTTCGATTCAGAGTCACCACTCGGGTTTTAACGGTGAGGCACCCAAGGAACCGAACTCAAGAACGTTTGGTACGTTTTGCTTTGACTTGAAAAAGGTTTGATTTGATTTGAAGAGGCGTAGACTGGTCCATCGTTACCTTCGATATCTGAGGTTCGGGAGCCAGGTTACGAGAGGGGAAGGGTTTTATGGCACCCCTTTCACCCAATCCGGAGATCGGTCTCTACTCGGGCATTTTATAAAGATATTTGCATTTTTCTCTCATTTGATCATTCTTTAACCAGTTAGGGCGGGGAAACAGTTAATGGGGGTTAAAACTGTAACAAGTTGCAATTTATATAACAAAAAGTTTATGGATGAATGGTTTGCTTGCTTGAATTGAATTAAACGTAATAACATAGATTGAGAACAAACACTGTGAATAGTTTCGACGGGATGATGTACGCTGCTTGTCGAGCACGTGAGCAGGCAGCATGCTGGCACGCAATGGCCAAGCCACTGCACGCCACCACACCCTGCGCACGCCACCTTAAAGTTGGCGTACACTAACCTGCTGATTTCTTACAGCTTTTACTCTAAACCCTCTGGGCTCTGGAATGGACCAGTGCATACCCAGGACAAACCACGCAGTTGATAAGATAAATTAAGTACATATACAGACACAAGGAAATGGCTAAGAGCCATGAAAATAGCAAGGCAGACCCCATAAACAGAGTGGGGAGGAACAAGAGGCCAGGATTGAACTGTGACGTAAGGGCCAGGCACTGGTCTTTGACAAACAAGCCGTACGCCACCCCATAGGGACCGTACGCCAGGCTTGCATGCTATCCAGTGTTTGGCTTTACATCATCTGGGTTCTGGAACAGGACCAGAAATATCCCAGAGGCCTTAAAGAGCAAGAAAGGTACAAGTATTGAGAGCTACATTTAAATAACTCTAATGTACAGAAAGCAGTAAACTGGTTATTAGCATGCTCAAGGTGATGACAGAAAAGAACTAAGCAATAAATGGACATCCCATGATCCCCACGCCAACAGTGCACGTACAGCCAAAGGTGGCGTACGGCTTAGTGAAGCTGGCGTGCGCCATGGTGTGTTCCTTATGACTGATTTATTTTACCAGAGAAGGGCCTGGACTAGTATCGGTTATTAGCCAGAACCTTTCTGGTTCCCCTCAGGAGTTGAAAACAGAAAGCAACACAAAGGTGGTATACCTTTGGTGCAAGAGATGGAAGGATGGATGTGAGCTTTGGGGTTGAAGATGGAGGATGTATGGTGACTGGCCAGTAGTGTAGGATGTATAGAGCTTCTCTATCTCTCACTCTTTCAATGGGAGAGCAAGAACAAGAGTAAGAATAGAGGAATGACTAAGGCTCTTCAATGTGGTTAACCCTTGCAAATGAATGCAAGGGGGGGTATTTATGGAGGAGAGAGGCTGAGACCAGGGGCTGGTCAGCTGGGGTTAGGGGTTTGGTTAGGTTAGGAAGGGAGCTCCCATGCATTAAATGCATGGGACTAGCTTGATGGGGTGTGTAGGAGAGAGAGGGGGACGGCCATGCAGAATGCAATGATCAGGGGGCTCTGCAATGTACTCTGGCAGTTGCAAAGTCTCGAGCACGTGACAGAAAAGCGGTGATTTGACCGGCCTTGACCATGCGTACGCCAGCTATATACCCTGCGTGCGCCAGGTCAAACTGAGTCAACGGTCGATGTCCGACACGTGGCAGTTTACTGGCGCACGCCATGTAGAACCTGGCGTATGCAAGTAGGGTTTTGCTGGGGCCCTTCTGGCTCTGGATTTGAAGGGTTTGAAATGGGTTTGAAAATGGGTTTGAAGGGGGGAAAGTTCAACGCTCAAAGCTCAAGACCTTCCATCGACCCGCAATGTTCTCGACCTTTTATCATCATCGGGGCAACAGAGACAATAAAAGAGCTAATCCGGACAGTCCAGAATGGGGTGTCTACAGAAGCCCCCCTTTGACGGCACTTGGAGCACCATTTGGTTGATTGGAGACAAGTAACGTCAAAGGTTGTCTAGGCACCCTACTCTTGGCTTATCTGGAGCAGGATACTTGAGCATAAAATTTTTAAAAGAACCTGGTTGGATAGGCTCAGCCAAGTAGATCATGTTGAGAAAGATTGCCATTTGTGGAAGACATAATAGACGAACGGGCCATCCCTTGATTGCGCATTGGTGAGTGTGGCACAGGCTACCGTAGAAGGCGAACTCTGCTGAGGGGATATTCGTCCATGGAAAGTGCCTACTCTGTTTGGGAAAAGAGATGAATAGGGACGAATGGATCGTCGTTGATTTGAAATTGGACGAATGGATCGTCGTTGATTTGGAATTGGACGGATAGATCGTCGTTGATTTGAAATTGGACGGATAGATCGTCGTTGATTTGAAATTGGACGAGTAGATCGTCGCTGATTTGAAATTGGACGGATAGATCGTCGCTGATTTGAAATTGGACGGATAGATCGTCGCTGATTTGAAATTGGACGAATAGATCGTCGCTGATTTGAAATTGGACGAATAGATCGTCGTTGATTTGAAATTGGACGAATGGATTGTCGTTGATTTGAAATTGGACGGAACCCTGCTTGGGGATGGGCTTTCCAGGAGTGTCAATGATCATTGGGCCACCTAGGCCTTGATTTTGAGAGAAAATTTCGATCCGAGTGAGGTCTTGGGCCTGCAGCCCAAACCGGGATGGCGTACGGTGCAACAACCCTGGCGTACGCCAGGAATCTTTCTTGGCCCGGTCCAGATCCAAGCCCAGACCCGGCCCAGCTCGCCCCTAACGTCGTATAAACTGCTGTAGAACTTCTGAAACCGCCATACTCGACGGTTTGAACTTCCAAACTCTCTCAAACTCTCCCATTTCTGTCATCCTTCCTCTTTCTTCCAAAAAAAACCTTCTTCCCCGAACTCTCCCATGGCCGGAATAGGTAGTGGTGGCGGCAAGGGTGGCGGTAGTGGCGAGGAATGGCCGAGAGTGGGTGGAGATGAGGCCGAGGGGCATCGAATCGACGATCAGACACTGGGCGAGCCTTCGTCGAGTGCTGGTGTAGGGGTTTCAGGCAGCGGTGGTGGCGACGGTGGCCATGCAGAGGAGGCGGGTGACGGCGACAGGTGGCATACGGTTGGAGGGGCTGGGCGTACGCCAGCCTCTGGTGATACAGGGGGTCCACGGGTGCAACGATTGGACTTCCAAAGTGGGGTAGAGGGCTTGGTGGTTACGGGCATGGGTTCAGTCGCGGTCAGCGGCGGCGGTAGTGGTGATGTTGGTGATGTAGTGGTGATGACCGGCCGGAGATGCCGAGGAGGGATCCAGCGAAGGGCAAGGATCTAGTGGTTGAGGAGGAGGCTCCCATTGGGGCACCCACAGGGCCAGCAGAGTTAAGGCCAGCGGCGGGGTCCTCGGCGCACATTCCCATTACGCGTGGGGACTTCGCGGAGTTTGTGACAGAGGAGGTGCTAGACCGGCTGTTGCGTGAGAACCCAGTGGTGGTTGAGGCAGTGATATCAGCCCGGGAGGAGAGACAACGGCAGATTGCACAGGCTCATGAGGAAGAGCACCTGAGAGCTGAGGCCGAGAGGGCCGGGGTTGCAGAGGAGGCTTTTGTACAGGAGATAGAGGTAGCCGAGCAGGCCCAGGAGGAGGGTGGCCTAGCTCGTGAGCGGGTGGTGGCACGGGCGGAGGCTATGCGGGCTGCAGGCCGTGCGGCGTTTGAGGCAGGGGCCTATGTTCCCCCAGAGCCACACCTGTTCATACCGTCCGGGTTTGAGAGCTACATCCCCTGCCGCGATGACTACGACGCAGAGCTCGTGCTGAGAGATCCAGAGTGGCACTTGTCGGTGGACTGGGCGCAGGTATTCCTTTTGAACTTGTTTTTGATTTTTGCATAGTCCCTTATTACGGTACTTGTACGTAGCTTATTTGTGCATGACCCTTGATAGCATAGTGACACATGTATGCCTGGTAGCTTGACTTGGTAGATGGAACTTTGGGTAGAAAGTACTTGAACTCGACTGTAGACTTGCTAGCGCCTTGATAAGAATCTCGTGATAACGAACTTGAATCGACTGTAGGTTGCCTCGACTTGTTAACATTGTAGAACTTGAATTCGACTGATGAAATACCATGCTCTTGATTTGACTGAATAATTGCCTCTTTCGAGAAGAGAATCGACTGAATAGGATACCTTATGCACATAAAAATACCATGCTCTTGAAATAACTTGCTTCGACTTCATAGTAGTTGTAAACCTTGAATCGACCACAGAATGTTGAATGCATCCTCGACCAAGGTTTAATTGCTTTTACTTACAATCTTTCCTTGATTCGACCGCTTGTTATGGTATGCATGCTAATGAACTCTCGTCCACTTTGCCTTTTATGGTGTGCAGAGGATGAGGGGTAGTACACGAGGGCACGGCGGTCCTGCTAGTTCCCTTGAGCTGTACAGAGGGCTGCCCGAGCGGGTCAGGTCCTTGGTCGACACTGCAGGGTTCAGGCCGTTCATTCTTACGCAGACGGCTACGCTCAGTGACCATGCCTTGCTTACAGCGCTGGCTGAGAGGTGGTGGGATGCCTCCAACACCTTCCACCTTCTGATCGGGGAGATGATCGTAACTCCGGCGGATTTTGCTGCTCTGACAGGTTTGAGGGTAGGAGGAGAGCCTATCCCATTCGACACGGGGATCCACAGAGATCCGGATGCACTGCAGTGGTTCTTGGGTTTTGTGCCCGTGGGTACTTCGGAGACGTTCTCTCATGACCAGTTCCACTGGCATTTGAAGGATAGGGTCCTGCGCTCGGAGCAGGAGGAGGAGCAGATGGCGAGGACCTACCTGTTGTACTTGTTCGGGGCTTCGCTGTACCCTAACAAACGATCCACGGTGCACTTGGCCTACTTGCCAGCCCTGTTTGACCTGCGCACAGCTGCTAGATACGACTGGGGAGGCGCTGCTTTGGGGACGTGCTACAGCTTCATGGGGGAGTTCTCTCGACGGAAGAAGGCGATTGCCGGCTATTGGAGGGTGTGGGAGGTAAGAAACAAAACTCGTAAGCCTTTACTTTTTCGAGTGCAGCCTCCAAGCCTTTCGGGCGTACCTCGATGAGCTGTCGGGTACCCAGGTAGAACACAGCCTTCTGTTGCCTATTATTGCCTTTGAATTGCTTCAATGCTGTCGCTGACCGACTGCTTGTTGCTTGACTGTTGAATGTTTGCAGGTGGAGTGGGATCCTTGGAGGAACGCGGAGGCTGAGCCAGAGTACCTTTCCCGGAGCAGGGTGGTAACTGCGAGCCGCGTGCTGCTGGAGTCGATCTTCGGGTGGCAGTGGTACTTGGGGGACCGAGTGACACGGCAGTCACTTGAGGTCTCAGAGTTCGTTGTGCTTGGTCCACTTTCGCCTCGCGCTTCACACACGGACCAGTACACGCTGGCTGAGCTGCAGCGCTTCACCGTCCCGGCAGGCGTTACTGCTTTCTTGAGGCCCGAGCGCAACTATGCTATTTATCAGAGGCAATACTTGGCGGGGCCGCTTGGGGTAGTCGAGCACGGTGCGGTAGAGGCCGAGGCTAGAGCGGCTGGAGAGGAGAGGCGCGGACAGGGCGGCAGGACTGCCCGCTCGAGGGAGAGGAGTGAGCCTGCTAGGGCGACGGGCCTTCCTCGACTTTCTTGGACGCTGGCTGTGCGGGATGCTCAGGGAGAGGAGGCCACTGTTCAGTTCGAGCCTGCTAGGAGAGAGCCCGAGGAGATCACAGGACCGGTACGATACTTAGCATCCTCTATAATTTCCTTGCTTCGACTTTCACATGTATATTTGCCTTGCAAACTGATTTGATCATTTATTGTAACACAGGCCCCAATGGAGTGGGTGAGAGAGGCAGTGCGCCTGATGAAGGCCATGGAGAAGGAGTTTCACATAATTGCTAGCGGTGCCCCGTTGCGGCTGCATTATTCACCTCCAGCTCTAGCTCCTACTGTGCGGCCTCAGGTATAACTTTGAAACTTTGATAGGACATGCCCTGCTTTCACATCTCAATATATGTATGCAATATGTACACAAATGCTAACAAGCTAAATGCAATGCAGGGACAGGCTAGGGCGGCTCCTAAGAGGAAGAGCGTGCGGCCTCCTCCGCAGAAGAAGATAGCACCGAGCTCATCCCGACCAGCGGCGAGTACTCAGAGGGGAGTGCAGATCACCCCGGCCAGCGAGGAGCTCCAGTTCCGCCGAGAACTGAGGAAGAGACCCGCGGAGAAGAGGCCTGCTGAGGGGCCTTCGCAAAAGAGGAGAAGAGAAGAGAAAGAAGAAGAAGAAGAGGAGGAAGAAGGCGTGTCCCTCAGCAACGACTCTGACTCCGTCGACGACCCCAGGTTCCGGATGGATCTGCGAGAGATGGAGGAGAGTGAGGGCGACGATGACGAGGACTTATTCGACGACTGAGGGCTATCACTGAGCCTTAGTCTATTTTGCTGTTTTGCTTTTGACTTTGATACAATAGATACTTTCAGATTTTGGATATGAGGCCTGCGTGCCTGCTGACTTTTGGGCGAGTGTGCCTTGATACATTTTGAGTTTGCTCGGGCCGGTGTGCCGCTTGATACATTCCCACCCTTTTGCTTTTTAGGGCTTTGACATAGTAGTAATAAAATCTACATTTTCTGTCTGTTGATTCCTTTAGTTATTGGATTTTGTGCCAAGGAAAACGAACAAACCGTCCCCTAATATCTAACGTGCATTGATGATTGTTTTGCATCGACACGGACACTCGCACATGCGTACAATGGACACAGCTCGAAGAAAAAATGGACAGAAAGGTCCTAGGATACAGGACATACCCCAGACACGCGGAGGATACGGGAAAATTGGCATTAATAGACCAAAATCTGTATTTCTCTAAAATGGAAGAAACTGACACTTTTGAAGGACTTTATGGATGTATAATGACTTGTACGAACCGCCAGTATCGACAAAAACACTCCGGTATACGGAGGGTACCGATAAAAACCTAAAAATGTCGCAAAAAAGGACATAAGATGCAAAAGATGACTCGATATGGTCCCGGACTGAAACCGACACCCCCGTGCAGTCACACAAGTCCTATGTGACATGTACGGTATAACAAAACTTGGCAAAACCCTCTGAAACGAGATTTGACCCTTCGTATCTTCGATTTAAGCTTGAAACGGGCCTTTGGGGGTCCAAAATCTTCGACGGGCGCGGCTTTCGGGATCCGGCACTTCGCTATTGTCCCAAATGATATTTAAGACTTGTAGGAATCAAGAAATGGCCAAAGCAAGCCCCGGAACTAAAAACGACCATGCGAAGGCAGTAGCTGCTGGAAACTGTTTTCTGGTTGACCAACCTGGCGTACGCCAAGGGTTTGGCTCCGTACGCCAATCTTGAGGACATCGTGTGTACGCCAGCTATATGTTGGCGTACGCCAGGCTCCCAAGAGTCAGATCCACTTGACTGACCAACTGTCCTTTTTCAGGGGGAACTTGTTTTTATCCCTACACGGTTCTCACACGGCTTCTGAGGATTCATAGGGGCAGGGTACTTGAAGTTATGTCCCCTTGGAGGCTAGCTAATTGGTTTCATTCCCCATGTGGAATTGCAACGGCAAATTGAAAGCCTATAAAGCTAGGGTGCCCTCTTCATGGCATTCATAGCATCAATTGCCCCCTTTCTTCTCCAGTATATACCCACCTTGTCCATGGATAATCCTCTCCCAACAGTGCTCAGGCCCTGGCTAGTGTCCTTTTTAAGCATTGATTGGCTTAACTTCCAATATCACGGACTTTTTTCATTCCGTTTTCTTCGACATGTGCCAATCCGCCCGGCACTGCTGTGGGCCGCCCTGAGATTCTGGGATCCGGACGTCCATGTCTTCCGCTTTGGTGACGATGAGATGTGCCCGACCGTGGAGGAATTCCAGGCGTACCTCCACACCTACGCGTCTCCGACGCTCGTCGTTCCTCCCTACCAAGTGAGTATGCCGAAATTGCTGGCCAGCTCGCTTGGCATTTCTCGGGGTCTGGCGAACACAATCCTGGAAGGTGGCCAGGTGAACATTATCCGGCTGGTTGAAATGTATAGCCCGGATGTCGACTTGGATAGCCCAGGCAGCGATGAAGTTCAAGCGCGTCAACGCTTCGCCCTGGTCATTTGACTGCTCGTGGCCTACCTGCTCGTTCCTACCGACGGGCGGGTCAGCCCTCTGCTTGTGAGCGTAGCTGCTCAGATGGGGGCGCGCAGAAATGTGATCCCCTTGGTCCTGGCGGAGATGCTCTCAGGTTTGGATTTGGTGAGCACAGGCCAGTCGGCTGTGTTCAGCGGGAGCCCGCTCTTGCTTCAGGTAAAACTCACTCAGCTCACCTTTTTCTGGGTTTTTCGCACATTCTCGTTTTACCTTGACACTCGGCTTAGGCTGCTTCCTAGCTTCTTACTTGTCTTTTCGCTCAGGCTTTATCTGACTCCTTACTTGTTTTGCCACTCATGCAGCTGTGGTTGTCGGACAAGCTGAGTCTATTGCATCCACCGGCAGCGGGCTGGAATCTGTTCCCAAAACGGGTCCATCAGAGGGAGATGCGGTATCCTGACTTGGATGTAGGGGGCTGGTATGAATTCATGCAGGAGATGCAGCCCGATGAAATTGCTTGGAGGTGTCCTTGGCTGGACCTTCCAGACATGGCCATCCATTCTGACGGCTTTGACAGGATGGTCATCGCGGGGCTGACCAGCTTCACGTTTTATATCCCCGGGCGGATTCTTTGCCAACTGGGCGCTTCGCAGGGGAATACTCAAATCAGCGTCGGGGGTTTCCGTCTTCCCAATTTCAATGCGCAGACGCTGGGCGGTTATCAGAGGCGCTGGGGCCTGAGGATTCTCCAGGCAGAGATGCCAGGTTTCAACCCTCGGCTAAAGAATCGCTATAGACAGTGGCTGAGAGCAGATGTGCATGCAAGAGCAAATATTGGCTGACTCCAAACCACTTTGCTGTACTTAGAATAAGCTGTGAGCCGTTAGACTTCTCAAGCATTGTGTTCTGTTTTTCATGCTTCAATTCTTTTAAGGCTTCTATGCTCAGCTTGTATATTAGACGTAGTAATTTTGCAAAATAAAGTTGAAAGATGAAGGGTTTTCCCCTTTTGAACTCTCCAATGCAGCTCTAGCCCGTCTTTTTGAACTTCGAACCATTTGGACTGGGTACAAAACCCAAAATGTCAAACCGTGGATCAGCTTGATAGGATATGACCGGGTCTCATGGAGAGACTGCCTACGTATCCCTTTGCAGGGAATCAGGTCAGAACGTAGTTCAGGTAAAGGTTCGCTCATGTATTTTACCTCTCCTTTTACGCTCTAACTTTTGCCTAGAACCCCTTGACAGGTTTTCGGTCTAGCGAGCTTTTGATTTTGCCTATTTATTTTTGCCTAGACCGCCTCCTTAGGTTTTCGGTCTAGCAGGCTGCTCTAATTTTTGCTTGGAATCGCCCACCCTTGTGGTTTTCGATCCAACGAGCATCTCTCAGGGATAGTAACGCTTGAGCTGATCCAGGTTGACCAAGGTACTGAATTCATTGCCGTCGAGGTCGATGAGCTTGGCAGCACCCCCAGATAGGATGGTCTTGATGATGTATGGCCCAGAGCGCTTCGGCCGGAACTTCCCACGAGGATCAAACACTGGAGCCCGGGTCTCCTTTGTAACCATGTCACCTTCGACTAACCCTCTCGACTTGACTTTCTTGTTGAACGCACGGGCAATTCGACGCTGATACCCTTGGACGTGATACAGTGCACGGAGCCTTCTCTCGTCAAACAACATTAGCTCGACGAATCTACCACTCAGCCATTCAGCTTCCTCGAGACTACTTTCAGCCATGATTCTCAAAGACGGGATTTCGAGCTCAACAGGGAGAACTGCCTCCATTCCATAAACCAAAGAGAACGGAGTTGCACCTGTGGAAGTGCGGATCGAAGTACGGTACCCCCAGAGGGCCAATGGTACCAACTCATGCCAATCCCTTGCAGACTCAGCGGTCTTCTTGATGATCATCTCGACTTTCTTGTTCGCTGCCTCGACAGCCCCATTTGTTTGTGGACGATAGGTCATGGAATGATGGATTTTGATCTTGAATTCCTCGAAGAGCTCCAGGACCCTACCTTTGAAGTAACTCCCATTGTCCGAAACGAAAGCCTGAGGCACGCCGTACCGGTAGATGATGTTCTTTCGAATGAACTGTGCAACTTGAACGGTTGTCAGGGTCTTGTAAGATTCTGCCTCGACCCACTTGGTGAAGTAGTCAATGGCTACCAATATGAACTTGTGGCCGTTTGAAGCGGAGGGTCTGATCATCCCGATGACGTCGATTCCCCATACTAAGAAAGGCCAAGGCGAGGTCATGCCGTATAGTTCAGATGGAGGGACATGCTGCAAGTTTGCGTGAATCTGACATTTGTAGCAGCGCCGCACATAGTCAATGCACTGCGACTCCATTGTGGACCAATAATAACCCTGCCTGAGGATTTTCTTTGCGAGCATGACGCCGCTCATGTGAGGACCGCAGACTCCTTCGTGAATCTCCTCCATTATTCTTGTTGCTTCGGTGCCATTCACACACAGCTTGTGCATCCCGCAGTGAGACCTTCGATACAACTTTCCCCCACAGATGATGTACTGAGCAGCCAAACGTTGCAAAGTGATCCGATCCTTCCTAGTAGCCCCAGCGGGAAACTCTCCGCGCTCCACAAAATTCCAGATATCATGGTACCAGGGTAGGCCATCATCGACATCATCGATGGCGTTGATGTATTCATAAGCGGGTAGGTCCCTCTGTTTGATCACAATTGGCCGCATTTTGACCTCTGTTGGGAGTTCGATCATTGAAGCCAAGGTCGCCAAGGCATCGGCGAACTGATTCCTCAAGCGGGGAACATGGGTGAAAGTCACCTTATTGAAGCGAGGAATCAGTTCCTCCAAGTCTTGGTGATAAGGCTTCAACTTTTCCTCAAGAACCTTCCAATCTCCGTTGGCTTGGGAAACCACCAAGTTTGAATCTCCGATAACCTCGGGCTTCTCGACTCCTAATGCAATTGCTGCCTCCATCCCGACGATGCAGGCCTCATATTCGGCTTGATTGTTAGTAACATCGAAATTCAGTTTGAAAGCGAGCGGAATATGAGCGCCAGCGGGCGTGATCAGCAACACCCCGATTCTGAATCCCTTCTGGTTGGCAGCCCCATCAAAATAAAGCGTCCACACCTCCTCGACCACAGTTAGCACATCCTCGTCCGGAAACGTGAAATCCACATCCTCGGGCCCTTCCACCGGGTGATCGGCCAAGAATTCTGCCACAGCACGGCCTTTCACTGACTTCCTTGTAACATGTTGGAGATCGAATTCAGCTAGCAGAAGCAACCAACGTGCTAGCTTATGGGTGAGCGCTGGCTTCTCGAACAGATACTTGATAGGATCCATCCGAGAAATCAACTTCACCGAGTAGGCTAGCATGTAGTGTCTAAGCCTTTTGGTGACCCAAACTAGTGCCCAACATGTCTTTTCCAGAGAGGTGTACCGCTCCTCGCTTTCCGACATCTTCTTGCTCAGATAGTAGATGGCTCTTTCGGCTCTGTTTTCCCCTTCCTGCGCTAGCAAGCAACCCATAGCTGTCGGAGTCACAGACAAATACAGAATTAGCGGTCGACCCGGAGTTGGCGGTATCAGTACTGGCGGATTCTGCAGGTATGTTTTAATTGACTCGAACGGAGCTTGGCACTTTTCTGTCCACTCGAACGGGACATCCTTCTTGAGTAATCGAAACATCGGTTCATAAGTTAGAGTTAGCCTAGCGATGAATCTGCTGATATACTGCACCTTTCCCAGAAAACTTCGAACTCCCCTTTCAGTTTGCGGAGGCTCCATTTCGAGAATTGCCTTGATCTTGGATGGATCCACCTGAATTCCCCTCCTGGTAATTAGAAACCCCAGCATCTTGCCGGCTGTGATCCCGAATGTGCATTTCTGCGGGTTGAGGCGCACATTGTACTTGCGAAGCCTTTCGATAAACTGCCTGAGTGAGGGGTTGTAGTCGTCTTCCTCCTTGGCCTTCACAATCATGTCGTCGATGTACACCTCAACTGTCTTGTGAATGAGGTCATGGAGCAGAGTTGTCTGTGCCCTTTGAAAAGTGCAACCAGCGTTCTTTAAACCAAAAGGCATTTTGAGATAGCAGTAAGTCCCCCATTCAGTGATGAACGTTGTTTTCTCTTGGTCCTCTGGAGCCATGAAGATCTGGTTGTATCCTGCGAACCCATCGACGAACGAGAGTAAAGCATGCCCCGCCGTGTTGTCCAAAAGCACATCAATGTGAGGCAAGGGAAAACTGTCTTTGGGGCTTGCTTTGTTCAAGTCCCTGAAGTCGACACAGACCCGAATCTTGCCGTCCTTCTTAGGCACAGGCACGATGTTAGCAACCCATTGGGGATATTCAACCACCCTCAGAAATCCTGCGTCGATCTGCTTGGTGACCTCTTCCTTGATCTTCTGAACCCAGTCTGGCCTCATTCTGCGAAGCTTCTGTTTGACAGGAATAGCCCCTGGTAGCATAGGAATTATGTGCTGGACTATTTCGGGATCGATACCAGGCATATCTGCATGAGACCAGGCGAAGACTTCGGCGTAGTCCTTGAGAGCTTCGATTGTGCCTGCGTGGTTTGTCGGGGACAAAGTGGAACCGATTTGCATCATACGGGGATCGTCCTCATCTTTCAGATTAATTGAAATTACTTTGTCTTTTAGAGGCTGAGCATGCCTTTCGTCTGCCCTTTCGATGAGGGAACGCAACTCGGCCGGGATGTTCCCGTCAAAGTCGATTCCTTCATCGTCGAGGTCGACATAGTTTATATAGAAGTCAGCAAAGTAGTCGGAAGCAGGATCATGCATTTCATAAAACCCAGAGGGGTTGCCAAGTACAGTCGACTCAAACTCAAAGTAAAAGCTAAGACGTGGAGGGCCGAGAGGCACAAACTCCGACTCTGAGCTAGACTTAGACTCGACAGACTCCGTGTCGGATTCAGATACATCGTCAATGCACGTTAGACGGGGAGTAAAAATGCAGTTATTAAGACTACCCTTTGCTTCGACGATGAGGGAGGTTGGTGTAGGGGGATGAAAACAATTGGTGTTCTGAACCACACCGATTGGTTCAGCCTCACGTGCCGCTACACCGGAACCCTAGTTCTTCGTCTGAACCCTAATCTGCAAGACAAAAAAAGGATGAGCGCACCTTTGCTTCTCGTAGCAAAGGCCCTCCGATGCCAAAGTTAGTATCTCGAACTAGTAGTCAAACCCTAATTATCAGTAGGAAAGTTGTATTAATGCCCAGAATAACGCATACCTTTACCTCCAGGTTTACCTTGTATTTATAGATTTACGGATGCTTGTTGCCCAAGTATCCCAGCTGCCTTAGGATTCCTGCCTCATATAGGAAACCTAATATCTTATGGACTTCTCGTTCCCTTATCTGTATAATATCTTAATCATTATAAGACTCTCAGTCCTCTTGGGACTCTTTCCCATAATTATCCAAATACCCCACTCACGTTGGGTCTCTAGCCTCGATCCTATATACTCGGGATCTTACCCTTTTACGGAATATTACCACTCTGGAGTATTCTTGCCACGTCACGACTTAGGGCAACTTTTTCCACTGTTCGGCTTCCTCTTTGCCGAACAGTCCTCCTGGACCAATGACCTCACATGCAACTGGTCCACATTGTTATATCTGGTCAAATGACTTCACATGTCTTTTGACCTTATCAGCCGAACAGACTGTCTGGACCAATGACTTCACGTGTCACTGGTCCATATTGCTGCTCATCGCACTGCCCGGCGATGAGCTTATCATTCCTGCCACGTGTCCCTAACACACCACGTGTTCGGTGACTAATCATGCCTGTACGGGAATACCTCCCTACAATTGCTCCCCAGCTTTACCTATTTGCTACTGCTCGGGGGCAATAGGTAAAGCTTTTTAGCTACAACGGGTCTGGACCGTTTTGGTCCAGCCCCGATCAGTCACTTCATTAATATCCTTTTAAAATTCTTGGCGGCTTAGTCATTATACCATCTCGGGGTAGTAACTCCGCGTGGCACGCTTCGTATGCCCTGCATTTAATTCTGATTGACGTCTCAGTGAGGACGGCGTGAGGATAGCGTCTTTGGAAGCTCTTTATCCGTTACCTTTCTTGTAACGGCGTAAGGAGTGACGTTTCATCTCTGTCATTACGCCTGTACCCCAAAAGAGGGTTACTTTTGTTTTTCAAAAAAGAAAACGAAGGCGTAACTTTCTCTCTCTACAACCAGGCGAAAACTTAGTCCTTTCTCCTCCTGCCATTGCCGCCGTCTGCTATCTGATTGCATCTCAGGTCACCACCGCGATTGCTCCGTAAGATTCTCGCCCTCGCCTTACTCTTCGTGTTTTTCTGAGATTCACTTCAGATTTCTCCCTTTCACTTAGGGTTTCATTATCTGTTTTGTTCCTCCATACTCATGGCGGAAAACGACGAGAATCTCCCAAAACCCAGCAAGTTCAGGAAATTGTGTGAAACTCCTAGTGCCATGGCGGCGTTCAGGGCTGAGTACAATATCCCTGATAACGTAGGAATTGAACTTGCCCCATTAGGTGCTGACAGGGATGGCGGTACTTGGGACAGAATGTGCATCCCAATAGTAGCCATCGTCGAGGGTGGGGTCCGTTTCCCCCTTCACCCACTACTTCGTCAGGTTTTGAACTGGTATCCGTCACCCCCATGCAAGTCTCGACAAATGTTTTTAGGTTAGTGATGGGAGTAGTGGCTCTGAATAGGATATTAGGGACCCAGTTGGGCTTATGGGATATCCAGTGGTGGTATAGCATTGTGCTAAACCCTGAGTATAACACTTTCTATTTCAAAGTTAGGAGAGCAGAAAAGCGTCTCGTGCTCAACTTACCAGACTCTGCTCGTGACCACGAAATTGACTTCCTCTATGTAACGGGAGCATTCGAGCCAATAGGGGAAGACGGCCAAGTGGTGGGTTTGCATTGCCCCCACATATGGGGTTACCCACGTACGCTTCTAATTTCACTTTGTACATACCTGTCGACTATGTCACCCCTGTTTTGTTTTCTTTTTGTATCTCTAACTTCTGTTCTGGATCACTATTATGCAGCTGAAAACGCCAATAAGCGCCCCAGACGCGAACCGAGTTACGTCCGAACAGAGGAGATAAACAGAATCTTGAAATACACAGGAGAGCCGGGCACACGAACTGCCGGATGTGGTCGTGACGCGCATGTCCTACTGGGCTACGATCCTGCATACAGGGGATTTATTGACAGGAGATTAGCCCACCCGAGCACTAGTGGTGCATCAACGTCTACGGCCCCTCAATCAACAAGTGTGAGGACCGACGTGGGAGTTACGGTTGCCGGGGAGCCAGGCGAATTCCCAATATCAGAAGGTGTTCCCCTACCGCGACTGGTACTCAGGAGATCTCGAAGACAGACTGTTTCTCAACAACAGTCTGAACGGCCAATCCACACCAGTGACACCAGCCAATCATCTTCATACGGGTATTCACCCTCTCCTCCAATTTCAGACAACATGACTCTCCAGCCTTTGAATCTCAGCTCTCTCCTCACCGTCCAAACGCGAGGACGCGGTGGTGCCAATAGGGTGGCATCAACTGGAGCCGCCCCCCCTCCATCTCGTAGCAGAAGGGGGAGGTCGACACGATCATCCTCGTCTCCTCGCGACAGCTCCCTTGAGGTTGGAGATGCCCATCAGGATAAACGTGCAAGGACTGAGGACCCAGCGTCTTCAGATGTCCCAGCTGACACAGAGATCAGCCAGCCCCAATCACCCTCCCAACAAGTGCTTCCCCAGTCATGGGTTCCCTCACTCATCAGGGGTGATCGTCCCGTCCACATCGGGGATAGTGCCAGCTCAACTGAGACTGCACTAGCTCTCGCACAGGCTCTATCCCTTCCTGTAGATATGCAGAAGGAGTCTTTATCTCCTGCAGATAGGCTCGTTTCCACTGGTCTCGTCAGTGGGATCAAGGTAACCAACTCATTTTCGTGTTAGATATGCCTTTCTTATGATAGTTAAGAATTCCTTGGACTCACATGTGGTACTCGTTTAGTTTATTCAAAAGATGATGACGTTAGGTCAGAAGTTTCAAGAGGCCGATGCTGAGAGGGTCAGACTTCTGAACGACAATACGAGGCTGCTTCGCACAGTCTCAAGGCTGGAGAGAGAAAGAGACAAGGCCAAAGCTGAGGGTAATGAAACGAAAAACAAACTCGAGGCGGCCGAAGACAGTCTCAGTCAAGCTTTGAGGGAGATGGATGGTGCCAAGAAGGCTGCGTTTGACGAGGGTTATCAGAAGGGATACGATGTTACCACGGCCAGCTACGTGGAGCAGGTACCAATCCTTCAAGACCAAGTCTGGACTGCATGCTGGGAGACATGCCTGACTAAGGTCGGTGTTGCTGACGATTCCCCCCTGTGGACGGAGATGGAACTTCCCAGCAGCCGGGCAGCAGCTCCTCAAGAAGATGAGGAACCCCTTGTTGACGATGT
This sequence comes from Rhododendron simsii, assembly GCA_014282245.1. Classification (NCBI taxonomy): domain Eukaryota; kingdom Viridiplantae; phylum Streptophyta; class Magnoliopsida; order Ericales; family Ericaceae; genus Rhododendron; species Rhododendron simsii. The sequence goes on from CM024955.1 coordinate 22,682,534, forward strand.
TGATCGTCAAGTGGATGAATATGCAGATGCAGATGAGGAAATAGAAATGGAGACTCAAGGTGCTGCTGTGGAGCATGGGTCCGGCCAGGAGGCAGCCACTGAAGCCAGTGTTGCTGTGGAAGATGCTGCTGGCAATGGGGACGTGCTTCAAAGGGCTGCAACCAATGCTGCACCAGAGATCCAGGAGTTAGACTGAATTTGCTTTCCTGTAGCACCTGTCTGCATAGTATTAGTAATTTCATGTTTTGGTTAACAGTATTAGGCCCTTTGCGGCATGACGTTTTATTTTGCTCGGTCCTTCGTGGCCGGAGCTTTGGCATCTCGTACGTGCTACAATTATAAACATCTCGTGCTTATTTGGTTGTAGTTTTATGCAAGTATTTCGTACTTGGTGCTTTTCGTATTATGCCTGTCACCCAGGTATTTTGTACTTGGATTTGACTAAGTATATTCGTACCTAGAACTGTACAAGTATTTCGTACTCGTATGTTACTAAGTATATTCGTACTTAGAATTGTACAAGTGTTTCGTACCTGGGGTATCTCATACCTATTTGTGATCAAAATCCCTCGAATTTAAATCAAAAGTTAAATGTAAGTTTCTCGGACTTACAGTATCTCAGACTGTTTAGCATAATTACTTACTGAAATAATTGTATCCGAACAGTTGCATGTTTGAGTATGCATCCTAAGTGTCTTCATACCTGGGGTACACTTGTTTACAAGTTCCTCATACTTTAGCGTTTATTCGTGCGCAGTAATCAAGCTATCTAATCAAGCTATCAAGAATAGATGTATTCGTATATGGCATGCGTACCAATTCCATTTCCCTGCTCCCCAATATGAATAAGGAGAAATAAATCGAAATCCGTATTTCATATTCTTAAAAAACAAACATTTTAAAAGGCTAGCTCATATTTATTCATAGACTTCCATCCAAGGGGGCGCTATTCGTACCCCTGGCAACTAAAACAGAATAAACCGTAACTAGAGCAAGATAGAATCGAACACTTAAAACAAGGGAATTATATTCGTAATTCCCACACAATCACGTAGTGCTAGCTAAAATAAAATTCAATTCTTCTAAACAAAGAATTTTCTCAGATTATGGACATTCCATGGCCTCGGAATTGGATTACCGTCCAGATCAACCAATCTGTAGGCCCCTATGCCCACAATCTCAGTTACTCGATACGGGCCTTCCCAGTTGGCCCCTAGCTTGCCTTCGTTGGCTACCTTGGTGTTGCCGAGCACCTTCCGGAGTACAAGATCCCCAACACCAAACTCTCGAGGGTGTACATGCTTGTTATAGTTTCTCATCAGCTGCTCCTGATAAGAAGCTAGATGAATCAACGCTTGCTCCCTTCTTTCCTCGGCGAGATCAAGCTCAATTTCAAGGGCTCTGTCATTGCCCCCACTCTCAACCAATGCGGTCCTGTTGGTTGGGAGGCCTACTTCCAAAGGTATGACTGCCTCTGTGCCATATGCCAAAGAGTAGGGGGTCTCTCCCGTAGACCTCCTAGGAGTTGTCCTGTGTGCCCATAGAACAAGAGGCAATTCATCGGGCCATTTCCCCTTGGCCTTATCCAACCTCTTCTTGATCCCGTCAAGAATGGTTTTGTTAGATGCTTCTGCCTGCCCGTTGCTCTGCGGATAGGCTGGAGTCGAATAATAATTCCGGATCCCATACTGGGCACAAAAAGCCTTAAATTTCTTCTGAAATTGGGACCCATTATCTGTGATCAAAGAATAAGGGACCCCAAATCGAGTAATGATACTTTTCCACACGAACTTTTCTACCATAGACTCAGTGATTTTGGCCAATGGTTCCGCCTCAATCCATTTAGTAAAGTAATCAGTTGCAACTAACAGGAATTTTCGGTTCCCAGTTGCTTTGTGAAGGGGACCCACGATGTCCATTCCCCACTGGGCAAATGGCCAAGGGCTGGTCAAAGGTACCAGGTCTTCGGCCGGTGTTCGAATCATTGGTGAGAATTTCTGACATTTCTCACAAATTTTTACATACATCTTTGCATCCTCCTGCATATGTGGCCACCAATAACCTTGAGTAATTGCTCGGTGGGCAATGGATCTGCCCCCAGCATGACTTCCACAATTCCTTCATGTATTTCGTGGAGAAATTTCTGCACCATCTCGGGGTGTACGCACAGCAAATATGGGCCTGTGAAGGATTTTCTGTAAAGCTTTCCTTCTGGGGATAGCCAAAACCTTGCAGACTTGGTTTTGATCTTATGAGCCTCCTTTTTATCAGTGGGAAGTGTCTCATTCCGTAAGAATTCCACGATTGAGTCCATCCAACTTGGACCTTGGTTCACTTCCAAAACTAACTCCACGCTGTTTCCAATGCTCGGCTCTGAGAGATACTCAACCGAAACTTTTCGCTTGAGTTCGGTCGAGACCGCCGCAGCCAGCCATGCCAGTGAATCGGCATGTGCATTCTGTCCAGAACTTATCTGTTCAATATGGACCCTCTCAAAGGTATCAAGTAAATCTTTGGCGGCTTCCACATATGCCGCCATTTTCTCATTACGGGCCAGATATTCACCGGACAGCTGATTCACTACAAGCTGTGAATCAGAATGCACCCTCACTCTTTTTGCTTTCAGAATTTTCGCACTTCTCAATCCAGCTAGGAGTGCCTCATACTCCGCCACATTATTTGATGCACTGAACCCTAGCCGAACAGACAGCTCGATCATTACACCTCCTGGAGGAAATATTACCACCCCAATTCCTGAACCAGTATTACATGCTGATCCGTCAACAAATAATTTCCACTCCGTGGGGTCCTGTTCGGCTGACAGCTGATTCTTTATGGGTGCTGGCTTGGATGCTTGCTCCTTTCTCGTAGGAGGCAAAGGTGCAACCGCAGGAGAAAACTCCGCCACAAAATCTGCCAATACTTGGCCTTTAATTGCCGTACGTGGCTGATAATCAATATCATACTGACTCAACTCGACAGACCACGTCGAGATTCTTCCTGAAAAATCTGCCTTTCGTAGCAGGGACTTTAGTGGAAATTCGGTGTATACCACAATCCTATGGCTTTGGAAATAGTGTGGCAGTTTTCTCGTTGCTGTCCTAAGCGCCAGGACAAGTTTCTCTAAAGGCAGATACCTCGTTTCTGCGTCTAGCAATGTCTTGCTTACATAATATATTGGGATTTGTTCGATTCCCAAATCTCTTAAGAGGACTGCGCTTACAGCATGCTCAGAAACAGATAAGTACAAAATCAAGGACTCACCTGGGTGTGGGGTTGACAGAAGAGGAGGCTCAGCCAGATACTTCTTCAGGTCCTGAAAAGCTTGCTCACACTCTGCTCCCCATTCAAACCCTTCCCTTTTTTTCAATAACTGAAAAAAGGGCCTACACTTATCACTCGATCTGCTGATAAATCTATTAAGTGCTGCAGCCATCCCAGTTAGCCTTTGAACCTCCTTCGTGGTTTTGGGGCTTTGCAGCCTTTGCAAGGCTGCAATCTGATCTGGGTTAGCCTCAATTCCCCTAATGGTGACCAAGTGCCCTAGGAACTTCCCAGAACCAACCCCAAACGCACATTTCGAGGCGTTGAGTTTCAACTTGTACTTTCTCAAAATCTCAAAGACTTCTCTCAAGTCTGTAATGTGCCCTCGTTTGTCTCGGCTTTTTACCACCATATCGTCTATGTAAACCTCCATGGTTTTCCCGAGCAGTTCCCTAAACATGACAGTCGCAAGCCTTTGGTAAGTTGCCCCTGCATTCCTCAGCCCAAACGGCATGACATTATAGCAGTATAAGCCCCGTGGGGTGATAAAAGATGTCTTCTCCTGATCGGGCTCAAACATAGCAATTTGATGGTATCCTCGATACGCATCAAGAAAGCTCATTCGCTCGTAGCCAGCTGTTGCGTCAACCAACTGGTCTATCCTTGGGAGGGGAAAACTATCCTTAGGGCAGGCCTTGTTCAAGTCTGTGAAATCCACACAGACACGCCACTTCCCGTTCTTCTTCTTTACGACCACGGTGTTGGACAGCCACTCAGGATAATAAACCTCACGTATTGCTTTTGCCTCAAGCAAACGACTAACTTCTTCAATAACAGCATCCACGTGCTGTACGGCCGCCCTCCGTTTTCTCTGAATAACTGGCTTATGCTGAGGGTCAACATTTAAATGGTGGCAAATTATCTCAGCATCTACGCCGGGCATTTCTTCTGGTACCCATGCAAACACATCGACATATTCCTTCAGAAACTGTATTGACTCAGCTTTTTCCCCAGCTGGCAGTGATTCCCCAATCAAAAAATATCTTTCTGGATCAGCCTTGTTGATCTGAATCTTTTCCAAGCCCTCAATCACTTTATCAGACGGGCATCTTCCGACATCTTCGATAGTCGGTTGATCTGGTACCTCCAATGTATGAACATGGTGGGCCTTCGGGGCCTTCTTAACGATGGAAATCAAACATTGCTGAGCCACTTTCTGATTGCCCCTAATCGCTTCGATCCCATTGGATCCTGGGAATTTCACCATTTGGTGGTATGTTGAGGAGACTGCTCTCATTTTGTGTAACCAGGTCCTTCCTATAATCGCGTTATAGGAGGAAGGAACGTCTACGACCAGAAAATCCGTCCTCAAAACAACTGATCCTGCCCGAACAGGCAGTGTTACCTTTCCAAGCGGCCAAACTGCCCCTGCACCAAACCCAATCAAGGGTGTTGTGGACTGCTCTAAATCTGTCTGGGCCAGCCCCAATTTCTTGAACGCGTCGTAGTACATCACCTCCGTACAACTTCCTGAATCCACTAAAATCCTTTCAATGTCATATTCCCCAACTCGTAGGGTTATGACCAAAGCATCATTATGGGGAACCTGGACTTCCCCCATATCTTCATCCGTGAATGCGATGCCCTCATTGCATATACCACTTTCTCGGCTTCTCTTGTTTCCCAACCTCGTCACATGCTGGTCGTGCTTAACCTGCCTTTGCAGCAGCCTCACCTCATTCCTCGTATAAGGTGCGGCCAACCCGTGTATCATGTGGATTACCCCTTTAGGATTCTTCTCATAATCCATCTCCATGGCTTTCTCTTTTTCCTTCGGATCTTCCTGGATGAACTCCTTGAGATAGCCACGAGAAACTAGATCGTCAAGATGCCTTTTATACATTTCACAATCCTCGGTCATATGGCCCCAATCTTTATGGTAACTGCAGTGCTGATTCGTGGCACGTTTCGCATTTTTATCTCCACCCAAACTTGGGGGCCATTTGAAGTACGGCTGATTCTTAATTCGATAAAGAATCCTGTAAATTGGTTCCTTCCAAACTGTCGTGATGGAAAAGAAGGACTTTGGATCAGGGGCTTGCTTTTCTTTGTTCGGCTCTTTCTTAGCCTGCCCGTAATCCCTTCTCTCCTTGTAAGTTCTGGGTTCTGGCTTATCCACCTTTTTGGCAGACACTTTGGACTGTTCGGTAACTGTCCTGCCGTCTTCACGGAGTATGTCATCTTCCATTCTGGCGTGTTGCTCTATTCGCTCCATCAACTTGGCCAGCGTTGCTACCGGATGTTTGTTCAGTGAGCGACGCAATTCACCCCGAACAGGTAATCCAGTTTTGAACGTTGCGATGGCGTACTCCTCACTGCAACTTTCAATCTCGTTGAAAGTTTCCCAGTACTTTTTTGCATAATCCCTGATCGGTTCGTCGTCTACTTGCTTCATCGTAGAGAGGCTTTCAAACGTCTTTGGAGCCTTTCTACTTGTTAAGAACCGAGCAGTGAATTCCTCTGCCAGCTGTCTCCATCCTCGTATGGAGCGCGGGGCCAGTTTATGAAACCAGGATAGAGCCACCTTGCCAAGGCTTGATGGGAACATCCTGCACAAAATGGCATCATCGCCATCGTGCATGAACATGGCCTGCTGGTAGTGCTGTATGTGAGCCACAGGATCTGTGTTTGTCTCGTAGAGTACGAATGCTCCATGCTTCACCCTGCTCGGCAACCTAGCCTCTTGTAACCTTCTCGAGAAGGGGGAAGCCGCTATATTGCTTAGGGCCTTTCTAGCTGCTTCTCGTGCAGTTACTGCCCCATCCTCGAATTTTTTCGTCTTGTGAGCCGTAGCTTTGGCCCGATCAGCATCAGATCTCTCGTACCTGTCCCGGTGATGTTTTCTTTTATCTTCTTCTTCAGGGGTGGAACTCCGGTCCCTACTCCTCCTTTTCCGTGAGAAAGACCTTTGTCTTTCCGGAGTTCGGCTTCTGCTTCTGTTACTCCTTTTTCGTGGAGGAGCATTATATCGCCTCATACTAGGGCTTCTACTCCTTGCCCTTCGGGAACGGGCATGTCTATGAACTACTAAAGTCCGTCTATCTCTTTCAGGACTCCTCCTGGAGAGTCCAGAATCCTCTGGGTGCTCTCGTACCCGCTGCAACTCTTGTATTTCGTACTCTCGTTTTTTAATTAAACGAGCGTACTCCTCGATCTCCTTCCTCTTTCGGTCGAGGACATCCTCACTGTTATGTATACTCCTTGACTGTTCCACCGACGCCTCTCTTCGGTGAGACTTGCTCCTTCTCGTGGAGCCCGTGGGTGTCTTGCCCTGCCTTCCAGTAGGCTTTTTCGGAGCACCTGGTGGAGATTTATCTCCTCCACCACTTAACTGGTCCTTTGGATTAAACGGCGTGACTGGATCTTCTTCCATCGTTATTGTTTTTCAGAGAATGGGTTCGTTTCCCACAGACGGCGCCAATTGTAGGGGGATGAAAACAATTGGTGTTCTGAACCACACCGATTGGTTCAGCCTCACGTGCCGCTACACCGGAACCCTAGTTCTTCGTCTGAACCCTAATCTGCAAGACAAAAAAGGGATGAGCGCACCTTTGCTTCTCGTAGCAAAGGCCCTCCGATGCCAAAGTTAGTATCTCGAACTAGTAGTCAAACCCTAATTATCAGTAGGAAAGTTGTATTAATGCCCAGAATAACGCATACCTTTACCTCCAGGTTTACCTTGTATTTATAGATTTACGGATGCTTGTTGCCCAAGTATCCCAGCTGCCTTAGGATTCCTGCCTCATATAGGAAACCTAATATCTTATGGACTTCTCGTTCCCTTATCTGTATAATATCTTAATCATTATAAGACTCTCAGTCCTCTTGGGACTCTTTCCCATAATTATCCAAATACCCCACTCACGTTGGGTCTCTAGCCTCGATCCTATATACTCGGGATCTTACCCTTTTACGGAATATTACCACTCTGGAGTATTCTTGCCACGTCACGACTTAGGGCAACTTTTTCCACTGTTCGGCTTCCTCTTTGCCGAACAGTCCTCCTGGACCAATGACCTCACATGCAACTGGTCCACATTGTTATATCTGGTCAAATGACTTCACATGTCTTTTGACCTCATCAGCCGAACAGACTGTCTGGACCAATGATTTCACGTGTCACTGGTCCATATTGCTGCTCATCGCACTGCCCGGCGATGAGCTTATCATTCCTGCCACGTGTCCCTAACACACCACGTGTTCGGTGACTAATCATGCCTGTACGGGAATACCTCCCTACAGTTGGATCGTTGAGAAGATCTGGAGAGTCGGGCCCAAGCATCAGCACTTCAGCCTCGTCTTCCTTACCAACCAAACCCACTTGGGAGAACAGCTCTTCTAGACCCCCTTGATCAAAAGCTCCCAACCAGTCAGCCCTTTCCTTGATTGCGACTAACTGCCTCTTGAATTCCTTTGCCGCCAGCTCATCTTTTGCAATTTCCTCTTCGTCATCAGACCAAGTGTCGGCAGCGAAGATCTCAAAGCCCGGTAGCCAGGTCCTGGTCACTTGATCCCAAAAAGGTTTAGCCTGCCCCAGATAAGCAACGCCTCCTCCTTCGCAGACGAAGTAGCTGTCGGGGTTACCATAAAGGGTTCGAGGTTTTCCCGTGTCTTTCCCTAGTTTGGCCCTTTTAGTAGGGGGAGTGTATCCCAGGCCAAAGCGGCCTTCGGTAAAGGGAAAGACAGGGAACTCAGCGATCCCTTGCTGGTTGATCCCGAGCCCTAAGCCAGGCATGAATGACATCTTCCTCATGATTTCGAGAGCAGTAGAGCTGATTATGAAGTCGTCATCCATGGCAATAGCTAGGACTGAGCCAGAGGTGTCAAAAGCGAATCCCCCGAAATCTGAGTCCTCCTCCCCGTGCATGATTCCTAGAACAGGCGTCCCATCGTCCTTGAGCGGGCGGATCCCAGAGTCTCCGTAGATGGTTAGAGTCCCGGTAGGAAGCCCCAGCATGACCTTTTGGTGGAGAGTTGACAGTACAGCCATGATGTCCGCTCTATGCAGCCACGGCCTTCCCAGTAGCAAGTTGAAAGTGGCGGGGATGTCAACCACATGGAATTCCACGTCCATTTCGAAGCCCTCGGCATCAAGTTTTAGCATGAGAGTCCGTTCTACCACACGGCGCGTGTTGTCGTAAGCCTTGACCGCTAGATTGGAAGGTGTGAGGTTAGCCTTGGTGAGCCCCAGACGGTAAGCAACCCTCATTAGACAGACGTTGATCGCAGACCCATTATCGATTAGCATAGTCAGCACCCAATGTCCCTTGCACTTGATGGTGATGTGCAACGGGCGATTATGAGCAGTTCCGTCGACAGGTAGGTCCTTCTCGGTGAAAGTGACGGAATGCTTAGAAAGTAACGGCAAGACTAGGGCAACCATGGCCTCGGGGGTGATGTCGGTTGGCACAGCAAGACGGGCTAGCGCTGCAGACAGCCTCTCTCGATGCTCCTTTGACGATGATATCAGACCCCAGACAGAGACGGCGCCATGGATCCTTTCCAGCTGTTTCAGAATAGCATCCTCTTCAGGTACCCCGCTAGGAATGGCCGGAGCGTTCTTTTGAGCAGAGGGAACGGTGGGTCTTTGATCACTGCTGGGATTGGACGAGCTCCCACCCGAAAGATTGGGCGGTTGGAAGACTCGACCGCTCCTGGTAACGTTAGCAACCTCCCACCAAGGCGATGTGTCCACGAAATCCCAAAAGTCGGCAGGCACTTCCTCTAGCTTGCCTTTCCCCTTATCGATTGATGCAACTTGGTCCGGATCCGTAACCCATTCCAAATCACTCATGACTAGTCCTTCCCAAAAAGCCGGATCCTGCGCAGCAGCTTCCTCGAAAGGTGTCCCCGGATTGGTGACGAATGGTACATCTCAGAAGCCTCCATCCACCAAAGCAGTGTTGACAGTCCAGATTTCATTCCCGACCTGCATGTCGACCACTCTGTCATCCTTCCACAAGTCAGCCGGGAGAGGGTTCGTGTTTAAGTCGACGATCTCATCCACATCCCACAGATCATCGGGTGGCGCATTGAGGACCATGATCGAGCAGTCCTCACTTGGAGCTATCAAGGGACGTGGCTGATCCAAAGGGACGATGTTGAAGGTTGGCCCCACCACAAGGTCGTACTCGTGCACAGCATCCGAAAGTGCATCAACTAGAGGCAGAAAGGCTCCCAGCCAGCGGGGCTCATCGGAAGCACCTTCCTTTTCTACGTGAAAGTCCAAGTACTACTTATCTATGTCATTGCTAGCGTTGACTTCCCCCATGCTGAGATCCTGGAGTTCGACAGGCTGTACAACATCGGGTCCCACACCCCACACGTATTCCTTGTTTTCCTCTTCGGGTAAGACCGGCTCTGGTTGGTAGAAGAGCATAAATAGCGACAAGCCATCTAACGGGTCGGCTCGCGCTGCGATCCATTCTTCCTCCCATTGGTCTAGTTGCTCTTGATCGACCACAGGATTCTGAGGGAAACCCAAGTGATACTGCTCATTCCAGTCGTGAGCCAGCTCTTCCCACTCTCTCGCCTTATCTTCCAGGTTCCACCCGACGGCTAGCATATTGACACTGACGTCCTCCGGGAAAACCACAGCAGGTTTGGGATAGGAGCTTGGGGTTATATGGTCAGTGGGGTTGAATATGGTGGAGCTAGGTTGGATTATAGTGGAGGCAAGGTTGATTTGGTTGATTTGAGGGTGGCCGTTGTGCTGCGGCATGGAGTTGGTAATCACGTTAGGCTTAGGAGGGGTAGGAATGGTCCCGCTATCCACCAAGTCTTGTATTGCATGACGGAGACGATAACAAGAGTTGTGTAATGACCGGGCATCTAGTGATAGGCATAGAAAGCATTCGGGTTGTGGCTAGGGGATGGATTCTGGGGCAGTGGAGTCGGATCCAGCGGTTTGAGGTGACCGGATTTGGTCAACCTTTCTAGCACTTGAGAGAGCGGAGCTTCAAACTTGGTGAAGTTCCGGGGTTGGTTGCCGTTTCGGGGTTTTGGAGGGGCTTGGACCTGATTGACATCGGCGATGTGGTTGGAATCCTGAGTAGTGCTGCTGCTGGCAGATGTGGCGTTGGCGTAGCTGTTATTGCCGAACAAAGCAGCACTGCTCCCTGTGTAAGCACGAGTTTTGGCCTTGGATCCCGAGGAGGAGGAAGGAGGGTCACTACGCGGCAGAACCCCAGTTTGGAGAGCTTCCTCAATGGCAAGGCCGGATTCAAAGAAGGTGTCCCAATCGGCCCCTTGGACGAGTACCAGATTCTTAGCAAAATCGGGCTGCAGATTGCGAGAGATTATACGGATTTGGTCCTTCTCACTCGGCCGATCGGTCATGACAGCAGCCTTAGCCCTCCAACGTTTGATAAAGTCCGCGAAAGACTCTTTTGCATTCATCTTGGTGGATTCCAACTCCCGGGTGGTCATCTTGAGTTGGGCGTTGTAGCTATACTGGGTGAAAAAGGCTGCGCCAATGTCTTCCCACGTTCTGCGCTTGAAGATGTCGAGCGACAAGAACCACTGAAAAGCTGGGCCAGCCAAAGTCTGAGGGAACAACTGGGCCATCGCCTCCTCTTCGACCCCATGCAGTTTCATTGCACCGTGATAAGCTAGCAGGTGTGTTTTCGGGTCGCCCGTCCCGTCGAATGTTGCAAAGTCAGGCATCTTGAACCTTTCCGGGAGCCGTGCATTTGGAAAGGGGCAGAGACGGTCCATGTCCAACCCTCCGACGCTGATTCTTTCGGACTTGGCAACTGACTCCTCTAGTTTAGCCATTTTGGCGATCAGAGCAGCCATTTCGGGATTCGCAGCAGGCTGCTCGGCCGGGATGTCCTCCCCAGTTGGGTTTTCGCGCTCTTGCCTTTCGCCTTCTATCCTTCCGGCTGGGAGCCTTTCTTTGATAAGAGCCTGCAGATTAGCCATGGCAGTATCGGCTTGATCAGCCCTTTGCTGCATGATGGCGAGGTTGTGCTGGAGGTCGGCCAGAATTGTAGTGAGGTTCGGTGGCGGAACATCGGCAATGTCTAGGATTTCTGTCTTGATCGGTTTTGGGGTTACAAGTGGAGATGGAGAGGACGGAGGAGATTTGTGCAGAGTGGTCGGCGGCGAATCCTCCCTTGACAGAGTGCAGAGCTGTGCTTCCGTTGTGATGAGCAGAAAAACAATCCCCCAAACAGACCCTCAAACAGACCCGACGGACGTTCCCAAGCAGGTTTGGCTCTTGATTTCGAAGCTCCCCATGGCTCAGCTAAACAGCAAAATAGATGGGCTCAATGACAGCCTGCAACAGTTTATTTTGAAAAGAATTGAAAGAAAAAGGGCATGCCAACGTCGTCGGTGTCCTCCTAGACTCTACCACTAGAGGGAGTCCAACTCATGCCGTTAGGGCGCTGCCATAGAATCCTCGGATTTCTTTTCGACGGTGTATCCTTGTTTTGAATCGATGGACACTAAAAGATGTCAAGACAGTCTAAGCCTTTTGGCTGCTCCTTTCTCGAAGTTTCAACTTTGGAGGTCGGAACAACTTAGTGCAGATGGCGTGATACCATAACCGAAGTGGCGTAAGCAGCACTGTGCTGGAGCCTTGATGGTGTAAGTGATTAGCACTTTAACCTGGATGGTGTGGGTATCACGACATTCTCTTCGTTGTTCCTAATTTTCTGTTTGAAACTTCGACTAGGTTTAGACAAGAGACTTAAACAACTTTGATTTCCCAAAGTCTCGCTGACCCAAGGATTTTGGAAATTGATAACGCGCAACATCGAGATGCACGACTCTTCATCGGTCCATGGCAAGGCCCTAACAATCACGAGACGAACTCGAGACCAACCTAACAGCCGCCCTAGCATGCTCCTACGCAAAGCGGGATGTATGTATGCACAGGCATGCGATAAGGAAAGCAGTAACACATAGACAGTTTTATGGGGGTTAAATGCAAGTAATCCTACCTTGTCGGTTCCTGTCTTAGGTTGAAAGGTTCTAGTGCTTTGTACGCATGTAGAGGCCGGTTTTGGCTTAAAGGGGGAGGAGGGGTTCCTCTGACTAAAGCCGCGGTATACCTCCCACTACAATGCGTGCAGCAAAGCAATGGTCGAACGGTATTACAACTCATCATCGTCCAAGGTTGTTGGGCATTCGAGGACCCCGGGCTCCAGTAAACTATGCCGGTTACCCAAAACACCTCAACGGGAGCTTATCCAACATCGATGCAAATGGAGAAATGCCGAAGAATGATTTAAATGAGAGAGAAACGCAAGGTTTTGAAAAATGCCTTTTGAAGTTTGGCTTACTTTCATTAATCAGTACTTGGAGAGAACTACACAAGTGAACAATAGTAAAAGCCCCAGTTCGGATTGGTCGGATGCTGAGATCCTGTTACGTTACCACTCCGTTCTTCAGCAGCACGGAGCGTACTGTTTTGACAAGCTTTTGAAGATTGTTCTTTTTTACATTAATCGCCAAATATGGGTTAACGCAGATGATCCCCAGCGGAGTCGCCACTGTGGGCACACGCCCCAAAAATCGCTGGATTTTGGTTTGCAAAAGTAAATTGTTTGGGGGCGGCCCTCTTGGAAAAGTTAGCGCGGCAAAACGCTTCGATTCAGAGTCGCCACTCGGGTTTTAGCGGTGAGGCACCCAAGGAACCGAACTCGAGAACGTTTGCTACGTTTTGCTTTGACTTGAAAAAGGTTTGATTTGATTTGAAGAGGCGTAGACTGGTCCGTCGTTACCTTCGATATCTGAGGTTCAGGAGCTAGGTTACGAGAGGAGAAGGGTTTTATGGCACTCCTCTCGCCCAATCCGGAGATCGGTCTCTACTCGGGCATTTTATAAAGATATTTGCATTTTTCTCTCATTTGATCATTCTTTAACCAGTTAGGGCGGGGAAACAGTTAATGGGGGTTAAAACTGTAACAAGTTGCAATTTATATAACAAAAAGTTTATGGATGAATGGTTTGCTTGCTTGAATTGAATTAAACGTAATAACATAGATTGAGAACAAGCACTGTGAATAGTTTCGACGGGATGATGTACGCTGCTTGTCGAGCACGTGAGCAGGCAGCATGCTGGCACGCAATGGCCAACCCACTGCACGCCACCACACCCTGCGCACGCCACCTCAAAGCTAGCGTACACTAACCTGCTGATTTCTTACAGCTTTTACTCTCAACCCTCTGGGATCTGGAATGGACCAGTGCACACCCAGGACAAACCACGCAGTTGATAAGATAAATTAAGTACATATACAGACACAAGGAAATGGCTAAGAGCCATGAAAATAGCAAGGCAGACCCCATAAACAGAGTGGGGAGGAACAAGAGGCCAGGATTGAACTGTGACGTAAGGGCCAGGCACTGGTCTTTGACAAACCTGCCGTACGCCACCCCATGGGGACCGTACGTCAGGCTTGCATGCTATCCAGTGTTTGGCTTTACATCATCTGGGTTTTGGAACAGGACCAGAAATATCCCAAAGGCCTTAAAGAGCAAGAAAGGTACAAGTATTGAGAGCTACATTTAAATAACTCTAACGTACAGAAAGCAGTAAACTGGTTATTAGCGTGCTCAAGGTGATGACAGAAAAGAACTAAGCAATAAATGGACATCCCATGATCCCCACGCTAACAGTGCACGTACAGCCAAAGGTGGCGTACGGCTTAGTGAAGCTGGCATGCGCCATGGTGTGTTCCTTACCACTGATTTATTTTACCAGAGAAGGGCCTGAGCTAGTATCGGTTACTAGCCAGAACCTTTCTGGTTCCCCTCAGGAGTTGAAAACAGAAAGCAACACAAAGGTGGTATACCTTTGGTGCAAGAGATGGAAGGATGGATGTGAGCTTTGGGGTTGAAGATGGAGGATGTATGGTGACTGGCCAGTAGTGTAGGATGTATAGAGCTTCTCTATCTCTCACTCTTTCAATGGGAGAGCAAGAACAAGAGAGAGAATAGAGGAATGACTAAGGCTCTTCAATGTGGTTAACCCTTGCAAATGAATGCAAGGGGGGGTATTTATGGAGGAGAGAGGCTGAGACCAGGGGCTGGTCAGCTGGGGTTAGGGGTTTGGTTAGGTTAGGAAGGGAGCTCCCATGCATTAAATGCATGGGACTAGCTTGATGGGGTGTGTAGGAGAGACAGGGGGACGGCCCTGCAGAATGCAATGATCAGGGGGCTCTGCAATGTACTCTGGCAGTTGCAAAGTCTCGAGCACGTGACAGAAAAGCGGTGATTTGACCGGCCTTGACCATGCATACGCCAGCTATATACCCTGCATGCGTCAGGTCAAACTGAGTCAACGGTCGATGTCCGACACGTGGCAGTTTACTGGCACACGCCATGTAGAACCTGGCGTATGCAAGTAGGGTTTTGCTGGGGCCCTTCTGGCTCTGGATTTGAAGGGTTTGAAATGGATTTGAAAATGGGTTTGAAGGGGGGAAAGTTCAATACTCAAAGCTCAAGACCTTCCATCGACCCGCAATGTTCTCGACCTTTTATCATCATCGGGGCAACAGAGACAATAAAAGAGCTAATCCGGACAGTCCAGAATGGGGTGTCTACACTAATACTTCAACCAACCCAGAGAACAAGCATAATACCCACTTCTAAAAGAACAGCTACTACAGAGGGACTAAGAACCGAGAAGAGGCTCGAACTGGAGATGTTGGCATCTAACAAGGCTACCCTCCCAAGTACCCTGCACACCACGCGCATTCCATCCAGACTGCCACACCCTCAACCTAATCCCCTAGGCTTGCTAAAATCTAAAAGAGGGACAAAAAAAGGAGCCACAAAAAATGGCCACTCGAACCGCAGGTGAACCAAGCTACCACTTTCAATCAGTGCACAACCACCAATCTAATCAATGACAGCCTTGGAAGCTACCCTTTTCAATCAGAGCCCAACCACCGATCTAGTCAATGGCAACCGCAAATCTACCCCTTTCAATCTACGCAAAACCCCAATCTAATCAATGATAGCCCCAGTCACAACCATACTACGCACGACCACTAGGCTAATAAAGCAAAGGAACTAGGGATTTAGAGAAAGCTCAACAAAGAGCTTGATGAGTCTGGTAACTAAACTAAACATGAAATTTAACGGAGCTCCACAACAAGATGCACAACATATGAGCCCCAAATTGGGCAAAGTGCCCAGTAACTAAACTTGGCATAAACAGGCCACAATCTCTACAGCTTGAATAAAAACATGTGTTTTAACATGTCCTAATTGAGGTATCTAATTCCAGGTGGTGGGCCACTAGTGGCAAGCATTGCCCTTGGGAGAATGGAAGCACGTGGTCTTCCTGCAACACAAAAGAGCCCACGGTTTTCTATAACCCCAAACCAAGATACGAAACCACTAACCCCCAATACTCCATGGCAGACACCCATCTTAATTCTCATCCGGCGTTAAAACTTCAAACAACTCTAAAAACAAGAACAATAGCCCTGTTGTAGAGATAAATTCAAAGCCTTTTACCTTTTATGACAATGTCAAAACGGGGAAATCTGCCACCATTATTTTGCATGAGATTACCACTGTAGAACACACAAATCGCCGGTTGATTCTACACCAGATTTTGTTAAAACTCGTAGTTGCGTTACCCGAGAGCCCAGGTGTTGATCGGATCCCAACTGTTCAGAACCACACCTCCGGACGCCGGGGCTCTCAAGACCACGCAACCCATGACAGAAATTGACCGATCAGAACTTTGAAATTACCTCCAAATCGGATTTAAGGGTAGCAATAGTAGGGTATTGACCACGTTGATAACACCCTGGATTGACCCTCTCTGAGATTTACCGACTCTATATGGATTCTTCGATCGACAGCGGAAAAGACTCGTGAAAACCCACCCTAATTAGCAGGAATAGCAGCACCATTTGATTCACATGAGCTCCTTGATTTCTCCCAATCCTTCGAAGGAATAGACTGTCAAGAAATCATGACGAGTTTGTGAATTTGTGAATCTATCTGTGAATTTGTGAGTTTGTGGATCAGCTCCTATGGAGGATTTAATCAGGGAAATCCCTTTTCTCTCTCTAGCAGTTCTAGAGAGAAGGCAGAGCACCCTCGAGGGGTTGCCTTTGGCCATCGGAAACCAACATTTTTCCTAGCGTTTATTCGTACGCTTTGCAAGTGTTTATGCATGTATTCGTATGCAACCCCCATTTTTCATACTTGTGAAGTTCAAAACTTCACATAACTCGGTTGTGGATACGTGTATTCGTACGTGGCATTCGTGCCTGTTTCCTGCTCCCCAATAAGAATAGAGAAAAACAAGTCTATAATTTGTATTTAGAGAAAACAAAAACTCCAAAAATTCAATATATCGGAAAAAGTGATGTTATTCATAATCTTTGAAACTTAAGGGGGCGTTACTCGTACCCCTTGCAACTACTAAATAATAAAAAACAAAGGAGCTTTATTCGTAGCTCCCACACAGTCACGTAGTGTACTATAAAACAGGATGAAATAAAACTAAACTCTTTTAAACAAAGAATTTTCTCAGATTATGAACAGTCCAAGGCCTTGGCACCGGGTTCCCCTCCAGGTCCGCCAACTTATAAGCCCCAATGCCCACTATCTCTGACTCTCTGTTACTTGATACGGGCCTTCCCAATTGGCCCCCAACTTGCCCTCATTGGCCACCTTGGTATTGCCGAGCACTTTTCATAGTACAAGGTCCCCAACACCAAACTCTCGAGGGTGAATGTGTTTGTTGTAGCTCTTCATTACCTACTCTTGGTAAGAAGCTAGATGTACCAGAGCCCTTCCCCTCCTTTCCTCGGTGAGATCAAGCTCAATTTCAAGGGCCCTGTCATTGCCCCCACTCTCGACCAATGCAGTCCTGTTGGTTGGAAGACCAACTTCTAGGGGTATAACTGCCTCTATTCCATAGGCCAATGAATAAGGGGTCTCACCCGTAGACCTCCTAGGTGTTGTACGGTATGCCCACAGTACCAATGCAACTCGTTAGGCCACTTTCCCTTAGGTTCATCCAGCCTTTTCTTGATCCCGTCAAGAATGGTTTTATTGGATGCTTCTGCTTGTCCTTTGCTTTGGGGGTAAGGTGGAGTTGAATATTAGTTTCTTATCCCATACTGGGAACAAAAAGCTTTGAATTTCCTTTGGAACTACGCTCCGTTATCTGTAATCAAAGAATCGGGTACCCCAAAGCGAATAATTATACTTTTTCCAAACGAACATTTCTATCATAGGTTCGGTTATCTTGGCTATAGGCTCAGCTTCAATCCACTTCGTAAAATAATCCGTTGCTACCAGCAAAAATTTCCTGTTCCTAGTTGCTTTGTGGAGTGGACCCACGATGTCCATTCCCCATTGAGCGAATGGCCAGGGGCTAGTCAATGGTACCAAATCTTCCGCTGATGTTCTAATCATTGGTGAGAATTTTTGACACTTTTCACAAATCTTCACATACACCTTTGCATCTTCCAGCATGTGTGGCCACCAGTAGCCCTGGGTTATTGCTCGGTGGATAATGGATCTGCTCCCTGCATGACTCCCACAGGTCCTCTCATGAATCTCGTGAAGAAATTTTTGCACCATCTTGGGGTGTACACAAAGTAGAAACGGTCCAGTAAAGGACTTCCTGTACAACTTTCCTTCTGGGGACAGCCAAAATCTTGCAGATTTGGTTTTTATTTTATGAGCCTCTTTTTTATCAGTGGGGAGTATTTCATCTCGTAAAAACCCCACAATTGGATCCATCCAACTTGGCCCTTGGTTCACGTCCAAGATCAATTCTACACTCCTGCCAATGCTTGGCTCGGTTAGGTACTCGACTGCTTCCTTTCGTTTGAATTCAGTTGGAACAGCCGCGGCCAACGAAGCCCAAGAATTGGCATGAGCAATCTATCCAGAGCTTATCTGTTCGATATAAACCTTTCGAAGGTATCAAGTAAATCCTTGGCTGCTTCCACGAAAGCTACCATCTTCTCGTTTCGGGCTTCATACTCTCCGGACAGTTAATCACCACCAGTTGCGAATCACAATATATCCTAATTCTTGTTACCTTCGGGGTGTTCGCACTCTTGAGGCCAATTAGGAGAGCCTCATACTCGGCTACGTTGTTTGATGCACTGAAACACAGCCGAACAAATAGCTCAATCTAGGGGGAAAAATCACGATTCCCACACCTGAACCGGTATTACACGCCGAACCATCAACAAACATCTTCCATTCTAGGGGATGCTGTTCGGCTAAGATTTTGTTGCCCTTCTTGGCTAGCGGCCCAATCACTTGCTCCTTTTTCGTAGGAGGCAAAGGTGCTACCGCTGGCGAGAACTCTGCCACAAAATCAGCCAACACTTGACCTTTAATTGCCGTGCGGGGTTCATAGTCAATATCATATTGGTTTAATTCCACGGACCAAGTTGAGATTCGTCCTGAGAAATCTGCCTTTCGTAGCAATGACCTCAATGGGAACTCAGTATAGACCACAACCTTGTGGCTCTAAAAGTAATGAGGCAATTTCCTTGTGGCTGTTCTTAATGCAAGGACAAGCTTTTCTAAGTGCAGATATCTCATTTTTTCGTCCAGCAATGTTTTGCTCACATAGTAGACATGGATTTGCTCGGACCCCTTATCCCTTAACAAGACTGCACTCACAGCATGTTCAGATACAGCCAAATACAAAACTAAAGGCTCACCTGGCTCTGGAGTTGACAAAAGTGGGGTCCCGGCCAAATACTTCTTCAGATCCTGGAAGGCTTGCTCGCATTCTGTTCCCCATTCAAATCATTCCCTTTTCCTTAACAGCTGGAAAAAAGGCTTACACTTGTCATTGGACCGGCTAATGAATCTATTGAGGGCTGCAGCCATTCCAATTAGCCTTTAGACTTCCTTCATTATCCTAGGACTTTGTAGCCTTTGTAAGGCTGTGATTTGATTAGGATTTGCTTCAATTCCTCTTATGGTCATAAGGTGGCCTAGGAATTTTCCAGAACCAACCCTAAATGCACACGTCGAGGCGTTGAGCTTTAATTTGTACTTCCTGAGGATTTCGAAGGCTTCCTTCAAATCTGCGATGTGTCCTTGTCTAGTTTTACTCTTTACCACCATATCGTCTATGTAAACCTCCATAGTCTTGCCAAGCAGTTTTTTGAACATGATGGTTGCCAACCTTTGGTATGTTGCCCCTGTGTTCCTTAGACCACAGGGCATGACACTATAACAGTACAACCCTCGTAGTGTAATGAAAGAGGACTTCTCTTGATCAGGACCAAACATAGCAATCTGATGATATCCTCAATATGAGTCGAAAAAACTCATCTGTGCATATCCAGCAGTGGCCTCTACCAACTGGTCTATCCTTGGAAAGGGAAACTATCTTTGGACATGCTTTGTTTAAGTCAGTGAAATCTACACAGACACGCCACTTTCTATTCTTCTTTTTTACAACCACAGAGTTGGACAACCATTCTGGGTAGTAAACTTCCCGTATTGTTTTGGCTTCCAACAGATGATCTACCTCCTCTATAACAACATCAACATGCTCATAGCTACCCTTCTCTTCTTCTGAATGACTGGCTTATGTTGTGGATCAACATCCAAGTGGTGGCCAATCACATCTGCATCTACTTCGGGCATCTCCTCTGGTACCCATGCAAATACATCAACATGTTCTTTTAAGAAATCTACCAACTCAGCCTCCTTGCTGGCTTGCAATGACTCCCCAATTAGAAAATACTTTTCAGGATTAGTCTCATTGATCTGTACTTTCTTCAGGCATTCAATTACTTTTTCGGTTGGATTTCTTCTGACATCCTCGATAGTCGGTTGATCTAGTACTTCTATAGTGTGTACCTGGTGGGCCTTTTGGTTACCCCTGATCTTTTCAATTCCATTTGATCCCGAAAATTTTACCATCTGGTGATAAGTCGAGGAAACCGCCCTCATTTTCTGCAACCAGGTCCTCCCTATAATAGCATTATAGGAGGATAGAACATCCACAACCAGAAAGTCAGTTTTTAATACTACTAACCCAGCCCGAACAGGTAGTGTCACCTTTCCCAGGGTGTCATTGATTGCTCTAGGTCCGTCTAGGCCAGCCCCAACTTCTTGCACGCATCGTAGTACAATACATCTGTACAGCTCCTCGAGTCCAACTAGATTCTCTCAATGTCATATTCCCCAATTCATAGGGTTATGACCAAAGCATCATTATGTGGCACCTGAACTTCTCCCAGATCCTCATCTGTAAAAACTATGCCCTCATTGCATATGTCGCTATCTCGCCCTCTTTTGTTTCCCAACCGCTTAACATGCTGGTCGTGTTTGGCTCGCCTTTGGAGTAGCCTAACCTCATTCCTCGTATAAGGTGCGGCCAACCCATGTATCATATGGATTATCCCCTTAGGATTTTGGTCATAATCCACCTCCATGGGTTTCCCTTTATCCTTGAGGTTTTCTTGGATGAATTTCTTGAGATAGCCCCGAGAGACTAAATCATCAAGGTGCCTTTTGTACATTTCACAATCTTCGGTCATGTGGTCCCAATCCTTATGGTAGCTATAGTGCTGATTTGTAGCACGTTTTGCATATTTATCTCCACCTAAATTCGGGGGCAATTTGAAATATAGTTGATTCTTTATTCGATAAAGAATCCTATAGATGGGCTCATTCCAAACCGTGGTAATAGAAAAGAAAGACTTGGGGTCAGGAGCTTGCTTATCTTTGTACGGCTCTTTCTTTGCCAGCCCGTATTCTTTCCTCTCCCTGTAAGTCTTGGGCTCTGGCTTATCCACCCTTTTTACAAGCGCTTTCGGCTGTTCGGCCACAATCTTGCCATCCTCCCGAAGTATGTCGTCCACCATCCTGGCATATTGCTCTATTCGTTCCATTAGCTTAGCCAATGTTGCTATCGGATGCATATTTAGTGAACGACGTAGCTCTCTCCGAACAGGCAAGCCAGTTTTGAAGGTAGCAATCTCATATTCTTCACTGCAACTTTCAATCTCGTTGAAGGTCTCCCAGTACTTCTTTGCATAATCCCTAATCGGCTCACTTTCTGCCTGCTTCATGGTGGAAAGACTTTCAAATGTCTTTGGGCTCTCCTACTTGTCAAGAACCGAGTAGTGAATTATTCGGCCAACTGCTTCCATCCTCGGATGGAGCGCGGGCCCAGTTTATGGAACCAAGATAGAGCCTCCTTCCCCAAACTTGAAGGGAACATCTTACACATAATGGCATCATCTCCATCGTGCATGAACATGGCCTGCTGATAGTGCTGTATGTGAGCCATGGGGTCCGTGTTTGTCTCGTAAAGTATGAACGTACCATGCTTCACTCTGCTCGGCAACCTAGCCTCTTGTAGCATCCTTGCGAAGGGGGAAGCTGCCATATTACTTAGGGCTTTTCGTGCTCCTTCTCGTGCAGTCACTGTTCCATCCTCATGTTCCTTGGTTTTGTGAGCCACATTTTTGGCCCAATCGGTATCAGGTCTCTGGTACCTGTCCCTATGGTCCTTCCTTTTCGCGAAGTAGCCCTCCGCCTGATTGGACTTTTGGTCTGAACTTTCGCTTTTCCTTTTTCGTGAAGAAGCTTTCTTCCATCTTGGAGTAGGACTCTTGCTTCTGCTTCTTCATCTTCGTGAAGGAGCCTTCTCAGAGTCCACCATGGCATACTTGTCTCCCTTGAAATTTCTGCGTGAAAGTCCAAAGTCCTCAGGATGCTCTCGAATTTGTTCTATCTCACGGATTTCGTGCTCTCGTCTCTCGATTAATCGAGCAAACTCCTCGATTTCCTTCCTCTTTTTATCGAGGACATCTTCACTGTTATATATACTCTTTGAATATGCCACTGATTCCTCTCTTCGATGGGACTTGCTCCTTCTCGTGGAGCCTGTGGTCATCTTGCCCCCTTGTCCTTAGAGTTATCTGGGAGTATCAGAGGGTCATCTCTGCTTGTTGTTCTCCTGCCATGCCTACCAGTATGCTTTTTCGGAGCACCTGGTGGGGATTTATCTCCTCCCCCACCCAACTGGTCCTTCAGTGTTGCTGGATCTTCTTCCATCATGGTCATATTTTAAAAGGGAATTCTTTCGTTTCCCAGAGATGGCGCCAATTGTAGTGGGGTGAAAACAATTGGTGCCTGGAACAACACTAGATTGCAACGACTACTCGTGCCTCTTCGCCGGAACCCTAGTTCGTCGTCGAAACCCTAATCTGCAAGACAAACAAGGGTGTGCGCACCTTTGCTTCTCGTAGCAAAGGCCCTCTGATGCCAAATTTAGTATCACGAACTATTCGAAAACCCTAATTATCAGTGGGAAAACAATATGAATGCAACGTATTGCGTACCTCTTACCTCTAGGTTTACCTCCTATTTACAAATGCATAGATGCTTGTTGCCTAAGCATCCCTATTGCCCTAGGATTCCTATCTCATGTAGGGAACTTAGGATATCTTGGATTCTTGTTCCCTTATTAGTTCTTTACTTTAGTCCTTTTAGGACTCCTTTTCATAACTGGTCGAACATCCCATTCCCGTTGGGTATCTTTCCCAGATCCTATATTCTCGAGATCTCATTCTTTAAGGGATATCATAGTTCTGGATCCTCCCAGAGCATTCCCTCTACTCCAGCTCTTGATTGGAGTTCTTTCCTTATTCGGCTATCTCATTACCGAACAGACTGCTTGGACCAGTTACCTCATATGTAACCAGTCTTTTATTAACTATACTGGGACTAATGTCGTCTCATGGCTTTTGTCTTTATCTGCCGAACAGACAGCTTGGGCCAATGACTTTTCATGCCATTGGTCCATATCACCGATCACCGTATCGCACAGCAATTCATGCTATCGTATTTATTCGGTGATCCCATGTACATGTTATTCGGCTATAAATTGTACCTATTCAGGAATACCTCCCTACAAACCATGTAGAGGTAAAGACAAGGTGTCCCCAGAGAAAGGACAGTTGGTCGGACAAGTGGATCTGCATCAGAGTTAACCGGCGTATGCCAGTTACCTACTAGCTTATCCGTGTCCCCTTATCAATAGAGTACGGAGTTAAACTCCAGGCGTATGCCTGGCAAATGCACTAGAAAATAGTCTGCAACAGCCACTGCCATTGCATTGCCGTTTTCGATTCCGGGGCTTGTTTTGGCTGTTTATCGATTCCTACAAGTCATAAATGATATTTGGGACTGTGTCGAAGCATCGAATGCCAAACGTCGTGCTTAATGAAGATTTCAAACCTCCGACGGCTCATTTGAAGTTCAAATCAAGGTTTCGGAAGGTCAAAATCCATTTCGAGGACTTTTGGCAAGTTTTGTCATACCGTACGCGTCATATGGACCTACTGTGACTGTACGGGGGTGTCGGTTTCAGTCCGGGACTATATCGAGTCATCTTTTGCGTTTATGTCCATTTTTGCGATATTTTTTGCTTTTTATCAGTTTATTCCTCATATCGGGATGTTTTTACCAGTTTTATCTATTTGTATAGGTCATTGTACATCCATGTGGTCATTCAAAAATGTCGGTTTCCTCTGTCTTTGAGAATTTTGATTTTTGGCTTATTAATGCCCAAAACTTCATTATTTTCCGTGTTCCTGAGGATACGTGTCATATCCTGGGGCTGTTCTTCCCTTTCATTTGAGCTAAATCAGTTGTGCGCATATGCGAGTGTCTACCTGGCATTTCAGATCATTCATCAATGCATGTTAGACATTGTTGGATGGTTTATTCTTTACCTTTACCGATTTTCATCAAAAAGGAGATCAATAAACAGAAAATGCAGCTATTTTATACTATCAGGTCGATGTCCATAAAGTAAAAAGGTAGAAATGTACGCAAACGGCACAACAGCCCAAGCAAAGTAGCAATATCATGTACTGGGGCACACTCGCCTGAAAGTTAAGGAGGCACACAGGCCTCATCTCAAAACATCAAGTATCAAATGTATCAACAGTCAAAAGGCAGCAAAGTATACTGAGGCTCAGTGATAGCACTCAGTGATCAAAAAGGTCCTCGAGGTCATCGTCGTCATCCTCCTTCTCTCTTGGATCCATCTTGTATTTAGGATTGTCGGCAGAGTCATCAGAGCCACTGTTGAAAAGCGAGCGCTCCTCTTCCTTTTCCTCCTCGCTCTCGCTCTCGGCGGCCTGGAAGGTCGTAGCTCATTTTCTCTTCTTCTGTGCTGGCCCCTGAGCTGGCCTCTTCTGCGCGGGCCTCTTACTCAGTTCTTAGCGGAACTGTGGCTCGTTGATGATGGAGACGATCTCTACCCTTCTCTGTGCGCTCACCGCTGGTCATGAAGCGCTTGTCTGTTGTTATGCTGTGACAGAAGAGACGCTCGACGCCATCTTCTTTTAAGGAGGAGGCCGCACGCTCATTCTCCTAGGAACCGCCCTAGCCTGCCCCTGCATAGTCATTCATTTATTTGTCATACATTATACATTTTGTATATTGAAATGCTGAAAACAGGAAATAGCAAAGCATGCTCTTGAAAGCGAAATGGAAAAGGTTCCTAAGATTATACTTGAATCAAGCGAACCGCCTCCCGCACCCATTGCATTGGTGCCTGTGTTACATTTTGTCAAAATCAGGATACAAGCCAAATACATATCAAACATGGTACAAAGGAAAGAATAAAGTTGAAAGAGCATCATACCGGTCCCATAATTTCTGTTGGCTCTGTCCTGGCAGGCTCAAACTGAACTGTGGCAGCCTCTCCCTGCGCGTCTCGCACTGCCAGTGTCCACAAAAGCCGAGGAAGTCCTATGGACGCCGCGTAATCACTCCTCTCCCTCGAGCGAGCTGTCCTGCCACTCTGGCTCTGTCTTTCCTCGCCAGCCTCCAAGGCCTCGCCTTCCACAGCCATATGCTCCATCACCCCAAGTGGCCTTGCCATATACTACCTTCGATAAACTGCATAGTGTTGCTCAGGCCGCAGAAAAGCGGTAAGATCTTTTGGAACAGTAAAGCGCTGCAGCTCTGCAAGGGTGTACTGGCCTGTGTGAGAAGCACGAGGAGGAAGTGGCTCGGGAGTGACAAACTCAGACGAATTGAGAGAATGTCGTGTCACTCGGTCACCAGGTACCACTGCCACCTGAAGGTTGACTCCAGTAGCACTCGGCTTGCAATCACCACCCTGCTCCTCGCTAGGTACTCAGGCTCAGGCTCTGCATTTCTCTACGGATCCCACTCCACCTGCAAAGCAAACAAAAGCCAGAAAACAAACAGTCGATTAGCGACAACATTGAAGCAATTCGAAGGCCAAAGCTAATGGTGAAAGTTTTGTTTACCTGAGTACCCGACAGTTTGTCAAGGTATGCTCTGAAAGCAAGGAGACTCCCTCTCGACTTCTTCTTACCTCTGTGCAAAGGCCCCCAAATCATGGCGCAAGGAAGCAACCTCAAGTCCGGACACTTGTTCTCTGGAGGGTACATCTTCAACACCTCGTAGGCTCACAGCTGCAAGTATTCAAACAATCAGAGCATCAGAATATAGCATATATACAATGCGAAGACAAGTGCAAGAACGAAGTAAGAATTGAACTACAAGCTTTGTTCCTTACCTCCCACACTCTTCAGTAGCCGACAGTCGCCTTCTTACCCCGCGAGAACTCATCCATAAAACCATAGCAAGCCCCCAAAGCTGCTCCTCCCCAGTCGTATCTAGAAGTTGTTCGTAAGTCGCGGAGGGTAGGCAAGTAAGTCAAGTGCCCTGTAGCCCGTTTGTTTGGGTACAGCGTGGCCCCAAACAAGTACAACAGATAGGCTCTCGCAACCTGCTCCTCTTCTTGCTCTGTGGCCGGTACTCTGCTTTTCAAGTACCTCCTGAACTGGTCATAGTGGACCGTTTCTGCGCCACCCTCCGGCACTTGTCCTAAGAACCAGCCTAATGCCACCGTGTCTCAGTGGATCCCCGAGTCAAAAGGGATGGGCTCTCCTCCTACCCTCAAACCAATCAGAGCTGGAAAGTCCGATGGCGTCACCGTCATCTCACCAATCGAGAAGTGGAAAGTATTGGACGTATCCCACCACCTCTTAGCCAAAGCAGTAAGCAAGGCATGGTCACTCTTCACCACCGTCAGAGTAAGGATGAACGGCCCGAATCCCGTAGCATCTATCAAAGCCCTGACCCGCTAAGGCAGTCCTCTGTACAGCTGTAGTGAACTCGCAGGACCACCGTGTCCCCGCGTGCTAGCCGCTCCCCTCTGCACACCACAACAGCCAAAACAGGAAAAGATTCATCAGTATGTACAATTCGAATATAACAGGCAGTCAAATTAAGGGTTCCAAAGCAATTTCACAGTCAAAGCAGTCGAATTAAGTTAAGGGTATTCTGCAATCAAGTTTGGGTATATGACGGCATTTCATGGTAGATTCAAGTTTTTCGGCTATTATACAAGGTCGAATCAAGTCATGGGCATATCATCGGTCGATTCAGGTGTCAAAGGCGTTCTATTCAGTCGATTATTATCTCAAGGAATACTATTCAGTTGAACCAAACAAGCATGGCATTCTACTAGTCGAATTCAACTCCCACAGTTACATTATCTGTCAATGCATTCTACGGTCAAGTTCAATTTCTATCCGTCGAATCAAGTTTCAAGCTATGATTATTAAACATGCTATTAAGTCCAAGTCAGCAAATCAGGTCCAAGTTCAAGATACATACATTGCAAGTTATATGGTGCAAATTCAAACGCATGTAGATACAACGATACAGAATTAAAAGTTGAAACAAGTTCGGAAATATACCTTTGCCCAAGTCATAGATATGTGTTTCTTGGGGTCCCTCAAAACGAGCTCTGCGTCATAGTTGTCCTGTCGAGGCACGTAGCTCTCTACCCCGGATGGTACAAACAGGTGTGGCTCTGGTGGGCTATAGGTCTCCACCACAAACTTGGCACGGGGTGCCTGCCATATGGACTCGACCAGTATCACTGCGCGCTCATGCACCCATGCCCCCTCCTTTTGAGCCCTCTTGGCTGACTCAGTGTTTCTCACAAAGGCCTCCTCCTCAACTCTAGCCCCCTCGGCCTCGGCCCTTAAGCGCTCCTCCTCTTGAGCCCTCTCAACTTGCCTCTGCCTATCCTCACGTGCCGCTATCACTGCCGCTACCACCCCCAGATTCTCTCGAAGCAATCGGCCAAGTTCCTCTTCCATCACAAACTCCGTGAAGTCTCCGCGCGTAATGGGAACATGCGCCGAGGACCCCACTGCGGGCCTAAACTCAGCCGCTCCTACTGGCATCTCTCCAGAAGCCCTCTCCACAACCACCGGGTCCTTACCCCTTGCCGGATCTCTCGGCGGTGTTCTCGGTCGATCACCATCACTGCCACCACTACTGCCGCTGCCACTGGCCCCAGCCAAACTTACCCCAGTGACAACTAAGCCCTCTACACCACTCTGGAAGTTCAATCGTCGAACCCGAGGAGCCTATGCCTGCACTGCAACAGGCGTATCACCCCTTTCCTTCAGTGTATGCCGCTCGCCGCCGTCACCCATCGTCTGTGCATGGCCTCCATGGCCGCCGTCGCTGCTTGAAGCCTTTGCACCAATGCCCGTCGAAGCTTTTAAAGTCAATTGATCGTCAATTCGAGCCCCGATGGCCTCAGTTTAACTCCTCGACCGATAATTGCCACCGCCACTACTGTTCTCACTGCTCGTATCACCGGACTCTGCCATGGGCAAATGTGGGTTGTGATTTTGGAAGGGATGAGAAGATTTGTGAGAGATTGGAGGCACTTAGGGGAATTTGGGAGCCTTTGGAGGTTTAAAACCAAAGTATGGCGGTTTCAGGAGTCTTTCAGAACTTTATACGACATGGGAGAGTAGTTGGGCCGGATCTGGGCTCGGGCCTCTCAAGTTTTCTTGCATATGCCAGTAGTGTAGAACCGTACGCCAGTAACATATGGGGATGGCAAAACTAGCGATTTCCGACAAGCGGCATGGAGAATAAATAATCTCGATGGCCGATGGTACTCTTTCCATGTCCGAGGGTCTGGGTCTCCAGGCCATATACTCAAATGAACTTTGTCGAAAGCATCATCTCTTGAATCCACAGGAAAATTCCCATATACAGTCTCCTTAGTTGGAAAACCCTAGAAGCCCTATTATGTTCGAGATTGACGATCTGAACATGCTCATCTCAAATGAATCCAATCTTGGATTCATTAGTGGAGGTACAGATCCCACATCATCGTCAACTTCAATTGGGTTTGGGGCTCACAGCCCTAAATCGTCAAAAAACCCTAGCCCTTCTCAGAAGCTCCAGCAAGTGTTCATGGCGGAAAGCTTGAAACTGGAAGCAGAGGAGCGACTTCATCACCTACACGGCAGTTCATACCAATTTGACCGACGGTTTGAAAAGGTACAAAATTCCGGCTCTAATCCTAAAATACTATTCAATGCTCGTGGAAACCCTTATGTAGAAGGGGATCCAAATATGGGATATCTATTAGAGGACACTAAACCTAGGAATACCCCCTCCCATCTCGGTCAACAAACTGTTGCTGACTGCTTAGTCCCTGAACTGGGGCCGGATTCCAAGTCCCCCTCTCATAAACCTCCACTAAGAGCAGGTCTTGCTCAGCCACAGTTTGCACTACTCTACATCATCAATTTAATTCTAACATCCATACCAAGCCTCCTCTAGCTCACCAACCCAATACCAGTCAAAACAAGCCTAAACCTAAAAACTGGGCTTCTCTCCTGCAATCCCAAAGTCCATCATTGGATATGAAACTTGAACATTTCCCCGACCTACAGAAAGGTAAGGATGCTCTAGTTGAAATAGATGTGGAATTGACTGAGGTAGGAAAATGGAATCGTTATCTGGTAGGTCATTTCCTGGATGGAAAGATGGCTTATCCCCTCCTTGTCTCTACAGCTAGAAATCAATGGAAAGATCTATTCGTGGCTGTCAAACCAAACGTTTCTGGATTTTACTTAGTCGAATTCAAAGATGAGCAAGCTAAGCCACAGATCTTAGAAGGGGGTCCCTATTTCTTTTCCCAAAAATACTTGGTTCTTAAGGACTAGCATAGAATGATGAAACCACTCCAAGACCAACCTACCCAAATCCCTGCATGGGTAAAATTTCATGATCTGCCTCTTGAACTGTGGAACACAGAATGTCTTAACAGGGTTGCGAGCACAGTGGGTAGACCAATCCATGTTGATCAAGCAACTGTAAAGACATCCAAACAACCTGGGCTTCTACACACCAAGTCCACCATAGCTAGAATTTGTATTGAGATAAGTGCAGATCAGGAACTACCTGATGAAGTAACTGTAAGTGTTCTAGGGGAGACAGTTGTGGTGCCCATCGAATACCAAGTTCTCCCTCCCATGTGTTCTTATTGCCATGTTTTTGGGCATTCTACCTCCAAATGTGTCAAGCACACGGTTATTGTTCCTCTTCCTCTTCCCAAAGAGCAGGAATGGAGGATTGTGAATCATGGAAAACAGAAGGCGGTCGACCAGCCCTCTCCTCACAAGAATACCCATACCCGTCAGAATATTCCTTCTCTTATCCTGTCATTAGCTCCACTTCCTGATCCTTCTATCCAGGAGGAAGATGCTAAGGATTTCGAAACAGAACTTTTGGAAGTGTTGGAAGGTGTGGTCAATTATGTGCTTCAAGGAACCTCTAATTCCGATAAGATCACCACTCCTCCTACCAGCACTAATAGCAAGCAGGCAGAGATCACAGTTCATGAACAGTTTAACAAGGCAGCAAACAAAGTTGCAAAGGCACCAACGTCTGATACCAGAACCAGTTCAAACCATCAAAATACAGTTGGTGCAGATAAAAAGGAGAAACCACCTGATTTACTTCCTCATGCCACCTCTGATGTTAAGTTGAAGTTGGAAGGTTCCAATAAGGCTGCTCATAATGCCAAAAATAGGAGTCACTCCAAAGGCTCCTCACATAAACAAAGGAAGTAACTTTCTCTCCTCCTTTTGTCCATAAGTATTTAAATGATGCTCAACTTATGCATAACTCTTACTTTCATTAGTTGTAGCTAATTGTGGTAGAAATTTTTATGTATAATCAAATGGATAGCACACCGCTACTTTTTGGCTTTTAGAATATGAGAGGTCTCAATGACCCTCTTAAGCAAAAGGAGATCAAAAAATGGGTTCATAATAATAAATTGTCTCTTGTTGGGCTCATTGAGCATAAACTCAAAGAACCTAAGGCCACTAGGATTGTTAATCTCGTCCTACCTCATTGGAGTTTTACTAACAATTATGTTCATTCCCCTATGGGGAGAATTTTGGTTTGTTGGGATCCCACTGTTTTTAATGTCCAGCTTCTCTCTTAATCGAACCAATTCATACACTGTGATGTGCATTCTAGTGATGGCAAGTACTCCTTTGTAGCTACTTTTGTATATGGAGCTAATTGCCACCTTGAGAGACAAACACTTTGGTCTGATTTGCAAACTTTGGCTCTTGCTTCCCCCTGGGTAGTCCTTGGTGACCTTAATGCTATTAGGTCACCATCTGAGAAAGTAGGAGGAGATAAGCACTGGCTCCCATGGATGGATGATCTTAATGTTTGCCTTCAATTTGTAGAATTAGTAGACCTCAGATACTCTGGTTGCCAACTTACTTGGTCCAATAAGCAAGTTGGGGTTTCCCACATTAGCTCCAAATTGGACAGAGTGCTGGTCAATGAGAGTTGGATTAAGACTCTCTGCTGGTCCAATGCACATTTCCTTAACCCTGGACCCTCTGATCATTCCCCAGCATTTATATCACGGGCCCCCACCACCCCTCCTAAATGTAGGCCTTTCAAATTCTTTAACTTTCTGGCTGATCATCCAAAGTTTATTAACATTGTGCAACATGTTTGGAGGAGAGTAATAATTGGTAACCCCATGTTTTGCGTCTATGAGAAACTGAAGTTTCTACAAAAGGATCTTAAACAGTTGAACACCAATGAATTCAATGACCTATCATCTAGGGTTGCTTCTACAAAGTAACAATTAGATGATATCCAAAGTGCCCTGGGTTCAAACCTTAGTGATGCAGCTAATCAAGCTTCTAAGAAGATATTGTTTAAACAATACCTTACTCTTGCAAGAGCTGAGGAGAGCTTTGCAAGGCAAAAATCTAGAATTCAATGGTTGAAACTAGGGGACCAATGTACCTCATTTTCTTCAAATCATTAAGTAATTCTAGGAATAGAAATAGGATTACTAGCTTGGTTTTGGAAGATGGTACTGTCACCCAGAATATTGAACAGATCAAATTCTCTTTTATCAATTATTATTCCAAGCTACTAGGTTCCCCTCATCAAAGCAGTTATTATGGCACATCTAGAGTCCAGCAGCGCATCACTAGGAAATTGTCTGAGTCTCAGAAACTTGATATGGTTTTGGAAGTATCTAACAAAGAAGTTAAGGACAATGTTTGGTCTCTTAACCCTCAAAAAGCCCCTGGTCCTGATGGTTATAATGCTGCCTTCTTCCATAAGGCATGGCCTATGATAGGCCATGAGGTCACCTCTGCTGTCAAATCATTTTTCAGATCTGGCCAACTGTTAAAGAAAGCCAATGCAACAATTATTGCTCTTGTAGCTAAAGTCCCTTATCCCTCAAAGGTTGGGGACTATAGACCAATATCATGTTGCAACCTCATTTACAAGTGTATTGCCAAGATCCTGGCTAATAGAATAAAGTATGCTCTCCCTACTTGATTGATCCAGCACAGTCTGGCTTTGTGCAAAGTAGGAGGATTGCAGATAACATATTCCTCACACAGGAATTGATGAGGGGGTACCACAAGCAATCCCCCACCCCTAGGTGTGTTATGAAAGTGGACATAATGAAGGCCTATGATAATGTTAGGTGGGAATTCCTTTGGGATATCCTTGCCTCTATGAACTTTCATCCCCAGATGATTAGGTGGATAAAGGCTTGTGTAACCACTGCCAACTACTCCCTCAGCTTCAATGGGGAGGCCATTGGGTACATTCCTGGTCAAAGAGGTTTGAGGCAGGGAGACCCCCTTTCCTCATACTTATTTGTTATTGTCATGGAGGTACTTACTTGTATTCTCAAGGAGAGATCCCTACTGCCAGGCTTCAACTTCCATTGGAAATGCGGATTCGCCAAATTGGTTAATTTGTGTTTTGCATATGACCTCATGATTTTTTGTATGGGTGATGTGAGCTCTGTATCACATATTCAGTCCTCTTTGGAAGAATTTGAGTCACTCTCTGGGCTTTCCCCAAGTCCAAACAAGAGCAATATCTTTTTCTCAAGTGTCAATCCATCCACCAAATCTTCAATCATGAATATACTTGGCTTTCAGGAGGGGTTGTTACCTGTTAGGTATTTGGGTGTCCCTCTCTTGTCCACTAAACTTAAGCATTCTGATTGTAAGATTATGGTGGATAGAATCATTGCAAAAACAAAATCTTGGACTCATAAGTACCTCTCCTATGCTGAGAGAATCCAATTAATTAAATCCATCTTGTTCTCCATGCAGACCTACTGGTCCTCTCTATTCATCCTTCCTAAGAAAGTCATTAAAGAGGTGGAAGCTACTTTAAGAGCCTTCTTCTGGACTGGACCTGATCTAAAAACCTCTGGAGCCAAGGTCTCTTGGAAGCATCTGTGCTCCTCGGTTAAGAAGGTGGTCTGGGTTTTAAGTCCTTGGAAATATGGAACAAATTTGCTATTGCTAAGCACATTTGGTTCCTTGTATCTGGAGGTGAACAATCCATGTGGTGCAAATGGGTTAAGTCTTATTTACTTTACGGTAGGAGTTTTTGGTGTGTCAAGGTCGCCTGTGATCCCTCCTGGGTATGGAGGAAAATTCTATCTCTGAGGCCCCTTGTTCAGCCTTTTATTACGTACAAGCTGGGAGATGGATTGTATACCTCTTTGTGGTACGACAATTGGCATCCCCTAGGACCCTTGCTCCTAAGGTTTGGCCAGAGAATTGTTTATGACGCTGGGATTAATAAGGAAGCCACTGTCCATGATATAATTCACAACAACCAATGGGCCTTCCCTATCACACAGACTCTTGAACTCAATGAGTTTAGAGCTCAATTGCATAATGTGGCTTTTAATCCTACTGCTAAGGATTCATGCAAGTGGACACTCAACACTTTTGGGAAATTCACTATCTCATCCCTATGGGACAACCTTAGAAGCCACTTTCCTATAGTTGCATGGCATAAAGTTGTGTGGTTTCCTGGACATATCCCAAGGTGTAGCCTAATCACCTGGATGGCCCTTTTGCATAAGTTGTGTGGTATAAGAAGTCAGTATAATCCCATTCTTGAGTCATGTCAGAGCATCAAGTTGCATTTTTAGCCATTTCAAGTCGCTTTCTTGAGCCATGCAGGTCATATTGGGTGAAAGTGACTTAGTCCAAGTTCCAGCTCGAGCCCCGGGTCAAAATTCGAAGATGTCACCCTTCAAAGTCAATCTTTTCTTAGTTTTTAAGTGCATCCCAAATATAAGGTTGAATTTTCAAGATGCATATCAAGCCCTGAGGGTTGCCGTTGCTGAATATGGTCGCGTCTGAGCTTACAGCAAAGGCATTTACGTAAATTCTCATATATGACGTTGACTTTAAAGTTCTTTCGATTACTCCTTTGATTTCTCTTCCATTGTCAATATATTTTCCATTGTAAATCATGTATTGGACTCAGTTTCGTGATCTGTGGCTAGTTGTACATTTCGGTGAGTGTCTTAATCATTCAGTTCTTGTTAAGTAGCAGCAATGAAGGAAGTCGGATGACGAAAGACAATAGAAAAGTACTTTCTGTGCATATATTCAAAGACATTCAAAACGGAGCATGAGAGCCTGACGCTCAAAATCCCATCTACTAAGGGTAAATAGGCACCCAACAAAAGGAAGCACGCAGGCTTTGCCAAAAGGTAAAAGCAAAAGAGGAAACTCAGTCTTCATCCTCATCTTTGTCTTCGCCCTCCTCCTCGTCCTCCTTAGAGACCTCCTCCTCCGCTTCGGAGCTGACGACCTCCTGACTGCAAGTCACCCCGGGCACGGTACTACCAGAGGTATCCTCCAGATCAATGTCTGTAGGCTCCTCGGTCTCGTCTGAAATGGCAATATGCTACTCTTCTATGCCTCCAGAGTGTCGCTGTCTCTTTGATGGACGCTCCTCCCGAGAACCAGCAGACAAAGCCTGTCGCATAGGCATGCAAACAGACTTCCTGCGTAGCCCCCGTGCAGCCCCTCCTCTAGCCTGCAATAGCACCACATCCATATAGCATTCGCATCACAACTGTGAATAGGAGTAATGGTAAGCAACTAGAGTCTAAGGACTTACCATCGTCCCTCTGGCACGAGCTAGTACTAGTGGGGAGTGGCCCATGGCGTATTGCCACCCTAGTTGCTCCAGCCCATCATGGCCGCCGCCATCTCCCTCGTGTACTCCGGAGTCACCTGTCCAACGCAAAGATTGATTCGAATAAGTTGTGCCAATAGTAAAGATGCAAAAGTGACTAAAGCATGCTGTACCTGAGCGAAGGACTCTGTAGGCTCGACTGCAAGGCGTGGAACCTCCACTAGGCCAGGGGCTCCCTGAACGTTCACCACGTCCACAGTCTAGGAAAGCGTAGGAAGCCCGGCTCCACCCTAACCTGTGCCACCACCACGGAAGCCCTCGCCTCCTCTGCCTCTATCTCCTCCTCTTCCTCCCCTACCTCTCCTACCACCACTACGACCTCGCGCCTGCCATTGTGCTTCCCAGGCAGCGCAAATTTCAAAGCTCTACATCAGGTAATGTGCCTGGTACAACGCATAGTCAATGCCAGCTTGAAACAACGGCCCTAGCCGAGGGTCCGGCTGCGTGAACCACTCAACCTCCTCCAGTGTATACTCGCTCGTCGTCAGCACAAGAAGAGGGAGCGGTCCGGGGACTGAGAAAGTGTCCAGCCTTAGCGACTGATATGATACCCGGTCGCCCAAGTACTATTGCCAGCCATAGGGGGACTCCAGAAGCACTCTCCCTCTCGTCACGTCCCAGCTGCGAGCCATATATGGAACCTCAAGGCGATCCCAGATGCGCCAATGTACCACCAATTAGAAGCACGCATCAGGAATTTGATTGAATAAAAAATCCATGGGTAATATGGATCTAGGAATCAAAGAAGCATGAATACCTGATCAGGAAGCAACTCGTCCAAGTACAGCCGGTAGGCGTTCAGGTCGCCTTTCCCTTTTTTCAACCCTCGTTACTCCTTTGACCAACGAAGGGCTCGAGGAAGTATCATGTCGTCAGGGCACGATGTCATGGGAGGGTATATGTCTAGTACCTTGTACGTCCAAAGCTGCAAAGTTCAAAGCATCAAGAGTTAGCACGATAAGATGCAAATGCATGAATGGAAAGCTAACTAAATATTAAAAGCAGAATTTCAAAGCATACCTCCCAGACTTGCCAGTAGCTGTCGAGGATCTTCCCAGCACCCCGGGAAAGAGGCCCCATGAAGGCGTAGCACGCCCCCAAAGCTGCGCCACCCCAGTCGAAGCGGGCTATCTCACCGATATGTCGCAAGGCCGGCAGGAAAGAAAGGTGTACTTGATTGCGCCTGTTGGGAAATAGGGATGCACCAAGTACGTACAAGAGAAAGCACCTCGCCATCTGCTCCTCCAGGACCCTATCCACCGGAGACTCTGCCCAAAAGTCTAGAAGCTGCTGGCGCATCCCCCTTCTCTATTCTCAACCTGCACCCAGGAGACGCCTCTGAAACTCAGGGTTCCTCCCCGCCTTGGCATCGTAAGGGATAGGGTCACCTCGGACCCTCAGCCCGGTGATCGCCGCAAAGTCCAAAGGTGTCACTATCATCTCACCGAAAGAGAAGTGGAACGAGTTCGTCATGTCCCACCACCTCTCTGCAAGTGCCCTAACTACCTGGCGATCATTGCTCGCACTCGTCAACACACTAAAAAACTCCCGAAAACCTGCCTCCCTCACCATCTCCCTCGAGGCCTTCGAGAGTCTCTCCCAAAACTGCGGCGTGTCCCACCACCTCTCGGCAAGTGCCCTAACTACCTGGCGATCATTGCTCGCACTCGTCAGCACACTAAAAAACTCCCTAAAACCTGCCTCCCTCACCATCTCCCTCGAGGCCTTCGAGAGTCTCTCCCAAAACTGGGGCACATCGCCTGCGCCGCCATAACATGAGATCCTTATTTCCTGTCACAAAAAGGGGAATGATGCGATGAACATGCATGATATTCAAAAGCATGGAATTAAGAAGCATGGTACATTGTATTGAAATACGAGTATCAAAGCATACCTCATCTCGTCGCAAGGACAAGTGCTGTTATGGGTCCCTCAGGACTAGAGACTCGTCGTAAGCAGTCCTTTCTGGCCTATAAGCGTCTAGCAGCGAAGGCAGCACCACGTGCCGAAGTGGCACGTATGACTCCTCGGTAAAAGGCCAATCCTGCCCCAAGATTGCTGTCGCCTCGTCCACCACGGTCCTCCGTGGAACCGAAACCTCCTCCTCCTCAACCCGTGGCCCCTCGGTCGCTCCAGTCTCGAGCTCAGCCCGAAGCCCCCTCTCGCGAGACTCGAGCAAAGCCTCTGCTAGCCCAGGAACCTCTCGCAACGTTTTTACCAAGTCCTCTAAAGATGTCGTCTCTAAATAATCGCCCACACCAATGTGCCATGACGACCCCGCACCCACGCCACTGCCTATGAACATGGCCCGTGTCTCCCGCTCCTCCACTGGCTCCTCCTCGACAATGGGGTCCTTCCCCAAGTAGGCCCGAGGCTGTCTCACGGGAGAAGCCTCCATCCCCTCTGCTACCTCCTCCGAGCCGCTGCCACCCTCAACCTCTGTGGCCCTTTCCTTCGAACCACTGACAGCCCCCGATTGGCCCGCGGCCACACCCTCATCCCTTAGCTCCACTGCACCCGAGCCCTCCGTGCCTTGGCCATAACCGGCCAACACTCTATCATCACTGCCAGCCACCGCAACAACCTAGGCCGCGGCCTCTTCGGCCACTGCTGCAGGAACCGAGTCCCCCATGGACTCCGGAACACCCCCGACCACCGCAACACTCCGGAGGGATTGGGGGTGGAGTAACCTCAACCCTCGGTGGTTGATCACCACCAGGCACGATAGTATCATCCATGGTCGCAATGTGAGAAAGAGATGGTCAAGAGAGAAAGCGCCGAGAGAGTTGAGAGAGAGAGAGAGCAGAGAGAGAGACGATCGGGAGAGTGAGAGAGAGCAGAGAGTCAAGAGAGAGAGAGAGAGAGAGAGAGAGAGAGAGAGTCCAGAGAGGCAGAGACGAGAGAGAGAAGGAAATTTTCGAACGGTGGGGCGTACGCTGTACGCCTCACCCGTATATGTACTCCTCTCGAACCGGTTCGTCTGGAATTAAAAGTGGACTGGGTTCACAGCCTATAGCGCCGCGCATTGTTATGACTAAAACATGTGGCATAATGCTTTGTTTTGTCATGCCGTGCGTCTTTCTGTAAGCTACGCTTGGCATTCTGAGTTATTTCAACAGATTGGATGCTGAGAATGGTCCTTGACATTCGAGGTTGCATTGTTTGGAATTATTTGAAGAAAGCAGACAAACAGGCAAATAGGAAGGATAAAGGGACTTTTCATTTCATAAAACCCGAGGTGACCTTTGGGATTTTCCATTACATTCATTCAAAAAAAAAAAAAAGCAAAAACAAAGAAAAATCCTACTGCCCCTCTCCCTGACTTTTCTTCTTCTTTCTCGACTTCAGTCGCTTCCCTCACTGGAAGCGTCATCGGCCCGTCCGAACGGTTGTCAGAACCGTTCGGATTCCCCTTCAAATACTCCGCAGTGTCATCAGATTCACGCTCCGGCGTGTACTCCGGGTCGTGCTTGTCATTCAGTTGCTCGAAAGCAAAGTCCTGGAGGTTGGAGACCGCGCGGCGAAGGATTCAGATGGTGGAAATTAGCCTCACAATTTGCACAGTGAGGTGCTCGATTTCTTCCCGGTATGAGGCCATCTCGGCCTCAAGGGAGGTGACTCGAGCGTTAAGGCTGTTGTTGTCTGCTATTCTTCGCGAATCTGTTATAGTATAAAAGAGATACGAAAGAAGATGAAGAGACTTGAGAGATTTTGGTGGTGGTGCATGGAATGAGGCACCACCATCCTTATGAAGAGGACCAGGCCGTTGAAAGGGCACGCCTGTATTAATGGGCATCCTTAAACCAACCGACTGTTCCCGAAAATCGAAGGTTGCATGGGGAATTGAAACACAGCGTGACGCGATGTTAAACCACACGGCGCGATGCTAAACCGCATCGCATTCTAGTGCCACAAGATTAATTCATTTTTCTTGAAAATTATTCAAAGCCAACTGCCATTATCCCCCTCGGGAATCAAATATTCCAGTCATTTACAAGAAAATTTGTTAGAATGTCGTGTCTTGGTAAAAAGATGTTTTAATTCCTCCGGGACTCGTCATATTTTTTTCGTCCTCCGGGACTCGTCACAATTTTCGTCCTCCGGGACTTATTATAATTTTTCGTGTCATAATTTTAATCCTCCGGGACTCGTCACAATTTCGCCCCTGGGACTCGTTGCAATTTTCGTCCTCCAGGACTCGTCATAATTCTTCGTCCTTAGGGACTCGTCGCAATTTTCGTCCCCCGGGACTCATCTCACTTTGAATTTTGCCCCCCCAAGGGCTCATTTTGAATTTTTGCCCTTCCTGGGCTTGTCTCGTCTCAAATTTTGCTCTTCCAGGGCTCATCTCACTTTGAATTTTGCCCCTCCAAGGGCTCGTCTCAAATTTTCGCCCTTCTAGGGCTCGTCTCACTTCAAATTTTGGCCCCCCGAGGGGTTTGTCTCGAATTTTTTGCCCTTCCAAGGGGCTCGTCTCGCACACATAGTTATTCACGTTTGTTTCACAACACTCAGCACTACAAGCACTCAATCTTTTTTTTGGGTAAAACACAAGCGCTCAATCTTCTCAAGTTTATCACGTTATTTTATCCTCCGGGACTCATTTGATTTGCATTGTCTCAATTGAACTACGTTGTGCTTTGTTTGGATTGGGATTTGAAAAGTGTTTTTGAAAAATAGTAGGGGTAATGAGTGGAGAGAGATAGAGAGAAAAAGGTGGAAAGTAGGGGGAATCTATGGGGAATTTTTTGAAAAATTCTTTTTGAATCGCAGAGGGAACAAGGCATTGGTCTAATCCCTACAATGGGGTACATAGGCAGCTCCGCAAGCGCGACCACCATCGTAATTTGCTTGCATTTCGATTTTCGTGCATTTTTGTCTCCGTTTAAAGACCTTGGAGCAATGGATTGAGATGCCTATTATTTAAGCGTCACTCACGCCAACCAATGGTGTCCGAGTTACGTTAAAGAGCGACTACTGTAGACACCCTAATCCGAACCTCAGAGGGTCTTTAGACGTCCCAATGATGAAATAAAGGAAACAAATACCTTCGAGAACTCGGATGAAAAACTCCCTTAAACCAAAAAGCCCAAAAGACCAAAAGAAAGCCCAAGGGCCCGGAACTAGACTCTAAGCACCGCGCGGCATAATAAATTTCATTACACCGTACGAGGTTATGAGGTCGACCGCATGGCATTTTGGATAAAATTCTGACTGGCTCAACTAGCTGTTAGCCACGCCATTTGAGCCACAACTACGAGTTCGCTTAGCTGAAAAAGCAATTCTAGCCCGCCCAGAAAATACCTCCCACATTTGAATTCAAAATCCTTGGCCCTTGCCTATAAATACAACCCTCCACTCAAGAGAAAGGGGCTTTGAATTCTCTTTCTCTCTCACGATGCTTTCACATCCACTCCTCACTCCCAAGTCGTGAGAAAGTTGCTCCAAAAACATTCTCTAGACACTTCTTTCTCAAGATGCCTCCATTTTCCTTCTCACCATTAAAGTGAGCCCTTTTGCTCACTTTGAGATCCTATCTACCAAAACACCCAACAATCATTCACATCCACAACCCTCTTTTCTCAACCGGTCTTACCCGCACTCATCTGTTACCGTCCATCCTCATACAGGCTCAAGATCAAAGATATAAATCAGTTTCCTTGGGATAGGCTCTGTCCTTACCCCTAAGGGAACTCTTCTGTGGTCAAGATCAACCCCCTTTCGGTTAGATACTGACTTAAAACCATTTTCAAAAATAAGAACAGCCACTGTGTTGGGTGCACCATGCCGCATGGCGCTTCAATGTGTCGCACAACATAGTGTACTCAGACGCACAACGTTCCTTTAGCTACTGTTTTCTTGTTCAAACTGTCTGGATCATAGCTATTCTTCATCAGGCCCGTTTTTGTTGCTGAGATATCAGTCATCAGTGTTTTCAGAGCAAGACCATATCTACAAGCCATGTTTGGTTTTATAAACAAAGCTTCATTGATTATTCTGAGTGATTAAACGCATTAAAAGTTGTTTTACGTTCATGGCTTGAAGGAATGGCACCCTCCTAAAATGATTTAGTAACTAGGCACCTTCTAATGTCTATTAAAAGTGTTACATAATATGCCGGGCGGCATTTTGGAAGCTGACGATAGCCTGATAACAGAACAGATACCCCGCACAGTGTATTATAACATCGTGAGCGGTGTTGTAATATGCCGTGAAGGTGGTCGCTAAGATCTAGACAGTTTCCTTTATTGAAAAGTTCTTTTCCTCTGCATCATCTCTACCATTCCTGTACAAATAATACCACATGCACGACAACGTGATATACTTTCCCATGTCCCTTTTCCCCTTACTTGTTTATTAAAGAGTTTCATTTTCCAAAGATTTATGAAATTTTCCCCCTTCTAAAAATGTTTAGTAGAGACTGGTTTTGCCAGGCGAGCGGAGTGCTTTTCAGCAAAACCTTCCCCGTTCGTAACGTGGCTCCCGAACTTGAAATCTCAACGTTTTTGCTAAACTAAATGCCTTTTTTCAAACAAGGTCCCGATTTCTCGGATCATACATCTCAAAAATTCGGGTGGCGACTCTTTGTGCCCGTGCTGGTCGGGGAGCCCACAGGCTGACTTTCCCGTTGGCAGGAATTAGCATATAGGCTGCTAGCGCACAAATTGAAAGAGCAAATTGTCGGTGTGCCTGCTTGGTATAGTTCTCCAAGATTCCGTCAAGGTCGTACAGCTCAATCAAGCATGGAACGTCGAGCTCGCCGTTATGAATCATACTTGCTGCCAGTTCTTCAAAAATATTCAAAGTCATCCACAGCAGATGACCCATGTTCTCTCGGAGTGGTGGGATAGCAAATGTGGGTGTTGGCAAAACCATGAAGATAAGCTTGAAATTCCTCCACCGTTGGACATAATTCGTCGTTGTTGTATCGGAAAACGTGCATGATTGGATCCCAATGAGTAATGGTAGCTTCGAGGAGCTCATGGCGTGGCCCCAAATATTGGAGATCTTGGATTGAGGGTAGGCCCCGTGACGAAGCAGGGCAAGCAATGGACTTTCCATTTCAAGTAGTGGGAGAAATTTTAAGTATAAAAGGGAAGGCTATACTCTACAATGCTGCAAGTACTTCCCATTTATAGGCAAATTCTCAGAAATAATGTCCTTGGTTCTCATGTCGGGAGATAAGTTCAAGGCATAGGTGTCCTACCACCTTGCATGTGAAGGACACCCCTTCTGCAGCACCAAAACAGTCTGCAGGATGTTTGGAGAGATGACAAGGCTTCTTGATGTGGAATTTTAATGTACTCGCAAGCG
Source organism: Rhododendron simsii (assembly GCA_014282245.1). NCBI lineage: Eukaryota > Viridiplantae > Streptophyta > Magnoliopsida > Ericales > Ericaceae > Rhododendron > Rhododendron simsii. Next base: position 22,724,549 of record CM024955.1, read on the forward strand.
CACGAATCGTACCGAAGTATAGTAATGCAAGAGCGAGGTCGAACCCACAGGGACTTGTGATTTTTTTATAGGAAAACTAAATAACTTAAATCGATTATACCCTAACCTAGTTGACAAAAGTGCGATTGGTTTTTAAACTAAAGATTAAGTAAATAATGATAGAAGAAAACAATTAAACTAATACGACAAGGTAGTGGAGATTACGGTTGAGAAAAGGAACTAAGGTGTCGGATTCCACACCCACAAATATTTATCAACTAATTTTATGCAATGATTTTTCCTTTTATTTCTGCACACTGATTTAGAAGCTAATCTTAATCATCATGGATAATATGTCGTTAAACCCTTTTTTTATTTATATCGACAATATGTTCCTCCTCTGCTTCGCAAGTTTAAGACAAAATCATCAACTGTATCCGCAAAACAAATCACAGTAGATATCCCATACTTAAATATAAACTTTGATACACCAAGCAATTCGATTAATTAGGTGATATCAAATCATGGAAAAAACCCATTCCGATTGAATCCATATCCGAGTTCAACCAAATTAATTAATGAGATTAGAACAATAAATTATGAAAGCGCGAAGGAAAAATCATATGCATAAAGTCAATCAATAAACTTTATGGGAGTTTCATCCTCAACCCTAGTTTAGAATTTAGCCTAACATAGAAAATAAAACCTTACGACAATTTCTTTTGCTCATCTTGTTCATATGTTCCCAGCCGTGGAGCTTTCTGATCGCAGCCGCGTGCTTCTAATCTTTTGCCGTTCGTCCGTCATTCCCAAGCAAAACCCTATTAGTCCCCTTTTATAATCTCGTACTGTTGCTAGAATATTTCTGAAATATATCATCTTATTAGGAAAGAAGAATTTATTTCCTTCCTCAATTCTAACTCTAATCTTCCAGTAGTAGCAACTAGCAACCCAATAGAATTTAATTGATTACTTTCCAAATTTGATGACCACGTGTAAGTCATCATGCATACTTCAAGATGTGAGCAATTTCTTCACAGGGAAATTTTCCGAATCAACTCCACATTAATCAAATCCAAAGGTTGAAATATTTATTATTATCATCTCTTTCGTGCAAATTAATAATTTAAGGTGAACGATCCGAAAAGATAATAACAATAACCAATTAAACACAATTAATAACTAGCAACATATGATAATTGGGTCTATAAGTGTAATATTTTGTGCTCATCAAATACCCCCAAACCTACATTTTGCTAGTCCTCGAGCAAAAGAAACAAAATAAAATAAAGGAAACCAAAGAACTAACTAATCCTTTTTCGGAGGAGTCCGATTGCATTTAGCATATGCAACAAGCCTTTAAACCCCTAGGTTGCTCTAGTGGACGAGTTATTGTCTCGTGAGGGTTTGCCGTGAATATACCCACAAAATTCTTAAGAAGATGACACTTGATTAGAATTCCAAAACATAGCCTATGGCCTCTCAAAGTAACTAGCTTGAGAGTTACACAAGTTGGAGGCAAGATATTTCATCCATTAACAAAGTTAAACAAGTGAACATTCTAATATGAATTAGCTCAAAAAATGTCCCTCCCACATATATCTGGATAGAAAGAAATCACAAGGCATGCGTGTAAAGTGAAAAGTCCCACAAAGATATTCATTAACCTCGAAAACGATACACGCACCTTCAATGCCTCAATACTCATCAAAATGCTTATATCAACTTATAGTCCCTCCCTTTATTCATATTTTTTTCTTTTTTTCTTTTTTTTTTATATTTTTTTTCTTGTGGCCGTGCAATGCCTTGGTCCCTTAAGCTTTCTAATTGACCCTTGTAGCGAGCTTTAGGCCAATGACACCCAAACCAAACGGCTTTAGGGCACTAGATGTAGAGAACACCCCAACGGACTTAATCACTCGAGTCAAAAAGGCTACGAACCCAAGCTAACCACACATGACAATCCCAGAACTTTCCACCGTTTGACGCGAACACTCACTGCTTACTGAGGCAAGAGGCCCGGTTACTAAGTGAAAAGCTTGAAAAAGCATTAATTTTATTCCCTTTTTTTTTTTTTAGTTCTCTTTTCTCTCTTTTTTTTTTTTTTTGGGGAAAGGACATTAAACATTCCAATAAGACATCTGACTTATACTGAGGCATCAAGAATATATGTACGGCACTCGAGGTCAAATCCAACTCTAAGTGTGACAGTGCTCATGCAAAGGCATGTGTACGAGTGATTAATTGCTATCCAAACATAGGTGATACGAACCAAATAAGTGTCTCTCATCAATGCCTATGTTCACAAGCTTAACTCTATCAATAAAATTATATCAAGACTCAAACTTGGGCAACAATCGAACTAGTACTAATTGAAAACCAATAACCACGTCGGAAATCATAATCAAGTATCCAAAAATTTTTTTCTTTTGAAAAATTTTCAATTTTTACTTTTTTTTTTAGAAGGTAACAAGAATGATATACTATAGTGACTATGCACAGAACAAACATATAAATAATAGGTGAATCCTCCCCCAAACCTAAATATGACAGTGTCCTCAATGTCATGAATACAAATGCTTAAAAAGAGATGGATTAGGATACACCTGGTAAGCGCGATGAGATTGAACTGTGCGACACCTGCAAAACAAATTATGGAAACACAAGAAAAGAAAAGAAAAATTGCACTAAACAAAAGTAAAGAAAGTAAGCGATAATAGTTTTTTTTTTTTTAATTTAGAGCATCCCTCAAATCTAATCTCTATATGGATTTCAATAGACCAAGAGTTGCCCACCATGGTCATATAGCAAGAGACGAAATAGTTGAGGGTTATTCCAATGAAAACTATACACAAAGTGAAATATCACTGCCAAATCACTTTCTCTTATTCGCTTTTTATAATTAACAATACATGGATTTGCCCAACAAAATTTTTGCCACCCGATTAACAATTGTTTACTTAATTGTGAAACCAATTTAGTCAAAAGTGTAAGGTTACTCACATGATAGAAAGATTCAGCATACCAAGGAAATGTTTGCTTGCAGAAACGTGCCTCTAACAAAATTCTATGACTAGAAAGTATGGGTTCTGCTCTAATGACAAAATCACACTCAAATTCTTTACTGCATTGGTCATTCTCGTTGACTATCTTTTCCTCTTCAATTTGATCATTATTTGGGGTAACGACAATTGACATAATTTCTGTTGGTCCCACAATTTCAACACTAGGATCGGGGGGCAAAGGTTTTAATTCAAAATTTGACTTTTGTTCATCCCACAAACTTGGGACAATCTCTTTAGATTGTGGCTCTACAAAGCACGAGTTCTGCCAACTAATATCTATCAAAGACTCTAAAAACATGTTGACAGATTCAATCGTAGAGTCTTCATCAATGTCATTAAAATGAGATAGACAAGCTTTAAAAGGATCCTCATAGCTTGATTGAGTAAGGTGTTCTTTAATTTGACTATCTATCATGTAAACTGCACTCACCTCATCCTCACATGGTGACTGCTTGTCAATGTCAAAAATATTAAGATCAACAGTCATGTTACCAAATGACATTTTCATCACACCATTCCTACAGTTAATTTGAGCATTAGATGTGGCCAAAAAAGGACGGCCTAATATGACTGGAATGTGCCCCTTTGAGTTTTGGACAGGTTGAGTGTCTAAGACTATTAAGTCTACGGGAAAATAAAATTTGTCAACTTTTATTAGAATATCCTCAATAACGCCTTTAGGAATTTTAACGGATCCATCAGCCAATTGAAGCCTTACTGAAGTGGGTCTTAACTCCCCCAAACCTAGTTGCAAGTAAACTGAATATGGTAGTAAGTTGACACTCGCTCCCAAATCTAACAAAGCTCGCTCAATGTGATGATTACCTATCGTGCACGAAATTGTAGGACACCCGGGGTCCTTATACTTGACTGGAATTTTGTGTTGGATAATGGAGCTAACTTGTTCGGTCAACACTACTTCTTTAGGGACGCTTGTCTTTCTCTTTACGGAGACTAGGTCTTTTAAAAATTTGGCATATGAAGGCACCTGTCGAATAGCATCTAGGAATGGAACATTGATTCTAACTTGCTTAAATACCTCTAGAATATCTCCATGGTCTACACCTTTCTTAGGGGCTACTAGTCGTTCAGGATATGGAGCTTTAGGAATGAAACTCCTAAGTTGGGGTTCTTTTGGAGGTCGAGGAGGACTAGATTCCTGATCTTTGATGGGACTACTCTGCCTTTCTTCTGTCTCAAACTCCTCTAAACTCTTCTCTATTGGCATACTTACTTGGTTGTCAACCTGTTTTCCTGACCTGAGGGTTACAATGGATTGAACCTGCTCATGCTTATAGGTAGAGTTAGAGGGGTTGCTAAGAGCAAATTGTCCTTTTGGGTTAGGAATCGGCTGACTAGGGAATTTTCCGATCTCTCTCTCTGCAACTTGATTAGCCAATTGACCCATTTGATTTTCCAGTTTAGCGATGGCTTGAGTATTCAAGTGAGTAGTACTTTTCATTTCAGCCATGAATGCTTTAAGAGTGTCCTCTAAGGATGACTGTTGTTGTGGTGCAACTGATTGGAAGTTCGGTTGAGACACGGGAATTGGAGCATAAAAAAGGCTGAGATTGAGCAGGATATGATTGTGTAGGAGGACGAAAACCTGGGGGAGATTGGTTTTGTGAATGGAAAGGCTGCCCACCTATATTTGTAGAAGGTTGGTTCTGACGCCATGAAAAGTTTGGATGATTTCTCCAATTTTGGTTGTATGTTTCCGAAAAAGGACTAGCAAATGATTTTTCATAATTATTAAGTGCGTTTGCTTGTTCAACATAGCTGTCAGAATATCCAATAATGGAAGGACATGTTTGTGTTGTGTGCATGTGATTACCGCAAAGAGAACACACTTCACTTTGAACTTGATTGGCTGACTCCATAGTTTTACTTAAAACTAACGCCTCAACCTTTCGAGTAAGATTATCTAATTTTATTCTCATATCAGAATCCTCTTTCACTTCATATACTCCCCCTCTCTTAGATGTAGAAGGTTGTTTGTCTCTATGAGAAGTAAAATCCCACTGTTGAGATCTCTCAGACAAATTTTCAAGAAACTCATAAGCTGCCTCACCCCTAAGATTTAAAAAATCACCACCGTTCATTGATTCAATCATATTGCGATTAGACTGAGTTAAACCATTATAGAAAAATTGAACAAGTCTCCATGTTTCAAAACCATGAGGGGGGCACTTTAAAATAAGATCTTTAAATCTCTCCCAACTCTCATAAAACTTTTCATGTTCTTCTTGACAGAAATCAGTAATCTCCCTCCTTAGAGTAGTTGTTCTAGACATTGAAAAGAATTTTGAAAGAAACTTTTTAACGAGGGTGTCCCATGAAGTGATTGAACCAGGGGGTAGAGAATTTAACCATGCCTTTGCTTTATCTTTCAGTGAGAAGGGAAAAAGACGCAATTTAACAGACTCCTCAGAAAAATTTTGAAACCTAAAGGTAGCACAAATTTCAAGAAAGTCTTTGACATGCATGTACGGATCCTCTCGTTCAATCACATGAAATTGAGGAAGAAGTTGTATTACGTGATGTTTCAGCTCAAAATGTGTCGCATTTGTCGTGGGTAACACAATACAAGAAGGAGGATTTGTGGTTACGGGTGAGAACAATTCCCTTAAAGGTTTTGTAGCTTCTGCGAGTTCCGTCATTTTTATTTGATTACGTTCTACTCTTTGAATCTTTAAGCTGCGTCGAAAGGTTCTCTCAATTTCTGGATCAAGAGGTATTAATTCTAAGTTTTCTCGAACGGCAACCAAACATAAACAAACTCACCGACTTGTACTCCTCTCAAAATTTAAACTCTTTTTTTTTTCGAATTAATTCCAAGATAGAAATTACGTTCTAACAACAAAAAAAAAAAAAAAAATGCAACTTAACCCAAGTAGCAATTAACTAGAAAAATAAATTACTGAGTTGATTAGATACTAGATAACGAGATACGAATTAATTAATTAATCAATCGAGAAGCAACGCTGAAAACACAGCAAGAAAGATGGACCAACGAGTTTTTTTTTTTTTAAATATTAATGACAAGACAACAAATAACTTACTAACTTGAAGGGAACTCGACCGCTCGGAAAAGCAGACGAAAGACAGCTGTGACTAACACGAGACAAAAAACACTAAAACTATTACTTAAAACACTAAAACAATTAGTAATAAAAGCAATTACTACTAACTAATCACAGATGCACGTAATGAAGTGAATTTTTTTTCAAATATCTAAAAAGTAAAATCCTAACTAAACTAGTAGACTAAACTAGTAGAAGGGAAAAATCAATTCAAATTTTTAGATTTCCAACAAAAAACAACTAAGTCCCCGGCAACAGCGCCAAAAACTTGATGTGAAATTTTAATGTACTCGCAAGCGCACGAATCGTACCAAAGTATAGTAATGCAAGAGCGAGGTCGAACCCACAGGGACTTGTGATTTTTTTATAGGAAAACTAAATAACTTAAATCGATTATACCCTAACCTAGTTGACAAAAGTGCGATTGGTTTTTAAACTAAAGATTAAGTAAATAATGATAGAAGAAAACAATTAAACTAATACGACAAGGTAGTGGAGATTACGGTTGAGAAAAGGAACTAAGGTGTCGGATTCCACACCCACAAATATTTATCAACTAATTTTATGCAATGATTTTTCCTTTTATTTCTGCACACTGATTTAGAAGCTAATCTTAATCATCATGGATAATATGTCGTTAAACCCTTTTTTTATTTATATCGACAATATGTTCCTCCTCTGCTTCGCAAGTTTAAGACAAAATCATCAACTGTATCCGCAAAACAAATCACAGTAGATATCCCATACTTAAATATAAACTTTGATACACCAAGCAATTCGATTAATTAGGTGATATCAAATCATGGAAAAAACCCATTCCGATTGAATCCATATCCGAGTTCAACCAAATTAATTAATGAGATTAGAACAATAAATTATGAAAGCGCGAAGGAAAAATCATATGCATAAAGTCAATCAATAAACTTTATGGGAGTTTCATCCTCAACCCTAGTTTAGAATTTAGCCTAACATAGAAAATAAAACCTTACGACAATTTCTTTTGCTCATCTTGTTCATATGTTCCCAGCCGTGGAGCTTTCTGATCGCAGCCGCGTGCTTCTAATCTTTTGCCGTTCGTCCGTCATTCCCAAGCAAAACCCTATTAGTCCCCTTTTATAATCTCGTACTGTTGCTAGAATATTTCTGAAATATATCATCTTATTAGGAAAGAAGAATTTATTTCCTTCCTCAATTCTAACTCTAATCTTCCAGTAGTAGCAACTAGCAACCCAATAGAATTTAATTGATTACTTTCCAAATTTGATGACCACGTGTAAGTCATCATGCATACTTCAAGATGTGAGCAATTTCTTCACAGGGAAATTTTCCGAATCAACTCCACATTAATCAAATCCAAAGGTTGAAATATTTATTATTATCATCTCTTTCCTGCAAATTAATAATTTAAGGTGAACGATCCGAAAAGATAATAACAATAACCAATTAAACACAATTAATAACTAGCAACATATGATAATTGGGTCTATAAGTGTAATATTTTGTGCTCATCACTTCTTGTACCTTAAATGATTGATTTGGTCAAACAAGGGTAGCTTAGCAGAGAGACTAACCATCGCGCAACTATGTCACTTCATCGCGTGACAGTCTCTCCATCGCGTGCTTGATCCACTCCATCGCGCACATCTGCAACCTGCAAATGGACAATTTTGATAGCCTACTGTCCAAATTTTGTCGCTTTCGTTCCAAGGGCTCTTTTGCACTTTTGATGGTTCCAGCAAGTCATTATGGGCATATGTGACTGTATCCAAGCATCGAATTCAAAATATCGCGTTTAACGAAGATTTTGGACCCTCAACAACCCATTTCAAGTTCAAAGTGAATTTTGGATGGTTGAATTTCGTTTGAAGGGTTTTTGCCAAGTTCTATCATGCTGTATAGGTCATATGAGCCTAATGTGACTATACAGAGGTGTCGGTTTTAGTCCGGGACATAATTGAGTCATGTTTTGTGTCTCGTATCCATTTTGTGACATTTTTAGCATCTTTCAGTCTAAATCTTGTTCCAGGACATTTTTCTTAGTTCCGTTGATTTGTACAGGTCATGTTGTATATATTTAACCTTACAGATGTGTCAGTTTCGTCTGAGTTGAAGGATTTTAAATTTTGGCTCGTTAATGCCCAAAATTTCATTATATTTCTTGTATCCTTGTATCCTAGTCGTATCCTAGGATACCTTTTCCCGTTCTTAACTACCAGGTGTATCCAAGTCAAAACGGTAAAAGACTACTGTACGTGTGGCGCTTCGGCCGATCAAAACCATCATGTCAAATAGGGCACATCCGCCCGTAAGTCAAAAGGGACGCAGGCCCTAAAACAGCTATCAAATGTCAGTTAAGGCACGCTGGCATTCTATCTATCTATCTACTTGGGCACGAAGGCCCAAAAGCAAAAGTAAAGTGAAGAAAGTAAATGAGGCTCAATGGTAGCCATCAGTCATCGCCGAGCCAGTTGGTGTCACTCCCACCGTCCTCATCATCATCTCCCTCCTCTCTTGGATCCCTCTTGTATCTGGGATCGTCGCATATACATCGGAGCCACTGCTAAGGATGAGTCTTCCTCTTCCTCTTCTCCCTCTTCCTCCTCGTCCTCTTCCTCGGAGACCTTAGGCAAGACCAAACGCTTTTATTGAACCGCTCATGTTGCGTTGGTTTCTCGTGCATCTTCCTTTGGTATCGCTCCTCTGCGCGGACCACAGCCTCTTTTGCTGCCTGTAAGTCCCCGGCCGCCTATCGAGTGCTCTTTGTCTGTCGCTGAGTGGTGACCGGAGGTGCTATAGCCCTTGCTGCCATTTTCTTTTGTGGCGGAGACCGTGTGCTTTTCCTCTTAGGAGCCACCTTGCCCTGTGCCTGCATTGTTATTTCATTTAAAGCATTAGTATACTTTGTGCGTATTGTATATCAAATGTTTGGAAGCAGGTACATTCTATCAAATATTCAAGGCTACCATAGCATATATTTATCAAAAGCAGATGTATATTTCAAGTATCGAAAGCAGGAGTGTATCATTTTCAGGAGAGTTATACTTGAGATCTCTGAACAGCTGCCGTCTAAACCGGTGGTGGAGTTGGTGCCAGATAGTGCAAGTCCAATGACAAACCACTTGCCGCTCTCCTCAACACATTTTCCAATGCAAGCATACGTCGAATGGCTTCATTCACCCATTCAACGAGCACTTGCATACAATTTGACATCATCAAGCAATTCAACAATAATTCAAGTGTATCGAAATATAGGAATGAAGGTTATTCTTACCGGGACAGTAACAGGTGTAAGTTCAACCCAGGCAGGAACAAGGTGTACTTCAGCTGGATTCCCCTGCGTGTCCATCACTGGCACCTTCCATAGCATCTCTGGGGGTCCACCTCAGACTGGACCCCGGCCCTCACATCCTCTATGTCTCTCTCTAGCAGCTCTCCTCTCTTCATCAGCCCTGCGAGCTTGGCTCCGCACCTCTCTAAAACCTTGACTTCCAAGCGGTCCTGCCAGGTAGTCTCTTTGGTAGGTGGTATAGTCCCGCTCGGGTTGCAAGTAGCGCGCCAAGTCAATATTAGGCTATGTGAACATCTCCAGCTCAGCCCATATGTACTCTCCAGTGTGAGAAGCCCGTGGTGGAAGTGGCCCTAACACTTAGAACTCGGCGTAACCAAGTGGTTGGCGATTCACTTGATCACCTAAGTACCATTGCTAACCGAAGGATAACTCCAATAACACCCTACTAGCTGTGACAGCCCTGCTCCTAGCCAAGTACTCAGGCTCTGGCCCTGCTGCTCTCCAAGGGTCCCAATTAATCTGTATATAGGACAAACAAACCATGCATACAATTGATCAGCGATAACATCAAAGCAATAAAAGGGATCAGTGATTTTTTGTCAAAGTTCTGTATCATACCTGTGAGGGTTAGAGCTCGTCTAAGTACAACCTGAAGGCGTTGAGGTCACCTCTTCCTTCTTTCGTCCCCATCTTCTCCTTGCTCCAAATGAGCGCGTGAGGGAGGGTGCTTAGGTCAGGATGCTTGCACAAGGCGGGTACATCCACAGTATTTCATAGGCCCAGAGCTGTACAACGTTCAAATATTCAGAAGAATCAGTCACGGGGTGTGCAATAACAAAATAGTCAATCAGGCTATGCAGTCAAATGAACAGATTTGATGAAAATTTTACTTTGCAAATATGGAAATTATACCTCCCAGATTCTCCAATAGCCAGCAGCTCCCTGCTCTGTCCTTGACGAGTCACCCAGAAAGCTGTAAGCTGCACCAAACGCTGCTCCACCCCAGTCAAAGTGCGAGGCTGTCCTCAAATCCCTCAGTGCTGGTAGGTACAACAAGTGCACCTTGCTCCATCTGCTCGGATATAGTGAAGCACGAAGAGGTATAGTAGGTACGCCCGGGCCATCTGTTATGCCTCTTGCTCAGTCGTCACCGTCTTCTTCAGGTACTTCTTGAATTTCTCGTACCTCACCATCCCCTCCTCAATCTTGGGCACTCTTCCTAAGAACCACTCCAGTGCCGCTGGATCCTCGTGATTGCCCGAGTCAAATGGGATAGGCTCTCCTCCATCTCAAGTCAGTGATCGCTGCAAAATCTGTGGGCGTCACTGTCATCTCCCCGGGTGGTAGGTGGAAGGTATTAGTAGTATCACTCCATCTCTCTGCAAGTGCCACTAGGACGGCATGGTCATTCTTGACTGGCGACCGGGTCTGTATGAATTCGCCGAAACCTGCCTCGTCCACTAGTTGCCTTACTTTTGGCAGGAGGCCCTCGTATAGCTCTAGGGAACTACACGTGCCACAGAAGGCCCGAACATCTCTCTGCCCCGCTCTCTCCTGTTTCAAACATAAAGATGAACAATAAGGGAATATGTCAGCATATGGGGTTTTCATTTTCAAGTTCCAGGTAATCAATGCAACCTAACGACAGGTGGTTTGGTTCAAGTTATTACATGCATGACATACAATACAAGGACCATGGTGTCATGATGGGTTTCGTTTCAAGGACTATTACATGCTATTCTCAAATTGAATACATGCGACTAAAAGCGAAATTGAATTGCAAAGGGGGATTCCAAGAACATACCTCTGTCCAGGTACTCGAGATGTGAGTCTCAGGGTCTCTCAGCATGAGCTCTGCGTCAAACTCCATCCGCCGTGGCCTGCAAGCTGCAAAGCCTGACGGCATAAACAGGTGTGGCATAGGAGACACGTACGCCTCAGCCAAAAAAGGAACGCGAGTCAAGCCATCTACCTATGTCACTGCTGTCACCCTAGGCCCCTGCACCTCCATTCCGGCTCTCTCCTCGGCCTCCATATCCCTCCGGGCCTCTGCCTCCTCGGCTCTCTCTCTTTTGGCCCTCGCCGCTGCCTCTGAAGCTGCTCTCTCTCTCTCTCTCTCTCTCTCTCTCTCCCCCTCCCGAGCCTCCAAAACAACAATCCCAATCGTGGGGTTCTCCTCAAGGAGCTAGGCTAGTCTCTCGTCACTCAAAAACTCTGCGACGTCCTGTTTGGTGATCAGCCTATGGCTTGATGATGTCGTCGCTGACTGAAACAACATGTCTTCCTCTCTATACACAAAAGGAGCCTCTGTGATCCCTTCCTCCTCAGTCACAGCACCTTTGCCCCTCGCCGGGTCCTTCGGGGGAGACATGTTCGGTCTGACGTCACCACCCTTGGCATCACTACCGCCAGCATCTCCATAACTTCTCCCGGTCACCACCGACCATCCCACGGCCATGCTCGGGTCCAACATTTGAACAATGGGCCCCGCGACCCTCGGCTCCTCCATTGCGCGTTGCTCCCCCTCCAACGTACGATGGAGCACTTCGCCATCAACCTTCAATTCGCGGCCTTGATCGTCGTCGCCGTGGCCTGCTTCTACTGCACTGACTCCTCTGACAGCCCCCGCTGGCTGTTGATCTTCAATTCCAACCTCCATTGGTCCTCCCTCATCCTCCAGATGATCAACAACCTCTCCACCACCGCCGCCATTGCTGTGTTCTGCCATGGATGTTTGGTTTGGGTTTGATTTTGTTGGTTTCGTGAAGAAATCAAGGGTTTAGGAGAGATTGAGAGAATTTGAGAGGTGAAAAGAGTTTGAAACCTTTGAAACCGCTAAAAACTGCTTCTGTAGCATCTCCGGGAAGTTTAAGGGAGTGAAACACGTACGGGCCAGATCTGGGCCTGTTTTGGTTTTGAGCCCTAAAAGAACTCTTGAGCGTGCCAAAGTGAATTCAACGAGCGACGATCAGTTGGGCCTCAGGCCCAATTCCCCAGCTGTATAGACCCAATTTTCCTTATCCCTCTTATCTCAGCCTGTGATCTCTTGTGATGGCCTTTCAACAATTTTTCGGATTATTTTGGGCTCATATCTTCAATCCAAAGCATTTTTATCCCCAGCAGTGGTTTGTCTGTGCACCCTAGTAGTCCAATTTCAATTCAGCGATGATCCATCCATCCAAATTCAATTCAACGATGATCCATCCGTCCAAATTCAATTCAGCGATGATCCATCCGTCAAAATTCATTCAGCGATGATCCATCCGTTCAATTTCAATTCAGCGACGATCCATCCGTCCAATTATCAATTCAGTGACGATCAATCCGTCCAATCTTTGATCAACGATGATCTATCCATCCAGTCTTCAATCAACGGTGATAAATCCGTCAAAATCTATTTATCTTCCCAAGAGAGTTCACATCGACAATCGATCCACTCTCCAATCCATTGGTGCATGGTATTTTTACATATTCGTTTGCATTTTCCATTAATTAGCTTTTGAGCATATTTGATGGGTGTCTAGAAATCTTTAACGTTACCTGTACCAGTCAATGGTGCTCCGCGTGCCGTCAAAGAGGGACTACTGTAGACACCCCAATCTAGGTCTCCCAATTGATTTACTTTGTTTTTGGTTTCTTGTTTCCCCGATGATGAATCAGATCAAAAATGGTGTTGAGAATGGAAAGGCTTGAACTTGGAGTGATTGGAACCTCCTAAACCCCAAAACCCTAAGTCAAAACCCTAACCCTAGGTTTGACTATCGTGCATCGAACTGGGTCTCGCGCGCGTTGCTCCACTTGCCAGGTGTTGGTCAAAGTCAAAACCTTGACTGTTGACCAGCGCGCGATGATGTCACTCTCACGCGCGCTGATCAACGCTTGTCCTTATCACTTTTTTCCAGCAGGATTTTATAATCATCAGGGGGTCTATAGGGCTGTAGAACCCCGTTTTCTTTGCCAGCATAGCTGTTGCAGGTGCATGGGTAGCACCACCCTCACAACTACTCCCATCACCTTGGTGGAACCTTTCTCCACCAAGTAAGGCCAGCCAGCCAGCCATGTTGGCTGGTTTCTTAGCCTAGTTTGCCACCAACCTAGCACTCTCCCACCTCCTATAAATACCCCCTTACTCTTTCATTACAAGGGTTACAAAATATAAAGTAAAAAAGGCCCCACACAAGCCCTAATACTCTTGATATCCTCTCATCCAATCCATTTCCATACACTCATTTTGCCACCACTACCTACTTGTTCAAGCCATTTTCAAACACTCAAGAAAAGGTATAACATACATACTGCTTACTGTTTTGATCCCTGAGGGAGGCTGGCAAGGCCTAGGCTGGTAATCCATACCAGTTCTGGCCCTAAAGTTAGCAAGGTTACAAGAACCATACACTGGCCTTCTCACGCACATTGGACTCATACACACGCGCACCTGTCATGGGTAGCACGCGACAGTCCACGTGGGGATGGGAAAGTTAGTGGCTTGCTATTTTATTGTGATATAGATCACTGTGATGTATGATAAAATTAAACTTACTGTTTTACATATGAAAACTGTTAGTTTAGCTTAGCGTGCTGTGTTTATTTCTTAGGAATGCCCTTGGGTGGTTTCTGAATGTGTTTCAGAGCCCAGGCATGCAAAGACAATTCCTGGAAGTCTAGCTAGAACAGGCGCGCGCCTATCCCAGCTCAACGCGCGCTTGTATACTCATTTCCAGCAACTGTCTTTGCATGGGCAACTTGGCCCTTGGCCTTTGTTTTAATACCACCACTGTTTAGGGGTTGTATTTTAAATTCATTCGCTCTGTCTGTAACTATTAATTACTTTCTGCACTTATAAACTGCTTGGTTTGCCCCCGAGTGAGCACTGGTCATTCCAGAGCCCAGAAGGGGATAAAATTCAACTTGTATAAGATTTGGAAGCACGCACAATTATGCGGTTGTGGCACGTCCGGGTCAGTTTGCATGCATGTAGATCCATGCATGCAAGTTGGCCACTGTGTACGTCGAATTCTTATAAAGCACTGTTTTGATATCTAGTCACAATGTTGGACTTTATCCCATTTATTTTACAATATTTCATCCATCCATGCTATTATCTATCACATCCTGCAAACTGTTATAGTTTTAATCCCCGATTAACTGTTCCTCCGCCCTAATTGGCTAAAAATTGATTAATAAAAGGAGAATCACAAAATATTTTCACAAAATGTCTAAGTAGAGATTGATCTCCGGATTGGGGCGAGAGGGGTGCCATAAAACTCTTCCCCTCTCATAACTTGGCTCCCGAACTCAGATATGGTTATGACGGACTGGTGCTTTCACTTCTTCAAATCAAACAGTGCGGCAGGTGCTTTGAAATACGATTCCTTGGGTATCGGACCTTCAAACTCGAGTGGCGACTCTGTATTCCGAGCGCTTGCCATCCGCGCTCGCGCTCCCTCGATTTAACGGGCCCTTGTTTTGGGAAGGACCAGAATCCTTTCTAAGGGCATGCTACCCACAAACCCCAATGCCACTTGAACCCTATTATGAAGGATGTAGTCCAAGCAGAGGTCTTGAAGCTTTTGGATGTGGAAATCATTTACCCCATCGCTAGTAAATGGATGAGCTCGATTCAAGTTGTACCAAAGAAATTCGGGGTCACAGTTGTGCGTAATAAGGAGAACGAGCTCGTGCCAACACGTGTTTAGACACATGATAGAGGGTTTGTATTGATTATCGAAAACTCAATGCGAGCACGAGAAATGATCATTTTCCCTTGCCATTTATTGATCAAATCTTTGAGAGGTTAGCTGGGCATGCTTTCTATTGATTCTTGGATGGCTATTTCAGCTACAATCACATTGAAGTTGCTTTAAAGGATCAAGAGAAGATGACTTTCACTTGCCCCTTCGGAACTTTAGCTTATCGACATATGCCGTTTGGATTGTGTAATGCTTCGGGGATGTTTTCACGATGTATGATGGGGATCTTTAGTGATATGGTCGAGAAGATAACAGAGGTTTTCATGGATGATTTCTCTGTGTTTGGCAACTCGTTCGAGTCATGCTTCGCCAACTTAGAGAAAGTTTTGACAAGGTGTGAAGAGAAGAACTTGGTACTTAATTGGGAAAAGTGCCACTTCATGGTCACTCAAGGGATTGTTCTAGGTCATATTATCTCATCTGATTGTATCGTGGTAGACAAGGCAAAGATCGATCTCATTTCCAATCTCTCGACTCCAAAATGCGTAAAGGATATCCGTTCATTTCTTGGGCATGCAGGTTTCTATCGTCGGTTCATCAAAGATTTCAGTGCTATCTCTCGACCCTTATGCCAACTTCTTTCCAAAGATGTTCCATTTGAGTGGATCCGCGCGTGTGAGCAAGCATTTACCAAGCTAAAGGATAGTCTTACCACTCCACCAATTATGCAACCGCCAGATTAGAGCCTACCCTTTGAGCTTATGTGTGATGCAAGCGATTATGCCGTCGGTGCTGTGTTGGGACAACGGAAGGACAAACATCCGTATGTGATCCACTATGCAAGTAAGACCTTGACCGACACCCAAGTAAATTACACTACCATAGAGAAAGAGTTACTTGCAGTGGTGTTTGCTCTTGAAAAATTCCGGTCTTACGTTATTGGTGGTGCCCTTATAGTTGTGTATACGGACCACTCCGCTCTCAAATACCTACTCACCAAGCAAGATGCCAAAGCCCGTTTTTGATAAGGTGGATTCTCCTTCTCCAAGAGTTCAACTTAATCATCAAGGATAAGAAGGGTGTCGAGAACGTGGTAGCTGACCACTTTTCAATATTACAATTTAAGGATCCTACTCTGAGTCTTCCTATTGTGGACACGTTTTCGGATGAACAATTGTTGGTCGTTTAGAGTACACCATGGTTTGCCAATGTAGTGAATTATTTGGCTACGGGTCTCTTACCACCACATTGGTCTCCTCAAGAACGTCGTCAGTTCCTTTATGAAGTACGGATGTTCTCTTATGACAACCCCTTCTTTTCAAGTGTTGCCAAGATCAAATAGTGCGCCGTTGAGCCCCAGATTCAGATGAACGGAGAATTTTTGAGTTTTGCCATTTGGAAGCTTGTGGAGGCCACTACTCTTCTAAGAAGACTTCCGCCAAGGTGCTACAATGTGGATTCTACTGGCCAACCTTGCACAACGATGCGTATCACTTTTGCGTCACTTGTGAACGTTGCCAAAAGCTTAGAAGTGTGACTCGGAAGGACGAAATGCCACTAACAAATATTCTAGTCGTTGAGATCTTTGATTGTTGGAGCATTGACTTCATGGTACCGTTCCCTGTTTCCTTTGGCAATTTATACATCTTGTTGCGGTTGATTATGTATCAAAATGGGTATAGAAGCCATCGCAACACGCGCCAATGATGCAAAGGTAGTGGTGGAGTTCCTTAAGGATAACATCTTGTCTCAATTTGGGATGCCAAAAGCCATCATAAGTGACCAAGGCACTCCCTTTTGCAATCGCGGGTTTGAAGCCTTAATGAAGAAGTATGGTATCACTCACAAAGTCTCCGTCGCTTATCATCTGCAAACGAATAGGCAAGCTGAGTTGGCTAATAGGAAAATCAAGCACTTCTTGGAGAAGACTGTGAACTCTAATTGGAAGGATTGGAGTCTCCGCTTGAATGATGCATTATGGGCATATCGCACAGCATATAAGACCATCTTAGGAGCTTCGCCATATCGTTTGGTTTTTGGGAAAGCATGCCATCTTCTAGTCGAGCTTCAGCACAAAGCATATCGTGGGCACACGCCCCTGAAAATTCAGGTGTGCCCTTTTGGAAAAGCGCGGCGAAACACTACAATTCAGAGTCGCCACTTGGGTTTTACGGCATCCACCCAAGGAACCGAACTTGAAACGTTTGCTACATTGTTTGATTTTGAAAAAGGCGCAGACTGGTTCATCGTCACCTTTGATATCTAAGGTTCGGAAGCCAGGTTACGAGAGGGGAAGGGTTTTATGGCTCCCCTCTTGCCAATCCAGAGATCGGTCTTTACTCGGGCATTTTATAAAACGTTTGCATTTTTCTCTCATTAATCATTTTTTAGCCAATTAGGGCAGGGGAACAGTCAAAGGGGATTAAATCCGTAACAAGTTGCAATATGTGATAAAATGGTATGTTTGATTAATTGGGACAAGTAATAAAGATTGAAAACAGACTTCTATGAGCATTTTAAATACACTGGAATACATCGATCCAAGGGGATGTACACAGGAAGAAAGCTGCACTGAATGCAGACCTGACCTGCGCACGCCACACATGAACTAACGTACTCTAGTAAGCTTAAACTCACAGCTTACTTTCAACCCTCTGGGCTCTGGAAAGGACCTGTGCACACCCAAGACAAACCACGCAATTTATATCACAGTTTATATATAGTTACAGACATTTAAAATGGCTTTAAAGCCATAAAAATAAACAGAACACCCCATAAACAGTGGGGGAGTAAACAGAGGCCAAGGCCTAGTTACCATGCAATGGCCAGCCATTGGGCTAGATCTAACTGCCGTACGCCAGTATATGGATACCGTACGCCAGTTACACCCTTTTGTTCAATGCTTGGCTTTGCACTTTATGGGCTCTGGAATATGACCAGAAAGATCCCAGAGGCATTACAAAGTAATAGAAGCACATATTGAATGTTACAACTACACAGTTCTAAATACAGAAAGCTGTAAACTGGTTCTTAGCATGGAATAAGGTGATGAATTAAAAAAACGATAGAAAATAGCCAAACATTGATCCCCACATCAGCACTGCATGTACAACCATGACTGGCGTACGACTTAACATTACTGGCGTGTGCCACTTTTAGCTATATACGGTTTTGAAACCTTGCAAGCTTTAGGGCCAGGACTGATATTGATTACCAGCCTTGACCCTGCAAGCCCCCTTAGGGGTTAGAACAGAAAGCTTTACAAAGGTGGTATGCCTTTGGTGTTGAGTTTGGTGGTGTGTTTGAGCCTTGAACTTGAGGGTTTGATGGATGGATGATGAGTATTGGGTGTGAGTAGTGTATGAAAAGGGGGTGCTTACTTACTCTTTCAATGGATGAAAGAAGAGCAAACAAGAAGCCAAGGAAGAAAGGAGGTAACCCCTAGCACATGAATGCAAGGGGGTATTTATAGGGCAAGGAATGAAGGAGGGAGCTGTAACCAGTTGGGTTTAAGGCTAGTTAGCCTTGGGAGGGAAGTCTCCATGCATGAAAGGCATGGGACTAGCTTGATAGAAGTTGTAGGAGAGAGGGGGGAACATTCCCTGCACGTATCCACCCACCAGACGAATGAACAGGGTTCTGGAAGGCTTAAAAGTCTCATGCACATGGTTGAATAAAGGTGATTTGACTGGCATTGACTGGCATATGCCTGTAAGGAACCTGCGTGTGCCAATAAGAACCTTGGTCAATGGTCGATGACTAACACGTGGCAGTTACCAGAGTACTCAGGTAGGGTTTTGTCGAGGCTTTTTGGTTTTGGCTTGAAAGGTTTTAATGGGGTTCGAAAGGGTTTGAAGGAGGTTCGGAATGCTCAAAGCCCAAACACACTAACATTCTTTGGGTGTTCTTGACCTCTATTTATCATCAGGGAATCAAAGACCATAAGTAAACTTATATGGATAGTCCAAATAGGGTGTCTACACGTATTGGGCAATCAAAGCACTGAATTATCGTTTACCTGCTGCTGGAGCACACCGAAGGCTCCAACTCAATGAGCTTAAGCAGATCCGAAGAGATGCTTATCACAACATCGCCATCTATAAAGCAAAGGTCAAGGCCTTCCACGATAAGCGAATTCATCGGAAAGACTTTGAGGTTGTGCAAAAGGTACTCCTATACAATTCTAAGCTTCATTTATTTCTCAGTAAATTGCGTTCTTGTTGGGCTGGTCCTTATATTGTTAAGCATGTTTATCCTCATGGTACTGTTGATGTTTTGAATCCGATTAATGGTAAATCATTTAAAGTGAATGGTCAAAAGCTTAAACCATTTCTTGGTACTTTCGAGGTTGGAGAGCCGAATGAGGAGTTAATCGATCCAGTTTACACGATCGATCCTATAACTTAGCTTGTTCGCATTACATTTGCACGAGAAGCGAAAGCGTAACCGCTGAACTTAATTATTTGTCGGACCCAGCCCCCGGGTAGGGGGTATCCACTATTGACTTGGGTATATATAGCTTTGCACGCCGCTATTAAAATAAGGATCATATGCGTAGCTCCGGTTCGAAGGGCAAATATTTAATATCAGTGACATAGGGCTTTAGCTTTTCTGATAGAAGTAATTGACAGTGAAACACTCACGTCTTCCAGATTAGCCACAACGGGGGCGTTATAGATCTTAGGTTAGGCCTTGATATTCCCGTGCTATCGTGCTTGGCGCCATCTTGTTGCTTGCCTGGTTACGATCTTAGGGGACGCTGGACTTCATTCTTTATCGGAGTCTAGCTATGACTTTGACGCTCCGAGTTCTGATATTAAATCTGTATATATTGTGCATATTCTTTTCTTTCTTATTTTATTATGTTTTGTTATGTTTTACTTCCAATAAAGTCTTGGAGACGATTCACATATAAAAGATTTCACCAATGTGTTAGTGAAAAAAGGGCTTTCATTAGTTCTTCTTGGTAATAGTTTACCATTAACGACCCATGCTCTCCGAATATGCCCCTATCGGTGGCAACTTAAGTCTATGGGTGAGATATGATATTTCCTTGAGTGCTCACTAGGCTGTATCTTGTTTTGCTTTGTTTTGTCGTAGGGGACGCTAGACTTAATTGTTTGGCGAGGCCAAGCGGTAAATTTTATTACGGGCGCTATCATAACAACTCTCAACAGTCTAGTATAGCACCCATTTCTTACCCCCACCGATAGGGAATGAGAAGAAAAGTATGACTCGTTTGATCGCGTCATGATTGGGTGGTGTTCCTTTATTTGTTTTGCATGTTTTTATTTCTTTTATTTTATGTCTTTTATGTTTCGTTTAGTTTGAAGCCAGATAACATAGGCCGATGTTTCTAATGTCATTTGTCTCGTGGAAGGTCGTTCTCTTAAGCCTTCTGCAGGGTTAACATGCTACCATACCAGCCTTGGTGGTTTGGGCCTA
The DNA here is from genome assembly GCA_014282245.1 of Rhododendron simsii. NCBI lineage: Eukaryota > Viridiplantae > Streptophyta > Magnoliopsida > Ericales > Ericaceae > Rhododendron > Rhododendron simsii. The sequence continues at coordinate 22,745,100 of CM024955.1, forward strand.
AAGCTAGGGTGAGTGAGGCCTTTATGAGCCCTAAGCATGGGGTGCGGCTAAGCGTCGCGGTTGTTAGTCTGATAAAGCCTTGGATATGACCCTGTGTGACTAGCTATGGTTCCGAATAGGAAGAACCAAAGGAGTGAACCATGGAAGCATCAAAATTGGCCGGAGCAAGACATTGGCATCAAATCCTCCAACTTGGTCAAGGTATTTAGGGGTTGACTTTCTCCTTGGACGGTACATTTGCTCACTCTTTTCTCTTCACTCATTTTCTTCATGCTATGAGGGCATAGCATCGCTTTAAGTTGGTGGGAGGAGCTATGTGCTACTTGTTTTCATTTTTGTGTGGAAAATTCAAAAATTTTAAAAATTGACACATGCTCTTTGAGTTCTCAATTGGCAAGAGTTCAGTATAATTTAAGAGTTTGTGCTTCTTTACTTGTTTGCATGAAGTTAGATTGAACAATCTAGGTGTCAAGTGTAGTTTTGAGTAGGTGTTGTCCATATCCCAGCATTTCATTTCTCGCATGTTCATTAGGTCAATAATCTCATGTCATGCCTAGGTGTGTTAATTGTATGTGTTGAATAGTCATGGAATTTGTTGCGCATTTAGGAATGGATACAAGGCATTCTTTGTATAAATAAAACCACATATGAGTCCCATTGTCCTTCTGAATAAAGCCAAGTCCGATTCATCTTACTTTCAACCTTAGGAACCAGATGTTTGGATGGATGTGTGGCTTCAAAAGTGGGGGTGTCATTTTGAGTTGTAAGGCTCCGGGTGTTTTTCAAGTGCTCGTTGGGTGTATTTCCGGTGCAAAGGAACATCGGCATTGGCAACGGCAAAAGGGGTTGGCAACAGCAAAAGGGGTTGGCAACTTTGGAAATCTGAGAAAGGCTCTCGGTATCGATACGCAGAAAAGCTGTATCGATACAATTTCAAAACAGTGGAATCAGGAAACTGGCATTACAAACCGGTATCGATACAAGAAACGCCATATTGATACCAAATCAAAATCTTGTGAATATCAACAGGTCGACGGCCGAACTTCATCACTTCCACCTCCTCTCTCTCTAAACCGCCATAGCCGTCGCCCCACTCTTCGAAACCCAAACCCCAAAACCTCTCAAAAACCTTCAAAACTCCACGAAATCACACCATTCTTTCACTAAACCTTCACCAAATCACCTCCTCTACACGTTCCAAGCCTCGAATCAAGGATTTTCAAGGTTTTTCAACCAAGATCCAGAAAATCCAAGGTAACCCACATTTTTCTCTCTCTACAAAATACTCCTCTTTTCTCCCTACATTATCAAAATACTCCTTTCTCCTATCCATATTTACCCATAAACCCATAGATTTCAACTCTCCCACTTGCTAAAACCCCCAAATCCGAAAATCCCAACCTTTACCATGCCTAGAATCAAGAAGACCACTCAAAAAGGCAAGCATGCGGCCTCCTCCTCGCACCAACCCGAAATTGAAGAAGATGATGAGATTCTCGATCAATTTGTCAAGGAGAGAGAGATGATGGGTGAACCGGCGCAACCGGGTGTAACTATTGGGGTTCGGAGGCAGCGTACGTCGGAGCAAGTCTGGCAAGATAGACAAAAGAAGTGGGAGGAATCAATGAAGGAAAGGACTGCAAAGAATGAGCGCCACGTGGATGTGGCTAGCTTTAGGCCGGACCACTGGGCTATTCGGGCTATCGAGGCACAAGGTTTGTCCTATTTCTTTGGTGAAAATCCTAGTTATAATAGAGCATTGGTAGCTAAGTTTTATAAGAGTATGAAAATCCTGGAGGTGGGTGCTGAACGTGACCAGGATGTTGTTGGTTGGACGGGTTGAGGTGTTGGTGAACCGTTATGAAATTGTTGCTGCTTTAGATTACCAACGCCCGGCCACCCATGAAATTAATTACCTGAGGGAGAATTTTGCTACGCCCCACGACATAGCCCAGGGTTTGTACATAAACCCCACTGAAGTCGAAGACCCCCATGTGCCCGGCAAGTTCAAACCGAAGTACAAACTCTTGAACCAATTTGTGCACTTCAACATTAACCCCCGGGGAACCGAGAACAAACCGAACGAGGAAGAAGGGGAGTTACTATTTGCCTTTGCAGAGCCGGGTTTGAAAGAGACTGGGTGTAGTACATTTTTGGGCAAATTGCGGAGTTTAAGATTGTGGCCGCTTTGCAGACAAGAATGCCATATCCGTGCTTGATCACGAAGATTTGTAGGAAATATGGGGTGACCGGGTAAAAGTATGCAGAAAAGACAAAGCTTGAGCCGGGGGTGATAAACAGTAGCAATTTGATAAGGAGCACGTCCCAATCCCGAGCACTAAAGACTTTGCCTGGCGAGACCTACCTGACTTCAATGCCGGCCTGTAGTGCACCAAAGCCTACATGGTACAAGAAGTTGTTTTGCCAAGGCGTCTCAATCATTGGGAGCCCAAGGAAGGACAAAAAGGAGCGTCAGGAAATGGCTAGGAGACAAGCTCGCATGGATCACCGTTTGGAGTGGCTAACTTGACGAGCAGAAGGGACTACTAGTGAGCCGTACGCCCTGCCTCCAATTGCCGAAGAGGAGGATAATGATGACTTCGGGGGTAATGAGCCGGCCCGGAATGAGGGAGAATGAAGGAAGGGAAAGAGAGAGAGAAATGATAGAGAGATGGAGAATGAGAGGAAGAAACACCCGCAAGCCAGAGGTCTCAATTAGAAATCCCCCAACTTGGTCGGGGTCTAGGATGGTTGACATGCCATCCATTCTATCCTTAGGTTTATTTTCGCTGATTTGATTCGGTGGACATTGTTTAGTTCATGTTTTGCTTAGTAGTATGTTAGTAATCGACTCTAGTAGGATAACATGCTCATGGTTAGTTAGGGGTATGTCGTCGGCCAATTGGGTAGTTAGCCAACCTAGTATAGGCCATCGACAATTTTGCAAAGTTTCCCTTTCTCTTGCTAACCACGGTCAATATATGCTAATAAAAGGCCTTAGTTGATCTTGAATGCGCGTTTATTCCATTTGTGATTTAATGCATTATAGTTGACATATTTAGTTTGTGTCATGTTTTGCTTTTCATTGTTCAAGGTTGTAGTCGTTAGTTAAATTTCCAATTCAATAAGTGCTTCCCATAAAATGGCATGATCTTGTTTTTTATCATCGCTTTTCTTCCAAGCACTTTTGTGGGATATGGTTGCTAGTTCATGAGTCGCGTTGTTGCGAGCCGTATCCCCTCTCATTTATGGATATGAGTCCATCACTTGCTTATCACTCGCTTGGTGCTTAGTCGCTCAATCAAGTTTTCGGCTACAAGTTGTAGAATGCAATGAATGATTCGGTTTGCGAACTCTTGCTTAGTTGAAAATAAATGCGAGCATGCGTTTTAAGTTTTGCCGGAAGGATTGCATAGTTTAAAAATATTCTCTTTTAGTTTTAATTTGCTAGGGACTAGCAAAACTTAAGTTGGGGGGTGTAATAAGCACCCAATAATGCATATTCTTGGTGCTTAAGTCCTTAATTTTACCGCTTTATGTTTAGTTAATTTAGCTTTTTATTTGATATTGTACGAAGGGAATGTTTACTTTATTTTGTAGGAAAACCGCTGAATAAAGGAGTTTTAAAGCTTAAAGCAAGCCGGAGGCATCCAAAATCTAAAAGTGATCAAGGAATGAAGCCATCAGGGCCAAAGAATCAAGCGTTGAAGACCTGACAGGTGGCCAAGGACATTGGAAGCCAAGCCGGAGGCCAAAAGCTGAAAAGCCTAAGCATTTGAAGACAGTATCAATACTCAAAACTCCGTATAGATACCATTTAAGAATAGAAAGATTGGGATTTGGAATTGTTATTGGGTATCGATACGCAGAAATGTAGTATCGATACCGGTTCGTTTTGCGGCCCAATAGGAATGTTTGAAAGAGATCCGGTATCGATACAAGGTTCGCAGTATCGATACCGAGTGCCTTCGTAGCGGATTTTTAGGGCGTCCTTTGGGATATTTTGTGTACTAATATGGGCTTGTTTAAATACCTCATTATGTCACATATCCGATATTCACTAGATCTTACTGCACCTTTTAGATCTAAATAGAATTTTCTTTACTTGTTACTCACTCTTATTAGTGTTCTTCATTGTTCTTAACAAAATCCTTCATTTCCTTCCTTAATTAATTGTTGTTTGCCAATTTACTCTTCATTAAAGTTGTAGCTCTACTCTAGATCTATCTTAATCTCTAGTTTAATTTGATTTCCGCCATATTTTCAATATTTAGCTTTGTTGATTCAACTTCTAGCATGAGTGAGTAGTTTGGTCATGGGGTGATTAGCACTCCATGACTCGAATTAATCATGCTTTTCTCTTAATAAATCTTCATTGTTAGTTGGAAAATCAAGGTAGTTTGTGTTTGTTTATCAAATCTCGGCGGTGTTAACCTCTTTAATCATGCGTAGGCAAGAGCGAGCCTACATGTCACGCATAGATGCTTAGAGCTATGTCATCCTTTGTGTTTGCTAGATGAATGCTAGAATTAGCTTGGTATTCCGACTCCTTTTCTAGTAAATGAGCTTAATGTTATATCCTCTGGTTTGGGAGATCATTGACACGTATCTCAAATTGAGTAATTTGAGAGAGAGCTGATTGATTCGAGTAGTGGGTGTTGAAATTCCCCTAGACCTAGTCGCTTAATTTAAATCATTTTCAAATCAAATTTTCATCGCATATTTAGTTCACTTCAAACTACACCTAAAAGTTAGCGCTTCAAGGCCACAATACTTGCATCTACAAATCCAATCAAGTCATGATGATATTCTTTTGGGTACAATTCTGGACTTCCGGATTATTATGCTTCAATGGATTTATTTACCCTACGCTTGGGGTGATCATATATTGATATATCGGCGGACGAAGCAATGAGTTTGGATTCAATTTGACACCCCTAATACCGAGCGCGAGATAGCATTTTGTGGTCTGTTAGTTTTCCTATATGCTATGCTATGATGTGATTCTGTTTTCTCAATTATAAGGCTTAAAGAGGTTTATTTAATCATACAAGCCCAAATATTTCATCTTAGTACTGCAGAAAACATCATCAACAATCATTCCTCAGCAATAGCTTGAAATATTGGAAGTTCGAGAGATGCTGCGCAATACTTCAAACAATAATCCAAAACAATCAAACGAATATAAATAAAACATATCAAATTATCAAAGATGGTCTAGAGGAGCATCCAATCCAACTTGCAAGTGACAAGAAGAAGCAGAAGAAGACTATGACATCAACCGAAACACAGAACTAATACCGTGCAAAGCAAAGCAAAGGAACAGAACTACTTCAAACTGGATTAGAATCCAGAAGACAACTACGATATCAACGAGCAAAGGTGAATATGCGATCCCTTATTAGCACATTTCGCTAAAAATGGCACCTAAATACTTCGAATCATCAGGCTCCAACTAATGGACCGAGTAGCCGCTTTGCTAATCCTCCTTTCTATAGGAATGGGGGCTGTATGACCCATCGTCGAGGATATTTGGGTCTTCCCTCCTTCCCATCAAATAGCTGCCCCAAGAAAAGTTATAAAGGGTTAGAATGTATGGATCAATGAAAAACAAGAAAATAAGTGGAAAAGAGAACAGAGAACAGAGAAAAAGTATAAAAGAAAGAGAAGTATATTTTATATATCTATGGTCATTGAAACGAGGTGTAGGCCTCAACGCATAAGCATTTAGACTCTTAGTATACATACATACATGAAGATATGAAGATGTCTTCATTTTAGTTAAAATGCAGACCTCTCCATTTCTCCCATTTCTGGATTAAGTTTCGATGATCACAGCCGCTCAATGTGATCAGAACGTGATTTTAAGTGTACCTGCAAGAAGTCAGCAAGACAAATAACCAGGAAGGGTTTCATCCGAACAATTTTTTATTAAACGGTTCAATAAAAACAGCTCAAATCAAAGCCCTTCCCGGTCATTTTTTTTGCCGATTTCTCGTGGGTACCCTTAAAATCACATTCTGAATATATTGAGCGGCTTGAATCATTGAAATTCGATCGGAAAAAGGGAGGTCTGCATGGTCCGCATTATAAGAGGTCCTCATTTGAAATTTTCTGTATATACATATACACACACTCCGAATCAGGCAAGGGATCCCGGATTTTGTATTTCGTGCAGACCATGATCTCAGCAGTTGGATTGTGTTTTAATGGTTCGAATCTGTTGAGATCATGGTCTGCACGAAACGCAAAATCCGGGATCCACCTAATTTGCTGTGTATAAGTTCCCTACTACTAAGTGCGCCCTTAACTTGCTAAGTTAAAGACCTCATGAGTTTGACATTGGTTCCGATCAAATTTTGATGATCCAAACCGTTCAATGTGTTTGAAACGTGATTTTAAGGGTACACATGAGAAATCGGCAAAAAATATGACCGGAAAAGACTTGATCCGAGCATTTTTTCATAAAAATGCTACAAATGCATTTTTATGAAAAACTGTTTAGATCAAGCTCTTTCCGGTCATATTTTTTGTCGATTTCTCGCTTGTACCCTAAAAATCACATTTTGCCCACATTAAACGGTTCGGATTATCGAAATTTGATCAGAAAAGGGGAAGTCTTAAACTTAACAAGTTAAAAAAGCTCTTAGTAGAAGCTTAGTGTGTGTGTGTGTGTGTGTGTGTGTGTGTGTGTATATATATATATATATATATATATTGATCAGCAAAGCGGCCACTATTCTAACGTTGTTAGAATAATTAGATTAGCACCTTAACAGAGAAGTTGAACTCTTAACCTCTTTCCTTTTGGCACCTAGGTGCACCCCTGATCCCGTTGGGCCACAGAGGCCTCTTGGTATTTAAAGTATTAATGTTAAGTTTCACAAATATGTAGCATCAATTAAAACCTAAAAAAAAAAAAAAGGTGACAACAATTCTAAATAAAAGCAATGTTCTAAAAGTCAATAGGCGCTAGTCGGACAGTTGGACACTTTCGATCGATTAATCAATGTATATTAATTAGTAATTGGCGATTAATCGTTAGTCGGACCTAATCGGATAGGCCCTGCCAGTGATTAATCGGCAATTAATCACCGATTAATTCCTTATTTTAGAACACTGAATAAAAGTTAGAAAAAGTAAAAACTCTTCCAAACCTATGGCCATTTGTAACCTCTATTTAATAAACTATTTTTTATGATGTAGAAAGCATACCCATGCTACACATTTAGGTGTTGCCCCAGTAGAAAGGGCAAATGATTGACTTTGGGAGTACTCCCCTTGGCCAGGAGTTCGATTCCCTACCGAGTGAGTATCTTGATGGTAAGTGGGAGGTCGTGACTGGTGTGGCAGTGCTAATTCCCCCGAAGTTTGGGTTGCACAGTCGGATCCAATTATGGCTCGACTGTAGGACTATTCCTCGGTTATAAAAAAAAAAAAAAGCATACCCATGCTATATATAACAGTAATCTTTCTAGCCAATAGGTACTCACTCTCACTTTCAGTAAACTAGAAAGAGTTTTTTACTTACAGTAGTTTTATATGACAGTTGTTTTAAATTTCTATATATTTACTTTTTTTATTAGAGAGTAGTTTTAAATTGAGGTAGTTTTTTTCCCCTTATTTACGTAACATGGATTCAATGAACCTAAAGCTACCCGAGACCCAAGCGGTTGGCAAGAGACCAACAAAAACCAAGTGGGCCAAGCCCAAAACTCAACCTAACTGCAAACAAACTGCCCCATCCGCCGCATTCGCCACATCAGAGATGCATCAATACCGCCACCGGAACCCAGGGAACCAGCCCCTGTTGCTGTCCCAGGCACCACATATGTTAGCAGTTTAGCACTCAGCCAATTGACATTTGTGATTGTACATCCATCCAAGAAACTTGGCTAAAAAGAAATTGGTGGCGTGCATTCTTAATTACAATCTATATTCCCAATATGCATATCATAGCCAAATCATAGAACATTGTAAGCCCGAAGTCAGTTGATTAAAACAGACCACATAAACAATAGTAAGACAAGTAAACTAATGTTGAGTAACATGGTAGTTTAGCAACTTGCATGCATATAGTCCAGGCTCCAAAACTGTTTTCATTCATTGTCACCTGAGAATGCCAATGTAAACCTCGTTTTATGACTAGGTGTTTTCTTAGTTCAACCATCAACACATAATCGAGAAGTATGCAGCTACATAATCTCAAGAAACAGACATTTCGTAAGATTTTACAAACAATATAAATATGAAACCCAAAGTAGCATCTTTCTTGTTCTGAATCAATGGTTTCATCAAAGAAGCAAAGTCGAGAAGAAGAAAGTCAAGAAAAGAAGCTGAGAGTCATCTCTCAACAATGTTACCAGTGAATCACTACACATAGAATGCGTATAGTCTAATAACCGCACAATGGTGACGTTCTTGTAGGTGCACAGTAAACGCAAGCAATTATTTTCTTTCCTCCTATTTAACACAACAATGCAACGTAGCACGGACACGAGATTTCTAAAAAATGTGGACACAGACACGACAGGGAACATGGCAATAATAATTAATAAATACTACCATCCCAAAATGTTTGTCGGGTCTACAAAACGAGAACTCAAAAATAGTATTTTTTTTCAAGAAAAAATTCAAACTTTTTCCATAAATTAAAAGAGCTCATTGATATCTAGTTGTAATACCCTGACGTACATTCTCCTTATTTTTATACATATTGGTATCAACTCATGTGGCAAATCGGGAGAAACAAAGCCGTGCATTGGCCATGTGGACATATGGGTACGGTTGGCCATGTGGACATTGGTACGGGTTGCGCATGGCGGGCAAAGTGGACAATATTGTACTGGACAGGGGCGGGTCGTTACAATATATTGTACTGTCACTTATCCAAAAAAAAAAAAAAAATTTGTAATATCCCTTTCCAAGCATTAGAATGGGACAAAAATTATTGGATCATATTGATGTTTTACGAAATTTGAGGTGATCAGGAACAAGGCATGGAACATGGTTGGCTTGTGGTTTGTCGCATGGGCATAATTTGAGCTTTGAAACGTTGGGTTGGGCTTTATGGACACGTGCCGTTATAGTTTGAGTCTTGGAAGATGAGTCAATAAAATGAAAACAAGACAAAAGGAAGAAAAGGAGGTGAGGGACTCTCTTGTTTGCATACCTCTATATATGAGTATCTAAACCTTACACCAGGGGAGGAGGAAAAAAAAGAAAGGAAGAGGAGGAGGTGGGAGAACAAGCTCGCAGAGATCAGTGGAAAAAAGAAACATGAGGAGATACAAGAAAATCTCTTAAACGGAAAGTGTGTGTGGAGTTGGGTTTTGCATCTTAGTTAAGGTTGTACCATTTGGTATTATTTTTAATTGCAAGAGATGAGTATTTGGGATGGGATGTTACGCTAGTAAATTGTTGGGAAAAAAATGATTTGTATTATTTTTAAGTCACCATTTTGCAGACCGGACAAACATTATAGAAAAGAGGGAGTAATATTTATATTGTACTAGTGGAAATATAGTTATATAGAAGCATAAAGCATCAACATATATAAACAAGCATCATATACACCTTATTTGCACGAAGCGGGAACGGGTGGAGGTGCGGGAGCAAGAGCGAAAATGTGGGAGCAGGCAAATATCGAAGCTCCCAAGATTGGGAGTGTGAAAGGAACGTGTACATATATCACGGAAATTATGTAGCATAGAATGTGCACTTTAAAAGTACAATGATTTTAGGGAGTAAAAACAAGGTTCAAGTCCACCATAAGTGTAAGAAATGGGCTAGTGTTATAATATATGATTTTCTTTTCAAGATATCATGATGTGGGCTATATATATGTGTATATATATATATATATATATATATATATGTGTGTGTGTGTGTGTGTGTGTATATATATGTATATATATATATATATATATATATATATATATACACACACACACACACACACACAGAGTCCACTTCTTATAAGGGCGCCCTTACCGTAATACAGTACGGGCTTCCACTTTTCTCCCATTTTCCGACCAAATTTCGATGATCTGAGTCGCTCAATGTGTTCAAAACGTGATTTTAAGGTTACCCGCGAGAAATCAGCAAAAAAAAAAGACCGGGAAGGGCTTGATTTGAGCAGTTTTTATTTGAACCGTTCGATAAAATACAAACAAAAACTGCTCGGATCAAGCCCTTTTCGGTCTTTTTTTTTTGCTGATTTCTCACGGGTACCCTTAAAATCACGTTCTGAACACATTGAGCGGCTCGGATCATCGCAAATTGGTCGGGAAAGGGACGTCCTTACCGTAATACGGTAAGGGCGCCCTTATTAGAAGTTTGGTGTATATATATATAAGTTAAATCGAAGACCAATTTGTAAAGCCAATTGGTAAATCATTGTTTTCTATATAAGGTTGTACAAAAGCTCCCATCTTAGGAAGGAGCGAGCTCCCATCTGAATGGAAGCGCGCTCCTCGCTACCAGACGATGGATCTCATCCATTGGCTACGACACTGTCTCTTCGGTAATCTTCCTCGATGACGCATTGGTGTTCCCTTTAAGGGATGCATCCTTGTTGAGAGGTAAGCTCATCGCCTATTTCAATGAGATAGGCGGCGAGCGCAAGCTGATGGATCTCATCCATTGGCTAATCTTCATCGATGACGCATTGGTGTTCTCTTGGGTGGATGCCTCCTTGTTGAGAGGTAAGCTCGTCGCATATTTCAATGAGATAGGCGGCGAGCGCCAGCCGATGGATCTCATCCATTGCTACAGCACTGTCCCTTCGGTAATCTTCCTTAATGACGCATTGGTGTTCCCTTCGGTACACCATTTTAGAAGCTCCCTACTACTAAGATATAGACATCATATTACACTTATAACCCAAAACATTAGACGTTATACACATTTACCCACAAAGCGTTAAAAGATGGCATATTCAACCCTTGTTGTGTCCCTCCTATGTCCCCGTCGTGTCGCTCCTGTGTCCCCCTAAAAGACTAAATCAAATTTAATGGACATGCCAAGTGGTGTTTTTCATACGTTTTTTTGCCGCGTACCCGTGACAGACATTGGGACGCGCCGGTCTCTAAGAGTGTTGGTGCTTCATAGCAACTATGGATCTAGCAAGCCTTAAAAAGTAACTCTACATGGCCCTCGCCATGGATCACAGCAGTCTTAAACAGTGTTCATCAAATGTTGAAGACAAACCCAACATGGAAACAACATTGAGGAAAATGAATTTAATCCATGCAATATGAACAAGTTGAAGTGAATGTCGCAGTAAATAGACAGATTTCTCCACATGGGCCATAAAACAACTTTTTTAGCTAAATGAATTAAATTTCATTCCCGGGAATAGCATCCAAATAGTAAAGAATGCCCATGTAGAAATCCCACATTTTTCACATCATTGAATAGAAACATCAGTATTGTCTACCAATTCAACATTTGAACCACCCAAAGCCCGTATGTTAGCCCCTTAAGCTAGAAAACAGAAAAATGCTCTGAAAGTAGTATTCTCTTGATCCTGATACTTTAAATTGCAGCTGATTTCTTGAGCAAATGAATGGAAATAATGTCCTTAATACGATTTGTTTTAGTTCATTCACTCAGCAAAGGAGCCACATTGTACAGTTGGAGGGAGAACGTGTAATGTATGTTATATGATCGTTCAATGTATATAGTTCCCGTGTCAAACACTCTATACACTCGACACTCAAATAAGGGTGCGAGATCCGTGTCCAACATGTTCATTTGGACAACAACTTGGCAAGCATATTTTCTAAATCTTCCCACCAGCCATGCATAGAACTCCTATAGTACACATAAAAGGTCTAAGACAACAAGCAACCTTGAAATGAAAACAGTGAATCTGATACTAAGACAAGTACCTGCACCTGACATCCATACTTCCTGGCGTCTCAGTAAGAGATTCAAAACAAGTAGAATTATTTCCGGGGCCTTTCAACATGGCCATTAAAAATTCACGACAAATACGGGATCTCAACTGAAATTGATGGCCAAGGAGTTGTCATTTGGGTTTATTGCTCATACAATCCTACTTATAAAGACTTTATTTTCTACACCCAAGATCTCTCATGGAAACCATTCGTCTAGGACGGGGTTGATATGCTAAATCACAATAGTAGACAACAGGTGCTATATTCAAATTCCACACCAATGTCAAATCTCAAATCCATCAATTTGGATGAAACGACAATATCTCAAACCCATCAATTTGGCACAAGAACTTCGTAGTGTATTCAAGAAATGCATAACTGTAGATGGAAATTAAGCATCTTAAATGGGTGTGTGTCTGTCTCTCTGTGTGTGTGTGTGTGTGTGTGTGTGTGTGACACAGAGAGAGAGTTAGACCATAATAGTTACAAACATGCTGATTTACCTTTTCAGACTAACATAAAATTCAAATCAATAGCATAACAACTTATCAGAAACAACACGAGCTAGCACAACACTTACTTCGCTGGTGAATTGCTTCTTGCAGATCAACTACAGTAGCCTGCCAACAAAGAAAAACCCAATACCAAAATAAAATTCAAAAGGTCAAACCAGAATACAATAGGATTCAAAGAAGATGCGTGTGTATGTGTACGTGTACGTATAGATCAAGAAACTAAAAGCAAACCAGATGATAGAAACAGGGAGAAATTAACATACGGAGTCATTGAGCTCTAGGCTACCCTTGACGAGTTCTCTACCACTCCGTGTAACTACACTCACTATCATCTTTTCGAGATGATTGAAATCTGAAATGAGAGAAACCCAGTGAATTTTAAGTGACGCGAGAGCACTGCGGACTGCGGAGAATCAGAGATTTGTATATAGGGGGTCCGGGCGGGGAGAGAGAGAGATTTGATAGGGTGGGCCCAGTGAGTGGCGCGGTGTGAAAATTAATGGCTTGTGGTTGGGGTTAGGTGACCGGAGCATTGTTCGCCGAATCGCATCAAACTTTATTGATGTAAAGGCCTTGAGGGGGGAAAAAAAAAAAAGTATTGGGCCCAGAGGTCAGGTATCTCTGCTGATATGGCAAGCTTTGAAATTGCCACTAGACACATCCCTATCAAAACTCAGAGAAAAATGAGAAACGTCTTTTAACCTCAATGACATATCAAAATGTCTTGCAATTTCGCTTTCAATTTTCGTATCGTGTTCGTATTCTTAATTTTCGCTCTCGTAAATTTTAGTAGATTGAGATGTATTTCAAAATTCAAATATACTTTCACGTTCGCACTCACGCTGCTGTACCCACTCACACACGTGAATCATGTGACTTAAATTTTAACTAGTATATGTGTTGGAATTGGGGCCCGGTCTGGGACCAAATCGGGTCGCCCATGTGGGCATGACCTGATGACCCATATATTAGCAAGTCCTATCTCATCTTGGAGATAAGATAGAAGAAGTTGAAATAATTCTAATCTCTTAGGATTAGAAGACTTCTAAAGCATTTAGGATGCTCTCTCTATTTTTAATTCCAATATACACAAGAAGTATACAAAAGATATAGAGTTCTGGAAAATTCTCTCTTTCTTCGATAGTTCTCTCTACCATTAAAGAGCAATCTGAGCTTTTGCACCGTGGAATAATGGTGATACTCGATCCTCGTAGTATCACTCCATCGCAAGAATTTGTAGCTGATTTGGTACGTGATCGAGAGTTCGTAATTCATCCACACCAAGGTCCGGTTCGGTTAAAGTTCGCACGGTGACCCGAACCACCCGCTTCCGCACTATGGTTATTATTTTCTAACATTGGTATCAAAGCCTTAGTTGGATGTTTTCGTGCTCTTTAGTACTTGAATAGCCATATGTATCATGTTTTTGGCGTACGTATTGACTGATTTTTGTGTATGCCGAATATGGATCCGAAAGACATGATTTTTCAAAAGTTCTCGGAATTGCTTCAAATTTTTAAAGGATGTAGTCCATAACATGTAGATCATATCTGGAAAGTTTCATGTTGATTGGACAAACCATTTGTGAGAAAAAATCGAACCCTAGTTGTTTTTCCTAAGACTTTGACTGGGCAGAGCTTTTTTTGTGTTTTGATTCAGCATGCGGGACTTTCATCGTTGTCACTGTGTAACTCTTGTTTCTAGCTTTGCAACGGTATATTATAAGCTTAATTTGGAGTTACAGATCAAAAGTTATCGCAAACCCTAGTTTGAGCATGTTTTGGAGGAGATGAAGTGCAAATTCTACACACTCTTACTCTCAATCGAGAGAGAGTGAGATTCACCCCTCACTGTACGGGTGTCATATGGAAAAATCGAGAGTACTACTGAACTCAAAATTCAATTTCCTACGTTTCTTTGTATTTATTTTATTTTTCTGAAATGAAATTATTTTTTAGAATTTTAAATACAAGAAAAATGAAATTTTTGACTCAATTTATGAGAGAGTGGGGATGCGTGCCTCCTCCATTGGGAACCAAATTTTTTGTGGCATATTCTGTTACTGTTTCCCATTGTTTGGTGTATGAGGTGTAATATTCCAGTGAGCATGATTTTTTATTCTACATTTTCTGTTCGTTGTTTATTCAGAAAAATTAGAATAAAATTCTGAAAAATTATTAATTTTCATATATAACCTCCTGGAATCAGAACCAATTCATAGGAGTGGTTGGTGTAATTTTTCAGCGTACAGTGGTTTTTTATTCTGTTTTTTCTATCCGTTGATAATTTGGGAAAATTAGAATACAAATCTGAAAAATTATAAATTTTTGGATTCTACCTCCTGGATTCAATACCTATTCATTGGTGTAGGTTGTTTATTTTTCCAGTACATGTTGATATTATTTGGAATTTTTTACTTGTTATTTATTCTTGGAGAATTAGAATAAATCCTAAAAATTGACAATAATTGCATGTGAGCAACTGGAAATATACAAAATAATGAAAACAACATGTTTAATATTTTGCACGATTATACATGTTGTATGTGGCATGTTTGGATAATTTTTGGTATTGTTCAATGTTTAAATTATTCATTTTGATAGCATGAAAAATACTTTTTAATGCATAAATAGTGTTATGCACTATAACAAATTTTGTTTCATGCTTGTGATATGCCATATCAAGTGGGAGGTTGTTCAGTAGAGAAAATATTTTCATATATATTTCCTGAAAACTAAAATTTTGAGCATGAATTAAATTAAATTGTAATAATAAAATACTTAGAGGCACAGGAGATGATTATAAGCTTTGCGAGTTTTCAATCTTGCGACATGTATGATATTATTATTTTCTAATTTAGATTCTTACTGCAAAATAATTATGTGTTGTGTTGTTATTCATTATCTCATGCGCATTTCTTTGATAGAATTGAAATGGAAGTTAAGAAAGTTGTAGCAGTTTTGACCCATGTTGAGAAATTGAAAAGTGACAATTATAATGTTTGGCGCTATGAGATCCAATTTCTCCTCAATGAGCTAGAGGTCTTGGAGACCCTCGACCATGAGATGGTTAAGCCAAAGCATAGTGACTCACCACAGCATCTTTGTGATCTTGAGGCCTTTGAAAAATGGTACAAGAAAGATCAGTGTACGCGACTTACTATGGTACGCAGCATGCACAATGATTTGATATGTGAGTTTGAGTATTATGAGACTGCTCATAAGTTGTGGAAAGCTATTAAACAAAAATATGATATCGACTTCTTGTCTAAGATAGTCTCAAACTTGAAATGTAATGATGAACATAAATTAGAGGACATGAAGGCTAAGCGCCAAAAGGCCGCTGCGCCAAATGGTTCATGCATCATAGTTGAGGCTGTCCCTCGCAGGTCTGGGTACCAGCGAAGGAAGGCTAAACGCGCCCTTAAGAAAGGAGCTGCTATAGGCCTTAACCCTATTGGCACTGGTTCTTTTAAGCGCAATAGAGGCAAGAAGAAGAGTGGTGACAAAAATAAGGCCAGAAAGGCGTGCTTTTACTGTGACAAGTTGGGACACTTTGCTCGTGAGTGCACTGAGCCTAAGAAGGTACACCATATTTTTTGTTCTCGTGTTGACTGTTTTGGAACATGTCAAGGTTAAGTTGCTTATTTTCCTCATTCGTGGGTTGTAGACTCAGGAGCAACCAAACAGTTAGCGAGGACAAAAGATAGGTTTGTGGAGTATCGTTGTGTTCCAATTGGAGGCCATAGAATTTTCATGGGAAACAAGTCTAGTGTGTTAGTGTTGGGTGTTGGCAAGCTAGACATGCGACATGGGCGCACTTTGTTTTTTCATGAAGTACTTTATGCTCCAAGAATTTGACGAAACTTGTTATTAGTCACTAGCATGATGGGTCTAGTTTTTTATTTTTGTTTGAGAGTTGCTAAGTGAGGATTGATTCGGGTACAATTTATTATGGTTCTAGATGGTTTGATAATACTAGATGTTATTAATTATAATTTTAATAATGTTGCTAGTGATTCTATTTGTTTTGTTACATCTTCTGTTGATTCTTTTAAATGGCATTGGTGTGGGCAGCGTGCTCTTTTAAAAAGGATTTCGTTCCTTTCTAAATGCCGGTTCGAGGGAGCGCTAAGCGGGATGGCAAGCGCTCGTAAAAATACAGAGTCGCCCATCGGGTTTGAAGGTCCGACACCCAAAGAACCGTATTTCAAAGCATTTGCCACGCTGTTTGTTTTGAAAAAGTGAAAGCACCAGTTCGTCATAACCATATCTGGGTTCGGGAGCCAGGTTACGAGAGGGGAAGAGTTTTATGGCACCCCCCTCGCCCAATCCGGAGATCGGTCTTTACTTAGGCATTTGCAAAAGATGTTCGTTTGCAATTCTGTTTGATTAGTTAACTCTTTAGCCAATTAGGGCGGGGGAACAATTAAAGGGGATTAAAACTATAACATTTTGTAGGATGTGATAGATAGAATGGATGAGCAGTTAGTATAGGATGAGAACAGACTATTGTGGGAGTTTAAACAATTGGGAAGCCCTTGTTTTGGAGTGACATGCGCAGGAAGAAACCAGCATGCACTGAACAAGTCACTGCATGTTGTTTACTCCTACGCGCATAACTCCAAGACATGCGCGCGCAGGTGAGCTCAAACCCATAGCTCTTATTCTCAAACCCTCTGGGCTCTGAAAGGACCAGTGCACACCCAGGACAAACCACGCAGTTTATAGGCAGCATAATATACAGTTTAAAGGCTGTAAAGCCCTACAAATTAATAAAACACCCCATAAATAGTGTGGGGACAAAACAATGGCCTAAGCTCGAGCTACCCGTGCAAGGCCACCACTGGTTAGAGGCAGTCCGGCACTCGAGGGTGGCACTTCGGCGTGCGATGGTGTGAACCATTT
Organism: Rhododendron simsii; assembly: GCA_014282245.1. Lineage (NCBI taxonomy): Eukaryota > Viridiplantae > Streptophyta > Magnoliopsida > Ericales > Ericaceae > Rhododendron > Rhododendron simsii. The sequence continues at coordinate 22,762,425 of CM024955.1, forward strand.
GACCAGTGTTTGGTTTACACATTTCTGGGTTCTGGGACAGGTCCAGAATGATCCCAAGGGTACTCCAAAACAACAGAAATTCAAATTAACTACAAACAAGCAGTTTATACTAAGGAAAGCAATAAATTGGTTGTTAACATGCTTGCAGAGTGATCTATACGTAAATAAATGCACAAAAATAGCAAGACACCAATCCCCACGCGGTCCATTGCGCGATGAAGTGAGAGTGTTGCGCGCGTATATGGAACTGTCGCGCACTGGTTCTTGCCTCTACGATTTTTGAAACCTTGTCAGCTTTAGGACCAAGACTAGTATTGATTACCAGTCTTGGCCCTGCCTGCCCCCCTCAGGGATCAGAACAGAAAACAGTAGGTATGCTATACCTTTGGCTTTTAAGTTTGAAAGGTGTTTGAGCTTTGAAGTTGAGTGAGGTGTTTGAGGATTGAAGTGTGTTTAGAAAAGGAAGAACAAGCTATGTTCTTGAAATTAGGGTTTGTATCATTTGGAACTTGATACTTGGTAACCCTTTTTGAAAAACTTGAACCCTTTTAATGGAAGAACCATGGGGGTACAAATAGGGAGAGAGGGAGGTAGGTTTGAGCTGCAAACAGAGGAGTTCAGCCAGTCCACGAGGCCTAGCTGAATTTGCATTGGTGGTCAACTATCCTCCCTAAGAAAAGTTGGTGGCAGTTTGATCCGGCGCGCGACGGAGTCAGTCTATCGCGCGATGGTGCGCCCTGGCGCGCGAGGGTCAACGGTCAAACTTTGACTGTTGACCACCACCTGGCAGGTTGACCAGCGCGAGATGGAGTCAATTAATCGCGCGAGGATGAGCCCTAGCGCGTGATGGTTGCGCTCTGGTGCGCGAGGGTCAACGGTCAAGCTTTGACTGTTGACCACCACTTGGCAGTTTGAACATCGCGAGAGGATCTGGGACCATCGCGCGTCAGTAGGGTTTTTGGCCTTTATAAGTGGCTTAGGATTGGGTTAGATTCAAAGGTTTTTCAAACACTCAAAACTCAAACACTCATCATTCCCGGGGTGTTCTTGATCTGTTTCATCATCAGGGAATCAAATACCATAAGTAAACTAATCTTGATGCCCAGATTGGGGTGTCTACAGTCGCCCCTCTTTAACGGCACTTGAAGCACCATCGACTTGGTACAAGTAACGTCAAAGATTTCTAGACATCCCTCAAGGCAATCCAGAACAAAGCATACTAGCAAAGTTGACTTGTAAACTTAAGGAACCTGATCGGTGGAATGGACAAGTGGTCCATTGCCGGGGTAGAAGTAGAAGTGGTCGAGTGAATCGCCGCTTGTTGATCGAAATTGGACAAGACAGGGTGTCGCTGCAGATTTGGACGGGACAGGCCGTCATTGCTGTGGATGGAAATAGAGGTAGTCGTTCAGGGCAGGCCGAAGTGGACTCTCTTGGGGAACAATTAGTTACAGACAGGTGGACCATCGAACGATATTCTGATGGTTGTTGATGGATTGAAAGGTATGGCTGATTGTCATCACTGAATGGGCTGAGATAGACGATAGTTGATTATCATCGCTGAATGGACTGAGACAGGCGACGTGGCTGATTGTCATCGTTGAATGGACTGAGATAGGCGATGTGACTGATTGTCATCGTTGAATGTACTGAGACAGACGATGGCTGATTGTCATTGATGATACGGCTGACCATCGTTGATGATATGGCTGACTATCATTGAATGTCTGAGATGGACGATATGGCTGACCGTCGTTGATGAAATGGCTGACCATCGTTGGATGTCTAAGATGGACAATATGGCTAACCATTGTTGAATTATCGAGCCATTGAGAAATTTGACAGGACCGGCTGTCACTGATTTGAAATGGCGGATCACTATACAAAATGATTGAGCCGTTGAAAAGAGGACAGGACCGATTGTCGTTGATTTGAAAGGGCAGATCACTATACAAAATGATCGAGCCATTGGAAGTGGGACAGGACCAGCTGTCGTTGATGGAGATGGGCAGATCAGTGTGCAGAATGATCAAGCCCTTGAAAAATTTGATAGGACCAGCTGTCATTGAATTGAGAAGGCGGATCACTATACAAAATGATCGAGCCATTGGAAAATGGACAAGACCGGCTGTCGTTGATTTGGATGGGCGAATCATCACTCTAAATGACTGGGCCATTGAAAAACAGACAGAACCAGCTGTCGTTGATTCGTTCTGCAGAAGATTTCATGATTTCATCGCATCCTGCTATAAGAACAATACCGCAAGAGATTTTCAATCGCATCCGTCAGCAAACAAAACGTGGATTCAGGGAGATTTCCTCACATCCGCTGACCAACGATAACAATACCGTTGCATCGTATCTGTCGGCAAACAAATCAAGAGTTAGGGAGATTTCCATTGCCTCCACTAAACAAACAAAAAAAAACCGCATGAGATTGCATCGCATCCTTTGGCAAACAAATCAAGAGTTAGGGAGATTTCCATCCCCTCCGCTAAACAAACAGAACAAAACCACAGGAGATTACATCGCATCCTTTGGTAAACCAAGACTTGACGGTAACCATTCTGGCATAACTCCCATAAATTGGCTACCTTCCTGTTTTCAACAGTTGATATACACAATATGCAAAGATGTATGCAATATGAATGCACAAACTGAAAATGCAGACCCTAGTTAAGGGCACCTCCTAGGAGGACAACGATACTTAAGGACTATCACTGAGCCCCAATACTTTACTGTCTTTAGCCTTGGAAACGCGCACCCAGACAGATAGACGTTGAACGGGCCAGCGTGCCCAGTTGATATAGTAACGGCATGGGGCCTGCGTGCCCTTTCTTTGACGTCGAGGCAGACGTGCCCCAGAGATGTGCTTTGCTTGGCCTTGGGTTGATGTGCCCTCTTCGTCCATGAGATTCCACAACTTACGGATTACAAATGTAAGGGTAGCAATGTAGAAATTGCATTTTTTCAGTTTATTGACTCCCTTTTGAGAATATCTATGAGAATGCGATAAACCATCCACGAATATCTAATTTGCATTAACAAGTGAACTGGGTCGACACACAGACACACATACGTGTACAAACACGCCTAGCTCGAACAAAAATGGAGAAAGAGCCCCAGGATACGATGCGGATCCTTATACACATGGAGAATAATGAAATTTTGGGCATTAATGTGCCAAAACTCAAATATCCCCAAATAGGTGAAACTGACACTTGCAATGTCAAAATAAGTACAAAGACCTGCATGAACCGAATAAAACCGGGAAAACATCCCAAAATAAGCATGGATTGAAAAGCTTGAAAAATGTTGCAAAGATGGACATAAGACGCAAAAGAAGACACATATAGGCCTACACCGAAACCGACACCCCCGTGCAGATCCACATGACCTGCATGGCATGAAAAAAACTTGGCAAAAGGCCCTTGAATGACATTCAAACATAGTAGCTGACTGCTATTGACTGCTGCTTGAATTGAGTACGCGTGCGCAGGTTTGAGACCAACGCGCATTACTTTGAATAAACGTGCGTGAACCTCAAATTAGTGCGCATGACTACAAATCCGTTGCAGTTGCTCACACCAGACTTCACTGAACTTAGAATAAACTGTGCGTCGTTAGGCCTCGCCAGCATTTCGTTTTGTTTTTTTTATGCTTAAATTTTTTTAAGGCTTTTGCTCAGCTTTGAAATTGAAGTAATAGTTTGCAATAAAATTGAAAGACAAAAGATTTTCCCCCTTCTGATGCTCCAACAAAAGCTTGACTTCTTCTCGACCATGGCGACATACCAAAGCCTTGGATCAAATTAATAGATTGTGACTGAGTTTCAAAGAGATACTGCCTATGTCCCATTTTGGGAATCAGGTCAAAACGTAGTTCAGGCTAAGGTTCACTCGAGTATTTTACCTCACCTTTTAAGCTCTAACTTTTGCCTAGAACCGCCCATTCGGGTTTTTGGTCTAGCGAGCTTTCAAATATTGTCTTTACTTTTGCCTAGACTGCCTTCATAGGTTTCTGATCTAGCAGGCTACTCTAACTTTTGCTTGGAACTGCCCACCCTTGGGGTTTTCAGCCCAACGAGCTTCTCTCAGGGAAAAGGCTTTTGATTGTTCCATGTTGGCCAAGGTATTTGAATTTGTTACTGTCAAGATTGATGATTTTTGGCCGCAGCTCCAGATAAAATGGCTTTGATAGTGTAGGGTCCAAAGTGCTTCAGTTGAAATGCCTCGCTCCAGGTTGCTTTTGAACTTTCTAACTTGTGCTTGGCGGAACGCTGTTCCTGCAAACTTGAACATGGTATGAGGCGCTGGACCTTCTGAACTTTACTTTACATGGTTTGGCACTAGTTAGCAGAGGATTTGATACTTCTTTATCTCAAGATCAACGCTACGCGTATCTTTTGAGAGACTATGCCAAGATGTCGATGAACTCTTCGAGCCTGTCTGACCGGGCGCAATGCTCCTCTAGGACAGCGTTGAACCAACTTTGAACCATTCGGGGGTCTACTTCATCTTTCAAGTTTATTGGAAACTTACTATTTCAATTAAAGGCTGAGTATGCCTTTCGTCTTCCCGTTCAGCGAGGGAACACATTTCCTTGGGCATGATCCCCTCGAAATCTATCCCTTCGTCATTAGGGTCGACACAGTTTATTCAAAAGCCAGCAAAGTACTTAGAAGCAAGATAATGCATATCATAAAGAAAGCTCATCGGGGTTGCCAAGTATAACAAAAGACTCGAATAGAAGCTACGACATAGAGGGCCAAGAGGCACGATCTCTGACTCAGAGCTAGACTTAGACGACTCAAAAGACTATGTGTCAGACTCAGACAAAACGCCAATGCAATCTAGACGAGATTTGAAAACGCAATTTTAACAGCTACCCTTAGCTTTCACAAAAAGAGGTAAGATCTAGCGGGTGTTAGGCCCAAGCAATAACATTTCGGCTTCCTCAGCTTCTTTGACCAAACCTACTCGGTGCTCCCATGAACAATGGACCTCAGCCTATCAGTCTGCTCCTTTGTAAGCTCCTCATTACTGTCTATCCAGGTGTCGACAGTGAAGACCTCAATTGCCCAACCTATAGCCATCATTTTAATCTCCAGTTCAAACGGGGTGGATATGATTGGTTTGAGTTGGCATTCGGGGATGATATAGTGGCTAGGGTTGAATATGGTGGAGCTGGGGTTGATTTGAGTGGAGAAGATAGATATCTGACCAACCAGAGGGTTAAAGTGGTGTTGAGGTAAGGAGTTGGAAATGACGTTGGGCTTTAGTGGAACTTGAACCGTGCCATTGTCAATGAGATCTTGAATCTCATGTCGAAGACAATAGCATGCGTCAGTGGGATGACCAGACATTTGGTTGAAGGCATAGAAGATGTGAGGCTTGTAACCAGAAGGTAGGACTTTTGGCGGGAAGTTGGGGTCAAAGGTTTGAGATGCCCAGACTTGACAAGTTTTTCCATCACTGCGGATAGAGGTGCCTCGAAGATAGAGAAACTCCGAGGCTAGGTTCGGGCCTAGTAGCTTTGGGCGTTTTGAACCTTATTGAAATCGGCGGTGCAATTGGAGTCGAAAGCCGGAGCATCGCTCCCACTTATAGCAGTATTGGAGTAGTTACTGTTACTAAACAGCCCGCTACTATTTCCAGAATAGGGCCATGGCTTCGCTTTCTGTGAGGAAGATCCTCCCCTAGGCAGAATTCCACTTTGCAGTGCATCCTCAATGGCCAAACCTGACTCGAAGAAAGTCTCAAAGTTTGCAGATGCTTGAATGAGCACGAGGTGCTTGGCGAAGTCAGGCTGGAGATTGCGGGAGATGATGCGAAGTTGATCCCTCTCGCTTGGGCGATCAGTCATTAGAGCGGCTTTGGCTCCCACCTCTTAACAAAATCTGCAAAGGACTCCTTTGCTTCCATTTTGGTGGACTCTAACTCCCGAGTAGTCATCTTGAGCAGAGAGTTATAGTTGTACAGTGCAACAAAGGCAGCCCCAATATCCTCCCAAGTTCTTCTTTTGGAGATGTCGAGCGACAGAAACCAATGGAAAGCAGGACCAGAAAGAGTTTGAGGGAATAGCTGAGACATGGCTGCACTTTCCACCCTTAGCAGCTTCATGGCAACATGATAGCCAAAGAAATGAGTCTTGGGATCACCGCTCCCGTCGAACTTAACCAAGTCAGACATCTTGAATTTGTCAGGAAGCCTAGCATTAGGGTACAAGCAGAGACGATCCAGTTCGATTCCCGCAGCATTGATCTTCTCAAATTTTGAACAGCTTCTTCCAACCTAGCCATCTTAGCCATGAGAGCAACTATGTCAGGGTTTTGAACAGGCCTAACAATAGCGGGGTTTGGATTTGGTGCAGGCACACGAGCCTCTCTAGGGGTGGGTTGAACAATAAGCTGACCTTCATGGTTTGGATCCTCGACGAAGGCAGGTCCTGCATGAACATCCCCATCGTCCTCGCCTTCCTCTTCGGCCGCTGGTGGAAGACGAGTGTTGATAAGGTCATTCAAGCGACTGATGTTAGCATCTGTCTGAGTGGCCCTCTGTTGCATAGCAGTGATACTGTTCTGGAGGTTCATGAGCATGATTTCCAGAGTAAGCGGTTGCGGCTGATCTGCCATGATAGGTTTTTCAATGGAGCTTGATGAAGAAGCTGAAGATGGGGAAGCCGGCGGTGTGGCTTTTTGCAATATCGATGGCGAACTCGACTGCAAGGTGGCCAACAGTGAACATGGAGAAGTCTCCGTTGTGACTGACATGGAATCTAGCCTGATAAGCCTTTGAACCGGATTCCGGTGTAGATGCTCCCAAGTAGGTTTGGCTCTTCCTTTCGGTACTCTCTTGTTCGGTACAATGGTTCTAAACTAGACAATAAAGCAATTGAAGGCTCAGTGATGTTCCTACAGCAGGCTATGTACAAGAATAATGCAACGTACAAGTCGTCATCGCCGGTGTCCTCCTAGACTCTACAACTAAAAACGAGTCTGTCTCATGATGTTCGGACGCTACCAAAATCCTCGGAATTCTTTTTGAGGGTGTATCCTTATTTGAATCGACTAAGACAAAGAGATGTCAAAATAGTCTAAGCCTTTGACTATTCCGTTCTCGAAGTTTCAACTTTGGAGTCAGAACAACTCGGTGTAGATGATGTGATACTGTAACCGAGGCAGCGTAAGAGACACAGTGCCATAACCTAAACGGTGTACGTGCTGCGCACGATAACCAAGCTAGTGTGAGCATCACGGCATTCTCTCCATTGTTCCTCGTTTTCTGTTTGAAACCTCGATCGGGCATTAGACAAGGACTTAAAAAGGTTTGATTTCCCAAAGTCTCATTGATCTAAGGACTTTGAAAATCGACAACGTGCACCATCAAGATGCATGACTCGTCATCGGGTCATGGGAACGTCCTAATAAGCGTAAGACAGACTCGAAAGAGAGACAACCTAGAAGCCGCCCTAAACATGCTCCTACGCAAAACGGTATGTATGTATAGTGCATGCGATAGGGAAAACAGTAACACGTGGACAGTATATGGGGGTTAGATGCAAATAGATCTTACCCTGTAAGTACCTGTCCGTTTGGAGAGTTCTAATGCTTTGTATATGCAAAGGCCGGTTTTGGTTTGAGGGGGTTCCTCGGACTAAAGCTAAGATATACATCCCGCTACCCGCGTAACCGCAAAGCAACAGTCGAACGGTAGAATGACTTATCATCGTCGAAGGTTGTTGGGCATTCGGGGTCCCCGGGCTCCGGTATACTATGCCGGCTTGCCAAAACGCTCCAACAAGGCTATCCAACATCGATGCAAATGAGAATGCTAAAAAGTTGATTACTGGAATAGAATCACAAATTTGCAAATGCCTTTTCAAATTTGGCTCTCTTTATTGATCAATACTTAGAAGAAACTACACGAGAGAACAATCGAAAAAGCCCCAGTCAGGATGGCCGGACACAAGGTCCTGTTAAATCACCAATCCTTTCTTTAGCAGCGCGAAGCTCACTATTTTGACAGGCTTTTGTGGGATTGTTCTCAAGCGTATTAAAATCTAAGTATAGACCAATATTTATTTATTTCCCCAGCAGAGTCGCCATCATGGGCAGCGTGCCCTTTTAAGAGGATTCCATTCCTCTTAAAATGCCGGTTCAAGGGAGCGCTAAGCTGGAAGACAAGCGCTCGCAAAATACAGAGTTGCCACTGTGGGCAACGTGCCCTTTAAAAAGGATTCCGTTCCTTTCTAAATGCCGGTTCGAGGGAGCACTAAGCAGGATGGCAAGCGCTCGCAAAAATACAGAGTCGTCACTAGGATTTGAAGGTCCGACACCCAAGGAACCGTATTTCGAAGCACTTGCCACGCTGTTTGATTTGAAAAAGTGAAAGCTCCAGTCCGTCATAACCATATCTGGGTTCGGGAGCCAGGTTACGAGAGGGGAAGGGTTTTATGGCACCCCGCTCACCCAATCCGGAGATCGGTCTCTACTTAGGCATTTGTGAAAGATGTTCGTTTGTGATTCTGTTTGAATAATCAATTCTTTAGCCAATTAGGGCAGAGGAATGGTTAAAAGGGATTAAAACTGCAACATTTTGCAGGATGTGATAAATAGCATGGATGAGCAGTTAGTATAGGACGAGAACAGACTGTTGTATGAGTTTAAACAAACTGGGAGGCCCCTGTTTTGGAGTGACGTGTGCAGGAAGAAACCAGCATGTATTGAACAAGTCACTGCATACTGTTTACTCCTGCGCGCACAACTCCAAGACATGCACGCGCAGGTGAGCTCAAACCCACAGCTCTTATTCTCAAACCCTCTGGATTCTGGAAGGACCAATGCACACCCAGGACAAACCACGCAATTTATAGGCAGCATAATATACAGTTTAAAGGCTGTAAAGCCCTACAAAAATTAATAAAACATCCCATAAATAGTGTGGGGATAAAATAATGGCCTAAAGCCGAGCTACCCGTGCAAGACCACTCACTGATCAGAGACAATCCGGCGCGCGAGGGTGGCATTCCGGCTCGCGATGAAGTCAGTCTGGGGCGCGATGGTGTGAACTTTTTAACCAGTGTTTGGTTTACACATTTCTGGGTTCTGGGACAGGTTCAGAATGATCTGGGGGTACTCTTAAACAGCAGAAATTCAAATTAACTACAAACAAGCAGTTTATACTAAAGAAAGCAGTAAACTAGTTGTTAACATGCTTGCAGAGTGATCTATACGTAAATAAATACACAAAAACAGCAAGACACCGATCCCCACGCGGTCCATCGCGCGATGAAGTGAGAGTGTCGTGCTCGTATATGGGACCGTTGTGCGCTGGTTCTTGCCTCTACGGTTTTTGAAACCTTGTCAGCTTTAGGACCATGACTGGTATTGATTACCAGCCTTGGCCCTGCCTGCCCCCCTTAGGGATCAGAACAGAAAACAGTAGGTATGCTATACCTTTGGCTTTTGAGTTTGAAAGGTGTTTGAGTTTTAAAGTTTGAAGTTGAGTGAGGTGTTTGAGGATTGAAGTGTGTTTAGAAAAGGAAGAACAAGTTATGTTTGAAATTAAGGTTTGTATCATTTGGAACTTGATACTTGGTAACCCTTTTTGAAAAACTTGAACCCTTTTAATGGAAGAACCATGGGGGTATAAATAGGGAGAGATGGAGGTAGGTTTGAGCTACAAACAGAGGAGTTCAACCAATCCACGAGGCCTAGCTGAATTTGCATTAGTGGCCAACTGTCCTCCCTAAGAAAAGTTGGTGGTAGTTTGGTCCGGTGTGCGGCGGAGTAGGTCTGTCGCGCGATGGTGCGCCCTAGTGCGCGAGGGTTGTGGGCAATGCGATTTGCCCGATCTTTCTTTCCTCCGGGGAAGGGATTCCGTTCCCCACCCTTTTGAGAAAGGAGAGATGCTGCCGGTTCGCGGGAGCGCTTTTAAGCTGGACGACAAGCGCTCGCGAAAAATACAGAGTCGCCACTCGGGTTTGAAGGTCCGACACCCAAGGAACCGTATTTCGAAGCACTTGCCGCGCTATTTGATTTGAAAAAGTTAAGGAACCAGTCCGTCATAACCATATCTGGGTTCGGGAGCCAGGTTACGAGAGGGGAAGGGTTTTATGGCACCCCTCTCGCCCAATCCGGAGATCGGTCTCTACTTAGGCATTTGCGAAAGATGTTTGTTTGCGATTCTATTTGATTAATCAATTTTTAGCCAATTAGGGCGGGGGAACAGTTAAAGGGGATTAAAACTGTAACATGTTTGCAGGATGTGAATGATACCATGGATGAACAGTTAATATAGGATGAGAACAGACTGTTGTGGGAGTTTAAACAAACTGGGAGGCCCCTGTTTTGGAGTGACGTGCGCAGGAAGAAACCAGTATGCACTGAACAAGTCACTGCATGCTGTTCACTCCTGCGCGCATAATTCCAAGACAAGCGCGTGCCGGTGAGCTTAAAACCCACAACTCTTATTCTCAAACCTTCTGGGCTCTGGAAGGACCAGTGCACACCCAGGACAAACCACGCAGTTTATAGGCAGCATAATATACAGTTTAAAGGCTTAAAAGCCCTAGAAATTGACAAAACACCCCATAAACAGTGTGGGGACAGAATAACAGCCTAAATCCAAGTTACCCGTGCAAGGCCAGTCACTGGTCGGAGGCAAACTGTCGCGCGATGGAGCTAGTCTGGCGCGCGAGGATGCGCCCTGGCGCACTGTCGCGCGATGGAGCGAGTCTGGCGCGCGATGGTGCGCCCTGGCGCACTGTCGCGCGATGGAGTGAGTCCGTCGCGCGATGGTGTGCCCTGGCGCGGGATGATTGCGCCCTGGCGCGGACCAGACCAGTGCTTGGTTTACACATTTCTGGGTTACTGGGACAGATCCAGAATGTTCCCAGGGGGACTCCAAAACAGCAGAAACTCATATTGAACTAAAACTAGCAGTTTATACAAAGGAAAGCAGTAAACTGATTATTATCATGCTTGCAGAGTGATCTATATATAAATAAACACAAAACAATAGGACACCAATCCCCACGCGGTCCATCTCACGCAGCACCGGAGTCTCGCGCGAGAGAGTGGGACCATCGCGCGCTGGTTCCTACCATGACGGTTTTTGAAACCTCGCCAGCTTTAGGACCAGGACTGGTATTGATTACCAGCCTTGGCCCTGCCAGCCCCCCTCAGGGATCAGAACAAAGAGCAGAGCAAAGGTAAGCTATACCTTCGGCTTTTGAGTTTGAACGGTGTTTGAACTTTGAGATTTGAAGGCTTGATTGAGTGGTTGGATGTTTGATAATGGAGGAGAAAGAGCAAGCTATGCTCTTGAAATTAGGGTTTGTATGGAGGATGTTGTGTGTAATTCTCCTTTGGACCTCAAAACTTGGAACCCTTTGAAAGAAGAACCATGGAAAATGCTAACCCTTTTATTGGAAGGCCAAAGGGGGTATTTATAGGGAAAGGGGGTGAATCTGGTTGGAAAGAGAGGCTTTCAGCCAGTCCATGAGGCCTGGCTGAGGCTGCATCGGTGGCCAACTGTCCTCCTCAGGAAAGGTCGGTTGTAGGTTGGACCGTCGCGCGACGGAGTGAGACTGTCGCGCGATGGTGCGCCCTGGCGCACTGTCGCGCGATGGAGTGAAACCCTCGCGCGATGGTGCGCCCGGGCGCGGGATAGATGCGCCCTGGCGCGGGTCAGCTGGGTTTTTGGTTTTTGAAATGGCTTAGGCTAGGTTAGGTTCAAGGGTTTTGCAAACACTCAAAGCTCAAACACGCTATCATTCCCGGGGTGTTCTTGATCCATTTCATCATCGGGGAATCAAAAACCGTAAGTAAACTAATCTGGAAGCCCAGATTGGGGTGTCTACAGTAGCCCCTCTTTGACGGCACTTGAAGCACCATCGACTTGGTACAAGTAACGTCAAAGATATCTAGACACCCCTCAAGGCAATCCAGAGCAAAGCATACTAGCAAAGTAGACAAGTAAACTTAAGGAACCTGATCGGTGGAATGGACTGGCTGTCCATTGCCGGGGATGGAAGTAGAAGTGGACGAGCAAATCGCCGCTTGTTGATCGAATTTGGACAGGACAGACTGTCGTTGCAGATGTGGACGGGACAGGCCGTCGTTGCTGGGGATCAAGCTATCCTCGGCATAAAGTATTCCAACAAACACGGGTAGGTCGTGTCAGGTAGGTTGAATTCCATCTGTTGGAAATCAGAGCCAATCTCCTTATCAAAGACCATCCGAGACAGAGCAATAAGGCTGCTGGAAGATGCGTGTGAAGCTAGACTGATGTAGAGGTAGTCGTTTGGGGCAGGCCGAGGCGGACTCTCCTGGGGAACAACTAATTGCAGATGGTGGACCATTGAACAAACCGTCGGACGATAATCTGATCGTCGTTGTGGCATGGATGATATGGCTAGATACCGTTGATGGATTTGACAGGACCTGCTGTCGTGGGTGCGGACGGAGAGATCAATGAGCTGAGTGATCAAACCGCTGAGGAATTTGACAGGATGGGAGGATCATCAGTATAAATGATCGAGCCGTTGAAGTCTGGATGGGAGGATCATCAGTATAAATGACCGAGCCGTTGCAGACAGGATGGGACAATCATTAGTATAAATGATCGAGCCGTTGAAGTCTGGATGGGAGGATCATCAGTATAAATGACCAAACCGTTGCAGACAGGATGGGACAATCATCAGTATAAATGATCGAGCCGTTGAAGTCTGGATGGGAGGATCATCAGTATAAATGACCAAGCCGTTGCAGACAGGATGGGACAATCATCAGTATAAATGATCGAACCGTTGAAGTCTGGAGGGGAGGATCATCAGTATAAATGACCAAGCCGTTGCAAACAGGATGGGACAATCATCAGTATAAATGATCGAGCCGTTGAAGTCTGGATGGGAGGATCATCAGTATAAATGACCAAGCCGTTGCAGACAGGATGGGACAATCATCAGTATAAATGATCGAGCCGTTGAGAAATGGACAGGACCGGCTGTCGTTGATTTGAGACGGGCAGATCAGTGTGCAGAATGATCGAGCCGTTGAGAAATAGATAGGACCGACTGTCGTTGATTTGAGACGGGCAGATCAGTGTGTAGAATGATCGAGCCGTTGAGAAATGGATAGGACCGACTGTCGTTGATTTGAGACGGGCAGATCAGTGTGCAGAATGATCGAGCCGTTGAGAAATGGACAGGACCGACTGTCGTTGATTTGAGACGGGCAGATCAGTGTGCAGAATGATCGAGCCGTTGAGAAATGGATAGGACCGACTGTCGTTGATTTGAGACGGGCAGATCAGTGTGCAGAATGATCGAGCCGTTGAGAAATGGACAGGACCAACTGTCGTTGATTTGAGACGGGCAGATCAGTGTGCAGAATGATCGAGCCGTTGAGAAATGGACAGGACCGGCTGTCGTTGATGATATGGCTGATCATCGTTGATGGAGAAGGATGATATGGTTGATTGTCATCGTTGAATGGACAGAGACAGGCCATGTGGTTGTTTGTTGTCACAGAATGGGCAGAGACAGGCCATGAGGTTGGACGAGGTTGTTTGTCGTCGCTGCATGGACAGAGACAGGCGACGTGGTTGATTGTTGTCGCTGAATGGGCAGAGACAGGCGACGTGGTTGATTGTCGTCTCTGAATGGACAGAGACAGGTGGCGTGGTTGATTGTCGTCGCTGAATGGGCAGAGACAGGTGGTGGAAGATTGTCGTCGCTGAATTGGCAAAGACAGGCGACGTGGTTGATTGTCGTCGCTGAATGGGCAGAGACAGGCGACGTGGTTGATTGTCGTCGCTGAATGGGCAGAGACAGGCGACGTGGTTGTCATTGCTGATATGGCTGACCATCGGGAATGACTGAGTCGGACGACATGGCTGACCGTCGTTGATGATATGGCTGACCATCAGGTTTGGAGAAGGACGATATGGCTGACCATCGTTGATCTATAAACAGGAAGATTAGTGTGCTGAATGATCAAGCCGTTACATTGGACAGGACCGGCTATCGTTGATTGAGATGGGCAGATCAGTGTGCAGAATGATCAAGCCGTTGAGATTTGGACAGGACCGGCTGTCGTTGATTGAGATGGGCAGATCAGTGTGCAGATGATCGAGCCGTTGAGATTTGGACAGGACCGGCTGTCGTTGATTTGTTCCGCAGAAGATTTTATCGCATCCTGCTATGAGAACAATGCTGCAAGAGATTTTCGATCGCATCCGTTGGCGAACAAATCGTGGACTCAGGGAGATTTCTTCGCATCCGCTGACCAACAATAATAGAATTGCAGGAAATTGCATCGCATCCTTTGGTAAACAAATCGAGAGTTAGGGAGATTTCCATCGCCTCCGCTAACAAACAATAACAAAACCGTAGGACATTGAATCACATCCTTTGGTAAACGAAGTCTTGATGGCGACCATTCTGGCCACCTTCTTGTTTTCAACAGTTGATATATACAATATGCAAAGATGTATACAAACAAAATGCACAAATTGAAAATGCAGATGCAAGCTAAGGGCGGCTCCTAGGAGGACAACGATGCCTAAGAACTACCACTGAGCCCTAGTACTTTACTGTCTTTTGCTTTTGAGATGTGAATCCAAATAGAGAGACATTGAGCGGGCCGGCGTGTCCAGTTGACATATAGTAGTGTGACATTGGACTTGCATGCCCTTTCTTCGATGCTTGGGCGGATAAGCCCCAGAGATATGCTTTGCTTGGCCTTAGGTTGACGTGCCCCTGCTGTCTCAAGAGAGTCCACAGCTTGTGGATTACAGATGCAAGAGTAGAAATGTAAAAATTGCATTTTTCAGTTTATTGACATATAAACCATGCGCTAATATCTAATTTGCATTGACAAGTGAACTGAGTCGACACACAGACACACATATATGTACAGACGTGCCTAGCTCGAACGAAAAGGGGGAAAGAGCCCCAGGGAACAATGCGAACCCTTAGACACATGGAATACAATGAAATTTTGGGCATTAACATACCAAAACTCACAATATCCCTTAGGCAGGTGAAACTGACACTTGCGAGGTCAAAATAGCTGTACAATGACCTGCACGAACAAATTGAACCGAGAATAGCATCTTGACATGACAATGGATTGAAATCTAGACAAATGCCACAAAGACGGACATAAGACGCAAATAATGACACATATAGTCCCGGACTGAAACCGACACCCCCGTGCAGTCACATTAGGTCTACATGACTTGTACGGCATGACAAGACTTGGCAAAAGCCCTTTGAACAGGACTCGAAGGCAGTAGCTGACTGCTATGGATTGCTGGGCGAATTGAAAAAGCGGGCGCAGGGTTGAGACCAATGCACATAACTATGAACAAGTGCGCATGAACCTCAAACTAGCGCATATGACTGCAAAGCTACTGCAACTGCTCACATCAGACTTCGCTGAATTTAGAATAAACTGTGAGCCGTTAGGCCTCGCCAGCATTTCGTTCTGTTTTTGATGCTTAAAATCTTTTAAGGCTTTATGCTCAGCTTTGAAATTGAATTAGTAGTTTGTAATAAAACTAAAAGACAAAAGGTTTTCCCCCTTTCAGACACCTCACATGCAGCTTGATCTTCGAATCTCTTCGACCTTTGATGTGTACCAAACGTCAACCATGGATCCAATTGATAGATTGCGACCGAGTCTCAAAGAGAGACTGCCTACGTATCCCAAGCTAGGGAATCAGGTCAAAACGTAGTTCAGGCCAAGGTTCACTCGAGTATTTACCTCACCTTTTACGCTCTAACTTTTGCCTAGAACCGCCCGTTTGGGTTTTCGGCCTAGCGAGCTTTCAAACATTGCCTTTACTTTTGCCTAGACCTCCTTCATAGGTTCTTGGTCTAGCAGGCTGCTCTAACTTTTGCTTGGAACTGCCCACCCTTGGGGTTTTTAGTCCAACGAGCTTCTCTCAGGGAAAAAGCTTTTGAATTGATCCATGCTGACCAAGGTATTGAATTTATTGCCATTGAGGTCGATGAAATGGCTGCACCCCCAGATGAAATGGATGCAAGGAACAAAGTGCCTCAATTGACATGCCTTGCTCCAGGCCCATTTTGAACTTTCGAACTTGTGCTTGGCGGAACACTGTTCCTGCAAATTTGAGGATGGTATGAGGCGCTGGACCTTCTGAGCTTCTGCTTTGTATGGTTTGGCGCCTGGTAGCAGGGGGATTTGATGTTCCTTTATCTCAGGGTCAACGTTAGACATGTCATTTGAGAGACCCTGCCAAAACATTGTTGAACTCTTCGAGCCTGTCTGACTGGACACAATGTTCCTCTGAGAACAGCTTTGAACCAAATTTGAACCATTGGGAGGTTGTCCTTGTCTTTCAAGTTTATTTGAAAACTACTATTTCAATTAATAGGCTGAGCATGCCTTTTGTCTTCCCTTTCAGCGAGGGAACACATTTCCTTGGGAATGATCCCATCGAAATCTATCCCTTCGTCGTCAGGGACGACACAATTTATTTAAAAGTCAGCAAAGTACTTAGAAGCAAGATAATGCATATCATAAGAAAGTCCCTCGGGGTTGCCAAGTATAGCAGACTCAAAACTTGAAACAAAAGCTACGATGTGGAGGGCTAAGAGGCACAACCTCCGACTCAGAGCTAGACTTAGACAAATGCAAATGACTCTGTGTCAGACTCAGACAAAACGCCAATGCAAACTAGACGCAGTTTGAAAATGCAATATTTAAAAAGCTACCCATAGCTTCCACAAAAAGAGGTAGGATCCAGCGGGTGTCAGGCCCAAGCAACAGCACTTCGGCTTCCTTAGCTTCTTTGACCAAACCTACTTGGTGCTCCTATGAACAATGGACCTCGGCCGGTCAGTCTTCCTTTTTGCAAGCCCCTCATTACTGTCAAACCAAGTGTTGGCAGAGAAAGTCTCAATTGCACAAACAGCGGCCAGCAGGCTGTCCTCAAGCTCAGATAGGATGGGTACAGTTGGCTTAAAGCTCGGATCGATCTGAGTAGAGGTGGGGTTGATTTGAGTGGAGATAGTGGATGTCTGACCAAGTTGTGAGCCAGAGTTGGGTTGAGGTAAGGTTTTGGAGATAGTATCGGCTTTTGATGGAGATGGGGTTGGGATGATGCCACAATCGATAAGATCTTGAATGGCATGTTGAAGCCGGAAGCAGGCATTGGTTGAATGGCCAGGCATTTGATGGTAGGTGCAAAAGAGGTTATATTTGAAGTTGGCAGAGGGATTCTTAGGCAATGAAGTTGGATTGAGGGGCTTGATGGAACCAGCATCGAGGAATCTCTCATAGATCGAGGCCAAAGGTGCATCAAAATATGAGAAAACCCTCGGTGGGTTCCGGCGAGTGAATTGAGTGTTCAAAGTAGGACCCTTGTTTGCTCTGTAGTTGCAACACATTGTCTCCTTAACATGATGCATTCTTCTGCGCTCGGGGCTGAATTCATCACTAAGCATGTCCTCCTTTTTGGCAATGGCTTCGACAAAGGAATCAATATCCTTCTTCGAGTGAGTCTTAGCCTCATGGAACTCAACCAGGTCGTTGAACATGTCTCCTGAGCATAGTTTGATTCCAACCGTTGGAGAGTGGTAGGCTTGAGGAGGTTCTTTGACTAGCCCCATATCCGGCTGCGAGGCTGTAGTGGTAACAAGGCCAACGAGTCCCTGGACCATGATCATCTGCTTGTCCATCTTGTGACCCAATTCCTCTATAGCTTTCCTGAGCTCAGCCAGCTCCATTTGTATTGCCATTTCTGAATTGATGAACGAGGCAGGCGATATAACCTTGGAAACGAAAGTGTAACAGCCCCAACAGACTAACCCAAGTAGGTTTGGCTCTTCCCTTCAATGAGATGGCCTTTAGCTTTGGACAGCAAAGTAAACAAGAACTCAGTGAGGTTCCTGCAGCAAGTAGGATGCAATGCACATGTTGCCATCGTCGGTGTCCTTCTAGACTCTACAACTACAAACGAGTCTGTCTCATGATGTTCGAACGCTGCCAAAATCCTCGGAAATCTTTTCTAGGGTGTATCCTTTGAATAGATCGACTAACGCTAAGAGATGTCAAAACAGACTAAGCCTTTGTCTATTTCGTTCTCAAAATTTCAACTTTAGACTTGGAACAACTCGGTATAGATGACATGGCACCTTAACTTTGAACGCCATGGTGTATAGTGACTTCGCACTTCAACCTGGGTAGTGCCAGTGTCATGGCATTCATACTTTATGGTTCCTTATTTTCGGTTGAAATTTCAATCGGGCATGAGCCAAAGACTTAAAAAGATTTGATTTCCCAAAGTTTTGTTGATCTAAGGACTTTGAAAATTGATAACATGCAACATCAAGATGCATGACTCTTCATCGGGCCTAGCAGCGTCCTAATAGGCATAAGACAGACTCGAAAGAGAGACAACCTAAAAGCCGCCCTAAACATGCTTCTACGCAAAACAGTATGTATGTACAGAAATAGAGATGAGTTTGCCTCACGAATTTCAGACGTTGCCAGAATCCTCAGAATTCTTTTCGGCCATGTGTCCTTGAGTAGATCGTCAGATCCTAAAAGATGTCAAAATAGACTAAATCTTCGACTAGTCCCATTTGAAGATTCAACTTTGAATTTGGAACAACTCGGTGGTGATGACATGACACCTTAACCTTGAACACGGCGGTGTATAGTGACTTCGCACTTCAACCTTGGTGGCGCCAGTGACACGGCATCACTACTTTTGTTGTTCCATATTTTCAGTTGAATTCTTAACCGGGCATGAGCCAAGGATGTAGTAAATTTTGATTTCTCAAAGTCTCATTGAACTAAGGACTTTGCGATTGATAACGAACATTCGATAGAATGAACGACTCCTCATCGGGTCCAACAACGTCTTAGATTGCGCAAGACAAACTTGAAAGAAAGAACCATTCTAAGCATGCTCCTATGCAAAATAATGTATGTACAGTACATGCGATAGGGAAAACAGTAACACGTAGACAGTATATGGGGTTAGATGCAAGTAATCTTACCCTGTAGGTACCTGTCCTAGTTTGGAAAGTTCTAGTGCTTTGTATATGCAAAGGCTGGTTTTGGCTTGTAACAGGTTCCTCGGACTAGAGCCAAGATATACCTCCCGCTGCCCGCGTAATCGCAGAGCAACAGTCGAACGGTAGAATGACTCATCATCGTCGAAGGTTGTTGGTCATTCGGGGTCCCCGGGCTCCAGTAAACCGTGCCGGATTGCCAAAACGATCCAACGAGGCTTATCCCACATCGATGCAAATGAGAAAACTAAAAAGCTGATTAATAGAATAGAATCGCAAATTCGCAAATGCTTTTTCAAATTTGGCTCTCTTTATTTGATCAATACTTAGAAGAAACTACACGAGAGAATAATCGAAAAAACCCCAGGCAGGATGGCCGGACACGAGGTCCTGTTAAATCACCAGTCCTTTCTTTAGCAGCGCGAAGCTCACTATTTTGACAGGCTTTTGTGGGATTGTTCTCAAGTGTATTAACTTCTAAGTATAGACTAATATTGATTCGATCCCCAGCAGAGTCGCCACTGTGGGCAATGCGATTTGCCCGATCTTTCTTTCCTCCGGGGAAGGGATTCCGTTCCCCACCCTTTTGAGAAAGGAGAGATGCTGCCGGTTCGCGGGAGCGCTTTTAAGCTGGACGACAAGCGCTCGCGAAAAATACAGAGTCGCCACTCGGGTTTGAAGGTCCGACACCCAAGGAACCGTATTTCGAAGCACTTGCCGCGCTATTTGATTTGAAAAAGTTAAGGAACCAGTCCGTCATAACCATATCTGGGTTCGGGAGCCAGGTTACGAGAGGGGAAGGGTTTTATGGCACCCCTCTCGCCCAATCCGGAGATCGGTCTCTACTTAGGCATTTGCGAAAGATGTTTGTTTGCGATTCTATTTGATTAATCAATTTTTAGCCAATTAGGGCGGGGGAACAGTTAAAGGGGATTAAAACTGTAACATGTTTGCAGGATGTGAATGATACCATGGATGAACAGTTAGTATAGGATGAGAACAGACTGTTGTGGGAGTTTAAACAAACTGGGAGGCCCCTGTTTTGGAGTGACGTGCACAGGAAGAAACCAGTATGCACTGAACAAGTCACTGCATGCTGTTCACTCCTGCGCGCATAATTCCAAGACAAGCGCGTGCCGGTGAGCTTAAAACCCACAACTCTTATTCTCAAACCTTCTGGGCTCTGGAAGGACCAGTGCACACCCAGGACAAACCACGCAGTTTATAGGCAGCATAATATACAGTTTAAAGGCTTAAAAGCCCTAGAAATTGACAAAACACCCCATAAACAGTGTGGGGACAGAATAACAGCCTAAATCCAAGTTACCCGTGCAAGGCCAGTCACTGGTCGGAGGCAAACTGTCGCGCGATGGAGCTAGTCTGGCGCGCGAGGATGCGCCCTGGCGCACTGTCGCGCGATGGAGCGAGTCTGGCGCGCAATGGTGCGCCCCGGCGCACTGTCGCGCGATGGAGTGAGTCCGTCGCGCGATGGTGCGCCCTGGCGCGGGATGATTGCGCCCTGGCGCGGACCAGACCAGTGCTTGGTTTACACATTTCTGGGTTACTGGGACAGATCCAGAATGTTCCCAGGGGGACTCCAAAACAGCAGAAACTCATATTGAACTAAGACTAGCAGTTTATACAAAGGAAAGCAGTAAACTGATTATTATCATGCTTGCAGAGTGATCTATATATAAATAAACACAAAACAATAGGACACCAATCCCCACGCGGTCCATCTCACGCAGCACCGGAGTCTCGCGCGAGAGAGTGGGACCATCGCGCGCTGGTTCCTACCATGACGGTTTTTGAAACCTCGCCAGCTTTAGGACCAGGACTGGTATTGATTACCAGCCTTGGCCCTGCCAGCCCCCCTCAGGGATCAGAACAAAGAGCAGAGCAAAGGTAAGCTATACCTTCGGCTTTTGAGTTTGAACGGTGTTTGAACTTTGAGATTTGAAGGCTTGATTGAGTGGTTGGATGTTTGATAATGGAGGAGAAAGAGCAAGCTATGCTCTTGAAATTAGGGTTTGTATGGAGGATGTTGTGTGTAATTCTCCTTTGGACCTCAAAACTTGGAACCCTTTGAAAGAAGAACCATGGAAAATGCTAACCCTTTTATTGGAAGGCCAAAGGGGGTATTTATAGGGAAAGGGGGTGAATCTGGTTGGAAAGAGAGGCCTTCAGCCAGTCCATGAGGCTTGGCTGAGGCTGCATCGGTGGCCAACTGTCCTCCTCAGGAAAGGTCGGTTGTAGGTTGGACCGTCGCGCGACGGAGTGAGACTGTCGCGCGATGGTGCGCCCTGGCGCACTGTCGCGCGATGGAGTGAAACCCTCGCGCGATGGTGCGCCCGGGCGCGGGATAGATGCGCCCTGGCGCGGGTCAGCTGGGTTTTTGGTTTTTGAAGTGGCTTAGGCTAGGTTAGGTTCAAGGGTTTTGCAAACACTCAAAGCTCAAACACGCTATCATTCCCGGGGTGTTCTTGATCCATTTCATCATCGGGGAATCAAAAACCGTAAGTAAACTAATCTGGAAGCCCAGATTGGGGTGTCTACAAGGGTCAACGGTCAAACTTTGACTGTTGACCACCACCTGGCAGGTTGACCAGCGCGCGATGGAGTCAATCAGTCGCGCGAGGATGCGCCCTGGCGTGCAATGGTTGCGCCTTGGCGCGCGAGGGTCAACGGTCAAGGTTTGACTGTTGACCACCACCTGGCAGTTTGAACATCGCACGAGGATCTGGGAGCATCGCGCGTCAGTAGGGTTTTTGGCCTTTAGAAGTGGCTTAGGATTGGGTTAGATTCAAAGGTTTTTCAAACACTCATCATTCCCGAGGGGTTCTTGATCCGTTTCATCATCGGGGAATCAAATACTGTAAGTAAACTAATTTGGAAGCCCAAATTGGGGTGTCTACAATTGGAAATTAGGACATTGGGCAAGAGGGGGATTTGTTATGTTAAGTCAACCTGCCCATTTGTGACCATTGCCCAATAAGAAAAGCAATTAGAAAATCATTCAGAAAATCATAAGGGCATTTGTTCCATTACAGCCTATCCATTAGACATTTGTGGTTGAAATTGTGTCACGAGATGTGGATTTCTCGAGGAGGCTTTTCCTAGCAAATGAGAGGTTAATAGAGATGTAGAACTCTATGAGATGGAGAATCCAACGAGAGGCGCACTAAAGCACCAAATTGTCCAGTTGAGAATGGGGAAGAAATTCTCCTACCTCGTGGGGATACTAGGAGCGACTTGCTTAATCAAGGATTAGATCTAATGGATATAGATTCTCAAGAACCTCTTAGGCATAGAAGCAAACATTGAATAATCCATCGTCGTCTGTTTGAGATTGAGGGGGAGTTTGTCATGATTGCTCCTGGAGATGAAAGAGAGCCCAAAACAGTGGGAGAAACTCCTTTATCGCCTGCTAGTAAAGAATGGATAGTTGCAATGTAAGATGAAATGGAGTTTATGAAGATAAACCTTGTCTGGGACTTGGTTGATCTTTAGCTTAGGTGCAAGATCATTGGGAACAAATGGGTTCTTAAGATCAAATGCAAAGTAGATGGTCCCATACTAAGCAATAAGACTCGTCTAGTGGCGAAGTTTTCTAGCCTCAGAACTATTTTAGATGGACGTTATGGCGATAGGCTAGGAGTGTAGAGTTTGCAAGCTCCAACAGTCTATCTACGACCTAAAATAATCATTTAGGCAGTTGTACCTGAGATTTCATCGAGCCATTTGGGTTTACGATGATCAATGAAGCCATTGCATGCATATGATGAGACGGTCCAAAAATAGTTTCTTGATACTGTCATTCTATGTTGATGACATTTTAGTTGGCTAGAATGACTAAGAGATGATTGTTGCCACACAGTTGTGGTTATCCTTCACTTATGAGATGAAGGAGTGGGCAAAGCAAGCTATGTGCTCAGAGTTTTGATCTTAAGGGATCCTTCTAGGAAGATTCTTTCTTTAAGAATGTTTTTAGAACGATTCCGGAGACAAAGCTACAAACTCAGAAACATTTCTGTTAAAGACAAGACTTAAAGGCTTAACATGGAACCTAATACTCCTAAAGATGAGACTTAAGGGCTTAACATGGCCCACGTGCCCTATTCAAGTACCATTGGCTGCTTATAAGTAGTTATTGGTCCAACCTTAGTCGTGATTGTTGACAAACAGTCAAGAGAATATTAACATATCTCTAAAGGACTACTGATTATATGCCTCGCTTCCAGAGTGTGAATCTATGGCTAGTCGGGTCAAAGATATTGTTGCGCAAAAGGAAATGATTATAAAACACATAGCTACGAGTCGCATAGTTGTATGCCCTTTGTCTAAAGCCCATTTCTAAGAGGACTTTTGAGACTCATGATAAGGCTTTAGGACTGCATAGATGATGATAGATGTGTTTTATTTATTAATTTCATTAATCACTTCTTTCAGATTTATGGGATATTTATGCCATTTGTGTACTTAATATTAGTTTATTATTCTTGCAATTTGGACAATTGTTTATTGAACAACACATACAGAATTTAAAGATTGATGTCAGCAGGTGAGATTGGCTCACTCACACGAGCAATCGCCTTCGGCGCTTAAGATAGCGAGCAAAGATGAGATGGATGGGTAGTAAGATATACAGGTTGAACCTGTGATATAGTCTGATAAGAAGGATCAGATATACCCACCATATGTCGCCTTGGTTGGAACCAAGATAAGGTCTATTAGCAACAGACCAATTTCAGATAGTTCCCCCTATCTTGAGATTAACCTGTCTTTGTTAGCCAGATGTGAAGACTCGTATAGCGCCATGATGGCAAGCTATCTGAGAACTCGGGTTGGGCACTAGGTAGCGACTAGACTAAGGTCTGTACGGTGTTTGGTAGTATGACGTCGCTTTTTGAAAAAAGTAACTCCACCGTAGCATGTATTCATACTACATGTGCTTGGCGATCATTTGTTTTAGAGGTGAGTGAATGGATCCTTGTTTCCTTACTGTGTGAGTTTAAGCAGTCATCGAAATGACTGCATGTATATTAAATGTGCTCTTTGATTTTTTACTGTCATGTAGTAGAGGCTTTGTGTTGCTACTCTAGCTTGACTACCTAAGTCCATGAAATGTCAGGGTCCCACGGAGCATGTCTGGGAAAGCAGCAAGATTAAAATGAAGTGGCATGAGGGCGAAAAGAGAATCATTTAGTAGTACACCCTTGCAATATATTCATTGTCGACAACTCAGGTTGCTCTATTGGGATGCGGATCAGGTGTGACTATAGAGTGCATGATGTTGGGCGGTCAAGCATGCTTTTTGGAAGGATTAAAGATGTTTGGTCCGGTGTAACTAAATGGATTCAGGGTACATGAGACACTCAACATGTCTCTATGCTGGCTCTTAAAGAGTTTCTAGTGTAGAGCTCTCACTTGCATCCAACGATCGCACGGTTCATTAGCGCGTATGAGTTTGCTTCTTAGTTGGGTAGATGGAAGAGAGATTGATACAACTTGTCATGTCCATGCATGGACGAGTGGGAGATGTTGAAATTTGGGGCCGGTCCGGGACCAAATCGGGTCGCCCATGTGGGCATGATCCGGTGACCCATATATTAGGGAGTCGTATCTCATCTTGGAGATAAGATAGGAGAAGTTGAAGTAATTCTAATCTCTTAGGATTAGAAGACTTCTAAAGCATTTAGGATGCTCTCTCTCTATTTATTTCATGTGGAATGTTCATAAAGAACACACACAATAATATACACCAGAGGTATA
Organism: Rhododendron simsii; assembly: GCA_014282245.1. Lineage (NCBI taxonomy): Eukaryota > Viridiplantae > Streptophyta > Magnoliopsida > Ericales > Ericaceae > Rhododendron > Rhododendron simsii. Next base: position 22,787,256 of record CM024955.1, read on the forward strand.
CAAAAGATATAGAGTTCTGGAAAACTCTCTCTCTCTTCGATAGTTCTCTGTACCATTAAAGAGCAATCCGAGCTTTTGCACCGTGGAATAGATGGTGATACTCGATCCTCGTAGTATCACTCCATCGCAGGAATTTGTAGCTGATTTGGTACGTGATCGAGAGTTTGTAATCCATCCACACCAAGATCCGGTACAGTTAAAGTTTGCTAGGTAACGTGAACCACCACTTCCGCACTATGATTATATTTTTCTAACAATATGAATACATGAAAACAAACAGGTATCCAAAGCATAGATTGAAAAATAAAGGGTGCTTTTAACATATATTTTTAATCTTTGAGCTAATGATAATAGCTAAGATATTTTTGCTAAATGGTATCTTATGTGATATACGTATTGATATACTTAAGAAAAATAAACTGCCTAAGAATGCGTGAAAATATGAACTTTAGTGCATTTAGTTTAGTGAAAACGCCCTAAAGTTTTGCATTTTTTAGTATAGGACAAGAAATATTCAATAGTATAAAGATACTTTATAGATTATTGAAGGATTACCTTTTTTGGCAAATGTAAGAAGTCTGTGAGGCGAAATCTACACAACAAAGAGGAAGCTCATGGGGCAAATAGGCGTCCACAGACCGGACAAACCATTAGAGAATGCCATCAGAGCACAGTATGTGCAACCCTATTTCAAACTCGCCTAGCGAGATCAGGTTCGCAGAAAATAAAACTAATACCAAGCATATGACCAACAAACTACCAGACTAAATCCGGACAGAAACTGGACTAAATCTGAATAGAAACCGGACTAAATCCGAATAAAAAAGAGAAATAAAGCAAAAAAAATACACTCCCCTCCGTCAATGAGCAGCCCTTCTCTTGCCGAGCCCCCTGTCGATCAAGCTCCGAAGTTGGCAACCCATGAAGCCACCGACGACCACGCGATTGTAAACCTAGAAGTGCTGCGGCGGCGAATGACAAACGGTTTTGGTGGAGAAAGGGGAAGGGAAACCAGATCTAAAGGCAGGGATTGATCCAATGGTGTAAAAAAAACTAAAAGATTTCTAAAGTTAAAAATATTAAATTTCTTTTATATCCCTTCGACTTTGACCAAAAATTCATTTTGATCCTTCACCTTTCAATTTCGGCATAAAAATACTTCGACTATCCAATTTTTTCAATGTCATCCTTTAGAAGAAATTTGTTTTCTTTAAGTCCTGCTATAGAGACCGACGGCCGCGCCGGGCCGTCTCTGGCCACCGGACGGCCGATCCGAGCCATCCAACAATTATAAAAAAAAGAAAACGAGGGGGCCAACACGGGAATCAACGACATCCAATGTGTTTAGGGTGCTTGATCCAGACACCCTATTTTTCGTGTATATATATCCCTAAAGGATAACATTGAAAAATATTGGAAAGTCAAAATATTTTTATACCAAAATTGAAAGATGAATGACTAAAATGAATTTTTGGTCAAAATCGAAGGGATATAAAAGAAATTTTCTCTTCAAATATGACTCGCAATGGTATAACAAAATTTAGCAATCCTTAACCAATAACCAAATTTTAATTTTTGTATAAGCAAAACTACAAATCTGTTTTTTCTTTGAACAACCAAATTAATGAGATCACACACACTCTTTCTCCCTCTTTCTTTCACTCTCTTCCTATTCTCTTATCATTTCTCTATGAATAGACCCACCCACTTATAATTTAGAAAAAATTAGTCATAGATCCACTATAAGAAACGTGAAGAGTCTCCAGTCCACTTCCTAAGTTAATAAAGTCTCTAGTCAATTTTTAACATTTTATAGTAGGCCCAGTTCACTCCATTTAAATTTAATATTTATACCCTCCCGTCACATCATTGCCGGGAAGTTGACCGGCGCCGGAAAGTCTGCCGAAAATTGGCCGGTGCCGGAAGTTCATCGGAAAATTGGTCAGCTTCGGGAAGTTCGCCGGGAAATTGTCTGGCGTCGGAAAGTTCACCCAAAAATTTAAGCACTTTCATATGGTTTTAGGGTGCACTTAGTTCCATAGGATTTTAATAGTTTAGGCATTTTCATTGAGTTTAGAATTTTAGACACTTTCATTGGGTTTTGGGTGCACTTAGTTTCATAGCGTTTTAGTGATTTAAGCATTTTGATAAGATTTTAGTGGATTAGGCACTTTCATAAGGTTTTAGTGGTTTAGACACTTCGGCAAACTTTTCGGTGGTGATGTGGGGGGAGGGATGGTGGTGGTGGAGGTGGGCTTATTAAGCAAGTGGACTAAGAACTCTACAAATTATTGAGGTGGACTAGAGACTCTACAAGTTCCTTATAGTAGACTTATCACTAAATCTTCCTTATATTTATTCCCAACTCTCTCTATATCTCTCTACTAAAAATGAGTTATTTATTATAGAATAAAAATGACTATTGTGGGATCTCACATTGTTAATCTTAGCAATCTCTGAAATTAATAACTAAAAGATGATGTGACAAGTTTTGATTATGCAATAATGATTGTTCTCCCACTTGAACACACACACACACACACTCACTCTCTCTCTCTCTCTCTCTCTCTCTCTCTCACTAGGGTACAAACAGATAAGGAGTTTCGATTAGGGCTTCTATCGCCCAGGGGAGATCTCCCTTCCTCCCCCGAGTGTTTCTTTCTTCCCTTCTCCCTTTTTTCCTTCCACCTTCTTCCTTTTTTGTCGTTCCCCTTTTTGACCTCGTCTTCCCCTGCTATGCTGTTTTCTCCTGTCGGATTCTGATCATGGGTTGATCCGAATTTTATGCCTAACGGCTGGGTGGTGGTTCGACAACAGGTGGTGGCATGGTTTTGGCCTTCCAACAGATCTCTATGCTGGGAGATCTGGTTTTCGCTTAAGGCTTGGAGGCCCCCGAGGTTGCTGGGTTCTTAGCATTTTGAGGGATCGTGGTGTTCGTCGATGGGGTTTTAGGCCTTCGTTGTGTACACTATCATCGCTGGATCTAAGCTTTACGGTGGCTATGGTATCGGAGGTTTGGTTGGAGGTGGTGGCGGGTGTTTCGGGTGGGGAGGATGGCTATTTTTTGTTGTTGTTGTTGTGATGTATTTTTTCTTTTTTAGGTGTTGGTTGTTGGTAACGGCAATGGTGGTTGGCAATCAAGTTAGGTGGAAGTAGATGGAGATGGACGGGTGGTGGTTGGTGGAGGTCAGGTCAGGTGGGGTTAGGTGGAGGCAAGATGGTGGCTGGTGTTCTGGGACTAAATCTGGCGTGTCCTTTGCAGTGGATGTTCGATCGTTTTTGGGATTGTCAGGTTCACAACGGTCTTTGCGGCGGAGGCGGCTTTAGCACTTTAGATTCTAGTTCTTAGGGTTTGGGTGTTTTGGGCTTTATTTGTTGGGCTAACCCCCTTGTATTTGGGCTTTTAGGCCTTTTCTGGTGTTGGATTTTGTCCCGTTTGCTCTTTATTGTTTTATTTGGGCTTATGGCCTTTAGGTGCTGGGGTTTGACCCTTGGGGTTTTCTCCTTAGTTGGTATCTTGCCAATCAAGGGTTTGGGTCTCGGATGGACACTTGTTGAGCTCCTCTTTACTCTCTTTTGTCTTTGTAATCACTTTCAAAGATGAATAAAAAAAACTCACCGTTCAACAAAAGAAAGTTTTGATTATGCTATTGGAGATACCCTGAGCATCCACAAATGTAATAATCAAAAGAGAATAATCAAAGTTTGTCACATCAGATTTTGATAATCTATTTAGAGGTTGTTAAAATTAGCAACGCCAAGTCTCACATTGTTTATTTTTTGTTCATAATCAAAATTAATGGGCCACTGTCAGTTGTTGCTTTCCTCCAAGCTTTTTCCTTCGTTTAATGCCTATTCATCCCTCCAAAAACAGTTTTTGAATTTTTTTAAAAAGAACAGTTATTGCAAAAAAAAAAGTTTTCGCAAAAAATTAAAACAAGTTTTTGAAAAAAACATGTGTTTTCGCAAAAAAATAAAAACAGTTTTTTAAATATTTTTCTTAGAAACATTGAGAGAGAGAGAGAGAGAGAGAGAGAGAGAGAGAGAGAGAGATGGAATATAAAGAAGGTTTTTGTATTATGATAGGTGTACTTGATTGAGAAAATATGGGAACCACTAAATTTGATTATTGACAAAAGATTGTTAGTTTTGATTATCCAAATGCCCAAATTGATTATTGGTTAAGAGATTACTAAGTTTAATTATTACAATGTAAGTATTTTTCTGAATAAACATTGTTAACTTTAACAATCCTTTGTTTTTGATAGTATTACACTGCGAATGCTCTTAGTAGCCAAATGAGGAGTGGATTCCATCATATCAGTTGAGCACTAAACCTGCACCCTAGGTTGGCTTGATGGTCAGTCGGGCATTTAGGGGTTTACTCCCTTCTCAAATCTCAGATTCGAAACCTCTTAGGTATTATCAACTCCTTTGCTCTGGCTTTAATTGGCCTTCCTGCAAGTGAACAGTGGAATTGAAACCTCATAATTGATTGAGGTGCATATAAACTAGCCCAAGCATTTGCGCTATTCAAAAAAATAAACCCGCTCCTCATGATAGTTCATTTACTTCGTAGATCATTCATAAGCTTATGCATACCACACACACATATATACAGCCAGTAGATTTCTTTTATATCTCTTCGACTTTGATCAAAAATTCATTTTGATTCTTCACCTTTCAATTTCGGCATAAAAATACTTTGGCTTTCCAATTTTTTTCAATATCATCCTTTAGAAGGAATCCGTCTCCTGCTATAGGACCGACGGCCATGCCGGGCTGTCTCCGGCCACCGGACAGCCGATCCGAGCCGTCCAAAAATTCTAAAAAAAAAAAATGAGAGGGCTAACGCGGGAATTAACGGCATCCAATGTGTGTAGGGTGCTTGATCCAAACACCCTATTTTTTGTGTATATGTGTATATATCCCTAAAGGATGACATTGAAAAAATTGAAAAGTCGAAGTATTTTTATGCCGAAATTAAAGGGTGAAGGACCAAAATGAATTTGTGGTCAAAGTCGAAGGAATCTAAGAGAAATTTTCTCTACATAAAATGATTGGTTTGTTAGACAATATAGAGAGGTTGATTCTTATCCAGCAAACACGATTATGCATTGATTCAGCAAATTGGTTACACTTGGCTTTGTAATAACGGCCATAATGTCATTGAAAAATAAAAAGTTGGAATAATATAGGAGTATGTCGATACAAGACTTTGTCCGGTCTTTAATTGAATTCTCCACTATTGATCTGTTGGTGTGGTCTTCCAGTAATTAGTCGAGCACATAAACTCGATCACTTAGCTATTAAAAATAAGCCAGTGGTTGCAATTGACACCTCACCGAATAATAACGACCATAATCCCATTGAAAAATAAAAAGTTGGAATAATATAGGAATGTCGAAACAAGACTTTGCCCCATTTTTAATTGAATCATCCGCTACTGATCTGTTGGTGTGGTCTTCCAGTAATTAGTTGAGCACGTAAACTCGATCACTTAGCTATTAAAAACAAGCCAGTGGTTGCAATCAACACTCTACATGGGGCAAGTAAAGTGTAGGTTTTTCCCAAGACCAGGGAAAAATGTCTAGCATTGCCTTGCCGCCTTGCCATTGCCTTTTTGACTTAGCAAATGACGCGATTGGGGGTGTTTAATGGTTTTTTTTGACAAACAAAATTATCCCAAATATATTATAGAAAGCAATTAAACAGTACAAATAGGTGAGTAGAAACCATACAAACCGCTCCATACAGCAACCAACACAACATAACTCAACAAATCAAACAAAGAGCCAACGAAACAAAGCAGACAAACACCCCCACAAAAAAACCAAAAAATGAAACAAGCACACCCGCAACGCGGATCACACAAACAACGAAACTTGCAAAACAAAGATAAGGAACAACAGAGACAGAAAATCCATATACAGCTCGGCGTTGCGGGATACGATTAGTGTGAGGGTCGGCACAAGAATCTTCAATAACCCTTTCCTGTTTACGTTTCCGCTGGGTGGGATAATGCGTTGCCTTGTCACTGCCACATTCAGCCTTGTGGTTGGCTTTGGTCTTCCGCTTTCGATTGCTGGGTCGCAAAACAGACAAAAGCCTAAAGTCCTTTGATCGGTTCCCCCAGATAGCCGTAATCCTTTTGGCCTGTAAATTCCTTGGTCCCGTAGCAATCTCCTCCAGACCGTTCCCAACCCCAACTGATGAAGACTCAAAATTGAAATTGCTAAGTTGATGATACTTAGGCGTTGGTGGAGCAGACTCACGACTCGACAGGTGGGAGGAATCATCTTCCATCTGGGAAGGAGTAAGAGGCTCTGGCGAACCATCCATAGCGACATCAACTACATGATCAACTACATGATCAGTAGGACTATCCTCTCGAATCATGTAGCTGCCTGGTTGCTCACAGTTGTTGACAACTGAACAAGGATTCTTAACTTGAATCACCACAGATGAAAGGCTAGGCTTATGAAAAAAACTGAAACTTCCTACCCGTGGCTGAGCCTTGAATGCAGCTACAATTGACGAGAAGAAAGTCTCACCCCATAAGCACCTTTTTCTTCCGTTGTCTATACTCAATAGGAGTAGAACGTGTCATGGTATACGGAGGCCGCATACCCTTACCAACTTCACCAAGCTTCTCATGTTCAACAACAGCCCCAAAACCAGCAGGAAGAGTATGCAGTGATTCTTTAGACTCCAAAGCAGCACAACTAGATGAAAAAACCTCACCATTTTCCTTAGGCACCGCACCCACAAAATCTAGCACAGGAACCCCGCATAACTCCACACTGGCACTCGACCGCGACACCAATCTGAAAGCTATGATAATCATTGCCAATCCAAGACGATTCCCCTTGAGAAGATTTAAGAACTGCTGTATCAGAATCATCCAAATCATCCTGCAATTGTTCCCGCGATTCCTGCGTCTTAACAAAGATTTTACCCATCATAGCTGTGGCAGCAAGCACAGCTTGCATAGCCCTTGAAGCCGATACCCAATCACAACCATACTCATCAGACAGCATGTCCAAGACCAAATCTCTTTCCATAGGGTCCAACGATGAAGACCTTAGAATATCCTCGGGCATCTCCAAATCTCACAATCTAGCAATACCCTTACCCTTTTCCTCTTTAGCAACACCTTTACCCTTATCCGCCCTAGAGAGACGACGAGTACTAGAAATTGATCAAGTGGAAAAACCTTGTTCAGCTGAAAACCCTTCTTCGGCATTATGAGAGAAATAGCACAAACACACAGTAATAAACAAACTATCCTGTACCCTAACACAAACAGACCTCACAAAGCTTCAACAAGACCCATATACACACAACAGAACAATACGCATGGCCCGAGGGTATGGAGGAGTTTTCTGCTAAAGGTAGCGGCTTGGAAAACACCTGAAGAAATTGAAATTACTAGCGTTACCTCTTGTGCGAAAGGCCGACAATGGATAAAGAGTTGCCGGAGACTGCAAATTGTTCCCACTTGTTCGATTACTGACGAAAGCTTGCAGAATCGAGACCCCTATTCCTCCGCTAGGCCGCAGCAACTGCACGAAATCGAAATCCTGCCACAGGACCGAGTACCTCTGGACAAGACGATCCCAAATCACCCTAAAAAGTTGCCGGAAAACCACCGGAGCTGCTGCACGCGCGGCCTGAGATGGGCGTGTGCCAGTCAAGGAAGTTTCTCGAAAGACCCCAGAGAGAGAGGGAGTTTGGTAGGGTGTTAACTTATTTTTGTTAAAATGGTGTTTAATGGTTAAGTAGCCCATCAAGTTCAAACATTAACTCTTGCCTACATTAACAAGAAAAGACCGACACTTTTCCAGAATCAGTCTGAAATAATAACAAAGGTTTTTGTTTCAAAGTGTACATAGTGAGAGATAATTGAGTAGCTCTAAATATGTTCTCCTTTTTCATTTTTTGTTGGGGACAGAATTTCCATCCAACTGTTGTTGTATACATAAGGCATGCTAAGCACCAAAAGTTTAAATCCTAAACGAGAATTGTATATTCCTAACCCATCTGTGTCCTGCTCCTTGGTACTATGTTCCCAAAGTCAAACTCCAACCTTTCACTCAGACTACTCATTTATGCTAGTAGTTGGTTGAGATTGAAAAAGTTACTACTATTTTTCAGTTGCAATCTAAATTATTGAATAGTTGATGAAAGAAAAACCCACGTCATTTATAATCCATTCAAGGCTAGACCACCTACGCAAAATGATGGGCTCTAATATGAGTGATTATTCATTACTCATGGAGCACTGCCACATCCTCCACTGTCACACATACATGTGAACATACACTTTGTCATGGCTCTCGCATAAATGTGTGGTGGAGATAGAGCATTCCTACCACATGTATTATGCAGTACAGATCGTCTACTTGGTACACTTCATGGCGTAGGCCCTGGAATTCACTCTACTCTAACAGAAATGCTAAGAGACCAAAATGAGTCTACAACAGATATTAGACAAGCAAGCTCTAATCTCTGTGCTGCATGCATTACACCCAACTTACATTTTGAGTGGTATATGGAGGATGCAAAGCGCAAACATAAAGTCTGCCATGGATCAGAGAAAAATTATGTCACAAACAAACAGAGAATTAGTTTAGAACGACTTGTCCAAAAACCTCAGAAAGTTCAACTCCAATAAACTAATACCATGTTAAAACATCCAACCAAAATGAATAGGCATCGAGTATAGAACCCACCCATGCTCCCATACTAGTTAGCCTATAGTACACCATAGAACCATAGCTTTTCCTTTTTTTTTGATTACTAACATACAACCATAGCTTTCAATTTCCAGTCTACATAGAGATTAATCTCTCTTTCAACAAATTGAAGAAAAATTACAAAATAGGAAAGACTAGTAAAGATAGGGCATGGCAAAACATAATGAAATGTGATCTAGAAGGAGTCTTTGGCCACAGAGGAAGATAAAGTTTTATAGGGCTACTTGAATACAGATCCGACAAACAAGTGGAAACTGCACAACAAACAAAAGGGCGCCTTCATGGTGTTATTGTTCTCTTGAACTGGGTCTCCCATCTAATGATACTAAACACAGTATATATGTACTCTCAAACTCATTGACTTAAATACCCGCTAAGCATTGCCAACCATGAAAATAAAACGAAGAGTATTCTGCAAGCAAAATAGCTGCAACAGGAATCTATACCTCAAAGATGAGCAAAACAAAAGACTTGTAGAACTACGGTATTTGAATAACATTCCCCATAAAAACAAGAAGAGTACCTTCTCAATTCTGACATACAAAATTACTTTAAGAAACCAGTTGCAGTCACAGCACACGAATTGTCTAATTTGCTTGCTTGGATTCTCTGAGAAAAGTACCTTTGAGGTTATGGAAAAGGAGACTCAAGTCAATATCCTAACAACCAATGTACCAGGAGTTCTTCTTTCTTTGCATCAAAAGAGAACTACAATAGATCATAAATAGATGTGCAATACAACCCCAAACAAAGAAAACTACAAATAACATATTACAAATAGAGAACTACAAAGCAAAAATTATGATGGAAGTACTACAACAACCATAAACCAAAGGTTGCAACTTCTGGGAAAAAGGGATCCGAATCGATAACTCAACCATTATCAAATACAATAAGTTATGTCCACCTCCACATGAATCCTGGAAGAAGCTGCAACAAAAATACTATGGGGCTGCTAATGTTGGGAATTCCTTGATGTTCCTTAGCTACTCAAAAAGAGAGGGCTCATTAGTCTGACTATTGCTATGCAGGCTTTAATGTCTAATAGCCCATTCACAGCATCAATAAGAGGAACAACTGCAGCACTTCGTTTTGAGAAGCCAAATTTCTGAGAAATGATCCAAATGTTCTAGACCACACCACTCTCCTATGATGCGAACTAAACACACTTGCACAGAACGTATCCAAAGAGGTAACATCCAATGAACAAAGAGGAGGATTAGAATAAAAAATGAAACTGGTAGGAGCAACTGAGAAATGGGAATAATGAGCTTGGACTGAATGATTGTGTTGGGAAACTGAAGAAGCTGAAATACCTGAAGAAGCTGAGAAAACAGAAATCAAAATACTATGGAGAGTTGGGATAAACGAAAGAGCTAGATTTTAGAAATTAATCACTTGACCAGACATGTGACAGTAGGACTCCAGAATGGAAAGCACAGATTCACACTAAAATCAAAAGCTTTAAGGAACAAAAAACCTATCATCTGCAAAATGTACATGTGTAATAGTGGGAGCATGATTGGAAACCTTGATACCCTCTAGATGCTCTAGATCTTTGGAAGAATAAAGCATGGAGAGAATATCCGCACACTGCACAAACAGATAAGTTGAAAGAGGATCTCCTTGTTGAAGCCCTTGTGAAAGTTGAAAATAAGAGGTGTAAGCTATGTAGCACCATCACTTCGCCGGAAGCAACATACCGGTGTCAAGTATGTGTCTTGTCCCTTGTCCGCGTCTGCGCTAGGTAGGGTGTAAGAAACATTTATAAGCATAGGAAGGGAGACTGTTGAGACATTGCATTATCAAGTTGATCCAAAACCGATAAAGTTGGAAGAGCTCCAAGGAGACCAACTGGGACTAGCTTAGTTGGCTAAGACTCTTGCATTTCACTAAGAGGTCAGGAGTTCGAATCTCCCCACCTGGGTGTTCTTTCCCTTATATTTGTCGGGTTATTCCTCCCCTAATGGGGCTTGTAGTTGGGTTGAGTTTATAGTGATAGTGGTCCCTTTGATGAGCTTATTTATCATGTTGGCTGAGAAGTTGAGCTTGGTTATCTCGTGGACTCTCACACAATTGATGTAGTGTCCCGTGGTTTGTAATTTGAAATCTCATGCATGATGTAATGATCTCTCCTATAGATTGACAAAAAAAATAAAAGCTTCAAGGAGTCCAAACAAATTTTATCAAATGCTTTGCTCTTTTTTTTTTTTTGAACCCATATGTTTTGCTCATATCCAAATTAGTGTCAGCATAACAATAAAAACCATATTTCTTGGTTGTAGCGAAATGGGTGATTTCCTAAGCAATGGCAATGCCGCAATGTTATCAGAGATAACTCTACCAGGAACAAAGCCATTTTGGAAAGGAGAAACTAAGTTGCCTATAACTTTTTTATTCTATTGTCAAGGACATTGGAGATGATTTTGTAGAGAACATTATCCACACTCCACAGTTTCTGGCTTGTCAATTTTAGTGATAAGTGCAAAACTTTATGTTGCTCTCTTTAAGAATCCTCCCTGAATTGAGCAAGGCCAAGACTGCATATGTAATTTGGACTGAGATTTAAGGGCCAACACTTTTGGTAAAATATAAGAGAGACACCATCAGGACTTGGAGTTTGTGGGGACCATTGGAAAAGAGCTTTATTCACCTCCCAAGCTTGGAAAGGCATGCTCAAATCAGAGATTCGTTCCAAGGGGAGAACTGAGAAAGGGGAACTAACAATGTTCTAAAAGTTGCTAGGCTAATAGGGCGGTAGGCCACCTTTAAGCTTTGAGGCCTAGTAATCAGCGATTAATCGGCCCAAAGCAAATAGTAATCGGTGATTAATTGGCACATAGCAATTAGTTGGATCCCTGGGGAAGTTCTTACAAAGTCTTAAGTATACGAATCTTAAGAAGAAAAGTGAACCCTTGATCCTAGACAAGTAGCTAGTTGAATAGGCCTAGTGTTCTAAACGGCGATAGGCGATAGTCGGGCGGCGACCTACCACCTAGCGCCTAGGCCACCTAGACGCCGACTTGCAATTAAGTTTTTTTTTTTTTGGAGAGTCCAGACCTAGGCAGCCGCCTAGCCCCTAGGCAGCCGCCTAGCCCCTAGGCGCCTAAGCGGCCACCTAGCCCCGCTGAGTGCCTAAACAAACCGCCTAGGGGAAAATCATGGCGGCAACCCCGCCTAGGAGCCTTTTAGAATACTGAATAGGCCTCTCTAGCGATTAATTGCCGATTAATTTCGATTTTTAGAACACTGGGAAATAGGGTGAAGAGGTTCAAGAGGGAAATGGCATAATGATGAATAAGAGACTTTGAAGCGGTGGAAGGAAAGTATCTCTGATGTCAGACTCCTCACTTAAGATGAAAGCAGGAGATTTCAACTGCCAAAAGTGATTCTTAGCTCTTCTTGCTTTGGTCATTGACTGAAAAACTTTGTGTTGAAATCCCACAAAGCTTACCGATGTTGCTTGGCTCTTCGAGAGCAAAAAAATTCTTCCTGGTCCAACAGAGATCTAACTCTTTGCAGTTTTCAAGATGAATGTTGTTTGAAGCCATGTTCCCTCAAACACTTTGCAGCTGAGCTTGAATGACTTTGACCTCGACCGGAATAGAAGTTTCCCTTTTGCTGGTCCAAAGAGATAAGACTTGGATCATGATCTTGTTATGTTAACAGCTCTAAACAAAGAAGAGTATAATTGATAGCTTACATGTGAACACAATAATTCCATTGCTGCAGGAATTTGAAGTCACCAAGCTTCAAATTTGGTAGGAAAAGGAAAAGAAGGTGAGGAAGAGGAAGTGATAATGATAATTGATAGGAGGCTAGGAGCATGATCAGATCTAGAGATTCCTAAGGTAAACATGAAACAGGAAATAATTCTAGCCAAGAGGCCAGGGCCAGCCCAAAGTATTTGGATGCCCTAAGCCAAGTGGTGGAATAGTGCCCTACATAAATTTTCTAATTTAAAAACAATAAACAGAAATACTTATTTATATATAATTTTCATTCATACTATTCAACATGGTAAATATTTCGACCTTAATGGCTTGTGGGTTGCAATAATATTCAGTGGACTCATGTTTGAATCCCAGTAGCCCCAATTTGTGTGATAGAAGAAATTTTTTTCTGCAAAAAGATACTTCAAAAAAGTACCCTACCAGGATTTGAACCCAAGCATCTTATGTGGAAGAGCAAACACTTTACCACTGAACCACCAAAGGAGTTTGTATTATAATTGCACACCGAAAATATATATACTTATCTAAGAGGGGTGCCCCATTTTTTGCCCAAAATGTGGAGGCCCAAGGTGGCGGCCTCTTGGGCCTCCCCATTGGGCCGGCCCTGCAAGAGGCATTCAAGTCTCCTCTTCAAAGTGGTTATAAAGCTCCCACTCTAATTACCTGGTCTCTACCAAGAGCTGGGAACTTAAAGTTAAAACACTGATGGATGTTGTTATAAGAGCAATGACAAAGCTGGATTCAGAGGTTTATTTCAGAACAATGAAAGAGTTTGGTTGCTGGGATACTATGGGAAGCTGGAGTGAGAGTTAAGCTTGGAAACGGAGCTCTGGGGAATTTACGGAGGACTGACTATCATGGTTGAAAAAGGATTAAGCAATGTCAACAGAGAATCAGACTCCCAAATGGCCGATCAACTCATCACAGAAGGAGCCCCAGATCGACATCCGCATAAACCCTTGGTGGACTAAAATTCCTCTTGTAGAGAACTGGAGCCACAATTCGCCACATCTATCACCAAGCTTACCAAAGTGCAGATCATCCGCCGAGACTTAGAGCAAACAGTTGGAAGTTCTTGTAGTAACAACAGAAGATACCCCACTGTCTGTGCAGCACTTTGTGCTAAGAGATGTGCTTGGGGTTGGTTACCTTAGGGTTTAATTTTGTGTTTGTTAGTGCTTCAACTCTAGCTTTTGTGTTTCGTTTTGCTGCTGTTTGAACCTTTGATATTCTGGAGCTACAACAAAAAAAATATTATGCATGCAATTAGCAGAACTAATACTTACAGACAGACATGCATACAATAATTACCTCAAATAACTACAGAATAGGATGGGTGTTCATTATGCATTCACACAATATTTATAAAACAAAACAGTCAAACAAGTAGTGAAACTTGTATATGCTAGAAACATATAATAAAAAATAGGTGAGCAAAAATGGATAGCCAATGTTGTCAATGAATATTCAAACAATAACATTACTAGAAAACCAATGAATTGTCAAAGACTTTGTAAGAATAAAGATACTTCTGAGTCAAATTATGCAAAAGTAGTAGAATGAGGCATATAATTTAAAATACAGTGGGGAGGTTAAACATGTGAACTCAGGTTCTTGCAATTTCAAAATCATCAAGCCCTCCGTAACAATAACTTGGTAACTTTGTTGAAAGATACAAAGCCAGACACAAGTGTTTGCAATGGAACATAACACTACTTCCTCTAAAATTAGCCCGGGCTTATCACAGAGAAGGACACAAAATTCCACAATCTACTATATAAGAGATCTCACTGACCAACTTTGCAAATATCTTCGTATTCAACAGCCTGAAGCACCCTCCCATCGTATATTCCTTTCTCAATCTGGACCTTGGCACAAAACTTGTCTGTATTCACTTCTAGCAAACGCGCCTTTGATCCACGGTAACCCCCGTTAACTATCTTAACAAGCCCCCCAATTTGTGGAATCACTGTTTCAAGCTCTTCCTGATCAACCCGAAGAACATGCTTACTCTCAAGCATCTCAATCTCCCCAACATACTTATCCATCACCTTCAGAACAATGCCCTTTTGCTTATAATACCCCTTCTCAGCTAACTTCTTGCTCATGACCTTCACAATGATACCCTCACACAACCAGTAATCCTTCCTATTGCTCCGCTCCTTCGCCTTCTCTTGCTCTTTCATCAAATCATCCAATGCCGACCTACTCCCACCCCCACTTTTCACCGACTTTCCATTCTCTTTAACTTTCTCAATCTCTGGTTCTTCAAAAACCAACTTAGAACTCCCAACTTTCTCTTTGACAACGAGTTTACACGACGAACCCAAGCTAATCACAATCTTCTCACTATCCTCAGATTTCTCCAACGGCTTAAGCTCAGCCTCCAAAGGCTGAGCCGCCACTGCCCCATTTGGAACCATCTGTTCCGCCCTTTCAATTTGCTTCCTAATTTCCCTCTCCTGCTTCTCCTCGTCAACTAAATCCGACCTAGCTCGCTTATTCTTCATCTTTTCCTTAAAAAGAGTCTCCGAATCCCTATCAATGTACGTAATAAACCACCCTTTGGGGGTCTCCTCCACCTTACACTTGCCCTCACGCCCCAAGTACTTAACAAACTCGGTCAGGGTCGCCCACTGGGTGGAATTCATGTGGACGTGGTGGCGGTCGGCGATGTACTCGTTGTAGACCACGGTGGCGGCGATGCGGCTGAAGCGGTGGCTGCGCTTCATGTGATCAAGGAAGGAGGTCTCGAACTCCTCGGAGTAGCCGTCGACGATCCGGTTAGGATTTTGGCCGAAGACCTCCATCTGGCGCTGGTGGCCCTCGCTCATGCAGTGGCATTTGAAGCCGTTCTCGTCGCGGCATTGTTTCTGGCACATCTGGCAGTACCAGCGGAGCTTTTGGAGACCTTTGGCCTTGATCCGGTTAGCGATAGCTTTCGGAGTTAGGAATTCGTTCTTCCCCATGAGAATTCGAAACAGGAATTAGGTATTTCGAGTGCGTTATACACGGGTGTGATTGATTCAAGAGACTTGCTTGTCGATTAGCTGCAATATGTTTCTGAGGTTGCCCTACCCAATTCTGCTTAAAACCCTAATTCAAGCGCGCAAATACGCGTGCTTAGGAGAGAGAGAGAGAGAGAGAGATTACTTGATCGAATCAGGCAATCAGCCGAAGCGTCGAGGGGCGGTTTTCTTCTTCTGTACTTGGGTAAATGAATCTGACTCTCTTTGGACAATGGCTATATTGCTTCCAGGTGGTTTTACAGCATCATAATTACAATTACAATGAATTACAGCTCTCGGATGGAAAATAGATAAATCATACCCCTTGGATCAACGCCAAAAACTAAAAATACGGTGGTTTTTTAAAAACGAGATGATTTTGACTAAAAAACAAAAAATTATTTACCACATAAACAGACAATATTTATTATTGATTAATGCAACACTTACCAACCATAGAAACAAACAATATTTACAACAACCGATTGGTCAGATACAAGTTACCACTAATTTAAAAAAGTATCCTATTTTTTGGCGAAAAAGTTTGGAGATTTTGAGGATATATATAATCACATCACTCTAAGCTATATACACCATATATTTTGCCTCTTTACTAAGACTTAGGTAGTAGAAAACCTAAAAAATGGTGTTCAATTATAAATCTAGTTTAAAATTTTAATTTGTTAGGAAGATATAATATAATTAGAAGAATTATCTAAAAACAAAAAATTTGACAAATATTTTCCATAATTTCTAAATAACATTATAAATGTATTTAATTTATTTATTTTTAAATAACCATTTATTATAGATATATTTAAGTAATTTACTTTTAAATATTATGGAAAAATTATATTATAGATATATTTACTTTTAAGTAACTTACTTTTAAATAACCATTTATTATATATATATATATATATATTTATTTATTTTTAATAGTACCTACCACATTAAATTTTATTTGGATCTACTTGTATTACTTTTATGATAAATTAAATAAAAGCATTTATATTAATAAAATTACTTTTAAAAAATGATCAAATAAATGAGATATTTCAATTTACTGGTTCATTAATGGTTGCTGCTACATTGGCCAAGTGATCAATGTTAACCACAAAGACTGTTTACGACTTCATTTGCCAAGTGATCAATATTAACCATTTTTGAAATTTGCTAATTGCATAATTTGAAGTATTAAAATAGATAAGTCTATGGTTAATTAATTAAACAAATTTGTCAGACTACTTTAGCCAATTGTATTAATATTCGCTAATCACTATCAATCAACATCATTGTTAACTACTACATTTGCCAAATATGATTTTAATCGATTCAAATCGTTTGATCAATTGGTTTAACATATAACCAGATCAATTAATTACAAATGAATCAGTCATCATTAATTGATCGCTACCAAGTATATTGGTATCAACACTATTAGTTGTTGGATTTGCAAATTATATCATATTGATCAATATAAACTATATTAATGAAATTGAATAGCCCAATTTCATTAAATACTACCATAAATTCAATTAAGAATCCTACAAAATTATTCAATAGCTATTAAGCAAAAATATACTAACATAGATATGTTTATAATGCGTCCATTCGGTAGTCGTTGAAGTTTACCAAATGGCCGTCAAATTCAATTATTTATTAACCGGACTACAACTAAATATTTGCATAGTATAGTGAGGAAGTCCGAGTCATTCCATAGAGAGCTCGAATATAGCTTGATCGGATGGTAGGCTTTATGTAAGGTTTTCGGCGTTTAAGACGGTCAACTATCGATTTTGCTTTAAAAAATGGAAAACTATTATAAAAATACTAGAAAATGAGTTTGGATTAAGAATTAAAGGCGGCAAGGCAATGGAGTTACTAACGTCATAACTTAAGCTATCTAACAATTCTCAACGAAAACACAGTTGAATCGCACGGCATAGGCTATCAACCGAAAGATTTAGCTATGAAAATGATTAGACTTGATATAGAGTTTGAATAACAAGCTAAACACAAGGCGTGACATCGCTCCCGGAACCATGTGTGCAAGCACATGATCATCAAAGATTAACAACGCCAAGACTTGAATTCAAACTAAATATCAAGGTCATGAACTAGAAGTGTAGTTTGGAAAGCGAGCAAGTTCTTTGGTTCCTTTAGCAAACACGAACCGAGACATAGCTCTCGAAACCGTGTGAGCAAGCAAATGATCACCGGAGATTAACATCGGTAAGTTTTGTTACATAAAAGGGCAAACTACACACATTTACAAACCAAACCTCAAGTCTTAAGTTGAGAAAAGACAAGATAAACATACGTCATGAGGTGTTATTCCCCCCATGGCCAAGCCTTATCAACTACTTACACATAATGAAAAGACTAGAAAGCATGCTAGAAAAAACGAGCCATAAGATTTAACCGTAGAAAATGAAAACAAACTTGATTTATATAAAGATCCAACAAGTAGCTACAACATTAACAAGCAAGAAAATAACATAAGACAATTACCTTAAGGAGTTCTTAAAGGAAATACACTCAAAAGCTTGAAAGATTAACAATGGAGTTCCTAGAAAGCAAATGAAAGACTTAGGCCTAAAAAAAGACTAGATATGGCCATCCCTTCTATAAAACGCATACAAGCCTATTTATAGGGTTCTAAAGTTAAGTTACAAAGGACCAAAAAGTCTCAAAAACATTTCATAAGTGAAAACTTTTCATAAATGGAAGGTTGAAAATGGTAACAAAAATCTGCAGATTTTTCCATGCAGTACCGGTACTGGAAATCCCTTAGTATAGGTACCAGGCTTCAACGGGCTGGAAAAACTAATCGCTGGACACCCAGTACCGGTACTGGGAGTTGGCCAGTACCGGTACCCACTTGACAGATTTTTGGGCAAACTTCACAAACTCGCTCCGGACACTTCCGAACTCAGATTTGGGTGTTCTTTGGACCGTTGGAAAGCTCGTCGAGTCTACTTTCTAACCTAATTGGTTTTGGATCAAAAGTACTTTGTACATAAAAGGTAATGATGATTCTACCTTCAGCTGGTCGGCAGGTGAATTGCTTTGGCAAAATCCTCACTTCTCCTTCAATTCCCTTAACCCTTGGGCAACCCGAGCAACCTCCAAACCATCTCTTCATGACTCTTCGGGCACTGTAACGTGGTGGCACGTGGCCTTGAGTACTTGGTTGCACTCGGAGCATTCCTTAGCGTTCAAACGCACCTTATTTACACAAATTACCTGAAATACAAAAAAACTTACCTTACGTGCAATATCGCGTAAAAACGACAACATAGATGTACAAACAATACATACTAGAGGACTAAAGCACCAAGAATATGCATTATTGGGTGCTTATCACACCCCCCAACTTAAACTTTGCTAGTCCCTAGCAAACTAAAACGAAAAACATTTAACTAAGCTATGCAATCCTCTTGAGATTCAAGATACGAAAGTTATGCTCAACTACTACAACTAGGCAAGAGTCCAAAACAACCTTTCAAACCCAAGTACATGCAATCCACACACAAACATGCCATGAACTAAGATTAACAAACTTTGCCATATTAGAGTAGTCAAGCATGCATGCCTCACAACGAGTTTCAACTCCAAAAACTCACGAAGATACACTCTTATTCGACTTTTCACACAGTAAGATACAAGATACATCCCATGACAAGCGCTAGCGAGTAAATGCAATAACTAGAGACAAAAAGCTATGCATGCTATCAAAAGAGCACTAAAAATGAAAGAAAAGCTAATTATTCACAACTATGCACGACAAAGGATAAATCATACTCAAAAAGCTATAAATAACTAAATATCAATCATGCATCAAACGGAGTTAAGCAGCTTACAAAAAATCAACGGAGGACTTTATTAGCTTATAATGACCTTGAATACAAAGGGAAAGGAACTACAAAAATGTAGTGGCCATATACTTGCACGGTTCATCTACCCTCGGCCACTACCAATCCTAAACTACCCAAGGCATGGCCACATATCGGCTAAACACGAAACAAAGTTACAAAAAATAAATAAATAAAAACTACTACCACTGAATCCACCACACGTAGTTGGCATCCTCATCCGGCTCCTCACGGTATTGAGCATCGAGCTCCCCCTTTCCATCGGACTCTTTCTCATCCGGAATGTATGCTAGCCCGGAGGTCAAACTAATCCTCTCATCATAGTATTCAACCCTCTTTTGAATCCGATTTTGATCTTTCATAGCATCTCTTTGATTTTCTTTGAGGAATAAAGTCATTTGAGGTGAGATTTGTAGTGAGAGAGAGATTGATAGGCCAATTCGAGGGCTTTGGAGAAGGAGATGAAAATTTGGGGTTTTAGCTTTTTTAGTGGAAGAGGAGAGATAAGGAATCATGTACCAATTCTTTGCCTTTTTACATCTCAATCACTTCTATCACATTCACACCACCCCCAAACTTCCTTGCAACATTAAAAACTATAGACTCATAACCCTCCAAACATCCGGTTACCTAAGTTTGAACAATGTAAGAGACTCGGACTATGGTTCAAAACAAGGACGAGGTGACTCTTATGTGGTTTAATCATACAAAAATGCCTTGAATCATTTACTAAGTATGCCAATAACTCCAATAAGATGCATGAAAGATATATACACTACTCAAGCATAAACAAACGATATTATTTACGCAAATGAGGGAAATGAAAGCAAAAAGCATGGGATGCTTAAGAAACGAATCTCAACTTAACTGGTTGTGTTTTGCTAACCCGTTAACTAGTTAGTTTATATGTTTAATGTTCAAGTTGTTGCTGGACTGTTGGGCCAGTGTACTGTTAGTTTTGTGGCATTATAATTGGTTCCATTGTACAAGCTCTTTGCTGAGCTTCTTTAAATCCCTAGTTTCTTTGCTTCATTAGCGCGGTGGTCGTGTGTAGTATGGTTGTGACCATGGCTATCATTGATTAGATTGGGGTCTTGAGCTGATTGAAAGGGGTAATTTCATGGCTGCCAATGACTAGATCAGTGGATGGGTTCTAATTGAAAAAGGTAGCTTCTGGGGCTGTCGTTGAATAGATTGGTGGTAATGCACTGATTGAAAGGGGCAGTCTGGTTCACCTGCGGTTTGAGTGGCCACATTTCGTGGCTCCTCTTTCTGTCCCTCTTTTAGAGAATAGCGAGCCTAGGGGTTTAGGTTGAGGGTGGTGCAGTCTGGATGGAATGGGCGTGGTGTGCAGGGTACTTGGGAGGGTAGCCTTGTCGGATGCCATCATCTCCAGCTTGAGCCTCTTCTCGGTTCCTTGTCCCTCTGTAGTAGCTGTTCCTTTAGAAGTGGTATTATGCTTGTTCTCTGGGTGGTTTGGAGTATTAGTAGCTTGGTTTGCTTATGCCAGCTCTGGAGTTATTGGTGATTGGTAGTGGGCGGAGAGTGGATTGATTCTGGCGAGCCTTAGGCTTGGATGAGGGGAGTATTAGGCCGGTGTGCAGGGTGGGGCCCCCTGTCGGATGCCGTCATCTCTGGTTTGAGCCTCTCTTGGTGCCATGTTTCTCTGTAGTAGCTGTTTAGCTCCCCTTGATGCCTTATTGCTATGTTGCTACTAGTTCTCAGTGTTGGTTAACTTTTGGTCATCTCTGGCCATTACCATTTATCTGATTTCCTAGCCTGGCAGGATGTGTCAGGTAGTACTATTTCATCATCATGTTATTACTCATAGTATCACATCATATCATACCCCGTTGTAATATCCTTCTGCGTAGATGGATAGTGCATGGGGGTATGATCTTACACATGACACTTTTGTTATGTTATTTATTCTACCTTACTCTCCATGCGGGTTGTGCATGGATTATCGCACTTTTTTCAATCTTTTTATTTTTTTTTGCCTTTCTTTTCCTCCTGGGGTATGCCCCTTGTAGGCTGTACATTCGGTTAACCTCTTTTAATTTCAAGCTAATTTACCCAAAAAAAAAAAAAACGAATCTCAACTTGTTCATCAATGTTCATGTATGACATGATTCAGACACACAACCAAATTCGAGGGGATACACGGCTCTTGCCATATTGACACAAATGAGTATAATTAATGTATCTAACATGCGAAAACACTATTAACAAGGGAAGATTGCACAAAAACTTTAAAAATTTTGAAAATTTTACCAAAATTAGAAAAATGAGACAAGCCTCATGAACATATATATAACATATATATCCCTTCCCCCCAACTTAAACGGTGATATGTCCTCATAGCAAGAAAAACAACAGTATTGAGAGGAAAGAACAAAAGATTATACATCCGGGGGAATGTCAACCCCCGTATACATCGATCAAGTTGGAGGCTTTTGCGTCACCAGCTCTTTTCGTTATCCAAATGGCTTTCAAGGTCGACTACTTCGGCTCTTCCAACGGAACCACAGCTAGTCACACAGGGTCATGGTCAAAGTTTTATTGGCCTAACAACCGCGACACGTAGCCGCACCCTTGCTTAGGGCTCCTGAATACCTTACTCACCCCGACTTTAGACTCAATCCACTAAGGCTGGTGCGGTAGCACGTACACCCTGCAAAAGTACTTAAGTTCGAACTACCTACTAAGAGACAAATGACATTAGAAGCGCCCGGCTCGTGTTATCCGGGCCCCAAACAAAATGAAAGTAAAACACAACCAAATCTTCACGGGTACTACTTTTCTCCCCATTTCTCACTCAAAGCGTTGCAGAGCAAGTCATAAACAAATTCAAGCTAAAAACGGGTGGCTATACCAGACCATCAAAATAGAAAAAGAAAAGAGACAGAGAAGGGGAGAAAGAAAGAGTGTTTAGCCACACGTGGGCTTCGAACATTTATCACACCATCAAAAGTTATCACAATGAACATACTACCCAACTCTAAACACTTTGTCAAGAATTGAATTCGACCATCCCACAAAAAAAAATAATTTGAGTAAAGCAAGTACTGAAGTCCTTTGAGAAATTTAATTTCAACCGAGTGCGCATTCCACAATAGATTGATTTTCAAAGAGTTGACAAAATCCACAATATAAGGATGGTAAACCAAATCAAATTCATCAACACCAACAAAATCAATCAATTCAACTTTTAAAAACTCTTGCGAAAGTGGAGACTCGGTAGGAGCGGTGACACCATCTAGAGCCAAGACGATTTGATTGTTCAGTGCAACTATTGGCAATGACTCCTCAAAAGGTATATAGCTTTCACTAACAACAAGCGACTCTATTTGCTCATTTTTCCTCGCATCAAAATTTGCATCCTCAAGGGTAGGAGACCCATGCTTGGTCTCGTACGCGTTGTCTTGCTCTTCTTATAAAGAGTACAAATAATCTATCTCTGCTTCTATCTCTTCAGCAGTGAGAAGTTTCTCTCCCGAATCATCACACAGAAGGAGATCCACGAGGGGAAAACACTGGACAACAGGTTCATTATTAGGCTTATCACTTCATTCAGACTCTGCGGAGCTTTCATAAGCCAAACTAACATATTCAACAAAGACATGTGGCTCAATTTCCTCTTCCATGACATTTGAGTTGGACTCTTGACAATGTTGAGTTACAGAGGACCAAAAAGTCCCCAAAATATCCCAAAAATATTCCATAAGTGAAAATTTTCCATAAATGGAAGGTTGAAAAAAGTAACAAAAATCTGCAGATTTTTCCATGCAGTACCGGTATTGAAAATCCCTCAGTACTAGTACCAGGCTTCAACGGGCTGGAAAAACTGATCTCTAGACACCCAGTACTGATATTGGGAGTTGGCCAGTACCAGTACCCGCTTGACAAATTTTTGGGCAAACTTTGCAAGCTCGCTCCGAACACCTCCTGAACTCGGATTTGGGTGTTCTTTGGACCGTTGGAAAGCTCGTTGAGTCTACTTTCTAACCGAATTGGTTTTGGATCAAAAGTACTTTGTTCATCAAAAGTTGTGATGATTCTACCCTCAGCAGGTCGGAAGGTGAATTGCTTTGGTAAAATCCTCACTTCTCCTTCAATTCCTTTGACCCTTGGGCAACCTGAGCAACCTCCAAACCATCTCTTCATGACTCTTTGGGCACCGCAACATGATGGCACGTGGCCTTGAGTACTTGGTTGCACCCGGAGCACTCCTTGGCGTTCAAACGCACCTTATTTATTTGAATTACCTCTAGTACCTAAAAACCTACCTTACGTGCAATATCGCGTAAAAACGACAACATATATGTACAAACAATACATACTAGAGGACTAAAGCACCAAGAATATGCATTATTGGGTGCTTATCACACCCCCCAGCATGAACTTTGTTAGTCCTAGCAAACTAAAACAAAATACATTTAACAAAGCTATGCAATCCTCTTGAGATTCAAGATACGAAAGTTATGCTCAACTACTATAACTAGGCAAGAGTCCAAAACACCCCTTCAAACCCGAGTACATGCAATCCACACACAAATATGCCATGAACTAAGATTAACAAACTTTGCCATATTAGAGTTGTCAAGCATGCATGCCTCACAACGAGTTTCTTCCAAAAACTTACAAAGATACACTCTTATTCGATTTTTCACACAGTAAGATACAAGATACATCCCATGACAAGCGCTAGCGAGTAAATGCAATAGCTAGAGACAAAAAGCTATGCATGCTATCAAAAAAGCGCTAAGAATGAAAGAAAAACTAATTATTCTCAACTATGCACGACAAAGGATAAATCGTACTCAAAAAGCAGTAAATATCAATCATGCATCAAACGGAGTTAAGTAGCTTACAAAAGATCAACGGAGGACTTTATTAGCTTATTGTCTTGCTCTTCTAATAAAGTACAAATAATCTATCTCTACTTCTATCTCTTTAGCAATGAGAAGTTTCTCTCCCGGATCATCACACAGAAGGAGATCCACGAGGGGAAAACACTGGACAACATGTTCATTATTAGGCTCATCACTCCATTCAGACTGTGCGGAGCTTTCATAAGCCAAACTAACATATTCAACAAAGATATGTGGCTCAATTTCCTCTTCCATGACATTTGAGTTTGACTTTTGATAATGTTGAGCATAAAACCGAGATTGTAAAATTGCAACCAAATGATCAAAGAAATCTAAGGCTTGAGAGGGTTCTTTTTCAAAAAGTTTGCCATCGCACATCATGTCTAAGAATTGTTGACTCTTTTGAGAAAGTCCATCATAAAAATAGTTAGCAATTTGAAAATTTTCAAAGCCATGATTTGGGACCGCAATGAGCAAATCCTTGTATCTTTCCAACATGCATAAAATGACTCATTCACTCTTTCGGCAAAAGTTTGAAGTTGGTTTTTGAGATCAAACCAATTGGTAATGGTCATATGACTTTTAAAAGCATTGGCGTCATGAGTAGAGCTATGCATGGGGTTGTGAAAGTTTGATTGGGACAAAGATACTCTCGCAAAGTCTTGTTGGGTGGGGGTGTGATGGTTTGACTGAGACAAAGGTACTCCCTCAAAGTCTTGTAGGATGTGATATTTTGATTGGGACAAAGGTAATCCTGCAAAGTCTTGTGGGGTGTTTCCCAATTTGCCGCCGACATTCTATTAGATAGATAAGACATAAAGTAAACAAGCTAGAGGTGCTATGCCGCCACCTCTTTCTCAAAACAATTCTGTGGGGTTATGCCACCGCCACGTTATATAGACGATAAAAGAAAAGGCAAATGATGCTCAATCTAGCTTCGTTACACCTCAAGTCGAATTGGTGGCTCGGTTAGAGGTATCCGCTAAGTCGAGTTCAAATTACACAAAGGAAAAATAAACGGAGTACTTACAGTGGTTTGTCGAACTGCCAAATAAGCTATAATAAGAGTTCTCCCGCAACGGTGCCAAAATTTGATGCGCGCATTCGGTAGTCGTTGAAATTTACCAAATAGCCGTCAAATTCAATTATTTATTAACCGGACTACAACTAAAGATTTGCATAGTATAGTGAGGAAGTCCGAGTCGATCCACAGGGAGCTCGAATATAGCTTGATCGGATGGTAGGCTTTCTGTAAGGTTTTCGACGTTTAAGACGGCCAACTGTCAGTTTTGCTTTAGAAAATGAAAAACTATTGGAAAAAGACTAGAAAATGAGTTTGGACTAAGAATTAAAGGCGGCAAGGCAATGGAGTTACAAATGCCCGTAACTTAAGCCATCTAACAATTCTCAACGAAAACACTGTTTAATCGCACAGCATAGGCTATCAACTGAAAGATTTAGCTATGAAAATGGTTAAACTTGATATAGAATTTGAATAACAAGCTAAACACAATGCGTGACATCGCTCTCGGAACCATGTGTGCAAGCACATGACCACCGGAGATTAACAACGCCAAGACTTGAATTCAAACTAAATATCAAGGTCATGAACTAGAAGTATAGTTTGGAAAGCGAGCAAGTTCTTTGGTTCTTTTAGCAAACATGAACCGAGACATAGCTCTCAAAACCGTGTGGGCAAGCAAATGATCACCGGAGATTAACATCGGTAGTTTTTGTTACATAAAAGGGCAAACTACGCACATTTACAAACCAAACCTCAAGTCTTAAGTTGAGAAAAGACAAGATAAACATACGTCACGAGGTGTTATTCCCCCATGGCCAAGCCTTATTGACTACTTACACATAATGAAAAGACTAGAAACCATGCTAGAAAAACGAGCCATAAGATTTAACCGTAGGAAATGAAAACAAACTTGATTTATATGAAGATCCAACAAGTAGCTACAACATTAACGAGCAAGAAAATAACATAAGACAATTACCTTAAGGAGTTCTTGAAGGAAATACTCTCAAAAGCTTGAAAGACTAACAATGGAGTTCCTAGAAAGCAAAAGAAAGACTTAGGCCTTAAAAAAAACTACAAATGGCCGTCCCTTCTACAAAAGGCATACAAGCCTATTTACAAGGCTCTAAAGTTAGCTTACAAAGTACCAAAAAGGCCCCAAAATATCCGAAAAACATTTCATAAGTGGAAACTTTCCATATAGTACAATAGACAAGCCTCAATTCCAAGAGGAAAACCTCACACTGTTCAGTGAGAACGGAGATTTCTGACAAGCAAGAGACGATCCACTGTTCAGTGACCTACTACCATGGCTGACGGCACCATCTCCTTCACGGAGGG
Source organism: Rhododendron simsii (assembly GCA_014282245.1). Taxonomy (NCBI): domain Eukaryota; kingdom Viridiplantae; phylum Streptophyta; class Magnoliopsida; order Ericales; family Ericaceae; genus Rhododendron; species Rhododendron simsii. The sequence continues at coordinate 22,813,874 of CM024955.1, forward strand.
TCTGGGCATCAAAGCCTTGGACTCAAATGAAATTCGCAGGAAACATAGAAGAATCGATACTCCATTAAACCCTAGTATCAAAAGGTCGATGTCTGACCAATCTCAACCTCAGCCATCAATACCAGAGAATCCTACCTATACTGCTCCTTCAGGGGTTCAAAGTCACAGCCCTAGTTCAGGAATTGCAACAAAACTTCAGCAAACACTATTTGAGGAAGGTTTGATAATGGAAGCTGAGCAGCGTGCTCGAAATGTTCATCATCAACAACAAGAGGCAGATCCCATCTCATCTTCAACTGGGTTCGGGGTACATACCCCCAAATCGTCCAAGAATACCAGCCCTTCTTGGAAACTTCAGCAGGTTTTCCAAGAAGAAAGTATGAAGCTGGAAGCCGAGGAACGAGCTACCCACATCCATGGCAACGTATACAGGTCTGCAAGTCAGCGTATAGAGGTACAAAACGCTAACCCTAATCCCCATGTTTTATTTAATGCCCATGGGATCCCCTATGTAGGAGGGGATCCAAACCTAGGGTATTCGGTAGAGGACACTCGACCCCGACGACCCCCTTCCCATTTCACCTCTCAACCTTATGCTAGCTCCTTGCCTCCGCTAAATTCACCACTTTCTCAGCCGCACCCTACACCTACCCCACAAAATCAATTCAATCCCAAACCTCATAACCAGCTTCCTTAAACTCATCAGCACTATCCCAAACCTAATAATGCACAATACAGGCCCAAACCCAGAAACTGGGCTTCTCTTCTTCAATCCCAAAGTCCATCTCTGGACATAAAGCTTGACTACTTCCCAAACCTTTAGAATGGAAAGAATGCTACAGTTGAAATAGATGTGGAACTGACTGAGGTGGGGAAGTGGACTAGATATTTGATAGGTCATTTCCTAGATGGGAAGATGGCTTATCCCCTTCTGGTCTCCACTACTAGAAACCAATGGAAAGATTTATTTGTGGCTGTCAAACCTGATGTCTCAAGCTTTTACTTATTTGAATTTAAAGATGAGAAAGCCAAGATGCAAGTGCAAGAAGGGGGCCCTCACTTTTTCTCTCAAAAATATTTAGTTCTTAAAGATTGGCACAGAATGATGAAACCCCTCCTAGAACAACCTACTAAAATACCTGCATGGGTGAAGTTTCATGACTTGCCTCTTGAACTGTGGAACCAAGAATGCCTTAGTAGGGTTGCTAGTACAGTAGGTCGACCTACACATGTGGATCAAGCTACTGCAAGGACTTCCAAGCAACCAGGGCTGTTGCATACCAAGACCACTAAAGCAAGGGTTTGTATTGAAATTAGTGTAGAACAGGAACTTCCTGATGAAGTTATAGTGACTGTACAAGGGGAGACAGTTATGGTGCCCATTGAATACCAAGTCCTCCCTCCTATGTGTTCTTACTGTCATGTATTTGGGCATAGCACCTCCAAATGTGCTAAACATACTGTCACTCCTCCTCCTATCCTGCCTCTAGCTGAAGATTTGGAGTGGAAGATTGTAAGTCATGGGAAACAGAAGTTGGGAACCTGTCATCTACTCAAAAGATTGTTGAAGGCCCTCAGGATCTTCCCTCCCTTGTCCTACAGGAGGTTTCTGATGACTCTGAAGCAGATCTACTGGAATTTTTGGAGGGTGTTGTAAGCTCTGTGGTTCATGGTCACTCAAATTCCCAAAGAGTCACCACTCCACCTGCCACCAATAATAGCAAGCCAACAATGAATACACCCTCTAAGCAGCCCAACAAAGCAGCAAACAAAGCTAAAAAGGCAGCATGGTCTGATAGTCAAATCAGTTCTCATGACCAAAGGCCAGGTGGTGATGAAAAAGATAAGCCTCCTAACTTATTACACCATGTCGTACCTGATGTTAAGCTGCTGTTGGGAGGATCCTCCAAGGCTGGTCATAACGGCAAACAAAGGAGTCACTCTTAAACAAAGGAAGTAACTTAACTTTCCTCACTTTTGTCCACAATTATCTAAATAATGCTCAACTTGTGCATCACTTTTATTCTCATTAGTTGTAGCTCATTGTGGTAGTTAGTTTGAGTGGAACTAAATGGATAGCACACCACTGCATTTTGGTTTTTGGAATATGAGAGGTCTCAATGATCCTCTTAAACAAAAGGAGGTTAAGAAATGGGTTCATAATAATAAATTGTCCCTTGTTGGGCTCATTGAACATAAGCTCAAAGAGCCCAAGGCCACAAGAATTGTCAATCTCATTCTGCCTCATTAGAGTTTTATTAGCAACTATGTTCACTCCCCTATGGGTAGAATATTGGTCTGTTTGGACCCCTTTGTCTTTTCTGTCCAACTTCTCTCTCAGTCAGAACAATTCATACACTGTGATGTGCATTCTAGTGATGGCAAATACTCTTTTGCGGCCACCTTTGTGTATGGAGCTAACTGCTACCTTGAGAGACAAACACTTTGGTCTAATCTGCAAAATTTGGCTCTTACATCCCCTTGGGTAGTCCTTGGTGACATTAATGCTATTAGGTCTCCATCTGAGAAAGTGGGAGGTGATAAGCATTGGCTCCCTTGGATGGATGATTTTAATGAGTTCCTATAATCTATTGAACTGGTTGATCTAAGATACTCTGGCTGCCGATTTACTTGGTCCAATAAGCAAGTTGGGCCTACCCACATTAGCACCAAATTGGACAGAGTCTTGGTAAATGAGAGTTGGATTAAAACTCTCTGCTGGTCCAATGCTCATTTCCTTAACCCTGGAGCCTTTGATCACTTTCTAGCACTTGTTTCACTGGCCCCAACCACCCCACCTTAATGTAGGCCATTTAGATTCTTTAATTTTCTGGCTAATCACCCCAATTTTATTAACATTGTGCAGCAAGTTTGGAGGAAAGTTATCATTGGTAACCCCATGTTTTGTGTCTGTGAAAAGTTGAAAATGTTACAAAAAGATCTCAAACCGTTGAATACTAGTGAGTTTAATGACTTATCATCTAGAGTTGCTTCCTCCAAGCAACAACTAGATGATATTCAGAATGCCCTGGGTTCAAACCCTAGTGATGCAGCCAATCAAGCTACTGAGAAGGTATTGTGCAGACAGTACCTTACTTTTGCAAGAGCTGAGGAGAGCTTTGCAAGGCAAAAATCTAGAATTCAATGGCTGAAGCTGGGTGACCCATGTACCTCATTCTTCTTCAAATCAATTAGTAATTCTAGGAATAGAAATAGGATTACTAGTTTGGTCTTGGAAGATGGTATAGTCACCCAGGATATTGAACTGGTTAAAAATTCTTTTATCAATTATTACTCCAAGCTGCTTGGTTCCCCTCATCAAAGCAGTTATGATGGCACATCTAGAGTCCAGGAGCTCATCACTAGGAAATTATCAGATTCTCAGAGACTTGACATGGTTATGGAAGTTTTTGACAAAGAAGTTAAGGACATTTTTTGGTCTCTTAACCCACAAAAAGCCCCTGGACCTGATGGGTATAATGCTACCTTCTTCCATAAGGCATGGCTCGTGATTAGCCATGAGGTCACCTCTGCTATCAAGGCATTTTTCAGATCTGGCAAACTGTTAAAGAAAGCCACTGCAACATTGGTTGCTCTTGTGCCTAAAATTCCTAACCCTTCAAAAGTTGGGGACTATAGGCCAATCTCATGTTGCAACCTCATTTACAAGTGTATTGCCAAGATCCTAGCTAATAGAATTAAGTCTGCTCTTCCTCACCTAATTGATCCTGCACAGTATGGCTTTGTTCAGGGTAGGAGGATTGCAGATAACATCTTCCTCACTCAAGAATTGATGAGAGGGCACCACAAGCAATCCCCCTCTCCTAGATGTGCCATGAAAGTAGACATAATGAAGGCATATGATAATGTTAGGTGGGAATTCCTTTGGGATGTCCTTGCCTCTATGAACTTTCATCCCCAAATGATTAGGTGGTTAAAGGCCTGTGTAACCACTGCCAACTACTCTCTAAGCTTCAATGGGAAGCCATTGGGTACATTTCTGGTCAAAGAGGCTTGAGGGAGGGTGACCCCCTTTCCTCTTACTTATTTGTTATAGTCATGGAGGTACTTACTTGTATTCTCAAAGAGAAAACCTTACTGCCTGACTTCAATTTCCACTGGAAATGTGGATCCACCAAACTGGTTAATCTGTGTTTTGCAGATGATCTCATGATTTTTTTGCAAGGGGGATGTGAGTTCTGTTTCACATATCCAATCCTCTTTGGACGAGTTCGAGTCTTTATCTGGGCTCTCCCCTAGTCCAAACAAGAGTAATATCTTCTTCTCAGGTGTCAACTCTTCCATCAAGTCTTCAATCATGCACATTCTTGGTTTTCAGGAGGGATCTTTACCGGTTAGATATTTGGGTGTTCCTCTTTTGTCCACTAAACTTAAGCATTCTGACTGTAAGATTATGGTAGATAAAATCACTACAAAAACAAAATCCTGGACTAATAGGTACCTCTCCTATGCCGGGAGAGTTCAACTAATCAAGTCCATTTTGTTCTCTATGTAGACTTACTGGTCCTCTCTCTTCATCCTTCCTAAGAAAGTCACTAAGGAGGTGGAAGCCATTTTAAGAGCCTTTTTCTGGACTAGACCTGATCTCAAAACTTCTGGAGCCAAGGTCTCTTGGGAGCATCTTTGCTCCCCAGTTAAAGAAGGTGGTCTAGGTTTTAAGTCTTTGGAAATCTGGAACAAATCTACCGTAGCTAAGCACATTTGGTTCCTTGTGTCTGGAGGGGAACAATCCATGTGGTGCCAATGGGTTAAATCCTACTTACTTAGAGGTAGGAGCTTTTGGTGTGTTAAGGTTCCTTGTGATCCCTCCTGGGTATGGAGGAAATTTCTATCTCTGAGGCCCCTGGTTCAGCCCCTTATTAGGTACAAGCTGGGTGATGGAATGTCTACCTCTTAAAGGTTTGACAATTGGCATCCCTTGGGTCCCTTGTTCCCTAGGTTTGGCCCGAGAATTATCTATGACTCTGGGCTTACTATAGGTGCAACTGTTCATGATATAATTCACAATAACCAATGGGCCTTCCCGGCCACTCAAACTCTTGAGCTTAATGAGGTCAGAGCTGAATTGCATAAGGTGTCATTCAATTCTACTACCAAGGATTCTTGCAAGTGGACACTAAATATTTCAGGGGATTTCACTATCTCATCCCTTTGGGACAATCTAAGAATCCACTTTCCCATTGTTGCATGGCATAAAGTTGTATGGTTTCCTGGCCATATTCCTAGGTGCAGCCTAATCACCTGAATGGCCCTTTTGCATAGGTTAAATACTGAAGATAGACTTGTTCTGTTTGGCCTCAAAATCCTTATCCCATTGCACCTTTTGCTCTGCTGTAGAAAATCATGCCCATCTCTTTTTTGACTGTCCTATGGCCTCCCAGATCAGGAGTATCCTGTCCCCTAAGGCCCCCCACATGAGTGGACATCAGGGTTGGCAGCCTTGGGTGGACTGTCTCTCTAACTTGAGAGGTAAGTCTTTGGCCAACACCATTGCAAAGCTGGCATTCACAGTGTATGTCCATCATATTGGTTGGAAAGGAATTATAGAAAATTTCAGAACTCTTGTTGCCCTCCCACTGCAGTTGCTTGTAAAATCTCCAATGATATTAGGACTAGATTGTTGTCCTTTGCTAATTTGCCTAGTGGTCTACATTCTGGACATTTAAGAGTACAATGGAACATTGTTTAGTAATGTCCTCAAAACACTTACATAACATTGTTTCCTCTCACACACCACTTCTATATCTCATGTTGTTTTGTAGGGTTGTCAAGCCAAAACAGAACAGCCAATTGACCAGTCCCAACTTCTGGAGCAATTGCTATTACCTCTATATACAAGGATTCAGTAAATTTTGGAGTCAAAGGATCAACTTGGAATTCCTCCTCTAGCAAGGTAGTTGTAGCTGCTATTATTTCTACACTTACAGGTAATTATCTTACTTACTCACTGGAATCCTATACTAGTTATTGGTAATAGATTACTACTTTGTGAGTGACCACTACATTCTGTGTGATCCCTGTGAGAGTGTACTTGAGCCTTATCTTATCTTTGAGAGTGGAGGTAATATTTGGTGGGGGCATCATGTAAGGCTTAGTAGAGGGAGTCGGGTGGTTCGTTGACCTTGGTATTTTGAAAAGAAGTGAGGGAGAAGTGAGTATTCTGAGGGAGTTGTTGGACAGGACCATACATACCTAGGAAGTTAGTTCTATGTGTCCTCTTTTATGCCTTGTTCTCTGTGGCCATATCACTTACTTCATTCTATCCAGCTCTTTTGATGTGCTTCTGAATTCTTAAATTATGTATGCTGGTCACTGGATACCCAGAACAGTATTTGATTTTAGTTCTGTTTGGCTTTTGACATATTGAGAAGCATTGGTTGGCATTGGGCTACTATTTTGCACTTGTACTGTAATTTGACTGTCTGTTGTGTCTGCTCTTGGTATATTTTGTAATCATCACTCCTTAGTTAATTCATTACCTTGTTTAGCTGTTTATAATAGCTTTTCACTTTATATTAACTTATCCTTGGGGGGTTGTCCCTCGGAGTGTTTATGCATTTTTAGGGGGCATGTCCCTAGCTCTCTTTTGAATCCCTATTTTGGTGCTAGTTGCTGCTACTGTTCTATTAGGTAGTTGCCTGTTATGACTACTCATATGGTACATTTTGCTGCTGCTGCTTCTGCTACATATTAAGTCCAGCAGCTGAATAGTTCTATGGCTGCTGATGACTACACAAAGTAGTGACAACGTTGAGTCCTCTCAGTAGCTGAGTTCTTGGTGGCTATTAGTTGTGATGAGCAACCAGACGTTTAGTATTATTCTGTCTAATGTAATAGCTATTCAAGTCAAGTGTAACAGTGAGTTGCTTTGGTATTCTCGTTGATCACTTCCTTTCATTGACCTATCTTTGGGAGGTTGTCCCTTGGAATGTTTAGGCCTTGCTAGGGGGCATGTCCCTAGGTTTCCTAAGCATCTTTACGTTGCAATTTTGGTGAGGATGTCTGCTGTCATGGCATGATTTTACCACTGTTCGGAGCTGCTACATCTATTTTGGTACTACTTCTTGCTGTAATGGAAACATGGCAGTAGTTAGTTGCTGAACTGTACTGTTATGTTGCTACCGTACTACTATTTCCCAGCCGCTGAATTGAACTGATGTATTGAATCGCTGTGATCTGTAATGTTTAGTTCTTAAGGCTACTGCCATGTGGCTGCCGTTTTGCTATTCCCAGCAGCTTGACAGATCTCTTGGTGTTATTCTTGGTGGTGTTGGTTCATACTCGGAGTAGCTGGTCTTTTGATAGCTATGGGTCGGTAGTGGATCATTCCAAGGTGATGCAGTTACCTGGGCTTGTAATTACACACTGGGCTTGTAATTACACAAGATAAATTCTGACAACTCAATGGTGGCAGCTGCTGAACCTTCCTCAGTTCTGGCTAGCTATCACAAAGGCTTGTTCTATCATTGGTGAATCAGATTCCCTCTCAGAAATGGTAGGAAACAAATGTGTATCATTTTTTGATACTACTTGTTTTGTCTCCATCTAATTAGTTTTGTCACCATCTAATTGTAGCCACTTGGCGTAGCTTTCCAATTTTCTCAATCTTGTTGTATGTTTTCCCGCCCTCTAGAAAGATGGACTGAAAACATCGTGTTTCATTAACCATATGTAGCCAATTGACACAGGCTATTTTCTTGTAATTTTCTTTTGTTTTTCTTTTTCTTTTCCTCCTGGGGTATGCCCCTCGTAGGCTGTATATTCGGTTAGCCTCTTTTTAATTTCAAGCTGATTTACCCCAAAAAAAAAAAAAACTTTCCATATATGGAAGGTTGAAAATGGTACCAAAAATCTGCAGATTTTTCCATGCAGTACCGGTATTGGAAATCCCTCAGTACCCGTACCAGGCTTTAACGGGCTGGAAAAACTGATCTCTGGACATCCAGTACCGATACTGGGAGTTGGCCAGTACCGGTACCCACTTGACAGATTTTTGGGCAAACTTCGCAAGCTAGCTCCGGACACTCCCGAACTCGGATTTGGGTGTTCTTTAGACCATTGGAAAGTTCGTCGAGTCTACTTTCTAACCAAATTGGTTTGGATCAAAAGTACTTTGTACATCAAAAGTTATGATGATTCTACCCTCAGCTGGTCGGAAGGTGAATTGCTTTGGTAAAATTCTCACTTCTTCTTCAATTCCCTTGACCCTTGGGCAACCCGAGCAACCTCCAAACCATCTCTTCATGACTCTTCGGGCACCGCAACGTGGTGGCACGTGGCCTTGAGTACTTGGTTGCTTCCGGAGCATTCCTTGGCGTTCAAACGCACCTTCTTTATACGAATTACCTGAAATACGCAAAAACCTACCTTACGTGCAATATCGCGTAAAAATGACAACATGTATGTACAAAGACAACATACTAGAGGACTAAAGCACCAAGACTGTGCATTATTGGGTGTTTATCAATTTACTACAAATACTATTACCTACGGTATGACAAGCAAAACTATATTACCTACAGAGAGTATCTATCATTTCCATAACCATACTTACCATAAATACATGATTTTTTACTAAATTCTGAATATGCTTACCACAAATATGGAGAACTTATTCTCAAGATACTTCCTAATACAGTTTTCATTCGTAATAAAAATACCATAAAAAGTGGTATAGATGGCCATAAGAAATGGTAAGTATAAGTACAAAAAACGTAAAAACTATATGGAGCTTCTTCTTAAATCGTAAAAACTGTATGAAAGCTTCATTAGGTTCTTGTGAAACACTTATTCGAAATTATTCAACTTATAATCTTTCGGTAAGTTAGTATGAGGTAATCATCACAACTAAGTTCAATTTGTTCTTCAAAAAAAACTTACTTGGTGAACTTCTTCAACTTGTTATGGAGTTTTTTTCTTAAATCTTCATTTCTTTTTTGGATAAGAGAAGAGATGAATGAAAGCCAGAGGAGTTAGAGTGGATAAGTTTGCAGGGTTTAAGGTAAGTATGGCGAAACCTAGTACCATTAATGTCATAATCGGTGGTAGGTAAACAAGGCAATTGGCAAAACGTGAATCAGTTTGTGTGGAAAACTAGTTTAAGCATATAGTCATTTTGCCCTTGTTTTATGAAAAGTATTGTCAATTACGTGGTAAGTTTTATCAACGAATATTTGTCCATCATAAAAATTCAGTTTCGTGGTATCTCTAGCCTTATGCTTTGGTAAGTAAGCTTTATTCTATAGTAAGTATGACAATAAGTTGTTTGCTGTTTTCTGTTTTTTTTTTTTGGGCCGTTGGCTGCTGTTGTTCTGCTGTAATGGCAGCAATAAGTTTCCAATGGTTGAGCTCCAAAACTGCAATCTCTTGTAATAGGTTGTTTTCTGCAGTATTTACTTCACATATGCTGCTTTTCTGTTTTATGTGGATATTCAAAATGTTTCTGGTACTGTTTTGTAGACATTGGAATATGTTCTTTATGCCTAACCATCTGGGGCTGTCGTTGGGATCTCCCTTCACAAAGGGAGACGTCCTCTGTATAGTATATTTCCTCATATCCACTGTTCTGTTTAGATAAGAATGTGTAGCTATATCCATGCTTCCTGGTTCGAGTAGTACTGCTGGTTGTATCATCCATTTGCTGCTATGCTGCTGCTGCCGTTGCTGTGCTGTGTTGCAGCTGCTGTTGCTGCTGTTTTGTTGATGAACCGTGACGTGATGCTGCTGTCCAGTCATGGGTACTACTACGGCTTTACTCTTCACACGATTGTAGCTCCTTTTGACTCCTTTGTTGTTACAAATGGGCTGTTATGCCACGACTGTTGCTGTTCTGTTATTGTTTTACTATTGTCCTGCTGCTGTATAGTTGGATACAAATTGGTGCTCCTACTGTTATGCTAGATTTGTTGTCATTGAAGTGTTTGGATGCTGCTCTTAGTTGCTCTTTTACGGCCACTGTTCTTCATGTCTTCACATATTCTTCATGTTTTACTCTGCTACTGTTCAACATACTCTGCTGCTAGTGTATTGTGATGTCAAGCTCCAGAAAACAGATTATTTCGTACCAAGGGCTGTGGCTACATTGTTCCAGGGGCTACTACCACCTATGCAGCAGTAGTTGGGGGTTCCTCCTTCGTCATGTACCTCGCGGAGTCCATTGAATGCTGTTCAAGGCTCCGGTTGCTCCCATTGGTGTTCTAGATTCAATTCCATAATTGGAATGATGCTATATCCATTTGTAGATGGTTAGGAAACAAATGTATCTCTTGATGTTATTTGTTTTGTCTCCATCTCATTACCTTGATAAACTATATAGTATTATCCTTCATGTAGCCACTTGGCTTAGATTTACAATTTCCTCAATCGTTGTTTTGTTTTGTTTTGTTTTCCTCCTGGGGTATGCCCCTTCTAGGCTGTATATTCGGTTAGCCTTTTTTATTTTCAAGCTGATTTACCCAAAAAAAAGTATGACATTAATGACGGGTAGATATACATTTAGTATATCTTCATTAATGTCATATTACCTACCATATTAAATTTATTTGGATCTATTGTATTACTTATATGATAAATTAAATAAAAATATTTATATTAATAAAATTACTTTTAAATAAAGATCAAATAAATGAGATATTTCAATTTACTGGTTCACTAGTGGTTACTCCTACATTAGCCAAGTGATCAATATTAACCTCAAAGACTGTTACTCCATTTGCTAAGTGATCAATGTTAACCATCAAATAACCATTTTTGAAATTTGCTAATTGTGTAACTTGAAGGATTAAAATAGATGAGCCTGTGATTAAGTACTTAAACAAATTAGTCAGCCTACTTTAGCCAATTATATTAGTTTTCACTAATCACTATCAATCAATATCATTGTTAACTACCACATCCGCCAAATATGATCTTAATCGATTTAAATCGTTTGATCAATTGGCTGAACATATAACCAGATTAATCAATTACAAATGAATCAATTCTCGCTGATTGATAGCTATTAAGTATATTTGTATCAACACTATTAGTTGTTAGATTTGCAAAATATATCATATTGATCACTATAAACTATATTAATGAAATTGAATAGCTTAATTCCATTAAATACTACCACAAATTCAACTGAGAATCCTACAAAATTATTCAATAGCTATTAAACAAAAATATATTTATCGTTCAATTTTGTTGTAATAATCAACTTATAGCATTATTTTATACTATTTATTAACTAAATTTGTAAGCTAAACGACTTCACCATAAAAAAAACGTACCATAGGTGGGGGTTGAGAGCTTCTCTCTCTAAACCTAGAGAGAGATGAACTCCCCTTACCAAAAATCAGTCACAAATCTGATTTAGAGGTAATCTCCAAGCTCTAATCAGATTGCCATCCATTTACTGTACTCACGAAGTGGGATTAAACTTCCGACTTCGGTTTTATCAAACTACCCTTCTGGCTTTTGTTAAACTTCCATATGGGGCTTCGTTACCCATCATCAAACTACCCAATCTGGGTTGTCAACTAGGAGGTGGGTCGTCGTTCGATTCAACTCCAAAAAACCACCATCGGAGTTCGAAGCCCAAACGGTTCGTCAACCATGGGTATTAAAGCTTCTGCACATCTCAACGACCGATTTCACTCCATTCTCGCTAAGATGCGACGATGGCATGGCGGTGGGGGTACGTCCAAGGGAGGATTTTTGCTCCTTTCGGCACGGGTGAAGCAATGTCCAAGCTGATGGAGATCTCCTTTTCCGTTGGTGTTTAGGTTCAGTTTTCTCTCCTGCGACGGCGATCTCAGGTTGCTTGCTGGATATGGGGTGATCTATTTGGGCTGGCCCTAGTTCCCAGGTTGGAGCTACTCAGGGTCAGTCCATCCCTCACAGGGTCAGTTCATCATTCATAGCTCCGAAGATTTACAAGTCTTCCAGCTTCTGCATCTTTCAATCGCTGGGTTTTGTTACCCATCAACATTTGGGTTCGTTACCCATCAACACCAGAGGTGGGTCGCGCGACGAAGGGTCGGAGGTGGGGTTCGTCCCTGGGCGGATTCTGCCCCTCGCTTTGGTTCGGCAGGCACGGGTGTTCTTCACCAGCTTCTGCATCTTCAAGGAATCGATCAGAGGTGTACTAGTCACGAGCTGTACTGGAGGTACTATCGGTTTGCTTCTCAAAGAGCTCGCCTGAATCAGAAACCCAAAATCAGTTTGGGTCCTGCAATTTCTAGATCTCGTGGTCTGTTTTCCAGTTCTCGTGGGTAGCCCATCAGTGGAAAGTCCACACCTATCCCAACCGTGGGAACACCTACACGGCTGCCGGATAAATATCCAGACAGCCAGAATTTCCAGATCTCGAAAAATGGGTAAGGAGGTCATCGATGACCGAATTACTAATCTCTGTCCAAATTAACTGGGTGTGGTTTTGCTAACCCGTTAACTAGTTAGTTTACATGTTTAATGTTCAAGTTGTTGCTGGACTGTTGGGCCAGTTTACTGTTAGTTTTGTGGCATTATAATTGGTTCCATTGTACAAGTTCTTTGCTGAGCTTCTTTAAATCCCTAGTTTCTTTGCTTCATTAGCCCGGTGGTCGTGTGTAGTATGGTTGTGACCGTGGCTATCATTGATTAGATTGGGGTCTTGAGCTGATTGAAAGGGGTAGCTTCGCGGCTGCCAGTGACTAGATCAGTGGATGGGTTCTAATTGAAAAAGGTAGTTTTTGGGGCTGTCGTTGAATAGATTGGTGGTAATGCGCTGATTGAAAGGGGCAGTCTGGTTCACCTGCAGTTTGAGTGGCCACATTTCATGGCTCTTCTTTCTGTCCCTCTTTTAGAGAATAGCGAGCCTAGGGGTTTAGGTTGAGGGTGGTGCAGTCTGGATGGAATGGGCGTGGTGTGCAGGGTACTTGAGAGGGTAGCCTTGTCGGATGCCGTCATCTCCAGCTTGAGCCTCTTCTCGGTTCCTTGTCCCTCTGTAGTAGCTGTTCCCTTAGAAGTGGTATTATGCTTGCTCTTTTGGTGGTTTGGAGTATTAGTAGCTTGGTTTGCTTATGCCAGTTCTGGAGTTATTGGTGATTGGTAGTGGGCAGAGAGTGGGTTGATTCTGGCGAGCGTTAGGCTTCGATGAGGGGAGTATTAGACTAGATGGAATGGGTGTGGTGTGTAGGGTGGGGCCCCCTATCAGATGCTGTCATCTCTGGTTTGAGTCTCTCTGGGTGCCATGTTTCTCTGTAGTAGCTGTTCAGCTCCCCTTGATACCTTATTGCTATGTTGCTGCTAGTTCTCAGTGTTGGTTAACTTCAGGTCATCTCTGGCCATTACCATTTATCTGATTTCCTAGCCTGGCGGGATGTGTCAGGTAGTACTATTTCATCATCATGTTATTACTCATAGTATCACATCATATCATACCCCGTTGTAATATCCTTCTGCGTAGATGGATAGTGCAACGGGGGTATGATCTCATTACACATGACACTTTTGTTATGTTATTTATTCTACCTTACTCTCCATGCGGGTTGTGCATGAGTTATCGTACTTTTTTTTATTCTTTTTTGCCTTTCTTTTCCTCCTGGGGTATGCCCCTTGTAGGCTGTACATTCGGTTAACCTCTTTTAATTTCAAGCTAATTTACCCAAAAAAAAAATTGTAAGCTATCAAAATGTTAATAAATATCTTTTTTTTGCATAATATTTAAAACTAAGTTACTTAAATATATCTATAATAAATGATTATTTAAAAATTAATTAATTAAATACATTTATAATGTCATTTGGAAATTATGGAAAATATTTTTCAAATTTTTATATTTTCATAACAAATTAAAATTTTAAACTAAATTTATAAATGAATATCATTTTTTAGATAATTCTTCTAATATATAAATCCCTAAAATCTACATATTTTCCAGCCAAAAAATCAGGTACTCATTTTTTTTTAAACTTAATGGTAACTTGTTACCTGACCAACCGGTTGTAGTAAATGTTGCCTGTTTGTGTGGTAAGTGTTACCTTATACAATGGTAAGTGTTGCCTGTCCTATGGTAAGTAATCTTCCATTTTTTTGGGTCAAAATTCACAAAATCATCTCGGTTTTAACAAAACTACTCAACTTTTGATTTTTGGTTTTAATCCAAAGGCTGTGATTTGGTTATTTTTAATCCAATGGTCCATATTCAATGGGGGTATGATGCTCCCATACCACTTGGGAGCATCATATAAGTTTTACTCTCTTTGAGATCGGAATATCCGGATTGGGGGCCCTGCTGTGCGCTAATCACAGTATGGTGTGCCGCGAGTTGACACGACAGCATTTCATGCCTCCAACCGATCTCCTCTTTTTTGTGTTTTTTTTTAACCCGCGGATCTCCAGTTTGTTTGGCCCCATATTAGTTGTGTTGTAATCGAAGAAACAGAAGACAAAACACAACAAACGGAACAGTTTACAAAAAAGCTTTTAACAAGAATGTGATCTAAATAAAAAAAGCATAAAGTTGTCAGCTTTTTATTTTTCGTTTATAAAAAATAAGAAATGAGTTTTTGTTTAGAGAAATAATTTTAACACTCTCCTTTTTTCCATTGACATTTTTTTGGTTTTTTTTTTTAATCTTTATTCACGTGAAATTATCCATTTGCCCTTCAAGTAGAAAATGTGACTCAAGAGGAAAGGGTAGTTTAGTAATTTTATATGAATAAATGACAAAAAAGGAGTGTCAATGGATAAAAGAAATGTTAAAATCACTGTCCTTTGTTCATTTATTATAAAATAAAAACAAAAACATGTTTGGTGACCATAATAGTTTTGTTTATTTGTTTTGGGCTACCGAAAGTGTTTTCAAAATAAATAAAAATGCATTTTTTGTGTTTCTAGAAATTCTGTAAATTAGTGGAATTGATTATGTATTTTATAAACAAAAACAGTAATTCAAACATGTTTATGATGCCTATTTCAAAAAATATCGGAAACAAGAACAAAAAACTGAAAATAAAATTTTTTCTAAACAGACCCAACATTTTTTCTAGTGTACTTTATAGTACTTCTGGTTTATGTTAAATCCTAAAGGTTGGTCTAGTGAGCAAGACTTGGCACTTTGAAATTGGTTTCCTCCTAAGGTTTCAAGTTCAAACCTTTTGATGCTATCAACTTTTTCGAAACTAGACCATACGGACTACTGAGTATTTCTTTGGCTTTAAAAGGGCCTCCTGAAGTGGACAATAGAATTGGTCCCCGATAATTAATAGAGATGTGTGCAAGTTAGCCAAACACCTAGTTATCAAAAAAGCTAGAATTATTCTAACCTCTGCCCAAAGGGTGTAGAATAATAGGTAAAATATACATTAATATCAGAGAAAATGTGTATTGATATTTGTGAAAGTGTTTTAACCATGAGATATGCATTGATATACGAACTTGTATAGAATTATTGACATATTATGCGGAGGCAGAGGTTAGCAAGACCAATAAAAAAAATTGGTGTATGTTACACATTTTTTGTTAGTTGCGCAACGGGTGTACCTTGGAAGTATATATTATGAATTGTTTTTGACGATGATACGCATAAATTTGGTATCTGGTACGCATAATTTTGGTGCGTGATGTGTAATCTTTTGTTTTGGCTCAACAGTTGTGCATTTTTATGGTATTAGTCTATCACGTACATATTGTTTGACGAAGTTACGAGCTGGAATATATGGTAAACTACAAAATAACTATGCATTTTTTAGCGAATTAGGCATAACTTTCGCATTAGCTATGCATGTTTTTTGTGTTAGTTACGCATTTTTTTAATACTAAGTAAAATGTTTATCACCATTTTTTTTTGAATTGCGTACGGTAAGCTTCTCCTAAGCCAAATGGCATTAATTGCCTTAAAATGGTGCGGCATGAATATTGTTTCTTTTGAAGTCATTCATTGAGTATGTTAGTGTGTATTTTATGTTATTATCCATTCATCTGGCCAAATAAGGCACAAAAGCTGCAAATTGGGAGATTGGTTCCCAACATGAAATGCTATCGTATCAAGTCGTGGCACACCCTAGCTTAGAGCATTTTCATTTGACCATTTTACATATAATTAATTTGGGTCAGATTTTAGTCAGTTAATAAATACTTTTCCACTTTTGTTGATCCATTTGAGCACTTTACAGATTTCGTCAAACAAAAAACCCATTCTCAACTTTGGTTGTGCTTGGTTGAGAGTTTAGTTTAATTTGGTTTTGGTAGTGGATAGAGAGAGAAATAGAGTAATGATTGAAGATATGGGTAATGATTGAAGAAAGATAGAGAGAGATGAGAAAGTAATAATTAGAAGAATAGGGTGATGATTGAAGAAAAAAATAGAGTAATGATTAAAAACAAAACTGTAACGAACCTGATTTTTGGTAAATAAAAATTTCATTAAAAATTTGAATTTTATTTTAATTACTTGGATTTACTTTTAAAAATTCCTTTTAAATTTCTAATAATTCGTCATACTTAGATTTTAACCCTTTAAAATTCATTTCTTGATTAAAAGCCCCACTTGGGAAGTAGGGTTAGATTTTAACCAACTAGTTGGAGAAACCAAACTAGCAATTCACCTAGTTACAATTTCCTAACCCTAAGTGGACCTTTTTGACCATCTTTGAGCCTTGTGAACCTTTCCAACCCTAGACTAGAAAATCATTATTTATTTTCTTTTATTATTTTAGTTTTCTTCTTTAACCATTGGATGATAAAAGTTAGGAAAACTTTTATCCATTGGACAATAGACTTTCCATTAAGAAGGATTTTATGCTAGATTGGTAAGTACAATTATATAATTATATATTGTTATATGTACACATGCTTAAAGGACAAATAGGCATTATTTAAGTAGATATCATCTCACCCCTATTATCCATTGGTCATTAACCGCAAGGGAAATTATTACCCAATGGGTAATAAAACCAATCTTCCAACAAAGTACAAGGATTTCTTTAAATAATCCCTCCATAGATTTCCCATGTGCGTACTTCTTATTTCTTTAAAGCTGTGAGCAACATTCAAAATAGGAGTAAGATTACCAGTCTGGTGCTTGATGATGGATCACTCATCCATGCTATTGAGGATATCAAGACCAATTTTGTTAATTTTTACACTAATTTACTTGGATCACCTCATCCGACTCCTTACCAGGGACATACTAGGATTCATCAGGTGGTCAGTAGGAAGCTAACTGATAATCAAAAGGATGCCATGATTGCTGAGGTTACTAATCTTGAAATTAAGGACACATTTTGGTCCTTTAATCCTACTAAGGCCCATGGTCCTGATGGTTATAATGCTGGGTTTTATAGAAAAGCTTGGCCTATTATTGGTTATGAGGTCACTGCAGCTGTTAAAGCCTTTTTTAGGTCTGGCCAATTGCTTACTAAGGCAAATTCTACCCTTGTTGCACTTGTTCCTAAGGTCCCTAATCCATCAAGAGTTGGGGACTTTAGACCCATTTCTTGCTGTAACACTGCCTACAAATGTATCTCTAGGATACTTGCTAAAAGATTACAGGTTGCTCTCCCCATGTTAATTGATCCAGTGCAATCAGGTTTTGTTAAAGGTAGGAGGATTGTTGATAATATTTTTCTTACTCAAGAGCTCATGAGAGGGTATCATAAATCATCACCCACTCCTAGGTGTGCTATGAAGGTGGACATTATGAAGGCATATGATAATGTTAGATGGGAATTTCTATGGGATGTCCTCTCTTCCATGAACTTCCATCCAACAATGATTAAGTGGCTTCAGGCTTGTGTAACCACTGCCAATTATTCTCTCAGTATCAATGGGGAAGCCACCGGTTACATTAGAGGAAAAAAAGGACTAAGACAAGGGGATCCTTTGTCCTCTTACCTATTCGTAATAGTGATGGAAGTTCTCACCTGTCTTCTGAGAGAGAAATCCCTTCTCCCTGATTTTCATTATCATTGGAGATGTGGTCGTACCAATTTGATCAACCTTTGCTTTGCTGATGATCTTATGATCTTTTGCAAAGGGGATGTGACCTCAATTAATCATATCCAGAATGCTCTGTCTGAGTTTCAGACTCTGTCAGGACTCTCACCTAGCCCTGGAAAAAGTAGTATCTATTTCTCTGGGGTTAACACAAGCACTAGATTGGCAATCTTAGAGGTCTTAGGATTCAAGGAAGGCACACTGCCTGTTAGATAGCTTGGGGTACCACTTCTCTCTACTAAACTCAAGGCCTTTGACTGCCAACGACTAGTTGATAGCATTATTGCTAAAACTAAGTCATGGACAAATAGGGACCTCACATATGCTGGTAGGGTTCAGTTGATCAAGAATGTCCTCTTCTCCGTCCAAACATATTGGTCTTCCTTGTTTGTAATTCCTAAAAAGGTGATTAAGGAAGTTGAGTCAATTCTTAGAGCATTTCTTTGGTCAGGCCCTGATCTCAGGAAAACTGGTGCTAAGGTCTCTTGGGAGCACCTATGTGCTCCTAAGCAGGAGGGTGGCCTTGGATTCAAGTCCATGCATGTGTGGAATAAGGCAGCCATTGCCAAACAAATCTGGTTCCTTATTTCTGGAGGGGAGCAGTCCATGTGGTGTCAATGGGTCAAGTCATACTTAATAAAAGGTAGGAATTTTTGGAATTTGAAAATTCTAGGAGATTGCACTTGGGTTTGGAGGAAACTGCTGCAACTTAGACCCTTGATTAAGCCTTATATTATTAGGGTGATAGGGAATGGTCATTCCACTTCCCTGTGGTATGACAACTGGCATCCTCTTGGCCCCTTGATAGACAGAGTTGGTCCCAACATTGCCTATGACTCTGGAATCCCCAAGGATGCTATGGTGTCCTACCTCATTCATAATTCATCTTGGGCATTTCCTACTACCCAAACTTCTGAACTAAATGAGGTTAGCAGAGCCCTGCCTCCTTTAGTAGCTACAAGGCTATGTGGGTCTAATCATTCTAGATGGACCCTGTAGACACCCCATTCTGGACTGTCCAGATTAGTCCTTTTACTTCCGTTGATAACCCAATGATGATAAACGGTCAAGAACAGTCCAGAGTCGATGGATGGATTTGAGCTTTGTTCGTTGAACTCTCTCCCTTCGAAGCCCACCTTCAAAGCCCACTTCAAACCCTTCGAATCTCGAGCCCAATAAGCCTCAGCAAAGCCATACCTTGCTTACGCCACCTTCTCATTGGCGTGCGCCAGGTACTTGACACGTGTCGATCATCGACCGTTGACTGAGTTTGACCTGGCGCACGGTATGACATAGGTGGCGTACGCATGGTCAAGACCGGTCAAATCACCACTTTTCTGTCACGTGCTCGAAACTTTGTAACTGCCAGGGTACATTGCAGAGCCCCCTGATCATTGCTTTCTGCAGGGGACGTTCCCCTCTCTCTCCTACACACCCCATCAAGCCTAGTCCCATGCATTTAATGCATGGGAGGCTCCCAACCAAGCTAACCAGCCCTTAAACCTCAGCTGGTCAGCCCCCTCTCCAGTCCACTCCTCCTATAAATACCCCCCTTGCATTCATTTGCAAGGGGTTAGCACCATTAAGAGCAAAAGTCCATTGCTCTCTTCTCCCTCTTGTTCTTGCTCTCTTTGTTGAAAGACTAAGAGGTAGGAAAGCTCTGTACGCCCCACACCACTGATCTTCCACCATACATCCTCCATCTTCAACCCCCAAAGCTCACATCTTTCCTTCCATCTCTTTGCTACAAAGGTATACCACCTTGGTACTGCCTTCTGTTTTCAGTTCCTGAGGGGAACCAGAAGGGTTCTGGCTAGTAGCTGATACTAGTCCAGACCCCTTTCTGGTAAAATAAACCAATCGTAAAGGACAGATCATGGCGCACGCCAGCCACATCGAGCCGTACGCCACCTTTGGCAGTATGTGCACTGTTGGCGTGGGGATCATGATGTGTCCATTTATTGCTTACTTCCTTTCTGTCATCACCTTTTAGCATGTTAATAACCAGTTTACTGCTTTCTGTGCATTAGAGGTGTTTAAGTGTATCTCTCAATACCTGTACTTTTTCTTGCTTTTTAAGGCCTCTGGGGTGTTTCTGGTCATGTTCCAGAGCCCAGATCATGTAAAGCCAAACACTGGACAAAAGAGACACCTGGCGTACGGCATGTTTACCAAAGACCAGTGCCTGGCCCTTGCATCATAGTTCGATCCTGGCCTCTTGTTCCTCCCCACTCTGTTTATGGGGCCTGTCTTGCTATTTTCCTGGCTACTGGCCATTCTTTGTGTCTGTACATGTGTGTAATCTATGTTATAAACTGCGTGGTTTGCCCTGGGTGTGCACTGGTCCCTTCCAGAGCCCAGAGGATTGAGAGTGGGAGCTGTAAGAAATTGATGTGGTAGTGTACGCCAGCCTGAAGGTGGCGTGCGCAGGGTGTATTGGCGTGCCGTGGCTAGGCCATGGCGTGCCAGTATGTCGCCTGTTCACGCACCCGACGGGCAGCGTACATCATCCCGTTGAGCTTCTGGCAGCGCTTGTTCTCAATCTATGTTCTTACATTTAGTTCAATCCAAGCAAGCAAATCATCATCCATAAACTTTTGTCATGCAAAAGCAACTTGTTACAGTTTGAATCCCTATTAACTGTTCCCCCGCCCTAACTGGCCGAAATGATTAAAATGAGAGAAAAATGCAAATGTTTTAATGAAATGCCTGAGTAGAGACCGATCTCCGGATTGGGCGAGAGGGGTGCCATAAAACCCTTCCCCTCTCGTAATCTGGCTCCCGAACCTCAGATATCGAAGGTGACGACGGATCAGTCTACGCCTTTTCAAATCAAATCAAACCATTTTTCAAATCGAAGCAAAACGTAGCAAACGTTTTCGAGTTCGGTTCCTTGGGTATTCTTCCGCTAAAACCCGAGTGGCGACTCTGAATCGAAGCGTTTCGCCGCGCTATTTTCCAAAAGGGCCGCCCCCCGAACAAATATCCATTTCAAACCAAAATCGGGCGATTTTCGGGGCGTGTGCCCACAGACCCTCTCTCCCAATTGTCAGTTCTCAGTTGCTTCATTTTGGAACAAGCTAAGAACTCCCTTTCCCAAAGTTCTGTGGCATCAATTGGTGTGGTTCTCATCCCACATACCAAAATGTAGCTTTATCACATGGTTATCTATTCAAAATAGGCTTTCTACTGCTGATAGGCTTGTACCTTTTGGCCTTAACCATTCTTCTCAATGTAGTTTTTGCCAGGGGAGTGAGAGTCATGATCACCTCTTTTTTAATTGCCCATTCTCTAAACAGGTTTGGGATTTCATTTTATGTAGACTCCATGTTACCTGGCTCCCCAGACCTTGGGCTGATTGGGTCACCTTTCTTTCTACTGTCAAAGGTACCTCTCTCCACGCTCTCATCATTAAACTGGTTTTTGCAACTACTGTCTATCATGTGTGGTTAGAGAGGAATGGGAGGAAATTCCAAGGCAAGTCCTCTTCTTGGGAGGTAGTTCACAAAATTAATTCTATGGTTAGAGCAAGACATTTATCACTGTCCAAACTTTCAAAGATTCAAGCACGATGGATTGTAAATGAGTGGAATATTAGTGAGATTTAAAGCATCATTTGATTTTTTTTTTTTTGGCTCGGCAAAGCATCATTTGATATTATTGTCTTTAACATTATATGTTGTTAATTTGGGTGACCTTTTGTGGTTGTCTACATATTGTTTTACTTGTCTGTTTTTCTGGGCAGAATGCAACAGATTATCACTCAAAGGGGACCTTGTGGGGTTCTTATCTTTCACATGAGTTTGTGCAGATAGCAGATTGTTCAGGTGGATGCTATTACTTCTATCTTAGTAGGTATATACTCTTAACATTGGTGACTACTTGAGTTTCACTCTTGAAGTGTGTACCTACTACTATAGTATGTGATATCCCAGTGAGTTGTGTGCTCGTGCCTCAACCTTCTTGTTTGAGAGTGGAGGTAATAAATAGTGGGGGTATCATGTGAGGCTTAGCGGAGGGAGTTGGTGGAACCCTATATTCCCATTGCATGTGAGAAAAAAGTTGAGAGGGAGATAAGTTCTCGAGGGGGATATAAGTCTGTGAGACCTCATATTGAGATTGGGAGCAGTACTGAAATCTTTGTCCTAATGGTGTAGTCACTGTCCAATGTTATTGTTGCATGTGCATTGCTGTAATTGTTCATGAACAATTGGTCTATTTTGTCCCTTTTCTAGGGTGTAGTTACCTTGTTCATATTTTGTTTCCTTATGCGTTCTCTGTAGCTTATGTGGAGCTTTGTCCTACCCATTGGGGGCTGTCCATGGGGATCTACTTCATCTCCATTTTCTTTTCCTTTTGATGTATCCCAAAGTGTCCTGACTGGGGTGCTGCTGCTTGTTGGAGCAGTGGAAGGAATCAACATATCTTTCTTCCTTTTCAAATCAGTAAAGAGTGAATTTGCGTTCCTAATAGACAGCTGAATGGCCTTCCTGCGAATGAGTTGGCTTCCTTAGTGAATTGATTATAGTTGCTGTCTTGGCCTTCCTGCTATTGAGTTGGCTTACTCTGAATTTTGTCCCTACCCTAGGGGGGTTGTCCCTTGGGCTGTTAAAGCCTTTCTTGGGGGCTTGTCCCTAGCTTTCTTCTATTTTCTTTTGGGTTCAGTTGTGTTCATGGCAGACCTTTGTGCCATGAGAATCAATAGTTCATTTGCTAATGTGATGCTTGTTACTTTGGTTCCATTTGCTGTTGTGGATAGCTGTTGGCTACCAATAGCAAATTGCAAGTGTGTTCACGTTCAGGTTGCTGTTAGCAATCAGAGGCCTCGTACTTTTGCTGCATCTGCATGTGTGATGCTTCCTTGTCCGGTCCGACCCTTATATGACGAGGCTGGTGGTTCATCACTTTAACTGCTGGAGCTTCCTATTCAGTCCGAAATGTTACCAGTTGTTGCCATGTCAATTCTATGGCACCCTTTCAGCTCAAGACAAGATTGCGCAAAAGTGGAACCCCTCTGGTCACACCCTTGTTTTTATGTCGTTGCTTTTATTGTGTCGTTTGTTTTCCTTCTCTCTTTCTAGATGGATTGGAAACATCGCAATCAATTAGCCCTGGAGCCATTTGGCGTAGACAATTTTCTTTTCTTTTCTTTTCTTTTTCTCCTGGGGTATGCCCCTTGTAGGCTGTATATTCGGTTAGCCTCCTTTTTATTTCAAGCTGAATTACCCAAAAAAAAAATGCATTGCAGCTTTAAGTAACGGTACATGTATGCTTTTGTTCAATTTCTTTTGACCTATCCTTGGGGGGTTGTCCCTTGGAATGGTTATGCTTTTCTAGGGGGCTTGTTCCTAGCTGTATATTGCTTTCTGTTGGCTTCTCCAGTACTAGTGGTTACCTGTCATCTGTGTTGCTGCTGCTTGCTGTCCTTATGGCTTCTGCTGCTGTTGTTGTGCTACCATACATACCATACTTATGTCAATGTGTTGCTATCTTACTGTCGTTTGTTATGGTTACTGCCCATATGCTACTGCTTTTCTGTTATGACTGATTCAAGACAGGATGGTATAGCCATGGCAGCATTCTGCTGTCCAGCAAGGGTGTTTTGTTGCTCTGTATTCTGCGGCTGTCCTTGTGTTCAGGCCAGCAACTGAATGGTTTGGCTGCTATTGTTATGTGCTACTCCAATATGGAAGAAGCTATGGTATCCTGCTGTTGAGTTCTGTTGCAGGTGTATTTTCTTTGCTGCTGCAGTTCAATATGCTAGATGCTTGAGGCAGGCTTTGACTTTCTCTTTTGTAATGCTTAGGCATCCAAGCACTGGCTTGGACTTCCATTAAGGCGTTGTTTTCTTTCCCTCTTACTAGATGGATTGGAAACATCGCATATCATTTATCCCATGTAGCCGCTTGGCGTAGGCAATTTTCTTTACTTTTGTTTTGTTTTGTTTTTCTTTCCCTCTTGGGGTATGCCCCTTATAGGCTGTATATTCAGTTATCCTCTTTTTCTATTTCAAGCTGATTTACCAAAAAAAAAAAAAAAGTTTAAGTTACTAGACTCTAAAAAGTTAGTATGTTGAAATTAAAGTAAATTAATAAAACAAGATTTAAAATGCTTAAGTACAAATTAAGAGGAGTAGTTCGCTTGGTTCATACGACAGTCCTGAGAGAGAGAGAAAGAGAGAGAGACTTGTGTAATGCCCCAATCAAATTACTGTCCAAATAATTTGAACAGCCGAACCACCTGGCCCAAATCCTTAAGCCCAATTTAGGTACTAAAGCTTCACATAACTCAATATATATCAGAATTACAATATATACTTAGAGCATTGTGGGACGGAAAAATAACATACCTGAATTCAATTTGGGGTTCACTTTTGATCTTTAGTTCTTGGCCTTGTCCCATTTTCACTGTAACGTACACGATCAACGGAAGAAATCAGAAGAAAGAATGATATTTTCAAATGTTTTTTAATTGGAAAAACGAGTATGATGACTTCGATCACCTTCTTCTGCTGTTCAATTGATTAGAATTCGATCACCTTTATTTCTCTCCTCTCCTCTTCTCTTCTCTTCTCTTGTTTGCCTTGGTTTGCTCTGTTCTGGTTCTGGACTTTCCGTCTTCGTCGGTGACTCTGGAAGTAGAATTGTACGAGGACTGTAAGAATGAGATAATATTCTACACGGCCCCTCCGTTCACCCCCTATTGAACTGACCCCCCCTAAACTAATGACACCTCACCCAAACAGAAATTTCTCTCACTCTCACACATGCAACCTCCCTCATGTGATCATAGCTCCCTCTCCTTCTACCTTCTCCTTCGTCCAGCAGCAACCATCGTCCATCGAGCCCCTTACGGCCTTACCCAACCGGAATTTTTGGCGACACACATGTTCCTTCCCTCACCTAATCAAGCCCCTTCCCTTGCCGTTTCTTCCAAAGCATCCTGTTCCAAACTGAACCAGAACTTGGTCCCATCCCCTTACCCAACCACCATCGATCTAGACCAATAGCCAAGATCTGTCGGCTATCGCCTCCCCTTTCCTCTCTTCTCAGTCGATTGCCCCTTCCTGATAAAGACCAGTGAGGGATTCAATCACAAATTAACTTCAATAGTTGTAGCAGAATAATTCATCTAAGGCTTTGATAGGGATTTATGAAATGCATTTCTCAACTGGGAACTCTCATTTTAATGGACGAATGATGGAGTTTCGTGGCAAAACAATTACGTCCTTTGTTGAAACTTTATAGCCCAGGGTGTATGCAATCTCAAACACACTGGACATACAATATACATGGAGAAATAGGTATTCCAGAACAGATACAATTAGTAGCCGAACACGTGATGTATGAAAGAGCGCACGGTAAGAACGGAAGGCATATCGCCGGACAGCGCGGCCGCGGCAATATGCACCAGCGATATGCGAAGTCAACCAAGCAGTCTGCTCGGCAGCCTAAAGGAAAAAGACATGAGAAGTCATCTGTCCAAATATAATGATAAGGACCAGTTGCGTATGAGGTCATTGGACCATAGAGTCTGTTCGGCAATGAGATAGCCGGACAGGGAAAGAACTGTTGAAAAAAGCAGCCTTAAATGTTACGACAGAAGGCACTCTAGAAAGTTCCAGAACAGTGTCATTCTGTAAGTAAATAAGATCCCGAGTATATAGGATCCAGTGAAGATACCCAATGCGAGTGGGAGGTTTGGCCAGCTATGGAAAAGAGTCCTAAAAGGACTTTTAAGTAATAAACTGATAAGGGAATGAGAGTCCAAGAGACCCTGGATTACCTATATGAGATAGGAATCCCAGGGGAACATGGATACTTGGGTAGCAAGCATCTGTAAATCTATAAATACGAGATGAACTTGGAGGTAAAAGGTACGCAATATTTGGGCATCTCATATTGTTTTCTACTAATAATTAGGGTTTATTTTTAGTTCGTGATACTAACTTTGGCATCGGAGGGTCTTTGCTACGAGAAGCAAAGGTGCGCTCACCCCTTGTCTGTCTTGCAGATTAGGGTTCCGACGACGAACTAGGGTTCCGGTGTAGAGGCACGTGAAGCCGTTGCAGTTTGGTGTTGTCCAGAGCACCAATTGTTTTCATCCCCCTACACCAACTTACATGTCAGTTCGTTGTTTATTGAGAATTTGTGCAGGTAAAATCCCTTAATCGATCCCATATGTTCAGTGATCCCAAAAATTTCATGAAAATTAAGAGCTTCTTTTCCCAATTTATTGGCACGTGTTGAGAAATAATCAGAGTAGAATGAGTGTTGGAGAAGGGAAAGGGGATGAAAGATGGAGTGGGGTTTTCAGTGGAGGCGTTGGCTGTCGACGGCGTTACTCGGTGGTCATCTCTGGCGAGAGGATGGAGGAGAGTAGAAGGAAAGGGAGGTGTGATCACATGAGGGAGGTTGCATGTGTGAGAGGGAGAGGAATTTCTGTTGGGTGAGGTGTCATCAAATTTTTTTTTTTTGGGGGGGGGGGGGGGTGTGTGTGTTGGGTTCTGTTCAATAGGGGATGAACGGAGGGGCCTTGTAGAATATTGTCTCGTAGGGAATATACACTCTCAGTTCGAGACGTGTCCGTATTCTTTTCTTTCTTAGATTGTGACTCGCCTTACATGTGCTTTGTTTGGATTGCAATTTGAAATTTTTTTTGAAAAATAGTAGGGGTAATGAGTGGAGAGAGATAGAGAGAGAAATATTGAAAGTAGGAGGAATCTAGAGAGAATCTAGAGGGCATTTTTTAAAAAATGCTTTTTGAAAACCAAAAGGAACAAGACAATTGTTTTGGGAAAATTACCAGTAAGAGGAGTTGACCAGCCTTATTCACCACCTCATGGACTCCACTCTCCAAATCACCACCCTGATGACACAAGCAAAAATATTCACCAACACATGGCGTGAGAAGTTACATTGACAATTATACCCTCCCATATATATTAGTAAAAAACCCTAACACCCATTCTCCTCCCAAATCCCCAATTTCTCTTGGGAACCTCCTCTCACTAACTCCCTCATCTCTCTCACCAACTCTCCCATCTCTCTCTCTCTCTCTCTAGAATAGTTCCTCTCTCTCTCTCTGTAGAACAGTTCCACTCTCTCTCTCTAGAACGGTTCTTGTTAATGATTTGCAGTTAGATGGACCGGTGGTAGACGGTTTGGAGAAGCGGTGGAGGGAATAAAGAGTTGCAGAGTTCGACGTATTGGGTCGACGATTAAGGTTGGTTCTCGAGCATTCCCTTCGAAAGCAATGAATAGAACTATTTTTGTACATGGAATCGGCATAGCATCTTGTTTTCTTTGTTTTTTTAAACTTGTTCAATATATTTCCAGATGACTATTTGAAGAACTACTCCTAACTTTTTATCTTCTTTTATGTTCCTCTCTCTCTCTCTCTGAAAAGGTAAACCCAGCAACAAATGGGGGTAAATAAACTTGAACGTCGACTGCGGGACCAACAATTTCTTAGTACTTTTGCGCGGGCCGATTGTCCTCCTTACGGGCGAGATTTTGACACCCTTATGCCTACTGGATGGTTTTGTAATTGGAGAATCCCTGCTGATTATCTTGGTAAATATCATCTGCTTCCTTGATTTTCTTGTTTGGTTTATGAGAAAATGGAAGAAAATGAAGCAAGAAATGCATCTTGGGTCTTGTTTCTTTTTTGGGTACAGTGATACTTGTTTTTTGTGTTTGATATTTGTGCATCATGTCATAGGTTTTGTTTTTTTGAAGTAATATAGATTTGAATGCTTTGCTCTGTAGCTGAAGGTCAAATCTTATTCGCTAGGAAAATTTTCCAGTAATGTCAAGTTAAAAAAAGTCTTGAATAGTTGGCGAAACTTTGTTAGGTTTTATAATTATTGAATAGTTGGCGAAACTTTGTAGGTATTTTTTAGGCAAATTTTATTGAAAAAGAAGCCGTGTTGTGTGCAATGTGCAAATGTTCGTTGTTCAGCTTGATCACTCTAATAAGTTCCGACTTGCCTTGCGAGATTGGGGGATTGTCCCATTGTTTTATACCTACTCTTAGGGGGGTTCTCCATTGTGTGGTTTAGGCTTTCCTTGGGGCATGTCCCTACCTATCTTTTAGGCTTTCCTAGGGGGCATGTCGCTACCAATCTTTTGATTCCCTTTTCTGCTGCTAGTTTGATGTTTTTACTGCTGGATACCGATTGTTGCTTCTGCCTTATTTAAGCTGTGTTTTGATTTGCTTATCCGTGATTGCTATTGATTGCTGCCTGCTGTTCACTGTGCCTGTTCATCTGTTACCTACTGCGTGACGTGCTGCTATGTCAAGTGTAAATGTCCAGTTCATGGAATTCGACCAACAAAGAAAATCCAGTGCTCATGTCCAATTCAAGTGTAAATGTCTAGTGCTGCTGTGCTAGGTCCACCCATGCTGCTGCGTTCCTATTACTGCTACTGCACACAACCATTCCAGATTGCTTGTGTGCAATCCAGTTCATGGACCTGCTACGTTTTGAAACTTATATTGGCTTTTGAATGTGAAAGTTCTGAGGTGCATGAAGTTCATTTACTGCAAGTTGGCGTGCATTTAATGTGGTCCTTTAGTTGGACTATTTCTTGTTAATGCTTGATGTAAATCTAGGCTACAATTAGCCTTTTGTTGTGTGTTTCCTTTCCCCCTTTCTAGAGGGGATTGAAACATTCGTTAATTACATCTTTTAGCGCTGTGTAGCCTTTTGGCATAGGCGTAGTCATACTATACTCGCACCATTTGCCTATCGGATGGGGGAATACCCGCTCAGATCGGGGCGAGGAGGTCGGAGGCAGGGACGGATCAGAAGTAATTGTCATTCTTACATAGCAACAACAAAGTTATGCAAGCACTAGAACTCTAAGTTTATGCAACACTCATGACATTTATGCAACAACTAGAACTCTATGTTTATAAATGCAGGTTAAATAGGAGATGGTTCACCTAACTTTTCACACTTACTGCTTGCCAAAAAATATGACGTGGTCTTTTTACAATAAAGATATGGTCCACAAAGATATACATTGTAGTCTTTTACCAATATAGACTTGGTTTTGAAAGAACCTCCACCTAACTTTCAACGCTTACCACTTGCTAAAAAATATGACGTGCTCTTTATACAATAAACATGTGGTCTATGCAGACATAGGGTATAGTCTTTTAGCAATATAGACTTGGTCTTGGTCTTGGTCTTGAAGGAGCCACCAACTTTCCACACTTACCACTTACCCAAAAATATGACGTGCTCTTTATATAATAAATATGTGGTCCATAGATACATAGGGTGTAGTCTTTTAGTAATATAGACTTGATCTTGGTCTTTAAAGAACCTCCACATAACTTTCAACGCTTACCACTCGCCCAAAAATATGACGTGCTCTTTATACAATAAACATATGGTTCACAAAGACATAGAGTTTAATCTTTTTGCAATATGGACTTGGTCTTGGTCTCCGTCCATTTAGTTTTTTGTTTTGCTAGCATCATTTTGACACTACCGATGTCATCCTTGCACAAAGTTTAATTTCTCCTTTAATTCTCTCATTAGCGCATCCATTTGGTATTTTCCGTTTTGAAATTTTTGTCTAGGTGGCTTAGATATATTTGTTTGGGTTATGCAGCTTCGTGGGTGTGGTGTTCTCGTGATGTTAATACATAAATGGAGAGCTGATTTCCAAAGAGCAAATGACTGTTGTTGATAGTGTTTGACCCAGGTTCAAGTTTCTTTTCTTTCTTGGGTTAGTCTGTAGAAGTAAGAAACTTTGATTAGCTAACCTAATTCTAACATGAATACCTAATTGAGCTAGTTTTATTTATTGTTCTTGTATTTTTTATACATCTTCATATTTGAGCTAGTTGTGCATTCTTTGAGTCTTCTTTCAGAAGGTGTATTTTATCTTTGCCCTTGTCTTCTAACTTCAATAATGTTACAACCCGGAACACTCACACAACTCGCTAGCCTCATTGAAAGGTACTATCTTCAAATCCTTTAGCAAAAAGGAAAGCCACAACATTTGGCATTTGGTTTTGTTGCTTGGCAATATTTTGACATTGAAGGGACAAAGAAGGGTCTGCTTACTGCAGAGAAAAAAATGTTCACTTGCATGTTAACTTCAGACTATACTCCATATGAAAGAGAACACTGGAAAATCAAAACGCACGTCTTTGTAAATTGCTCAACTAACACTCGTTTACATGCAGATACACAACCCTTACAAATTCGAAAGAGCGAATTAATTGCACGTTATGATGCCATAATTTGAAGTTTCTATGCAAGGGGAGGCATCATGGAATGGTCTTAGCCGAAACTTAGTGCATCAGGTACGACACTTACAGTTTTTAAGCCCTATTCACATAATTGTGTTAATCTGAAGTTCTTATTGGCCAGATTTTTTGAGGAGGGGATGATGTTTAAAGATGACATAAGAATGTTTTTGCCAGTGGTTTATAGCTGCTATCTATCCAAGGCTGAAGGCATGCTCTCCATGTCAAAAGGCCTTAGAAGTTAGAATAATTGTGCAGTTTGAGTTTGTATATCTCTTTATGCAATGTTCTACACTTGACTGGGCTAGTCATGCTCCTGCAGTTTTTCTTGGTTACAGGGGTGAGGCCTTTTTTCTTCTTGGTTACTAAGTTTGTATATCTCTTTATGAAAGGAAGATCTTTAAGGATTACGATGATCATTTTGGGATATCCAGGTCAAGATACCTATTTCTATTCTTCCTTATTTGCAAAAAGACAAGCATAGGCTTGTTGAGATTGAGTTTGGTATACTACAATAGTTGTTAAAAGGCATAGAATATGGAGATGTGACTGATTTTCTCCTTAGTTTTCCTGGTTTTTTATTCTTTCTTAAAAGTCGATTCAATATCTTACAAAGTATTCTTTTGTACTTGGAGGATGATATACAACTTTAAGGATTTGTGTCTCTGGTATGTTTAGTTGTTGGTGTTAGGAATCTACTTAAATTCTTGGCAACAACAATAGAACTCCTTAAATTTGCTTTTCTGGATGAGCTAGTGTTTCTTATTGTATGTCCTTGTTTGTCAATTCAAATAGCGAAGGATGGAGATAGTGAGTGCGGGGAGGATTAAGATAGTAATCGCGGAGAGGATTTCGCGGGTGTTACATTTTTTTAGCTTCAATGACTTGTAACGGTTGATCGACTATTTCTCTTCTTCTTAGCTCGACCTTAGTAGGATTTGCAGGATCGATCTTGTATTTATAAATTCAATCCAAGTATTTGTATGCTTAAATTGGCAATTTGATATGTTTAAGAAGTTGAGTTCTCAGTTTTGGATGCTTGGTGAGTAGTATGGAATTGAATTAGCATCTAGCTGGTAAATTTTTTTTTTAAAAGAAAATTTTCTTTTAAGGCATGTAGAAGTGCCCTATTAAGAAATTTATGGAGGCAGTTCCAAGCACATCATCAATGAAGCTAGTGCAGTACCTTAAAATGTCCATATAGATGATTAACCATGGTTAACCATTCATGATGAAAATGTTGTAGCAGCTCCATGAAGTGCCTTAATTCATATACTTATGTGACAGTTTTGTGTGCCTCCTCAAGCACTTCTTGTGGCTCCTGAAAGTGCCCCCTAAACCTATTGCTACACTGATACACACAGCAATTCATCAAAATGCGCGCCCCATAAAGTAAGTTTATAGGGCATTTTCAACTGCCCCAAAAGCTCGTTTCTGTTGTAGTGTCACTTGCCAAAAAATATGACGTGTTTTGTATACAATAAACATGTGATCCATACAGACATAGGGTGTAGTCTTTTTGCAATATGGACTTGGTCTTGGTCTTCAAAGAACCACCACCTAACTTTTCACACTTATCACTTGTCAAAAAATAAGACGTGTTCTTTATACAATAAACATGTGGTTCATACAGATACAGGGTGTAGTCTTTTTGCAATATGGACTTAGTCTTGGTCTTGAAAGAACCACCAAATTTCCACGCTTACCACTTGCCCAAAAATATGATGTACTATTTATACAATAAACATGTGGTCCATACAGACATAGAGTGTAGCCTTTTAGCAATATGGACTTGGTCTCGGGTAAAGTAAAATTTGGTTGTTAAAGATAAAAAGTGTAGTATTTAGGAACCATAGACTGTCTTTCATGATGGTGTAATAGAAAGTCTTTTGTATCTTTTTAGTTGCCCTTTTTGGCCCAAATAAACTTGGTTGAGGTTCGAATGGAGGATAGGTCCCATTGGGGAGATGTATCATAGATGGACTCATTTCTTAAGCCAAACTTTCTACCCTGGTGTTTATAATTATATCAGTGGCAAACGAAAGTGCTTTGTTACGATTAACAAAATAGTCATTATCTTTTGTTGACTTGCTCTTTTTAAGGGGTATAAGAGGGCAAGTTAGTAAACGGAGTGGACTACATTATTTATTCTAAGAGACTAATAACTTTTTTAATCCGGAGCAAGTTCTATCTTAAACATGAGAATTGAATTACTGTACTTGCATCAATCTACTCCACTATATAATTTGATTAATTTGTACACTAGTTTTGGATACTTTGAAATTGGGAGTAAGTTGCTTAACAAAATTTCCAAAAATAGGATGTCAACTTATATGGTGATACATGGAATGAGATGTTTGAATAGGTTTCCTTGCTTTATGGCCTAGCCTGACTTCTTGCATCTCAAACCAACAACAACAAAAAATCAGAAACAACAATATATATGAAGAGGTTACATTGAGAGTGATAAACAGATCTTTCTAAGTCAAATGGAAAATGTTACAAAAAGAATTGTACATTCAATTCAACAAAGGGGGAGCAAAACAGAAAACCTCACAAAATATTTTTTTCCAAAGGTTGGCTCACAGTGATGATATTACCTTTCCAAGGTTGCAAGACTACAAAGAAATTTTACGTCTGCCACAATCAGACAACATGCAATGCTATCTTAAATTTGAACCCAAAATACTAGAAAGAATAGCATTGTACATCATTTGCATTCATTCTCCTTCAGGAACATACACCATCTTCTACATTAATACTCCCTCCGTCCCTAAATAAGTGTCCGGCGCGCAAAACTAGGACTTACAAAAGATGCATATTTTTCATTCAAAAATTTAATTTTTTTTCACAATCTAATAGAACTTATTGCTATCTAATGATTTGTGAAAAAAATTTGATTTTTTTAACGAAACGAATGCATCTTTTTAAAGGCCTAGATTTCTGCGTCGGACGCTTATTTAGGGACGGAGGGAGTAATAAAAAAAGCTGCTTCTAACTTGTTTGTCGATGGCACCGGGGCTGGAGTGTGGCATCACTATCCTGATTAGCTTCTTGCTCTTCCCAGTCATTGTTATGCTCTCTCTTACTACCCTTAACTCCAATCTCTACTAGCCTTCCTTCTATGTCTGGTTGTTGCTAAGAATATCAGCCAAACTGATATAAGGCATTCCTGAAACCAATTACCACTGAATGGAGAGACAGGTAAACAAGTCCTCACTTGAGTACTTGATTCTGTGATGGTTACACAGTGCAATGTCGGTGCATTCAGCAACTTGAAAATAAACCCACAGTGATTTTGAATGAAATTCATGGCTATTGGCTAATAATAATTTGATTTCTTTGTACTAAAGAGAATGAGATTAGATTTGACAAAACATCGGGTTTGAAGTGTACTATTAAAATGCGGACTCTCTTGAATTGGGGACCTAAATGCCTGAATAAAATGTTCAAATCCATAAGACAAAACCAAGACAACGAGATATCCATGTCTGTTATAGTGAAGCATAGAAAAAATCAAATTACTTTCTTTCATAAAAAGCCTAGGACAATAAATGGAACCCTAGCGACTTGAGCTCAAGTGCTCAACTCATATTGTGCCCATTTGGGAACAATTTGTTACCTACACAAGCAGAGTCCATATTTCAAGCCATTTAAATATTTTAGCCTGATGGTTTCATTATCTTTTCCAACAGAGTACGCATCTCGCACAAGCATTCGACATAAGCAAGAGTGGCACAACTAATTTTGTAAGGTCACTCGCACCAAAATTCTTGAGTTTTCATTGCATGAACAACTAGAACAGCATAGATATAAGGCATGCAAGCTCTCAGATTCTGAAGTCGCCACTAATGAATAATGAAACCATACGTGATTAGTGGTGTAATCTGCTCTGGAAAAGCTTAGCTTTGAGGAATCTACTTTTAGTAAGTTTTGAGAAATGAAACTAGGATGCTTGAAACTTTTTTGAGTAAATTAAGGTCTTATCCACTCCTTACCAAACTTTTTTGGATAAAAACCTAATTTGGTATCACTCCTTCCAGTGACAAACCTTTGTTTTACCCAAATCTGTTTAAAATAGTAGTTTTCGTCCAAAACTTTCCCACTTTCTTCCCTCCATAATGTTGCCTTCACCAAAAATTCCCTCTGTTCCCAGTTTCTTCCCGCCAAATAGTATACTCTTCTCTACATTACTTTCATCAGGAAACCATTATTCCATCAAGTCCATTCAAAGGGGCATCAAATAAAATGGAACTTTCGTAGACAGAGTATACTCTTTTTTTCATCGTCATCCTCCTCTTCTGACGGTGATAAAGCCTCTCTTGCTGTGCTTGAAAATTGGGCTAGGCATTGAAAATTGAATGGCAAAAGTGTAAATAGTAGTGAGCAAAAAAGAGCTAGCCATTTCAAATTTGGTACAAGATTTGGTTCAGTATCAAGTTTGAGGAAAATTTTGAGTAAAACCCAAATTTGGTATAAGTTTGAGTAAGGAGTGGAGCTTCAATTCTGGTGGTTTTTCCACAAATTTGGGTTTGAGTAAGGAGTGGAGATGCTCTAAGCAAACAAACCTTAATGCATGCAGCACTAGCCCTTACAGAATCATATCAATCGGGACACAGCTGGGAAACGAAAAAAAAAGAGCAGACACAAGCAGTTAACAAAAGCCAACAGAACTACAACACAACCCAACCAAGAGCAAAGATAAAAATACTCAAGGGGGCTCCCCATTTAGTAGCAATCAACCTGCTACAATTAGTTTAGGATAATTGATACTTCTAATCCTCCAATATTCACACTGAAATTGAGAGAGAGAGAGAGAGAGGGTTCTACGCATATCAAGAATTTATTCAACTTACCTGACGCCGATGAGTCAGAATCGATTATGATGAAGCATGGACAATTGACGGACTCAAGCTAGTGAGGGAGACAATTAAGGGATGAAAGTTGGAGAGTAAGGTCAGGGCGTTGTGGTAGGGGCAACTCTTACGTGGATGGGGAGCACAGAAACCCTAGAAAGAGGAAAAAGAGAGTTACATTGTACTGGAGAGGGAGAAGAAGGAAGGAATGAGGGAGGGTTGGGGGATACGACGTTGTCTAATAAGGGTAGAATGGTCCATTTCGGACATGGTTACCATGTATTGGTGAATAAAATAGAAGATACCAGTATTTGTAATTTGAAGAGTGGAGACCATGAAAGTGGTGATAAAGCCTTGCCTGCTCTGCCTACCGGTAATTTTCCCCATGATGAACACTGAATTGACAACCTTCAACTCCTAGACCTGTAATTCAAAAATAATGGAATTGGGTAAGTGACAGCAAGCCAAACTACTAATAAGGAAGTTAAAAGATAAACTCTCAAAACCCATTCAATGAATCATGCAGTTTCAGTTCTTCAAAACAATGATCAAATAATACCATTGTAGTCTCTAATCTAATTTGACAAAAACAAAACAAAAACGAATGCACAATACACACAAAAGAACAAATCTACAAGTTTAGGCGTACCTAAAAAAGGCAAAATGTTAGAAGCATAAAAAGATGTCAGAGTGCACAAATAGGTAGTGTCAAGTGTCAACACATATGTTCATGACTAGCACTCAAACAAAGAAGAATATAAAGGGAACATCGTATCAATGTTGAACTACGTTGCCAACTCTTGTGCCTCCTCCCAAAACTAGGGCAAGTAGAGGCATGCCTTCTTTCTTTCAAGAATGGAAAAATAGTCACTAAAAGAAGAAATGTGTACACAAAAAAGTAAGACAAGATAATGACAAATGGATCATGAATTGGCCATAAAAATCCAACAAAGATTTCAAACATTTAAAAACCCAATTTTCCTATAAACCTAATTGATGAAGTAAACCATCAATACACATGGACTTATTCATGATAAGCGTGTAAGGGGTCAATCCAGGGGAAAGTACGATAAAGTTAGGAAACAACTTGGTCAATGAACAGCTCAAAATAGAGAGCGAATGCACTCCTCCTTCCAGATTTATCAAAACCGGACTGATCCAGAGTGGTGTTCCATCCGGGATTCAACTCTCAGCTCCTGATTCAAATTTTTTCACTTCCATCTTCACTGCCATCAGATCTCCATATTTTCAGAGGGTTTCAAGGCGATTGAATCTTCGGTCAATATTGGAGGGTTCCGCTCACAGGTATCTCATGGGGATCAAAAGACCAGGACCGGAGCTGACTAGAGCCGCTCGTTGGTGGTCATGGCCGTAGATGGTGGCTCGCCGGACTTAGTTTTGGCTAGCCGGAAGGGCTGTCATCATACCATAGTCGGATTTCCAGATCCGATTTTGAGAGTATAGGGGTTTTCACGGGTCATGAGCTGATCTTCCGGCTGTAGATCCGAAAACCCATAATCAGTTGGTAAATCAAGGCGATAGGGAGAATAGC
Source organism: Rhododendron simsii (assembly GCA_014282245.1). NCBI lineage: Eukaryota > Viridiplantae > Streptophyta > Magnoliopsida > Ericales > Ericaceae > Rhododendron > Rhododendron simsii. The sequence goes on from CM024955.1 coordinate 22,850,534, forward strand.
TCGAAGGAGTGGAGTTCTGCCCCCAAAGTTCCGACTGGTTTCCAGTAATCCTAAGTTCCGACTTAGTTCTTCCGTTCTAGTTCTGAGCTGTGCACGGCGGAGGACAGCTTCATCAGAGATGTTGGTGTGCTGGCCGGATCTGGTACTTATAGTTAGTATCAAGATTCTTCGGTGATCTGCTACGGGTTCTCAGAGTAGATTCAATTTTGGGTGATGTGAAATTGGTGGTGGTCTAGCGGTGTACATAACCCTCGGCTGCCGGAACCATTTCTACGGTACCCAAATGGTTTTCGGAATTCAGTATAGCCGCTGTGCTCAGTTTAGTTGCTTTATAGTTGCTTATTAATGTCAATTGTTGGGTTTGTTGCTGGACTTTGGGCCAGTGTACTGTTAGTTTTCAATTCAGGTGCTGCTATCTTCATCGTTAGATGTAGTATAGTGGGACATTGTAACTCATGCCCAGTTCAATTACAGGGCTCATATTGCCCCAACTGGGGCTCAAATCGTCCAGTTTAGTTACTGGGCTCATCTAGCCCTGTTTAGTTACTAGGCATTCAAGCCATTGAGGGCTCTTTGCTGTGCTCCTTTCGCGCTGCATCTTCAAAACCCAAAAGCGTTGCTTCTTTCTGCCCGTTTATTTCTTAGCGTGACAATTATGTGATTGAGTCTGTTCTTATTAGTTGAGTGGTTATTCACTGAATGAGCGAAGCAGATTTTAGTCCCCTGCAGTGTTGTGTGGCCTCGAAATGTGCGAGTTCTTTTACTGGTGGCAGATTAGAGGCTCCTTTACTGTCTCTCTTGTGGTGGGCGGCGAGTCTCTGGTAATCGGTGGAGGTTGTGTAGATTGTGTGGATTAGGCTTTTGAGCGGGGTTAGGGGTACTCGTGTTTGGATGCTTTATTTCCATCTGCCTCCTCAGGCTTGTGGTCCTCTGTAGTAGCTGTTTCTTTGTAGGAGAGTGCCGCGTTGACGTCTTTATGGGTTAGTAAGAGGTTTTGAATCTTGGCCTGTTTATCCCATCTCTGGAGATTAGTTGTGTTCGGTTTTGGCTGGGGCGGGTTGTTTTGGTGAGGCTTGAAATTCGGATGAGGGAGTATTAGACTGGTTGAATGGGCGTGGTGTGCAGGTTTGGGCCCCTTTTCAGATGCCGCCATCTCTGGTTGAGCCTCTTCTTGGTGCCTTGTTCCGCTATAGTAGCAGATCAGCTTCACCTTGGCCAAATTGCCATGCTGCTAGTTCTCTGTGATGGTCTATCACATGGTCGTTTGTGATCGTGACTCTTCATTTCATTTCCTAGCTTGGCGGGATGCGCCAAGTAATAGTTAAGGTTCATGTAATCATTACTACCCATTTCACTTCATAGGATTCACCCGTTGTACTATCTATCCTCATTAATGGATAGTGCAATGGGGGTAAGATTCCAAAACGTATGAAAAATTTGTTAGTCCGATTACTTTACCTTACTCTCCATGCGGGTTGTACATGGGTTATTGCAATTTTTTCAGTCTTCTTCTTTTCTTCTTTTTTTCCTCCTGGGGTATGCCCCTTGTAGGCTGTACATTCGGTTAACCTTTTTTAATTTCAAGCTAAATTACCCAAAAAAAAAAAACTTGGTCAATGAAGGATTTGATTTTTCATTAATTTGACACAAGTTTGACTATGTGAAAGACCGAATACAGGTTTGAAGTAGGGTTTCAGTGCTATGGTTGATGATATTATGTTTTGGACGAGTTCTAGACATGCATTTTACTATTTCCATTTGTATTTGATTTGTCAATATCAAAAAACTAGGATGAATATGTAGAAAATAACCTTGTTGTAAAGACATTTCTTAATTTATGAGTTGTGTTGGTTTGGGACCTTGGGTACATATTCAATGAAGGATTTGGTTTTTCATTGATTCTTCGTTTTCTTTTTGAACAATTCTAATACTGAATTTTTGGTTTCTTTTTTGATACAAGTGTTGCTATGTTTTGCTGCTAGATTTTCTATTGATTATGTGGATATGCTAAGCCAATTGGTATACTAAATATGGATGCTATAATTCTACAGGTGATGTGTCCAGCTGACCCAATTGATTGCTAACTTTTGGAAACGGGCATGCTCGAGGACACGACACGGATATTGACATGGACACGATACGAGGACACGAGACACAGACACAACATGAATCCATGTTTCCATCACCTAATTACAGTTTCAACACCCCAACACTCTATTTCTAGCACCTAATTACATGTAACGTAGGACATGACATATCAAGAAAAATTGCGTCCAGTTTTAACGGCCTTCTCTTTTCTAGAAGCTAAATGTCACAAAGCAACCTTGAAATTAGCCCTAACAGTAAGAAGAAAGCATGGAACCAAAGACCCAGATGATAAAAATCTCATCTTTTAGACTTTTACCAAAATAGGGAAAAAGAAAGGGAGAGAAGTTTATACCGCCAATAGAAAGCAAGCAATAAGTCTCTGAGCAGCCAAAAGGATCTCCACCACCAAAGCCTCCACAACAGAGCAAAGCATCATCTTCTCCAGAGAAACCACATCGAAGCTCAACCTTCCTACCTCCATTCGGACAATTAGAGCCCAAGCACCCTGTAGGAGTATAAATTTAGAGAGAGAGAGAGAGAGAGAGAGAGAGAGAGAGAGAGAGAGAGAGAGAGAAATCAAACTTGGAGCGAGAGAGAGCTAGGGTTTTGGTACATGGTGCAATGGAGAACGGGAGGACGATGGAGGAGGAAAACGTTTTCCATTTTCTCCTTAGGCAAGCGACACGGTTTTACTTAAAGGGTAGGATGGTCTGCAATTATCATGCCCACCATGTTTTGGTGATTTTAAAGTGACTTACCATGTTTTGGTGATTTCAATATTATAGAGCATTGCAGTGGTAATAAGACTGAGTCAACTCCTCTTTCCGGTAATTCTCCCCATGGTTTTTTGGAATTCAGTTATCTTTGTTAGGTGGCGTTTATCTAGAGGTGTCAAATGGGTCATGCTGTGCGTTTATTTAATTGTGCTGTGTCGTGTCATTCTTTAATCGTGATGTGATGTGTCTGTCCTTTTACTTAAATGGATCATGCCATTTTTTAATTGTGTTACGCTGTGCAGCGTCCTCTTGTGCTGGCCCATCTCCACTTGAGTTGTCGGAAAAAAAATTGTGTAACAACTAACAACTTATTATATTTGTTGTGTCGTGCCCGTGCCTTTTTTTGCTCATCTAGAATTGTGCCGTGCCTGGATCACTTTCGTCTTAGACCATGCCATCAGAGACGGAGCCAAGAATTTCACCAAGCAGGGGCGACCGTGCATGCGAGAAAAAAAAATACACATGCGTAATCACATAAATACATTAAAATTCAAAATAACATAAATACATAAATCGTTTTAACTAATGAGATCGATCTTGATGTATGTGTCTTGTTTTTCTTTATTGTTCATCATCTTCTTTTTCATTCATCACAATTGGACGAATTCAGTATATGGGCTTTCGTGTTACTTGATTTTACTAGTCAAAAAACAAAAAATTAGGAGAAGTCTACAACAACAATTAGGGAAAGACATACCTACAACTTAAATTTCACCACAATTACTGAGAGTTTCCAAAATCTCTTCTCCTCTGTCTCTACTTTCTCGAAATTGCCTTTGAAGTCTTAACAATTTGGGATGTTTGTGCCGAGGGAGAGGGGGGGGGGGGATTTGGTGTGCCATTGAGATACAAAAAGAAATAAAACTGTAAAACACTAAACTCATGTAACGAAAGGTGGAAGTTTATTACTTGAATATTAACAATAATAACCAATTAACCTTATAGTTTTATTTTTTGTTATATTTTAGCCCTTAGCTTTTAGTAATTAATGTTAGTATCCTCGTAGTTCAAAGATTACAATCATTTTTTTTTTCAAAATTTTACATAGGGGCGAGCTTATATACTTTCATAGGAATTTTTTTTTTTTTTTTTTTACATATAATAGTAGTTTGTTTTTTTTCCTTCTTGTAGGGGTGACCGCCCCTACTGGCCCCTCCCTGGCTCCATCCCTGCATGCCATGCCCGTGCCCGGGAACCATTTCTGTGCGGTGCTCGTGCCAGCTCGGCCCCTTTGAAAACTCTACAGTTAGTAAATATTTTTAATTAGTTTTGCCTTAAATCGTTTTTCAATTAGCATTGACTTGTACATGAGGAATCTATAATGTAGAACATTATAATAAATTTTCTGATTTATTTATTTTATTTTAACATATATTAGTTTCAGTCTGATTTTCTATTTTGAGGACAAATTTCAAAAGCAAACATTTTACCAAAAGTAAAAAACTATTTACTACCTAGAGCGGGCAGTGTGGGATACATCACTAAAATTTCAATTTCATATTAAATTTAGCATTACAATACTGAAAGCCACATGTAAATAGCACATAATTAGTTACGCTTCGTCTAACGAAATCAGAACCCAAGAATTTAATTTGGTGGTAACTCTGAAAAATTTGATGGTGGAAGAAGCTCTATGAAAAATTAGAGAGAACTAATGGACGGAACTGATATTAGAAATATTACTAATGGAGAAAATCAGAGCTTAATATTTGTTGTAGGTTGATAAATAAAAAAGGTAGGTGACAAACCTGCGGGAGACGATTCGAAGAAATTAGGTTAAGAATCAAAGCCTTTAAGGGCGCCGCCTTCCTCATAGATGCCGCCGGGTTGACCCCGAAGGCCGAATTCTATGGTAGTGAAAGCTTTAATAATATGACAAATATTTGGTCATGTTCCAAAAGTAACACTAATGTCCTTATTCTTTTCGGTTGGGTGAATGGGCCTAGGCCTGGTTTTGCATCTTGGGCTTCCAGCCCAAAAGTAAATTTGACCTATATACTCCCTCTGCCCCATTTTATTGGCCCCCCTCTGTCCCATTTTATTGGCCCATGATTCCATTTTTTGCTGTCCCAAAATATTTGTCCATTTGAACTTTTCCATGGGTGTTAATGAGTTGATTTCCTATTTTGCCCTTTCCCTCCAAGACACAATCAACATTTAAAAATAATGCATTCAAACTGCAAGTACACATGGCAGTCTGGCAGGTACAAAATTGGATTTCCCAGAACATTCAAGAGCTTGTAATTCTTACCGCCAAATTTTAAAACATTCTTCTGGCTTTGTATGAGATGACAAATCAAGGGTATTTTAGGAAATTAAATTACTTGTAGCTTGTAATTATGATATTCCTTAAATGGTTGAGATCCCAAAAAAACCCAAATATTATGGGACGGAGGGAGTAACTTAGAACTTAAGGATAACGCCTAGCCGGTCCCAATTTTTTAGTTCATGGTTTGGGGAATCCTTACCTTATAAGTGCAATATAGGTCTTGTGGAGACTAATTTTACAATATTAGCCGATTTAATAACTACACAACCAATGTGTGTGGCCCGTGCTCCTCGTTCCGCTTTCCTCCTCTGCTGGTCCGGTGGTAGCCTGGCCTTCTCCGCCTAGCCTGCACAGTGAACGCACGACTAAGACCTGGCCGGGGATTGCCCGGCAAGGCCCTCCGGCGTGAGGATGAGTATGTGCTGAGAGAGAGAAGGGAGAGACTAGGGTTTTGAGTAAGCGCGTTTATGAGTGCGTACCTCCCAGAGGCGTTATCCTTTGGTATTTATAGAGTTCCCTTGACTTGCTCTCCAAGCACGGGCACGTGCCTTGCGCGGGCTAAGCGGCATCATCGTGACGTCACCGTCCAGATCTGGTAACCGCTTTTGGGGGGTGAGCTGGCATGACCCATGTGCGCTCATGATTATCAGGCGTAACCGTCTTCGCACGTGGGTGGGCGCGTGACCGCACGGGTGGCCAAGCATGTCAGGTATTGGAGAATGCCGAGCACAAGGGTGGACGAGGCCGAGGGCGCGCGGCCCGGACAGGAGTTGTCTGCGGCATCGTCAACCGACGCTGGCCGAGCCCAGTAGATGAAGAGGTGAGCCGAACACATAGAGGAGGCCAAGCCCGGATGGAATCGGGCTAAGTGAGTGTTGCCAGTGGAGCCACCCGCGGATGGTGGCCGAGCACAGATGTAGAGCTTTCCCGTCGCCGGACGCAAGATAAAGGGGAAGCCGACGACCGGAAGGCCCGGCTCAGGCCGAGCGCGGGTGGCACGGGCCATTAGCCCCTACGGAGGCCGAAGACGGCAAAGGAGCGGAGGTGGTCGGTTGTGGAATCACAGTTGAGCTCGGACTGCTACAATAGCCCCTCAATTTCTGCCGTCGCCGTGTGCACGGCTGATATTGATGTTAGGCTTTGGCCGAGCATACCTCATGCCGAACATACATCAGATTGATTGGATGAATTTGGCCGAACAATTTCAACGCCGGACATGCAATACAGTCGATAGGTAGGATTCTGCTGAGCCCCAGCGCTTTTCAACAAACCGTCATAGAAGTCCAATGGCGATGCGCCAGGTGTTCCTCTGGCTGCGTACGGCTGTCAGAGCGACGGTTGGCATGCGTACGGCCCTGCAAGCCCATCCTGCTGCCGCCATGTGTCGAACCCTCACTGGCCAATCGTTCGGCGGTGTAATGATGGGCGGGAAACTCAACTTTCCAACCCTAGCTCTTATTTATAGAGTTGGGAGTAGAGAGAGAAACCACGTTTGCTTTCTCTCTCTAAACCTCCATCGCCAGAGCTCCTGTTTCGCGCCCGTTCGTCGTCTGGTCTTGATTCTCAGTGGATTCTTCACCCAATCTCCAGGTAAACATTCGACCCTTGCTTCTCCTTTCATTTATGCAGTTTTTGCGTCTTTTTTCGTCGTTGTTCCTGGGTTTAAGGGGCGTTTTCTACTCTGTGTGAACAGTACGAAGATGGAGATGGGCGACTGTTCATCTTCGTCTTCAACCTGTTCTTCCGAGCCCCAGCAAAGACGCTGATTGGCTTGGAAGGCGTTGGGACGTACCGAGCATGTCACAGCCGAGCACGGTAGGTAGAGTCTTAGGCTTCTCCCGAGCTTGAGTCTCTGTAGGATGTAGGTAGGGTGGGCCAGTAGAGTAGCCGAGCGTAGGAGATCCTCATCCGTCGCCGACGATAAGGTTTCTCATTTTTTTTTGTTTGTGTTTGATAGGTCTGGCTCACCCGATTATAGTCATCTCATCCGACTCTGAAAGCTCAGGGGACGATTCTGCAGCCTCTCTGATCCGCGAGTGCGTGGAGAGATACAGAAGCCGACACCAGAACTCCTCCATTGCTTCAAATATGTCCGACACCAGCGATTCAAACGCCGAGCGCGTGTATGAATATGGGAACGATGAATTCATTACCGAGCCTGAGATTTTGTTGACATCGTCAACGCATTCCGAGGCCGAGCCCCAACTTGGGCTCGAGGCCGAGTCTAGGTTGCACCCTCCTGCCGTCGATAATCTCACCGAGCACAGCGAGGCTCAATCTGAGAACAACGAGGTCGCCGACCGTTACGAGAAGGGACAGGTTTGCCCACACGCCCATTTCTTCAGTGGAAACCCTAGGGAGTATGAAAACTTTTGCCGATAATACAGTATTCCCGACGATGTTGTTGTCAGCCAAGTGGCGAGCAACAGAATAAAAGACACGAGGGAGCACCATCCCGAGCATATCACTGTCCCCCTGATGGCGATATGTGAGGCTGGGTTAAGGTTTGCCCTTCATCCATTCTTAAGGGAAGTTCTCGCTCGGTTCAGCATCGTTCCTCACTACTTCGCCGTCAACAGCTATAGGATAGTGATGTCAGTGATAAAGTTGAAGGAGCTCCACGACCTGGAGTTCACCGTCGCCGATCTTTTCCATACGTACATTATGTCCAGGCACGGCCAGACCGAGCGTAGATACTTGTCGACGCGTGGCAAGAAGCAGCCGTTGGTGGACGGCCTGCCCGATACCGACAAGTGGGCCAACTTTTATGTTGAAGTTAGTGGTAATTTTGAGTTCGGCGACCAATCAAACCGCAAATTCAGCGTCCCAAAAATAAAGGATTTCCGAGGTAGCTTGTCAACTCTGTTTATGCCGAGCATAGGGAATTGCAGGAATTGTTATTTTCGTTCCTTCCTGACGTTAGGCACTCCTTTTACTCTTTCGCAGATCACCGAGCCATAACGAAGACTCAGCAATCTCTCTCTGTCGAAGCACACGTCGACATTCTCCTTTCACAAGCCTGCAGAGACGCGCCAACCTTGCTCGGTTACGAGCCATCTTACAAGGGGAAACTCAGGAGAAGAGGAAAGGAAGCTGTGCCGAGCACAGAGGGGCAAGGGCGAGGGAAGAAGGCGAAAACGACTGGGAGCAAACCGCCGAGGGTGAAGCTGCCAACCTTCCGTAAACCAGCCGAGTTTTGGTTCGGAGAGGGTGATCCGACCGAGCACCTAGAAGCTAACATTCCTCCACAGACACTCGCTCCCGAGCACGCCAGCGAAATGGGCCGACGCAACGTCGTTCGAGTCAACATTCGTGATGGGAAAGCCGTTCAAAAAGAAACGGTGTTGGCCATGCCTGCTGAGAAGAGGCAGAAGGTCACCCACGACCTGTTCCCGACAAGGTCACCGACGACGCGCCCGGGACCACTTGAGCGGACTGAATCGTCGGCCGCTGGTGGCTCCAGACCTGCCCTCCTGTCCTTGGGTTCGGCTGACGCCGTCGCTGCCCAGGAGTTTGCTCCTTCCTTTGCCCTTACCGACGGCAGGGTGGTCACCGTCAAAGATTCTGTCAAGGTCGAGCCTCAGTTGGCTGCTGCAATGCTCCAGGGCCTCGCCTTGCCGAAGGACATGCAGAAGATTCCTGAGGGGCTGCAGCCGAGCCTAATCCATGCTGCCGCTCACCTTGTTCAGGTACGGTCCGTCCCCCAAATGTTCTTCCCTTGATCAGTTTTTTCCAAAATTGCATGCTTATGCTCTCTGCTCGACAGGCTGGCCAGGCTTTGCTTCGCTCCTCTAAAGATGCCGAGCTTGTTGTGGCCGAGCGTGCTCGCTTCCATGAAGACCTGAAGGTCGAGCGGGAGAAGGTGAGAAGCTACAGAGGTAGCTTGAAGATGGCCAAGGCTCAGATAGCCGAGCTCGAGAAGGAGAGGGATGAAATGGAGAACAAGCTGAAGAAGGCCGAGCAGGAGGTTGCCAAGGTGCTGAGGAGGGAGAAGAGGAAGATGAAGGAGGTTGATGGGGCGGCCTACCAAGCTGGTTTTGACCGAGCGGGCGCCGAGTATATACGCGACGCTCGGTCGATGGTCAATGATGCCATACTGATGAGGGTCCCCATCGCCTACAGGACGGGGTACAAGGATGGCGTCAGGGCCGTTTGCGGTGTGGTGCAGCCGGGGGCCGAAGCTGACTTAATGAAGTCGATACCAGCACCAGAAACTCCCGAGCTTGTCCTTCCGTATACCGAGGAGGAGTGCGCACCTCTCCCTCCGGAGGAGTTTCCTGAGAGCGAGGACGAGGTTGAGGACCTCACTCTGGATGATGCCGACGACAATGCTGGTGGTGGCAAAGTTGCTGACAAGACTGCTGAAGTTGCCGACCCCAGTTCTACTCAGGCCGAAGGCGATCCGATGAACGTTGATAAGGACGCCGAAGCCGAGGCCAATGCCAGTGCTCCACAAGTTGACGCAACTTTGGCCGAAGCTGGCGCTAATGTTGATGGGGCTGCTCAAGTCTGAGGGGCATGCTTTGCAGGTACCGGTTCTTGGGTGGCCGGTTACCGTAGTTAACAGCCCTTAGTTCGTACTTGTTTTGATTTTTGTTCTTATGGACTGGACGGATCCGAGCTTGGATTTTGCCGTGCCAGATGTATATGTTGTTGGATGTGAATGTTTAGCCGAACTTACATTGCCGAATTTGAATGCATTATGTCTTCTATTTGATGGATGTTCCACTTTTGCGCTGTTCTTTCCTTTACTGTTTGTTTGCAAAGTTTCGTTGCCTGGCCGAGCCTGACAATTTGCTTGGTACTGTTTAAGGTAGATATCCGTAGCCCCCACTTTGGTTGAGGTTCGGCTAAGAGTGTGGCTGAGCCTTGACCAAAGTAAAGTAGGAAAAGGAGGTGTGATATGCCGAGCGTGTTGATAGATTATTTTGAGGCGCTGAATGGAAACGCCGAGAACCGTTCAATGCTTGGAACGGTAACGCGGGCTCGGCAAAATGTCAGCCACTGTAATGTTTGTGGGTGGTTTGCTCACCAAAATGTGAGTGTAACCAGGCTGTGGCCGACCTTGCTGTCTTGCCAAGCCGAACCGGAGCCCAAAGTCCAGCCAAGTTGTGTGGCCTTGGGCTCGGTGGACCTAACGTCCGTTCTGCTTCTTTGGGCGGTAAGAGTGGCCGAAGCAGGTGGCATAAGAGCCGTGTGTGGGTGTGACCGAGGTCATCGTTTGTGGTCGGCCAAGGTAGCCGAAGTAAACTGTAAATGGAAATAAAGTTGAGTCTGCCAAAAAGTTTCCTTCCATTCACCAAATCATGAAGTACAAGTGAAATTGTAAAAGCTTAGACCGAAGAAAAAAGAGAGAATTAGGCAGGTAGTGGCCGGTGCCGAACATGAACACACTGTTGTGGTCCTCTACATGTACGCCTTTTTGAGGTTCTGTGCATTCCAAGGGTTCGTGAGAACCTTGCCATTCATGTCCTCGAGCACGTAGGCTCCTTCACCAGCAATTTTAACAATACGAAAAGGCCCCTCCCAATTGGGTTTGAATTTCGTTTTCTTGCTAGCTTGCACAACTCTCCGCCAGACCAAATCATCTGGCTTGAACTTCTTGATTCTCACGCTCCTGTTGTACCCCCTGGCCACTTGTTGCTGGTAGTCGGCGAGCTTCAGACGAGCATCGTCACGCTTTTCTTCGGCTAAGATCAGTTCCTGTGCCACAGCATCAGCATTTGCGGTGGGTTCAAATGTCTCTGTCCTAAGAGTAGGGAACTTGGATTCCAATGGGATGACAGCTTCCATGCCAAAGGCCATGGAGAATGGTGTCTGGCCAGTGGAACGCCTGGGCGTGGAACGGTAGGCCCATAGGACGCGGGGTAACTCTTCAGCCCATCTCCCTCTCTTGGAATTCAGCCGACGCTTGATGCCGGCGCAAACAGTCTTATTCGTGGCTTCGGCCTGGCCGTTTCCCTGGGGGTACGCGGGTGTGGAATTGAAGAAGCGTATGCCGAACTCTGCGCAAAGGCTGGTGAGGTCTTTGCCGACGAACTGAGTGCCGTTGTCAGAGACGATGGCATAAGGTACACCGAACCTGGTAACAATATTACGCCAGACGAATCGTCGGACGTCTGCCTCAGTTGTCGTGACGAGAGGTTCGGCTTCAACCCATTTGGAAAAGTAATCCGTTGCAGTGATCAGAAACTTGAAGCCGCCAGGTGCCGTCGGCAGCTTTCCCACAATATCGAGCCCCCATTGGGCGAAGGGCCAGGGACTGGTGATTGGGGAGAGATTCTGGGCCGGCTGTTTCGGGATTGGGGAAAAGAGTTGGCACGGTCGGCATCGGCGGACGGCCTCGTCGCAATCTTTCTTCATGTTCTTCCAGAAGTAGCCTTGGCTTATGGCGCGTTGGCAAAGGGAGCGGCCGCCAGAGTGGCAGCCGCAGCTGCCGGAGTGGAGTTCGGCAACAATTTCAGGTACCTGAGTGGGATGGACGACGAGAAGATAGGGCCCAGAAATGGATTTCCTGTAGAGTTGGCCGCTATCAGAAAGCCAGTAGTAGGCGGCCTTGTTCCGCACACGGAAAGCCTCCTTCTTGTCTTCGGGCAGGACGTCGTGCCTGAGGAACGCGACGATTTCATCCATCCAGCTGGGGCCGAGTTCAATATTGAGGATCGTTGGGGCGGGCTCGAAAGACGGCTGGGAGATGCGGCCGAAGTTGATGGTTCGGAACTCCGAGGCTTTGGATGCCGAGGCGAGCCCAGCCAGTGCGTCAGCGTGGGCGTTGTGCTCGCGGTTAATCTGTTCGATACTGAATTGACTGAATTGGGAGATGAGCTCGGCGGCGGCTGCTTGGTACTTCGACATGCGAGGGTCTCGAGCTTCGTAGTCACCGAGTACTTGATTGACGATGAGTTGGGAGTCACAAAGGACAATAAGGCTGGTAGCCTTCATCGCAATGGCGGAGCGTAGGCCGGCGAGGAGTGCTTCATACTCGGCTTCATTGTTGGTAGCGGGGAAGTCGATGGTGATAGAGCTTTCATGAAGTGCCCCACAAGGAGAAACCAAGACTACCCCTGCGCCGGCGCCGTTGCTGTTGGAAGCCCCGTCGACGTTCAGGCGCCAAGTCTCGCCTTGAAAAAGGTTCCAGGGTGCATCCGCAGAATTGTGTTCGGCTAAAGCGGGTGGCGGTGCGTTGATGACCGCCGTATCTTCTGGTGTGAGTTCCGCGATGAAGTCGGCCAAAACTTGTCCCTTGACTGCCGTCCGTGGCTCAAAGCGTATGTCAAAATTCGCCAATTCGACGGCCCACTTGGAGACACGGTTGGAGAGATCTGCCTTACGGAAGAGAGCTTTGAGAGGGTGCTCGGTTAGCACAGTAATCGTATGGGCCTGGAAATATGGCAACAGTTTTCGAGCCGCTGAGACCAAGGCTAGAGCGAGTTTCTCCAGGGGAAGATAACGTGTTTGAGCGGGAAGAAGTGTTTTGCTGGTGAAGTAAATGGGTAAGTCGTTGGCCGCCTCTCGCCGAACAAGCGCCGAGCTGACGGCATGGGAGGAGACAGCAAGGTATAGATAAAGGGTCTCGAACTCTTTTGGTTTCACCAGCAGCGGAGCCGAGCTTAGGTACGATTTGAGGTCGGCCAAAGCGATGTCGCAATCTGGGGTCCATTCAAAGTTGCGTCGGCTTTTGCCCTTCAGAGCGTGGAAAAATGCATGGCACTTGTCGGATGATTTGCTGATGAAGCGGTTGAGAGCGGCCGCCATCCCTGTGAGCCGTTGCACTTCCTTAATTGTTCGTGGTGGCCGAAGGTCGTTGACTGCCTTGATTTGGGTGGGGTCGGCTTCAATGCCTCGCCGCGTGACTAAGTGTCCGAGAAATTTCCCTGCGCTCACGCCAAACGCACACTTTTCGGGGTTCAGGCGGAGCTTGTGGAGTTTGAGAATGTCGAACACCTCCTTCAATTCCCGAAGGTGGTTGGACGCTTGCTGGCTTTTGACGACGAGGTCGTCAATATAAGCTTCCACCGTGTGGCCGATTTGTTCGCTCAGCATCTTGAATATAGCGCGATTGAACGTGGCGCCGGAGTTTTTGAGGCCGAATGGCATCACGCGGTAACAGAAAATACCATAGGGGGTGATGAAGGCCGTTTTTTCCATGTCTTCTGGGTCCATGGCTATCTGATGATAGCCACGGTAAGCATCGAGGAAGCTTAGCCGGGCGTGCCCCGCCGTGGCGTCAACCAGTTGGTCAATCTTCGGAAGTGGGAACCAATCCTTTGGACAGGCGTCGTTGAGGTTGGTGTAGTCCACGCAAACTCGCCACTTGCCATTCTTCTTTTTGACAACTACCGTGTTGGACAGCCAGGTTGGGTACTGTACCTCTTGGATCGCATTGGCCTCTAGCAACCGTTTCACTTCTTCAACAACGGCGTCGGCGTGTTCTGTGGCCGAACGCCGCGCTTTCTGAACCACAGGCTTTGCATCCTTCTTAACGTTGAGTGAGTGGCAAATGAAGTCAGGGTCGACCCCTGGCATTTCGTTGGGTGTCCACGCAAAGACTTCTACGTTTTCCTTCAGGTATTCGAACATTTCTGCTCGGTCAGTGTCACTGAGAGAGGAACTGAGCAAGAAGAAGCGGGAGCCATCCTCATTGATGGCCATGGGGATGAGCTCCTCTTCGGCTTTGTCCTCAGCTTTTTGTCCGACGTCGTCAATCACGGCCATGTCCGGGACTTCAACCCATTGCACTTGTTTTGCCTTCATGGAATTGTGGACGGCTGAAACATAGCACTTCTTAGACGCCACCTGGTCGCCGCGCAGGTCCTCCTGTCGGCCGTTGGCTCCGATGAATCGGACGACCTGGTGGTAAGTCGATGCAATCGCTTGCATGCTATGTAGCCAGGTGCGGCCGAGAATGGCGTTGTACGGGCTTGGCGCGTTGACGATAATGAATTCGACGCTCACCGTGCGTGACCCGACAATGACTGGCAGGAATATCCGACCGAGGGGCCATACGGGTGCCCCGTTGAATCCGACGAGGGGGACCTCGGCGGGCTGTAGGGCCGACTCTGGGAGTTCGAGCTTTTTGAACAAATCATAATACATGACCTCCGCGGAGCTGCCTTGATCAATAAGGACCCGTCGCACGTCGTGGATACCAATTTGCACGGTGACGACCAGAGCATCGGCATGTGGAGTTTGAACGAATTCAAGATCGCGCTCGGTGAATGTTATGGTCCATTTGGGCAGCTCTTCTGGGCGCGGGCGTTTGGAACCAGTCCCCAGGGTGAGCACATGTTTAGATGTGGAGGCGCGATCGATGTCCTGCCGAAGGTGTGTTTCTGATTCTTTCGTCACCGGGCCGTGTATGACGTGTATCATCGGCCTTGGTTCGTTGGAGTTAGAATTTCCAGCAGGTGGACGGGCCGGCGTTTTTGCGGGGTCGATGTATTGATCGAGATGGCCTTGGGCCGCCAGCCGTTCCAACAGTGCCTTGTACGGAGCGCACGCCGTCGTATAGTGGCCGAGCTCGTTATGATACGAGCACTTTTTCCTTGGGTTTTGATCTGCCTGTCCATTGTCCGTGCCGAGCTTGCCCTGCGGCCACTCGAACCACGGTTGCCGCATGATCTCTTTCAGGAAAGACCAGATAGGCTCTTTGAAGTGGGTGGTTTCGGCCACGTAATCATGTTCTTTCGGCTGGCGCTTCTTCCCCTCTTTGATGTTGTGAACTTGCTTCTTTTGATGGTGTTGTTGAGTTGCGGTTGGTAGCTGAGGGGCCGTCGTCGGCAGAAATGTCGTTGAATTTGGAATTCCTTGAGCGGCTCTGTCCGCGTAGAACTCTTCAAGTGCGCAAAAACGTTCGACCACCCGCATCAACTCTCCCATGCCGTGCGGTGGCCGAATAGCCAGTTCGTCGAGAATTTTGCTGCCGGACTCCAACCCATTTTTGAAGGTTCGCGCGGCCCAATACTCGTCTATCCCAGGAATTTCATTGAAGAGTTGCCAGTACCGCTCGGCGTATTGCCTCAGTGTTTCATTTGGGAGCTTCCTCATTTGGGACAAGGACTCAGGCTCTTTTGCCGTTCGGTTGCTGGTGATGAAGCGGGTGTTAAAGGCGCGTTCGAGGTCGGCCAGGTTCCGTATGGATCCAGCGGGCAACTTGTTGAACCACTGGAGCCCAAGGGAGCCGAGGCTGGACGGGAACGCCTTACACTTGATTTCGTCTTTGGTGGTGCACAGCTCGATTGTTTGGCGAAAGTGAATCAGGTGGGTGTATGCCTCGCAGGTGGCCGGATCGAACTTTGTGAACTTAGGTAGATGGAAGTTGGGCTCGGCGATCGTGTTGACGATGTGGGAAGTGAAAGGGGAGATTCCAAGGTCTTTCAGTTGTCGCTCGAAACCTGGACGCGGCGGTTTGCCGGGCTCGTCCGTCCGCGTCCGCTTTGTGTCCTTTTCTCTTTCCGAGGTTTTCTCACGGACTCGGCTGCGCAGCTTGTCCCGTAGGTCTGTCTGTGCCCGATGGGGGTGGCCAACCGATTTTTCTCCGTCGACGCAGGCTTTGTTTTCGTTCTCCGCTCCATCGATTCGAACGCCCTTCCCATTCCGCCGAACGCGGTTTTCAGTTTCTAAATTCTCTGGTGGGATCTCCCCAAGTCGTTCAGACACGTGGCGTCTGGTTTCGACGGAATCTCGGCTACGGCGCGAGGCCGTGGTGCGAGAGAACTCCGCACGACCAGTCGAGTACGTACTCGTGAAAGACTCAGTATCCCTTGTGTGGGTCCGCTCGCGGTGGGCCTTCGAGCGATGCGTGCCAGATGTGGTGGGTCGTTTGTAGAGGATTAGCTCTCTGGCGTCGCCTGCCTCTGGAGTAGGTCCAAGGCGGTCCTTCGCGGAGACGCGGTGGTCCGCGTCGTAGGGTTGCTTGCGTGGTGGTGGGGGAGGGGGTGGAGGGGGCGGGTGAGAAGAGTTTCTTCGTCTCCGCCTTCCACCTCCGGTGGATCCAGATGCTGCCGGCGACGCAACTTGCAGATGCTGTTTCATCTGGGCCACCTCCGCTCTCAACGCCGCCAGTTCATTATCCCTTTCATCGTCCCTTCGTTGCAGAAGGCGGATGTAGGTCGCCGTTACGTCCTCCGTGGCTGGAGACAGCCCGGAGCTGGGGGGAAGCGAGATGGACATGTGCCTCTCCGAAAACGGTGGGAGAATCACGTTCCCGCTGGCGTCTTTGGCCCCCGAAACGGTAACGTCTTGTGGATCTCCACCCATCGCGGTTGAGTTTGTCGTCTGTCTTTGGAAGAGGAAGGTGGTTTGGAGGAGGGTTTGAGCCGTTTGGATCAGAAGCTGAGAAGTTTCACGTCGGGTTCACCAATTGTGTGGCCCGTGCTCCTCGTTCCTCTTTCCTCCTCTGCTGGTCCGGTGGTAGCCTGGCCTTCTCCGCCTAGCCTGCACAGTGAACGCACGACTAAGACCTGGCTGGGGATTGCCCGGCAAGGCCCTCCGGCGTGAGGATGAGTATGTGCTGAGAGAGAGAAGGGAGAGACTAGGGTTTTGAGTAAGCGCGTTTATGAGTGCGTACCTCCCAGAGGCGTTATCCTTTGGTATTTATAGAGTTCCCTTGACTTGCTCTCCAAGCACGGGCACGTGCCTTGCGCGGGCTAAGCGGCATCATCGTGACGTCACCGTCCAGATCTGGTAACCGCTTTTGGGGGGTGAGCTGGCATGACCCATGTGCGCTCATGATTATCAGGCGTAACCGTCTTCGCACGTGGGTGGGCGCGTGACCGCACGGGTGGCCAAGCATGTCAGGTATTGGAGAATGCCGAGCACAAGGGTGGACGAGGCCGAGGGCGCGCGGCCCGGACAGGAGTTGTCTGCGGCATTGTCAACCGACGCTGGCCGAGCCCAGTAGATGAAGAGGTGAGCCGAACACATAGGGGAGGCCAAGCCCGGATGGAATCGGGCTAAGTGAGTGTTGCCAGTGGAGCCACCCGCGGATGGTGGCCGAGCACAGATGTAGAGCTTTCCCGTCGCCGGACGCGAGATAAAGGCGAAGCCGACGACCGGAAGGCCCGGCTCAGGCCGAGCGCGGGTGGCACGGGCCATTCGCCCCTACGGAGGCCGAAGACGGCAAAGGAGCGGAGGTGGTCGGTTGTGGAATCACAGTTGAGCTCGGACTGCTACACAATGCACATGCGTCATGGCCAAGGGGTGAGAGAGAAGCATTCATGTGTGTGTGGAGAGAGAGAGAGAGAGAGAGAGAGAGAGAGAGAGAGAGGACAAGGGAATAATCCCACGTGTGTATGACGTGGGATCTAATGGCCAAGAGGGTATTTTCGGACAAAAAATATGAAGAGGAACGCATGGGACATGAGTTTTGTTGAACTATTTGGGTTGTGACTGCGTGAGATTTGTTGGAGTTAGAAAGGACCAACCTGGAAGGACCCCTAGAACTTAAGAGAGGTATCCCTCTTGCGGACATATCTTAAACTCAAACCCATGAAGATTTGTTGATTGATTACGAATCTCCCACGTGCATGCAAAACCAATCCGTCAAATGAAGATACTACGAAAGCCCCTTAATCTTCCACACTCTAAGATATAGACATTTGATGTTAGCCTTTGAGAAAGACAGAGAGAAGAGTTACACACAATACTTCTTGCTAACTCTTCTTACCCGTTTGTACGTACTTGACAAAAGACTTTATAGACACCTCTTGCATAGCAGGTAAGGGATTGGAGGATCTTGTTGTGAGCTAAGAGCATATATACACATTTGATTCTTGGAAAAAAATGTTTTCATACGACAAAAAGTGTTAAAAGGGGAGCCCAAAAATTATGTGTTATAAGATTGTTAGGTAAATAAATCACAAATGTCACTTGTAGTTGGTTATGTGGAACTTTGACTGATCTAGTTTTTGTATATGCTTTTTACTTTTCAAAAAAAATTCATGCTCATTATAAACTATTCTTCTACCTCTTTAAGCTCTCTCTCTCTCTCTCTCCCCCTGAAACCACCAAAAAAACCCGACAAATGAAACCCAAAATTGAACCCACAAACCCACAAATCAAACCTCAAATTGAAGCCAAAAATCAACGCACCAAGGAAACTCCAACTCACCAAGGACAGAAGATGAACCAGTAGATGGAAGAGAGAAGGTGAAGAAGATGGAAGAGCAAGTCCCCGGTGATTCTCCATCAAATCTCAAATCGATTCCTCTTATCCTAATCCTCTACATTGGTCACTCAAGGGGGAGGGGAGACACCGTTCTCGCTCAATCTGGCAACTTTTCTCGGAAGCTATTTCTGTCCGGCTAATCTACGTCGTCAGGCTCCAGCGTATCAATCCCCCTCCCTCCTCCAATCTTCTCCTCTTCTAATCTATTTTGGCCAAAAAACAAAAATAAAAAAACATCAAACAAACTTTATTTCATAGAGCAAAGAACCTCTTGCCCTGTTATTTCATTGTTTTGCAGATTATCTGGCTTCGGCCTTTCTCTTCCCTCCCCCTCCCTCGTCCAATCTTCATCTGCTCTAATCTATTCTCGGATTGCATGTCAAACAAACACCCCCCCCCCCCCCCCCCCCCCCCCCCCCAAATGGACAGTTTTATTTCAGGAGAAAGCTATGGTGCCGTATGTCTAAATTATGACAATCTGTGATTTTCATTATGCCGATTTTTGGTTTTTTAATGCATAAGTTACGACTTGTACTTTAAAATTTACTTGTTGAATAGGTCATTTGCAAGTTACCCATAATTAAAAAATATTGTTATTATGTAACCATAATTATTCGTACCAGAATCCATAATACTTGTACCCTAACCAAATATATATGTACAATATCAAAAATTAAATAATGCTACCCAAAAATGTTATAACAACACCAAAAATTGGCAGTATCTTACCACAATGAGTCGTACCAAAAATTATTTGACTCGTATGATATTTCATAACAAAATCAAAATATGTCGTACCAGAATCAACAATTGTTATACCTGAGCCAAAAATATTTGTAAAATGCCACAGATTTTATAAAATAACCACAATTGTTATGACAACACCTAAAGTTTTCATTTGTTAACCACAACGTGTCGTATCAAAAGAAAACATATTCAAATACCCCAAATTATATAACAAACCACAATTGTTATGACAATACCATAAATTGACGTTTTCTTACCACAATGTGTCGTATAAAAGGAAATTGATTAAAATATTTCATAATAAGACATGTCTAAAATACCACAAATTCAATAATATAACCAAATTTGTTATGACACCACAATAAATTGACGTTTTCATACCCACAACGTGTTGTATAAAAAAATTTCAATCAGAATGTTTAGTTAACGATAGTTATAATTGGCAAAATACCATACTATAATTAAATAATATAACCACAATTGTTATAATAAAATCATAAAGTGGCGTTACCTTGCCATAACCTATCATATATTTTTTTGTGATGATTCCATAACAAAATGAAAATATGTCATAAAATATGCACAATAGTTATACCGAAGAAAAATATATAGGTAAATGAAATACCACATATTGAATAAAATAATCACAAATATTATGACAACATCATAGATTGTCGTTACCTTAGCACAATATGTTGTATGAAACTTAACCTAATTATTTTCAATTCCCGCCACATAATTTTTTCAAAATTTAAAATTTCCACCATACAAGTGTAAAATATCACAAATTAAATAATATAATCGCAATTGTTATAAGAAAATTATAAAGCAACATTACCTATTTACAACATGCCGTACAAATTTTCTCAAATTCTAAGCCCAAAAATGGGGCCCCCACATAGAATGGAGTATTATATAATTAATAGCCTTTAAAATTACAAATTCTCAATTGTGTAGTTGCGGTAAGGTGTTGGAGTTCTTGCATTTGCCTACAAGATTAGGGGTTCAAGTCTCGCACCCTTCATTTACTCTCTTTTTTTTAAAAAAAATATCTCATCATAAAATTTCACCTCCAGATTCAAACCCAACTAAAAAACAAGTTCCATCCTTCATTTACTCTTTATTTTTTAAAAAAAAATATCTCATCATAAAATTTCACCTATTGAGATTTGAACCTAGCTAGAAAAACAAATTCCGATGGCATTTGTATCACAAGACCACCACACACAACACAATACTACAAGTTAATAACTTAATACCTATACTTTTCACACAAATACATATGTATTTTTTATTCCATCCATTTCATAAAAATTTTACCCTTCTGTTTTATTTAAGATTTTTTACAATATTTGATTAGCTAATACTAACAAAAATTATTTATGATTGGGCTTTAGATTTAATAATTATAATAGAAAAGCTTTGTGTAGCTTGTACCCTTAGGGCTTCCAAAAGTATAAGGCAGACTCTGTACATATAATAGGCTCTTAATATTGTATTTGTCAAATATGTCAAATAAAATATATTTCTGTAAAGCCCCTAATTTTTAGGTACGTTAAAAGGACATTTTTATTGAAAACTTTAAATAGAGTCTGGCTCATTATTACATCACAACCTCCATAAGAGTACTTTTATTACAAAAGGGAGGGAAACTAGGGTTCCTAATTACAGCTCCGCCTGCTCCTCCATCCTAGCCAGCTCTTCAGCTCCAAAGGCTTCCAAGGTGTACAGCTCACCCTGATCATCTACAAAGTCTGACACATTATACCAGCGTCGCCACTGGTATAATATGTCAGGGTCACCAGAGGTAACACCATGAGCTACAGGAGCTCAATAGAATAATCCATACCCACTAACCCTTAACTTACAACCAATAGGTCATAAAATTAACGATTTTCACATAGATTATGCATGTTTAACCAAATTGCTAACAATAACACATCCACATTCATTATACAAACTAACGTTGGTGTCCATGGTTTTTTGAATTTCTCCTACGCGACTCATCGTAGACCGTGTCATCGTTTCACTTTTTTTCTTTTTCCAAATCAACATTTCCAAAATCATTTTAACACACCCAACCTCGGTTCCACCGTTTCGGGTTCCCGAGTATCCTCACAATGGTTCCGCCGTCCCAGGTTCCCATTGGCACACAATTGCATTGGCTCTTCTCCATGGATAACCAAGCCACACCCCCAACCTCGGTTCCGCCGTTCCGGGTTCCCGAGTATCCTCACAATGGTTCCGCCGTCCTGGGTTCCCATTGGCACACATACACACATCTCACATAATGCCATCAAAATCGGTCATATGTAGTTTCAAAAATATTTTCTTATTCGGAACACATTTTTCTTGTTAACCACACTCTAGGTGTCATGTTTCTAACTTTCTTGATTTCGGTGTCTCATTTTCATGCATAGACTTCCATGGTAGGACTCTCCACATACGAAATCATAAATCATTCATTGAAATCTTAAAATTAAACTAACAAGATCATCCAACTCTATATTATTTAGCATGCTCACAACTGTCTCAAGATCAAAATACAAATATTCACAACCAAGCGTTAAATTATTTTCTTTCAATACTCGTTATTTCTTTCTTTTTGGGAAGTTCTAAACAACATATGTTTATTGACGTACAAGTTGATATGTTCAACATACTCCCCGTCCTTTTCATTATTTCAAGTAAACACCTTTCAAATACTTCATGCATTTTTCTAAATATACAAGCATCATACATATTTAAAGTCTAACGGTTAAGAAAAAATTTACGTATACTTAGTAAGTAAGTGGGGATATTCTACACAAACGAGTTTTATACTTAGAGAGAGTGGTTAGAAGTATTCTACCGTTCTTCTTTGCGGTAGGGCAGCTACGGAAAGCAAGTCGGTGTTCGGACGGACTAACTTCTTACGGTGGTCTTCCGGTAGTTTTGAAAGAGAGAGGTTTCTCTTGAAACTAGTTCTTCGAAACTTTTTGGATCGAGAGGGTGGTCGAGTGGTGGTTTGGTGGCGGTCTAAGATGAGTTTCTTGAAGAACACAAGAAAAACTCAAGAACACTAAGAACAAAGAAGAACAAAGTAAGAACTCAAGGATTCTAGAGACAGAAGTTGAATAGTTGGAAGGTGTGAGTTGAATGGTAAGTGAGGCGTCCTATTTATAGCAAAATGTTGGGCTCTCCCTCCCCTCTCTTGGCAGGCCATATCTCTCTCTCTCTCTCTCTCTCTCTCTCTCTCTCTCTCTCTCTCTCTCTCTCTCTCTCTCTCTCTCCTATGGATTTGTTCCATGGTCTTGTCCAATCAAGCCTTCCAAGCATGCCATGACTTGTCTTTTTCATTTTAGGCTTAGGGCTATATAAAGCAAGTAGGATTTTAAGCTTTTTAGGTAAATCCTATATAATAATAGTCTAGGAATGGGTTGTCATGTGGTAATAAGGCTTAAAGGCTAAAAAGTGAGAAACCATAGCTTTCTAGGATAAAGTAGGTACATGCGCGCGTGCACACACACACACACACACCTTTTTCTCCCTCTCTCTCTCTCTTCCTTTTTCCCATGTGTCCATATATATATATAATATGTAGGAAGAATCTAGGAAAGTAACTTTGGAAAAAGTAATTAGGTTCAAGGCTATTAATTCTAGGTTTGCATGCATGAACACCTACAAGAAATCTAGGAAAGTAACTTTGAGAAAAGTAAGGCTAAGGAATAAATAAAAAATAATTTTAAAAGTAAAACTAAGTAATAAAATTCAAATATTTAACGAAATTTTTATTTACAAAAAATCAGGGTCGTTACAATTTCATTAAAATGTTAAATGAGAAAGATATGGCTTAGTAGTGCGTGTCTTGTTTGATGTGTAATATGTCTCTAATTTGATCATTTGTCTTTTTTTATTTCTAATTTTTATAGATTTTTTTATTTTTTAGTATAAATTACATAGTTAGTCATTAAAGTTTCATACTTCGGCAAATTCAATTGTTCAAGTTCAATACAACATTAAAATACATTAATGCACCATTCAAACCCCACCTATGGTATTTTTTTTTATCAGAATTGTCTATCTTTTACAGAATATCTATTAGATTATTCGTACCAAGGACGAATTTGATCGCTTATAGCTAGGGCTGCAAATGAACCGAGCCGCTTGCGGCTTTGCTCGGTATGAGCTCGTTCAAGCTCGACTCTTAAACTAAATGAACTAGGGCTGCAAATGAACTGAGCCGCGAGCGGCTCGGCTCGGTATGAGCTCGTTCAAGCTTGACTCGTAAACTAAATGAACGAGCTCGAGCTAGGTATTTTGGCTTGAATCGTAAACAACCCGAGCTCGAGTTTGCCAGAGCTCGACTCGAATCATAAACGAGCCGAGCTCGAGTTTGCCAGAGCTCGGCTCGAACCGGCTCGCGAGCTCATATATATAATTCTAAATGAACGAGCTCGAGTTTGCCAGAGCTCTTCTAGAATTATAGGCCCCTATTATAATTCTAGAAGAGCAATTATCGTACGTTTATATGGAATAGTTAATTAAAAACGACTTTTGTAGAATGACATGATTGCTTTATGTACAACCTTTTCTTAAATTTATTTGTCGCTCGGGCGAAGTTGTATATTCCGTAAACGTCAGCTTCGCGTATAATTTTTTGAATTAATTATTCCGCCGAAGTTCAAGACTTATGTTTTGAATTACTGTAGGGATAGTGATAGAATAGGTCCCATCTATCTTCACCGCTGCATCAGTTATTTTTTGGACTGATTACACAAGTAGATAAGATATATATGTGCATATGTATATAAGCATATAATGACAACACAGATGTGTATATATAGAGCATGGATAACGCGTGGGCAAAAGACCAAAGTTTTTGTTTTTTTGGAAACCAGTAGCATAATTTATTTTAAATCAAAAAAAGTACAAGAGTGATAAGGAGTAGTTCCTTACAAAACGAGGAAATGCTGTTCATCTCTGATCCTTATAATGCAAGTAACAAAAATTCGGGTGCAGCGCAATGCACACAACAAAAAAAACTTTGAGCCACCGCTAAATTGTTGGCTAACAAGTCAGCTACCCTGTTAGTTAGCTTCCCGATAACAAAAAGTGCTCCGGTGGGCAAAAGACCAAAGTTGAGTTAGCTAGCTAGTAGAGCCATTTTTGTTTTCTTTATGTGTCACCCAATGGAGAATTGGACGCATTCGATCGACTCAATCCCACGTGCATTTATTCTTCAAACCCTGGCCACATTTTGGTGTTACCAAAAGGCGGTGCTGACGGATCAGCTCAGAGGCAATTTATTTCCCCATGGACCACTTGAGGATCATGTGACGTTCATTTTCTAGAGGGTTTTAGCGCAATAAATGTACTGATATATATATACTAGCGGATGTCCGTGTTAAACATTGCCTAGTACGCATCAAATATGTTTGGCCATTGCACTTCGACCATTCCACTGTTATATAGTCTGTGTATATGCCCCATATCATGAACTTTGTCAAATAAATCCACTTTGTCAAAAGTATATAAATATAAATTAGCACAATATACTTTACCAAGAAATGGTGGACTTGGTAAATTGACGTGGTACTGAAAACATGAGTTAATACCAACCAATCTTGCGTTCAGTTAAAAATGTAAAGGCACGGCTCGAACATATGTGATTAAAAAGAAAACCATCCAATCCAAAAAAAATATATTAATAATACCTCGAATTTAAGCTCGATGCAAAATTTCTCTAATTATATTTTTGCTGATATTTCCTGCAGTAAAATATTAGAAAGTAAGAAGAAGGTAGAAGAAACAACAAAGTTAAGAATTAACATAAAAGATTCAAGGTTGTCAAAAAAACAAAATCTATTCTCTCACGCTCATATTTTTTCTCCCAATTTTTGGTAAAACTAACCCAACATGAGTAAAAATTGTTCAAGGAAAAGATCGAACTTGCATGAGAACTGAAAAAAATCCTTTAATATTTGAATCCCTTGCATGAGAACTGAAAAAAATCGTTCAAGAAACTTCCAATTTTCGGCAAAAGAAACGCCATATGAGTAAAAATTGTTCAAGAAAAAAATCGATCTTACATGAGAACTGACAAAAAATCCTTTGATGTTTGAATCCCTTGCATGAGAACTGAGAAAAATCGTTCAAGAAATCAAACTTTCCTCACTATCGGAAATAGTCGTTTAGAAGTTGGAAAAAGTGAAAAAACGTATGCCTGTGAAAAAAATCGTTTGTTGGTTTCCACCTATGCTGGTGTATAATCGTTTGTTGGAAAATCGTTCAAGCAGCAGGTTGTCTACCAATCATTCACTCAGAAAGTTGTTTGTGAAAAAAATTAAATCAATCTTGCATGAGAAGTGAAGGTTTATTCGGCTAGGTAAATTTTAGGTTTCCTTTCCTTTAGTTTGGAAAATTTGGTAACTGTGGTAATATTATTTCCCGAAATCACAGGGAACAAATTATACCCAAAATCTCACATTCCTTATAGGTTTCCACATATGATTCCATTTTTTCGGCTAGGTTAATATACGTTTAAATCAAATTTTAAATCTTAAATCTTATGTGATAATTCCACACCCTCCCAAAATCTCGGCATCTAGCATTACATACGTGATTGGGATTATAAAGGAATATATCTTAAATCTTATGCATGTGATAAAGGAATGTTGATATTTGAAAATAATTTGTCCGCTAGGTTATGATTCCATAATAGTATATTGCTAGGTTTTCTACCTTGTAATCTTGGCCGTATAAAAAATGTGCGCGAATCGCTAGCCTTACTACCCGTAGATCTCAGCCGTTGGAAAAATATGTACCAATCCTAAGGTCCAAAAATCATTACTAATCTATGTAGTAGATAGATTAGGAAAGTCTCTATCTAAATATACTAAATGAGGTGGTGGTAATTGATTTCATCTTGATAACTGTTAGGAAAGTAAGGAAAGTGTCCAAAATAATCAATTGAAAAAGGAAAGGGGATATGTGTCTTCTCCCATATTGGAAAACTTATAAAATTTAGAAGGAATCACTACAAGAAAATGTGGCATTAACGGCATTTTTCTTACCGGCATGTGTTAAAATGCCACTAATACTAGTTATTCCCGGCATTAATAGTAATGCCGGAAAATATTATCTTTAAACGGCATTAGTTATAAAATACCGGTAAAAGTTCCTCAAAAACGGCATTAGTTCGTAAAATGCCGTTTTTAGTTTCTATGGGCGCCGATTAATTACCATGAAAATGCGCAATTTATTCTCCCAACCTAAAACGACGTCGCCTAGTTACTGTGAAGTACTTCCCTCGTACTTTTCCCTCCTGCTTTTTCCTTTTTCCCTCTTATCTTTTCATTTCCCATCTCTCGTCACTCCAAAGTCCAAACCCACTCCCTCTGGCAAACGAAAATCCTCCAAATTAAAACCCAAAAAACGGAGGAAGCCCCCGATCGATACGGAAAAACCTGGTGATTGCTCTCTCTGCAAACAAAAATCCCCCATCTTCTCTGGTCTTTGCATGATATCTCACGGTTCTCACCATCACAGGTACCCCGTTTCTTCTTGATCGAACAATATTTCTGGATTTGATCTGCTTCGGCGTCTGGGTTTGATTTGCGTCTGGGTTAGAGTTTGATTTTACAAAATTTCTTAATTTGTTCACCTTTGAACCTTGAATCCCGTCTCTCTGTTTAGGGTTTCAGAATTGCATGCTCATAGTTGCAAAATTGATGTACTGCATGTGTTCTATTTTTTCCATTAGACTGTGGGATTTGTTAAACTGTTGGTTTGATTTTGTGTATTTGGTCTCGTCGTAGAAAAAGTGTTCTTGTTCCGTGGGAGGGCGGTCGTAAAGATGTGTTTCTTTCAAAGACGCATTTAAACTGTTCGTTGAAATGCTTGTTAAGAGAGTGAACATAGTGGCCATATGGTTGAAGTTTTGTTAGTATAATAATCCATTTTTAGGAGTAATTTTTTCGTTTAGCATGACTTTGTTATTAGGAAAAAAAATGGTTCCGAACCATCCATTCCCAAGTCCTTAATGTGTATTCAAGAAATTTGTGTTTGACTTCTATATTTTTATGCATTGCTTTTCCAGAATCATACTATTTGCTTTTTCTCCGGCTGGTTGAGGGAGTTTTTTGTTCCAAGCTTTCTTGAAGCATTTGCGCCGCAATTGTTATCAAGGAAGATGTCAGTTTAGTCTTCAGTTTCTATTTTGTTACTGCCTTTGATTATCTTGTCTGAACTTCTTCTTTTAGTAAAGACTCCTAATCTGTATGCCGCCTTTTACATTACTGTCTATCAGAACGACCGGATGACTCTGCTGTTTTTTTGAAAGGGAGATTGAATTGTTATTTCTGGCAAAGCATTTGGTGCACTTGTTGATTGTTCCTTAATTGCAGTTGGGCTGTCGTTGTACCTTGTGGTTCACATAATCCACGGAAGCCTCTGAAATTGGAGCTAGTCATTTATTCTTCTATGCAGGTATAGAGATTAGTCAAAATCAGCGTTAATTGTTAGCATTGTGATTCCAAGTGCTATGAATTGATATTAAGTCTTCATAACTTTTATCAGTTATACAAAATTGATTTCTTAGATACCTGCAAAAGATATTTTGGGGCTCTGCTTTTGGAGTCAGTGTTCGTTTGGTAAATAAAACATTTGTACTGACGCACTTTCCGATAAAAAAAACTGCAGCACTTTCAATAGTTTCCTAATGTGGTTCTTTGTTCAATGAATAGGATGCCTTTGTGGAAGGTTGATATTGAGGAACTAAAATTCCACCAATCGGATGCCACTTTGATAATTGTTGACAAATTCTCAAGTAATCTCTTGACCGAAACTGATTGTGAATATTTTGGGTTACTTATATAACTCAATTAAGGATTGGAACGAAAATGGAAAAAATAATCACATTACTTATTTCTGCAAACCTTCATTTTAGTTTTTGCTCAGAGGGATAAATTGAAGGCATTTAGCATTAGTTGGTGGTTTGGTGCTTACTCGTTGAAGTAAGATGAGGAATTCCCACACATGACTAACCTGGCAGTGCCTGTTCCTCAGCACTAAAAAGAATGGCATCGTAACTTCGTTTTGATGTTAATGTACGTAGGTTTTGGGACTTGCATACACTTGTATGTTATGCAATATTTTTGATGATTGTGGTCTTGTCTTTCTGCATGAGACCCACTCCACCTCCTGCGAATCTTGTTCGCACACTTACTCAACTGCTATGTTTTGATTCTTAAAAAACATAAAGGAGGATTATTCTGCTTTTTTGAAGGAATTTAGAAGTAGAGGCAAGCACCAAGTAGTCGAACATGAAAAAGGAAGCAACACTCATACTCTTACCCATTTGCAGAGGTGCGACAAGAGGTGCTAAGAGACGTAAATGATGAAATCACTCAATTGAAGAACCAATATGCAACCGTGGCAGCTTATATGAAAAGTGCAGGACATCCTTTGCCTCCATCACCAAATGGAGCTAGAAATGGAGATGGAGATCACACACCGTCACTAATGGAGCACAATGGACAGGTAAATTGTGGTTTCATATATGGTACTTTTTGAGGCAATGAGAATAGAGTTGGCCATTTTATTGATTGAAAATACACTTGCCTCTCATATTGATTGATCTGTGTTGTTGCCAAAATATATAGCTTGAGCCCAAATAAGTATGCCTTGTGGTCTTTAAAGAAGCCTATAAATTGTTTGCTTAAATACATGTTTAAGTAGGTATGCATTAGACATAACAAGAACCGAATAGCAAGAATACCAAAGAAACTTGCTAACTGAACCTACTAACGATGCAACCTGCACACACAATCACATCTACACTATCACAACTTCACCCGATATCATGTGCCATGATGCAATGGAGCATGACTTCCTCCAGCACCTGAAATAATTCTGCTGTACAAGATCGCCAAACAATTGCATAGCCAGCTATTTGCACATTTCCATCTTGACACCTTCCAATGCCATTACCTCCGTTCTTTTGATTTTCTTTTTTGAAAATATTGAAGTCACCAAAGAGAAACCAAGGTTTATTATCAGCTGTGGAGGAAGAAATAGAGTTCAGTCCAGACCAGAGCTGCCCTCTCTGATCTCTTGCATTAGAACAATAGACAACAGTAGCAGTAAAGTTAATTTTGAGCTGCTTATGGGACATTTTTGCAGATTTGCAGTAACAACTTGCACATCCGAAACATCGTCATTCCAAAGCAGAATGATTCTAGCTATTCCATCAGCAAGATGATTACCAGAAGACCTCATAGAGTCAGAGATGCTACAGAGAACATTTTGAAAATTAACTGGTCGAATTTTAGCCTCCAATAGACCAATAAAATCTGCTTTATTTTGGGTTGAATAGGTGACATTTTGCTGCTTATAAGGATTATTTAGAAGAGGGAGTAGCCAGCCAAAGACCCCCTCAAGTACTCACCTCTCATTCTTCTTTTTTCACAGTATGAGGGAATTTAGGGGTCCACCTTCTCCCTTCAATATTCCTCACTAGATTCCCCTACTAAATATTACCTCCACTCTCAAAAGAAGGTTGGGGATCAATCACACAGTTCACGGGAAGACACACTCACACTATTTGAAACTGTACCTAATGGAATCAATCACACATCTCCACGGCGAGCAAATTGTAAATTGTCTTAACGTAATGGAAGAGTGATAGGATAACTTCCTGATAATAGGAGTAATAGAGGTTGTGACATGAGCACCACAACGCTGCCTGCTTGCTAAACCTACTTGCCGATTGGGCCAGCTGCACAATCTTGAACTTGCTTGCTTGTACATAGGAGTAATAGAAGGAACTCCACCTCAGTTCAGGACCCTTCTTATGCCCCATGACCTGCTCCACGATCTACTGGGATAGAAGTAATGGCAGCAACCTGAACAATCTGCTATCTTGAACCTGCTTACTGAAAATTGTTGAAAGTTAGCGGCATCTATTTCTGCTTGCTGAAAATAGATAAGAAGTGGACACACCAAGATAAATCATTAAGCGTAGATCAACAAAATACTATGCATTTGAAAGGTTCCATTCATTTACAAACCAGCTAGATTGTGCTCCTTGTGGAAGCTTGGAAAGAGATAAATTGGACTTGGGTCAACCCATGGTTGATTAGAACTTGAACATAACTGATTGAATAAATAAAGGCGAGAATTTTTGCTTGAAAACTCTAATTGATGATGTTAATGTGTTCAGAGTAGGTTACTAGTAGCATGCTATGCGCCTTGGGTCAACCAGACTTCAAGGCTGTTTTATTACCCATTTTACATTTGACATGTCCCAGACGACCACGTTGGATTGTTGGTGCTTCAATCATAAATGGTTGAGTTTAGTTTCTTTCATTTATCCATTATACTAGGATACGTTTGATACTTGTGTCCTATATCTTTAAACTTACTGATTGTGTAGGATGTCGTGGACTACATAGATACCCACACACCTATGTATAAACGTGTAATTGTTTTTTGTATTTGCAGGTTGATAGGACGTAGACGGACATGGAAGACATGCAATAGGAATGACAGGAAATCTTCTAGCTAATGAAAATTGTTTTTGTTCTTTTTGTTTTGGAGTTCACAACCAAAAGCATATTTTGGGTCTTTGTGTTGCTTTGGTTAATATGATCTTTTGTTTTTGGAGATATACATGCAATTGGAACTTATATTTTGACGCTTTGGGATTAATTTTCACATTGGTATTCTATGCCTAGCATTGCTATTTTTTGTTGCTTTGAAATTGTCTTTTATGATGTCCAATTTGCTTATATACGGAATTTGCATTTTGGTAGTGGAACTTCAAATTGTTTTGGACAGGTACAATTTTGTATGCAG